>CM046394.1:41503750-42726875 GCA_025413875.1 Rhododendron molle | reverse complement strand
CCTTATTTCTCCAACAGCAATCCAACCTGTATACGGTTGATTGAATCAGATCCAAGACAAACCTACCAACCCATTCCATTGGCAAAATAATCCCCCAACACAAGCAGAGAATTCCCATTCCCAACTTCTAAAAGGTTCTACACGCATTACAGCTTAGGAAAACCACTTACTTGAGTGACCATTTCAGATGATGTATATGGTCTTCCACAAGATCACGCTCAGTCCTCAACAGTCGAAGTTGCTGCATGAGACTACCTCGTAAGTATCAATAGGGAGAGCCAGTTTAAGTGCCTTTGCAAGAAATCTGGTTTCATTGCATCTCAATGGAAAGAAACCTCTATGAGCTAAACATAATTGGAAAAGAAACTAGACCATAATTTGGGTCATTGGCAAGTGATCTCAAATAATAAATGGCTAAAATCTAATCACAGATCAAGAAGGTAACACTTAACCTCAGGCCATTATAAAAATTGTAAAAGATACGTGAAAAATTAATTTCGTATGCCATGTTGGCTGGGGTAGTTTGGTGAAAGATATGAGAGAGAAATTGAACTGGATTAACTCTACATAAAAAAAAGGAAAAAAATTAACGGAGTCAACAGCTTTGTTTAAATCGTCAAAACGTCACGTTTCCTGAACGGTGTAACAGTGGCAATGATGGTTCCACAGCCAGAGCACTATCATTTTGATCAGTGGGGAAGTTGTAATGGGAGTGTGTTTTAGACCAGTTTGAATCTTGCATAAGGTAGTTCAACATCCGGCTTTAGACCTGACCTAGTGTAGTTGATGGATTTGGCTTTTCTTTCTTCAGGCTATGCTTTGTTGTGCAATTTTCAACTGGCCTATGAGTTGCTTCTTTTGAAGCAATAGTGGTATTTTTTTGGGCCTAATCGCAGTATCAAATTCTCCGGAATAAATTGAACTGTTTACCTCCCCCAAAAAACAAAATAGCAATAGATAAACACAAGCTCCCATTTATTCTTTTGACATGCATTTGCAGCAAGGGGCATCAGGTGTCATTCTATCATACATCTGTCCCTATGAATGATGAATGCATTTTAATGCACATAATTTAGTTTAGCCCTATATTATAGACCATAACCATGCTTTCAGTTCCTGTTTAGCGTAGTATATCAGGCAGCTTTTACAACTATGGAGATTTTAGATTCATAATAATACCTACTGAAAAATATTATGAGGAAACTTACATAAAGTTCAACTAACCAGACCAAACTATGTCTTATGTGGTTTGAGCCAAATAAATTCCTTTTCGCCATGTTCTTATTTGCAACGTTGCACGCCAATTAGGTTTTCCTCTCCCCCTAGCACCTACATTAAAGAGGATCCTCTCACCAATGCCCCCCATAAGCCACATTCAAACAGACGAGTAATAATTCAAGGAACATAAGTTGCAACCTAATCCAATGTTTATATCAGCCCAAAAAGATTAAAAAACGTACCTCTTCGACAGTTCTAGTCAAACATACAGAACTTTTTTGCAGAATAATAAAACTTAGGGGGAAGAGCACAATGGCAAGTAAGAATTCATGTAGCCAACACCCATTGCTTTAGACAAAAGGCTCAGTTTAATTGGTTAGGTTAAAAATTTAAGGGGAAGAAAATATATAATATCCCACTAAAGTCACTGGAGTTTGTTAGTGCATTCGTTAAATTCAATACCAACATCTAGCTTATATATGATTCAGATTGATCCACTATTAGAGAACATCAAACTAGTTCGGACTCCTGAGATGCATTATAAAGAATCTTCACATCATAGAATTTAATTCCCCAGTGACTTGCAAAACAAAAGAGATAACTAGAACCTATTTGACCAAATACCTTACGGGTATCCCGAAATTCCCAAAGGAGTTCAACCTCCTTCTCAAGCTCTGGAACAACTAGCATTGTTCTCCATCCTGTTCAACAGAAATTGGATAAAGGAAGTCACAATTTAGCAGTTTGAACATTAATAAACATCACAATACTAGCGACAACAAAAGGATCATCTTTCACTGCCTGAAATAAATATGCCACGTATATAAGCAACCGTTCCTTTATTGTCAACTGGGACACTACTTCCTTTGAAACACCAAGAGGCAAGAAGTGTGAATTGCAACATGTTGCACCCTTCATAAAGCTTAAATTAGAATTGGATGATCTTCAAATTTATAGCAAACTCTACACTACCAAGCATAAATAACGCATGAAAATAATTTAAGATGTGAATTCAGCTTGTAGGAATTTCCAGACATACAAGTCAATTCAGCTTGAAGAAATTTCTTATATCAACAGAACTCATTTCCAAACCAACAAATAGTGGAAAAGTTTGCAACATGCAGACTCCGAGCTATTTTCACATGTTCTTGAAATTCCAGATATAAATGGCGTTGTAGCTTTTGTTGCAACAGGAATAGTTCCAGGAAGACATCTATCCCAAGACAAACCAATCATATCTCAGGTCCCAGTTGTTAACTAGAAAAGTTGGACTGTTGGAGTAACTGTTTGAGAAGTCTCTTATCCTTTCATTTTGCAGGTCTCAAGAAGACATAGGATACCATGCAGTATTTACGACCTCTCTTTTTGTGAACCTGTCTCCCGAAATCCTATTAAAACAAAATGACAGAAATATTTAAAATGGCATGACGTCCCTTGAGTTCCTCAATTTTGGAGGTATAGGGGGCCCCGCTATGTTAGTGGTAAAACGTTCTGAGAACGCCCACTCTGTGTATATAGGTTAGGTCCGTCTCCGGGACCCCCTCATACCCCCATCGATTGGGGATTACATGGGGACTGTTATTGTTGTTGTGATGGCTTTCGCATCAACAGTCTCCAGAAAGATACCAAATGTTTTTATGGAAAATGAAAAAAAGTTTATAATATTTATCAACAATCCGGAAAACACAACTACGGTGTCAGGTCAGTTCTTATTTCTGAATTTTCTTCACCACATTTTCCGTAAAAGGAAGTTAAGGAACATGTTGCAGAAACAAATAGAAACTTTATATTCCTTTGTGCAACTCATTGAAATCCATTTCGGAAAAAGTATAACCATCCAATTATAAGACATAGCAAGAATAGATTTCAAAAGTGTAATGCTAAGAACAAGAAGCTTAGAAATATACCTAGAACTTTCTTGCTGCGTAAAATGTCTCCATATATGTGATCCCCAACATAAAGAACCTACTAAATGGACATCATATTAGCATTTCACAGTATTGTCAAAAGGACTATAGGACAAACATAATGCCCCTAGATGTACTCGATACAAAACTTCGTGGAAGCATAATTACATTAGCACTCAAAATAACTAAATAAACAAACTACTGAATGAAAGGTGAATTATATCCTCTGCTGATATTACAACTATGACTAAAGTAAACTTCTCAACCTTGAGATGAGACGCAAAGTTCCTGTGCCAGCATATATTTTGCTCAAGAAATCTCATTAAGGAGAGAGTCAGAGACATTCATGCATATTTCACCATATGAGCTAAGATAATAGATTCTTGGTGTTGTCTACACACCATTAAAAAAATTCTCTAACCAAGACATTAACAAACCTGCGAACTTGACTCTATACCAAGTAGTTTATGCAGATGACCCACGTTGCCCCCCTGAGAACACAAGTTAACAAGTATGACTACCATATTATTCCTTAAATGGAGTAAAAAATGAAACCCCACAAAAAAGAAGTCATGCACAGAAGTAACTTGAGTATTACCTGGAACACCCTGCAACTCTTGCTCACTGGCTTTAATGGTAGACTTAAGGTACCTCCCACCTAAGCAGTTAGAGGTAAAATGAGTAAGAAGTAAGAACACAAACTACAAGCAGATAAAATTTGAAATTCGACAAGATCATAGGACATGTAAACAAACCTGAGGCATAGGAGTGCCGTTATCAGTATTAAGTAGCATCCCAGATTCAGGCTCAACCTCAAAAAGATTGGCACGGTTCTCATCGTGGAAAAACCCTGGTTTTGCACTGAAGAAACAAACTAAGCTTCGTTTAGCTCAAGTCCAAATGCAAGAATACAACATACTACTAAAACACAGTAGTCCATTAAACAATGTAATCTGACTGTGTAATGAGTCGTACTACTCGTAGTGACGTACTTATTCAGTTCTCTATTACAAATTAATAAACTTCACTTGCTTTTTGACATATATCTATAGAACTTTGCATAATAAAAATGGATTTGATTTAAGAACTCAATTAGTGTTGAGAAACCAAAGACTCAATGAGACTGAAGAATGCGGATCAAAAAAAAAAAATGATACTGAAGAATTGATACATTCATAAAAGGACACCAAAGTCGTAGGTTAAAACAAATCTCATAATCAAATAGACATTTGGAAAAAAGAAAAAAACCCAAGGGTTGGCCTAGTGGTCAAGGTTTGTGACTTGGGGGTTCGCTTCCTCCTAAGATCTCAAGTTCGAAACCTTTCCAGTGCTATCAATTCCTTGGGGCCAGTCCATACGGAGCTTTGCTCTGGCTTAAGTCATCGTGGACACCTAAGTTATCCAGGAAAAAAAATCTTCTAGGTGTAGTGTGTAAACTTTTAATGTCTTATGTTGCTTCCAGGAAAAAACATAACCTGCCAGTGATGACCACATTGAAGTATTGGAGCCAATCAAAATTCAAACTGGAAGTACCACCCTCTGTTTGGGCCCCACAGAGAAAATTCATAACAACGTTTGTATAGTCCCACAAACTGCAACAAATACAAGTGATATAACCATGTCAGCTCGTCCCATAACACAGCTTGCTTTCAGAAAATTTAAACCTTCACATTATAACAAAATGATAGCGATATTAGAGGAAGGGACAGGGACGGAAGAGATCTCAAACGAAACTGACGTATAAAAGCATAATCTTACCATGATAATGAGAAAATTTCAATGAAAACATTTCAAGGCCCAATGAGATTTGATAACTGAAATTTAATATAAACAGTATGGCAATTTAGGTGTCGAGAGAACAGAAAACATTTGGCATTTTCTTCCTTGTATGACGAATCTATCATTCACTCAAGAGGATAAAGAATTGAAAATATTGCAGCCAAATTTTTAGTCCACTGTAAGGTACATTCATTGCATAGTTAACGAGTACCAAAAAAAAAAAAAACATTGCTTTCTATTCTGCAAAGTTAAAAGATAACATAATTCCCTTATAAGGAAAATGTACGGCTACTGGAGAGGAGAAAATACTCTGATTCTTAGAGGTTGCCAACTTATAACTCTCTTCTGATGTCAACTCTAATATTCATAATCCTTAAGACCATTATCTAGACCAATTTATTTCCAATTATAAAAAACTGCAAAAAAGAACTCAACGAAAACACCAACCTATTTGTTACCAGAAATGTAGCACGACCAGAATCTTTGAGCATTTTGAGCATCGGAACAATTGAGGTATCCTCATTAATATACCTGATACGCAATATGCACAAAACAATGTTCAAGAGGGGAAATAATTCATTCAACACATCTGACAGTTACAGATTATTACAGAATGATTGTCTTGATTCACAAATTTTCTAGAAGTGACAATGAATATCAACTAAACTGACATAAGTCCTAGCCTAACATAAATCTGGCACAAATAGATATAAATGCTTGCTATTAGCGACGAACTTGATGTCAAAAGAATAGGGGGAAGCACATGATCCCAGTAAAATATCGTCCCCGACAGGGTCTCATATTAGATTCCTAGCACTTCAACTGGTTGACAAAATATCGTCTTCCAAACGTATCAACTAAACTCGTGCTTCAAAATTTTAGAGCATCTACTTCATCTCAGTTTTTCTTCTTAGTTTCTTCTACATATTTGTTCGGGGGTAGGTGTGAAGAGGGTGTCACACAGTTCAATGTTCCTAACAATTATATGTATCTACATAATCAGCACTGATCCAAAGACAATAGAAACGAACTTTCCCTTTCCCTCAACCGCATCAATGCGGATATGTGTGTGTGTACACACACACACACACACACATATATATATACACACACAAACGCGCGCACACAAAGTGTATCACACACGCGTGGAAGAATAAATGACAAACTTCTGAGTAGAAGAACTTTCAGCGGGATATATTATGATTTCGGACATCAAAGTAATTACCAATCAGCATTCCATCCAGCAATAAACTCCATCTCAATTTCCTAGTTGCAATCAAAGTCAGTCACACACAACACTAACTGCAGATGCATCAGATACTTTACATTCGTAACCAAAAGTTAGAGATATAATATGAGAGACAAATTTCAATCAGCCAATGGTTTCCTACAAGTTTAACAAAACATTGGAGATATTACATGCCAAACACATTTGAAGTCAATACCCCGTTCTGGTCCTGAACTTTGAAAAATTTGTTTCCATTGTTTGAGCTATAAAAATTAGGAAGAAATGAATAGGTATTTGACAAGAAAAAAAAAAAAAATATTTGAATAGTAAAAGGTATTTGACAAGAAAAACGTTTTTTCATTTGGTTACCTTATAAAAATAACAATTATGTAGTTATTTTTCCGATCCCTTTCTCCTTTCCCTCAACTAATCCAATATCTGCACATAACATAATGTCGCAATTACAAACAACGATTTCAGTGATAGGGTATAGCTCATCAAACTACATTCTTGGGCCAATTTTCCAACAGCTTAAGCTTTTGGGACTACTGGTAACTTAACATGGTAGCGAGAGGTCTCGAGTTCAAGTTTCTCTCTTTGCATTTGTTCCCCGTTTGGATTCTGCTTCTCCCTTTCCCCAAGACCCTCATGCAAGGGAGGGTGTTAGATATCTTAATATACATTGTTGGGCCCATTTCCTAACAGCTTAAGCTTTTGGGACTACAAGTAACTTAACACAAACAAACTATTCCAAAACAAATTCATCTAAGTCGGTATAACATTTATAATGAATTTATGACACTTAAACTCTAGTCATATTTGACTGTGTCAGTGTCGTAAGCATATCCAGAACATAATTTGTCTACATTCCCTTAGCTTGCAGAAAATTATGGCAACTGGATTGTCCAGTTTGGTTGGCTAAAATGGTTATGCACCCCAAATAGTTAGGAAGCACATAAACTTACAACTTAGATTTCAAATTATTTCTCATTGTATGCAACCAGCACCACTGAGAACTCCTTATCACTTAAAACAGAAAGCAGAGGATGCATGAAACAAATACACAAGAGGGAAGCCTATCCAGCACCATTTTCATTGCAATCAGAGTAGAACTGAATAGCAATTATCCTGAACATTTGGGCTAAAATCCGAAAAATAAAAATCACCACAAAGAACCCTCTCAGGTGTAGTGTACACAACACTGATAAAAACATTAACATATGGAGTAAAGTCAACCATTAAATGCCATCTTATTAACTATCTAGATTTCTTGTCAGCAATAGATATAAATCATCTCTATAGCATACCATTTAGGATCTTTTGCAACCATCTGCTTCAAAGTTCCGTCCCGATGGCATAAGTCTACTGCAGCTCGAACATCTCTGTACATACGAGAGTAGCTGCAAATAAAATTTTCTATATCATTACGTAGCCAAAAAAAATAAAGAGTAACCTATTAGAAATAAGAAACATGAATAAATAAAAGAATAAGTGAACATGTTTTCAACAGTATAACTCAATAAAAAGAAACTAACGTCCTTTTCCAACCTACAGTAAGATATGCATAGAAAGGAGTACATATAGTCCGGTGTTTCCAGCTTTCTCCTCACCAATGGTTCTGACTAACCCTTAGCACACTTGTTAATTGTTCAATTTGGTTGTCTTATTAGTAAACACATTTTGTATATCCCCCCAAGAATTAACTCAAATGGACAAATATCTGATCTCAATAATGGAAATAAAGTATCTTAATTATCACAAATCTATACTTGAAAGATGAAACTTTCCACCATAGGAAGTGATTTGTCAATAGAGGTAAATTTCTGTTAGACTGAACTGCTTGAGTAAAATAGAGTTTGAAATTACAAGGTACGAAAAATTGAGCATTGGAGATATTAGTGTGCCATAGGAACATAGGTTCCTAAATCTAACTCATAAGGGCTTTATATTGGTGCAAGACAATTTAACAACTTCACCCGTGAAAGCCTACGGGGGTTTAACCGACACTGTGAGGGGTGTATTTATTATCAAAAATTCAAATTTGATTAGCATAAAGCCAAAAGGAATTAAGAGGAAAAGGACAAATGGAGTAATTAGGGGACAATTCGGCTTCATCAGACTGATCGAAGGGTACACCCCCGAGTATGGGTTGTCGGATGATCACCATCTGAGAACTTCTAGTCCCGAGGACATATTATCGGCCATGGAAACAAATGGCCAAGCAAGCAATCTTGTGAATCAACGTTCTGGTGTCAAGCCGAAGATGAAGGAATGCTTAGGCAGTTGTCGAATGGAAGGTCTGCGCATAGTTGTTAAGGGCGAGAGGCGCATTGAGGCATGAAGATCTGCTGGGGCCTAGGCAAGAGACGCAAGACGAGGCACGCCTTTTTGAAGCAAGGCACACCTAGGTGGAAAAAATAGGAAAAATAGCATACACCAATACTATATAGTCTAATACACATAAAAATCATAAAAAGTGTACTGTTTCTGAAATTATTAAAAAAAAGCTTTTTCGTTTTCATATGCAACGTAATTATACGTACATACAAATATATTACCGAAAACATTTTTAAAAAATCTTTTTCGTTTCCATATACAGTATAATATATGTCGACTATATACACAGAGAGAAAATCGACGGATGATCAAGAGAGAAGAGATTAGAGGAGAGGAGAAGAGAAGAGAAGAGAAGATCAATGAATGATCGAGAGGGAAGAGATGAAGGGAGAGAGAAAATACCTGTACTATTTTTTTTTGGTGATCGAGTTTTTGGTGATCGAGTGAGGAGAGATTTACGATTGACTGAAGTCAAGGCTGTAGGAGTGAAGGTAACACATTTAACCTAGCTTTGATGATGGTTGTGATTAAAATCGAAAGAGGCACGCCTTTTCTTGCCTACGTGCGCCTTGGTTGCTCTTCATTGAAGGAGCCTCACCTTGACTCAGTCAAGGCACTGGTTTGCACTAATCCTGCACCTTGATGTGCCTCGCACCTAGGCGCAACTCAAGGTGCACCTTTGACAACTATCTCGTGCACCACCAAAATGATTAGTTTATGTCCCCTCAACCAATAAAAAGGAGGATGAATTGACAAGTAGCCGCGGGCATATCCTGAACCACACGTGAAGATCTCAAAAAAGGACGGTAATGATGACTTTCAACCATGGTTAACCAGAGGTTAATCAGCCTGAGTGTGGTTAGCCCATTCGCCTATAAATAATAGAAGTGAATACATAAAGACATGTGAGAAACACCGAACAAACTTTGAGAAAGATGACTTAATTTCCTATTTTTTCCAATATTCGAGAGTTCTCGGACAAGAGAGTCTTGTCCCATTTTTTCCCTTGAGAGGAAACTAACTTAACGTCGGAGGGCATTCCAGTCGAGTCCCACCGGCCGGAATGTTATTAGCGGTGTGTAATTTGGCAGGAAGACAGGGTCAAACAAAGGATAACCATTTCTCCTAAACGGGCATTGACATTCAAAGAGGAAATCCCATCATTAAAGGAGGTATATCCATCCTATGTACATTTAATCCGGCATGGAAATTCTAACCAAAAACCGAACATGTGTATTTTTCTTTTAAGTAGATCGGGAGTTCAAGCAGATGTTAAACTAGGGTGAGGTTTACTACTCTAGTCGAAATCCTGAGTATCAACTGTTGTGTGAGTAGGGCTGCAAATGAACTCGGCTTGGTTTGAGCTCGTTCAAGCTCGACTCGTAGAATAAACGAACAAGCTCGAGCCCTATTTCTTAGCATGTTTCGTTAATGAGACGAGCCTGAGTCAACCGAGGCTCAGCTCGAGTTGGCTCGCGAGCCAAGGGTTTTATAACTAGGTACTGGTCCCACGAGCATTACAATAGAATACCTGGGAAAAACTCTTGGCTTAATCTACCAGCAAATGAGCTGTAAGTCACCAAGAGTCTTTATTGTGAATGGACCGCCTCTTGAACTCTACATTTCCGAAGTGGGACTTCCAAAATGAAACAGAGATTTTTACCTCTAAGTACATAAAAGTGAAACTTAATTCCCATTAAGGAGAGACTGAATACTTAATTACCACTAGGTCCACTTTTACAAAAATACATTTATCATTAATGGAAGTGTCACCCTAGGGTTTTAGGGTATCATAGGGTTTTAGGGTACCCTAGTACCCTTGGGTACCCTAAAATCTTATGGTGCCCTAGGGTTTTAGGGTTTATGGTACCCTAGGGTTTAGGTTTAGGCCTTTCATAGAGCCCTAGGGTTTAGGTTTAGGCACTTTCATAGGGTACCATAGGGGTTTAGGCAATTTTTATAGGGTACCCTAGGATTTAGGCACTTTCATTGGGTACCCTATTAGACACTTTCAAGGGTTTCAGTGTTTCATTAATTAGAGGAGACCCGGAGGGAATTACTTTCTATTTTCTGAACCTAGAGGTAAAAAGCCCGAAGAAACACCAGCAAGACTCTCCCTCTTCTCCTTAGTCCCACATTGGGTACTCAACATATAGGAAGCCCTATTCCTCTATAAAAAGAGAGCCCAACCCTCTTACTCCACTAGCGACTCAACCACATGATGATTGTTCAAGTACATCAAGCTGGTGCGAGCCAAGCTCGAGCTATACTTTTATAGCTTGTTTCGAGCTCGAGCCGGCCTTAATATTTGCGAGCTGAGCCCGAACATTGCAAAGCCGACTCTAGCTCGGCTCGTTTGCAGCCCTACATGTGAGTCTCGACGGATTCCCTTGAATATTTAGTCCAATAAATGCCTGCAAGATTCTTTCTACTTTCACATAACCAACCAATAGCAGTACAGAAAATTTATTTGCAAATCAAATATAGATGTTGCTACAAACTAAATGTCACCGTTGGAGAAATTGATGATCATGTCCGTTCCATACAATGAGAATGGGAACATCATTCAGCAATTACAGATAGATCACAAAAGTATTGGCCTTATCGTGATTGGACCTAGTCAGTGGCATCCTACTTCAAGTCTATCAGGTTGCAGTAACTGGCTCTCCCAACTAGCCCAACAACAACCATTCATCCGTACGACTGTAGCTGGCGACAAAAAAAACGGATTCATGTAGCCAACCCCAATTGGTGGGGACTTAAGGCTCTATTTGGTTTGGTTTGGCAAGTGGCTCCTCATTGCAGTCTTGGTAAGGTTTCTCCATTGCGATCTAGCATCATGGATTTGAAACACAGAATCAGCTTCGTAGCAAGCTGTGACACACAGCTAGTTGAGTTGCCTTTTTTTGTGATTTGCCATGATCTTTACTTTTTCCCATTGACTTGAAAGATATTGTTGAGTCCTCTAGTTCACGAATCCTTGGTTCAAGCCCTGTCGCTCCTTGTATCTTCATCATGACTCATTGTGCACTTTGTAGCTTTTTTGTCTCTCCACAAGTGAGACCGGTCACCCATGTGGGGTGGCACATTTGCATACATTGTTTGTCCCAGATCTGAAAGATTATATCCTCGTCTGTTCAACTTAGCTTGTATTAGATACAGTAATTGAAGTTAATTTGAGTCGAGTCCATAAAATTGCACTCGCCTTCATTGGTACTACTTTAACCCCAAAAGCATGTATAGGTGGGCATACAAGGCAGAGGTGTAGTTTAGACCACAAGAGCTTGCTTTTAAACTTCAAATCTTTACCGAAAACTAAAGGCAAATGGAGTCCCCGGATTGCGATATATGGCAGAATGTTTGGCCTTCTACTCTAGAAGTAACAATTGAAAGGAGAGTTAACTTCTTGGTCTAGAGAACAGACAAGAAGCACTGGCAGTGTCAAGAATCCTTTAACAGCATTGACTGTGTACTTATTCCAACTTAATCTTCTAATTTTATTCCCATAACTTGTTGGCAATGGAACATGATAATATAGCCTACACCCTCTGAGAATGGAAGACAAGCACATCATCACCTAAAATTTTACACTTGTGGATCTAAACCTAGCGATGATTCAAGTTATGGCAATTCGCGAATCACAAATAAATTTTGTCCCCAAAAGGAGCCAGTCTCACTTACCTCTTATTTCAATTAATTTACGACAATCTAGAAGTAATGATTTTGTTTACATATACGGGTATCTCCAAGTGCCAAGACTCCCAACAAGATAATGCAATTTGGATCTTGGTCATGATAAACAACATTGATAATTAGATTCCACGTACATATAGGGGTATCGAGAATTAACCAGTAAGATAGGGAAAGATTAGTGAGAGTTAAAATGAAAGGAACCCATATTAAGCACTTGGCTAGCTGTTCCAGAGCAAGAGACCAATGCCTAAATTTTTTATTTTTATTTTTGAATATAGACCAATGCCTACATTAAGCACAGGAACTATATCCAAGCTTTAGATGCTTGCCATTGTAGATGAAAAAATAACACGACGACCATATCCCTCTTAGGGTTTAGTAAAGCATTAGTAAGCAGTTTTTTATTAAAAGAGAATGAAGTATAGGAATCTGAAAATGTGAACTTTCTTACTCTGCTCCCTTTGGCACTTTATCAGAATTTTTATCCTTGAAATCAACAAGCTGGGCAAATAAGTAGGCTTCAGCCAATGAAAATAAGGTGTCGATAAGTGCATAATCGGGTTCATCAAATGCATCCCGTATCAAAGTACTTCCATATGATGCAACTTTATCTTCTTTTGACAACTCCCTAAATCCATGGTATGCTACTTTCACATATTTGTGTCGATCCATCTGTTTGTTCACAGGAAAACAATAAATAAATAAATAAACGGAGAGAAGAATAAAAAAAATTCAAAGTATGGAACTTACAATAGATAAAGAGAACATCATTTAACAAGGTTCAGTTAAACATTGTGCATGTGTGTACTGCGTGCATTCCATCCACAGAATAATTTTTGCATGAAACTCTAAGCATTTTGTACCTTCAATATGTTGCCTCTCTTCTTATCAAGAACCAAACCTCTGACCATGTACTTCCAGTCAAAAGTCCACTCCAACAACTACACAAAACCCAATTCTGTCAAATAACCTTATGGTGCTCAATTCCGGTGCCAGCACAACAGAAAAAACAAATTCCAAATAAAGAACAATACCAACAATGGCATACAATACAATTTTTTTAAAATTGAAAAAAAGAAAACCCTGCAGTGTTGACAGAAACATTTTATATATCAACAAACTAAGGTGCAATATATTTGAACAAAAAAAGAACAGGGCTCTATGTACTTAGTACTTACCAAAAAAAATAAAACAGGGCTATATGTAAATTTCCTCTGAAAACTGCATCTTTTAGATATAAAACAGAAGTTACAAATAACATGTAAAATCAATACATGGAGGAAAAAAATGAGAGTGTTAGATGTAAACAATTTCAAACCGTTAATAATCAGGAACTTCAAAAATGCAGGATGAATGAAATGCAGACTAACCTCTGAAGGGTATCCCAAATCATACACCAGCTTTCTGATCGTGCCTCCATACGCAAGAGACTCAAAAGTTTCAGGTTTGTATTGTGCCAAGGTGTAATCCATGTCAAAACCAACTGCAACAATGTTTTTCATATTTAAAGATCTATTGCAGAATATCTGCTTCCCAAGGTTAATTTTACGACCCCCGCCAGGAGATGACCAAATACATGGATCCTGACCACCATCACTGGCCTTTATACTCTGAAATTGTGAGGTTTTGTCATCCATACCAGTCTCACCCATCCTATAGCTGGCATGCAACTGATTATCTCCTGAAAGCATTTAACAGAAATCATGGGGAAATCAATCACTACCTGATAAGTCATTTAGAATGGTGTCTTACTCATGTGATGAATACATGATGCATTATAAACATGGCGGGGTTGACATGCACAAGTGACCTGTGACCAGGTATTTAACCAATCTTATGGTGCCTTAAACTGCTTCGGTTTTTCACTAGTTAACACAATGGCTCTGTCAATGTTCACGCTGGGCTACTGTAGGCATGCATGCTTTTGTGTATCGGAAATTCGTAATGTCGTAAATTCAGTGTACTATGAAGCTATGAAGCATCCATTTATTTCCCAAATAAAGAGAACCTAGTTTTGCAATCAGCAGACAAATAATTTAAGTGGTAGGAGAAATTCTCGAATAAAGTGGAAAACTACGGGTCAAAATTAATCAAATGAAGTCTTAGTAACTCCAACATACACAAAACCATAAAATGCTCATAAAGAGAGTTCAGCAATCCAGAGACTAAAGGTAATAGCGGTTGTAGTTGTCAGAATCGACCTTGACATTCATTTATCCAGATGCATGTCAAATCCATAAATGCTTAACCAGTGAATGAAATGAGTAACACCTATTATCTGAGAGCCCATGGTTGTTGCAAAAAGTAATTAGAAGTTCATCCCGTGCAAAGAAAAGAAAATGATTTCCAGTGCTTTACATAGTATTACAGGCACATTCTTATTTGCGAAGAAGAAGGTGTGAAAATAAAAATGTGCTGTGCTCAGATGGTAGCACGCTATCATTCCTAGGAATTCCTAATAAATAATGTCCAATTGGCTTAAATTATACTCTTGGTATGGCAGTATGGCCACTATGTGGAAGAAATTACGGCATCTCAAGTTATTAAAATCTACTCAGATATATATGTCAATGAAAAATGAGCGAGTGATGCACAAGGGGTTTTAACCAGTCAACAACTAATCCAACTTATAACAGCTTTACCTTATTTATATGCAAATATTACCATGCAGTAATAGTGCCAGCCAAGACATCAAGCAAGAATATGAAATAGGGGATAACGTTGAGCTTAATTCTTGGTTACGTAGTGTCATTTATGAAAAAATGCTTTGGGCACGCATATCTGGACACAAATGTGCCCGCAGCCAACCGATGCATGTGGGACCCATGTGCATTATGCAGAGCCCATGTGCGTTATGCAGAGCCCATGTGCATGGACACATATCACATGTGTCTGAATCTGTGTTAGGACATCCGTGTCCGTAACACTGCTCTTACTTTATTCCAATAACTAGTGGAACGGGATATTCTCCAACTCAAACCAAATTCAATTACTTTTTTTTATCTGAATGCAAACACTTTATTCCAGTAACTTGTGGAATGGGATAATCTCAAACTCCTCCCATTCAACAAAATTCATGCATTCTGGAACTTCGCAGGCATCCACCCCCGCACAAATTTTCCTTGTGAAAAAATGTTTAAAAAAAAGTCTCAGCATAGTTGCTCTTTTCTATGATCACATCCGAATGCTTTTTGCTGGTTGGTTCCATTACCATAAAGCCAACCATTGTAACAACAATTGTATGTCAAATGACTGCTCTAGTGGAATCTTTTTACTTTTGGACTTACTGAAATAATTTTTTGTGCAATATGGATCTTGCTTGATAGATCTTGATGAGATCTTTTGAACGGTGCAAAAAAAATTGAAAAATTATTTTCGTAAATACATTAGTTTTAAGTTTGAAAATTGTAAATAAGTACTTAGTTTTTAGAAAGCTTAGTGGAACACCCCTGGCCATTCAAACAACATCAAAGGTAACTTAAACAACTCTCCCCCTCTCAAAAGTCACAACTCCTATTCACGACCAAAGAATAACAAGCTGATAGATGAGAAAAAAAGGTAGAAGCATTACAGAAATCTCAAACAACAGGTAAGTCTTCTTCCCTACAAACAAAGTCTCACCAACTTACCTTCAACGAGTCAATTTCCACCAAAAGAAGAACAAAACTTCAAGTTTGGCTTCGTTTTTCCAACTCTTTATATAGTCCAAGATTTGCTCCAAGAAAAACCTAAGAAATCCAATTCCCCAAATAAAACAACAGTCTTTCGCTTCCAAACAGCCAACAAACTAATCATCTAACCCAGTCAACGAATAAACCCACAATTCACCAGAATTCAAAGCAAATAACACCCAATACCATCCAAATAGACCAATTGACAAGAATTCAATACAGAAAAATCGTAAGTCGCATAACGCACCGTGCGTGTGCGAGATGTGAAAGTGTCTTTCCAAAACATCCCAAATTTCTATAATCCGTGAGAGGGAAGATTGAGAGCGCGGTCGTAGAGCGATAATTAAGAGCGCAAGTGGACGCCTTTGGATTATGTGACTAAGCAAGAAACCCTACAATTGATTGAAACTACAGGGGAAAAACAGTGCAAATGTTAAAAGTGTCAGATAATTCGTTGAGTGTGCACGTGAACGTGAAAGCTTCTTTCCGCAACATCTCAAACCACTAAAAATCGCCATAACAAGGATTCAGAGCGGGAGCGGAGTACGTGACTAATCAAGAAACCCCAAAATAGATTGAAACAGCAAGAGGGCGGAAAAAAAGTGCAAAATGTTAAGTTGCCAGATAATGCGCGTGCGTGAGCAGGAGCATGCGAGCTTGAAAGCGTCGTTCAACAACATCTCAAAAAGTCGCCTGACCGAGGATTCAGAGCGGGAGCGGAGTACGCGACTAACCAAGAAACCCTAAAAGGCTAAAACACATTGAAACAACAGAGGCAGAAGAAAAGAATAAGTGCAATAATTCCGAATCAAGAACACGAACCTACGAAACGACTTGCACTGCTTCTCCTGCGATCAGAGCTTCTAAACGAGGAGTGAGAACGAGGGAGGAGGAAATGAGGGGGTGAGGAGCGTAACTGATGAAACCGGGGGTGTAGAGAGAGGAGAGAGAGGCAAATCGACACGTTAGGTCTCTTGGGAATTCGCATCTTGGATTTATATAGGCATCTCTCGAGGTGGAGGGAAGAGGAAGGAATAATGAGCGGTTTCGGGATAGCGGAATCCGGTTCGGGGATAAGTACTATCGAGGTGCTGGGATTACGTGTGGTTGAACGATGCATTGATTAATGGTTGTTGGGGTGGGGGGGGAGGATTCGATTATTCGGGGTGGGGATTGGGGTAATCCAGTTGGGAACGGAATCGGATTCCGGGAATGTGCTTCGGTTCCATCGAAGGGAAAAAAGTCTGTTGTGGTGGATTGAATGGAGTTTTTGGAGCGGGGTGTTGAGGTTAAGACGCGTGCGCCACGTGGGGGTGGGGGTTGGCGTTACGTTTGTGAGTGGCGGTGGTGGTTGGAGGGTGGTGATCGGCGGTGAATGGCGGAGGAGAGGTTGAGGGTTTGTTTTTTGTTTTTTTGTTTTTTTTGTCTTGTTTCGTAACGGAAACAAGGGGGGGAGAAGAGGAGGCGTATTTTAGCAGGGTTTGGATAGAGTGCGCGTCATCTTTGGCTTCTCTCTCTCCATTGGTGTCTTTTTTCGGATCACATTTTGCATGTTTTCCATTGAATTCCTTTTTTATTATAATTATTTTTCAAGATTGTCTTTTCTAATAATCAATGTCCGACCAGTTTTTGCACATTTCGACATTTGACATCAATTACACTGTTCATTTGCGAGACCTATTTAGAATCAAAGCAAAGCTTTATATAGACTAGTTCCAAATGAGTAGATCACTTAAAAGGTTTTGAATTTAAGACCTAACAAGAGTGTCATTTTTCAAATGGGGACTCTTAGCTTTAGTCACGTGATGGGCGAATGCGAACGTATAGGTGTTAAATGAGTCATGTTGTGTCGGTCTAGTCTGTTTTATTTTCGTGCATTAGACCCTGTTCTACTAAGGGTTCTTAAAAAATAAGTACTTATTTCCATTTTTAAATTTAAAAAGTATTTACAAAAACCATTTTCAATTTTTTTACACTGTTCAAAAAATCTCATCGAGATCTATTAAAAAAGATTTATATTACAAAGAAATTTATTTCAATAAGTCTATTATTTTTAAGCTTTAAAATTTATAAATTTTTAATTACAATATTTTTTAAGAACTCTTAGCGGAACACACAATGTGCTTTTTGTCTTGCATAACCCAGCTCATTTATTAAACATGTGTGTCGTGTCATGCCTTATTACAAAAACTTAAATCTAGCTTCATCTGCGGTCATGTCACAAGTCGTGATGTGTGATGTCGTATATGCATAAGAAGAAAATTCATATAAATAGGTAAGTATTGCGTCACTGACAATTAAAGATCATATCCCAATTACCAAGTCATTTACATTGCAAAGTTACAAGTTCAAAATTGATTTCTTGGTCAGCAGAATGAGTTCAAAATTATGAAGAAAAAACAAAACAATGTACTACGCAATTCAATAAGTTTAACTGCTGCGATTACAGGCAGTCGTTGTGGTTGACTGATGCATGGAATTAATGGTTGGATTGGGGGAGGGTTCGATTATTCGGAGAGGGGATTGGGCAACACAATTGGGAACATAATTTTTTTTTTTTGATCAGCATTGGGAACATAATTGGATTCGGGGAATGTGCTTCAGTTTTAGAGTGGGGTGTTGAGGTTAAGTTGCGTGCGCCCCGCCGGTTGAGGGCGGCGTTACGTTTGTGGGCGGTGGTAGTAATGGTAGTGGTGGTAGAAGGTTGTGATCGGCCGTGGTTATCGTGGCTTGTGGGTTTAGGTAGAATGGGCGTATTTTAACATGTTTTAGCGTGTTTACTTGAAAATGATCACATTTTACATATTTCTAATTAAACTCTTTTATTGTTATAATAATAATTACGTACTAACAATTACTGTATTAAACGCGGCTGCCCTCTTTGAGTGCGGTCCAAGCTTAAGGTGTGTTTCTATAAATTTCTTAAGGGACTTTTTGATTACTCCCTCCGTTCCATATTGATGATACACTATTGATACGCATGCTTTTTTAAAAATTTGTTCATAGGGAGCCGATAATGCCAAAACCCATTTTGTTCATGCCAAAACTCTTTTTGTTTCTGCCAAAACTCAAGGTTGTATGATTTAATTGCCCTCCACTACAACTATGCCCCTTTTGCTCCTACTTCCTCTGTTCCTCTAACTGCTGTTCATGTTTGATCAAGCACAGTACCGTACTCGTCAATCCAATTCACCATCAACCCAAATCATGTTAGTTTAATCGAAGAAACAAGGATGACTTACAGCATGCCAAGATAGAGTATGGATAGATACAAAGGCAAAAGTGGGTCACTATCTTCCATTTTGATCTAAATGACAAAAATCTGTTACTATTAGTTGTAGTCTTCTTATTGTCTCCACGTATAGATTGTGGGGTGAGAAAGGGATTTTTTGGCAGTGGTTTGGAATGATGGATATTGAAGGATAGAGGAGAGAAAACTAAGTCATGTAGTGAGAGAGAGAGAGAGAGATCATGGATTCGATAGGCGAGCCATTCTATTGTCAATTTTGGTTGATTGGAGTAAGTGTAGGTAGGTTGTGAAAATAATTGGAAGACGTAGAGATTTTGTTGACCAGAAAGGACAGTAATCTCACGAGTATGCAGTTGTCATTAGACTCAAATCTAAACGGATGATTTCAAGGGGCATTTTCGTAAAGCAAGTGATGTGTGGAGGATAATTAAATCATGCAAATATCCCTTGAGTTTTGACAGGAACAAAAATGGTTTTGACATTATCAATTCCGTTGTCTATATTGTACAATACGTAATGTTTTATATGATTTTGAAAATTTTATCTAATTAATAGAACGAATTAATATCTGTAAATAAGATCCATATTACGTATATAACTAAAGTATATGAACAATTTTGTAAGAGGTCTCAAATAGTAAAAATGAACTGTTCATATGAAACGCGGGGGTCATTGAGCAGAAGACATCTTGTTTGGGCAACTTCTTGTGAGAAAATTCATTGTTTTATGTTTAGGACAACTTTCTTTTAGGCAACCATAAAATCTCTTCGCATTAATTTAGCCCAAACTTTAGCTTGCTCTAAAATTCTAAAAAGTCTCCGGAAGATTTTGTCCAAACTCACCCTAATACGCATGTGCGAGAACATGATAGAGTGCAAGCGTGTAAGTCAGTAAGCGTCTTTAGGAAACTTCACAAACTAATAAAATCCGCGAGAGATCATGATTGGGAATGAAAGCGTAGAACAAGAATTAAGAGGAAGCCAGAGAACCCATGAATGGATTCCCATTAGTTATAAAGGGTTTTATTTCTTTGCAATAATAAAGATAGAATAGAATGTCATGCGCTCATTATTCAATTCCAAGACAAATCGGATGGGAATTGGGTAAATATTCCCGAATGGGATTCCGGGAATTTGCTTCGGCTTTATCGAAGTTTGTTCACTTTGTTCAGTTGTTGGTTGTGGATTGAGTGAAGTTTTTGGAGTGGGGTGTTGAGGTTAAGAACTTTAGTCACATAAATTATAAAAAATGTCAATACACTCTCACTCTCCATTCTCTCGTAATGTTATCGCGTTCTCAATCATCGCTCTCGCAAATCTTAATACTTTAAAATGCGTTTTTACTTTTAAAGACGTTTTCATGCTCGCGCTCACACACAAACTCGCGAATTATGTGACTTCAGTTTAGGATGCGTGGGCTCACACACAAACTCGCGAATTATGTGACTTCAGTTTAGGATGCGTGCACCACGTGGGAGTGGGGATGGCGTTACGTTTGCAAGCGGTGGAGGTGAGTTGTGGTGGAGGTTGGAGGTTGGCGATCGGCAGTGAATGGCGGAGGAGAAGTCAACTCTCTTTTTTTTTGGTCTGGGTGGGGACGACGTTACATTTGCAAGTGGTGGCGGTGAGTTGTGGTGGAGGTTGGAGGTTGGCGATCCGCGGTGAACGGCGGACGAGAAGTCAACTCTTTTTTTTGGTCTTGTCTCGTAACTGAAAGGAGGGGTAGAAGACGAGGTGGCGTAATCTAGCGTGGGTTTATTCGGATGGAATGCACGTTATCTCTTCCTTGTATCTTTCCATCCCTTGTCGTTTTGGGGATCACATTTTGCATGTTTTTGGGATATATAAATAAAAAAAGATTAAACTCTTTTTCAGTTGTATTATAACACGTTTGTCCTTTTAAAGTGGGGATCTATTTTTTTTAATCAGCAAATGGGGTTCTTGTTTTGGGGAAGTTTTTGGGTGCAGAGCGGGTACCACATGGCAGTATTCGTCGGCGATTCGGACCGTTCAAACGTGTTTTGGAAGGTCCGGATTTTAGGGAGAGGAAAAAAAAAGGAGAGAGTAGTCCAGATTTATTTCTTCTTTTTCCTCTCGTCCCACCACTCTCTCTCTTTTTTTCCTCTCTCTAAAATTCAGACGGTCCAAAATACGTTTTGAAAGTCCGGATTGCCGACGGGGTACCACGTGTGTGGTACCTTACCTGCACAAAAAATTTCTCCTTGTTTAGACACATAATGCTAGCATGTGCGAGCGAAAACGAGTGTGCGAACATGAAAGTGTTTTAAAAAAAACATTCAAATCTACCAAAATTTACAAGAGCGAGGAATTCTAGAGATGATAGCGTAGCTTAAAAAAAAAAAGTAGTATACCTTCTCTTTTGACACTCAAAATTTTGCGTCAACGAGGCCCTAAATGATCGAGTAGGATTCATATCATAAATCATAAATGTATTAATTCCCAGCACACCCACAACAACTAATAGATCTCGTATCCAACTTTTAACCCCCAATTTCATCCCAACTGTCCATTTCATTATAGAGAAATACAACAAAGCCCTTTCACAACCGTCCGATACCGTACTGGAAGTGCACACTGATAACCAATAACAGCCGTCCGATTCACTCTCGTGGCCCACACGCTATATATACCATTCCACCGATTGTTTTAGAGAGGGAGAGATCATTCCAAGAGAGGGAGAGAAGGCGACAAGGCAACCGTCCAATTCTTGGTCTGAGAGGTAAACTTTGAATCTTTTTTGTTGCGCGTTAGTTAGGGTTTCGATTACCGATTAAGTTCTTTTAAAGTTTGAATCTTTTTTGTAGTTAGGGTTTTGATTAAGTTCTTTTAAGGTTTGAATCTTTTTTGTCGCGCACTAGTTAGGGTTTCGATTACCGATTAAGTTCTTTTTACAGCTCGTTTGGATTGAAGGGTTATGGGATTAGAGGGTATATTGTTCTTTTCTTTTCTTTTCTCACCTAGGTTGCCAAAGGAGCTGTTAAAGTTTCAATCTTTTTTGTCTTCTTTTCGTTGATTATTTACAACTATGGCACTGGGGGAAAGGTATCCACAAATACATATGTTTATTGCTGCAATTGCCGAAGCCCTATTTTAGAAGGCAGCTAAAAAGATTCAAACCTTAAAAGAACTTAATCTAAACTCTAACTACAAAAAAGATTCAAACTTTAAAAAAACTTAATCGGTAATCGAAACTCTAACTAGTGTGCAACAAAAAAGATTCAAAGTTTACCCCTTAGACCAAGAATCAAACCGCCTTGTCGCCCTTCTCTCTCTCTCTCTCTCTAGAATCTTGTTTTATTCTTTTTTTGTATCTCTTTCTCTTTTGGAATGATCTCTCCCTCTCTAACACGATCGGTGGAAGTGTATATATAGCATTTAGGCCACGAGAGTGAATCAAACAGCTATTATTGGTTATCAATGTGCTCTTCCGATATGGTATCGGACGGTTGTGAAAGGGCTTTGTTGTGTTTCTTTGTAATGAAGCGGACGGTTAAGATGAAATCGAGGGTTAAAGTTTGGATACGAGATCTATTGGGATCCTTTTGAGACGGGGGGGGGGGACAGTTTGCAAGAATATCCTAGAAAAGTGGTAGACAATAAATTTTCTCGTACAACCCTCTAAAACTTGAGAGCTTGCCTAACTGTTTCTCACAAAATGTGCAGAAATTTTTATTTTCTCGAGAAAATCAATAATAATTACTCTAACTTCCCTCCACCTTTTCTCTTCTAATTTGGGTAACTTTCTTCCTTTTCAAACAATGATATTTTATTTTCTCTATTATTTTCTTGCAAAAATGTCATCCTAATCAAACGGATGTGAGAAAAAAATTATACATATATATATATATTTTCCTTTCACTTTACTTTCTATTATTTTTACTTTCCATTATATTTTTTTCGCTAATCAAACGAACCCTTAGTTGTTGTGGCCTGTGGGCGTGCTGGGAAGGCAAGACATTTATGATTTATCAATACTACTAGTAATTTTTCATTTTGAAGTTGACTTGTCCTTTTAGTATTTTGCTCCTGAAATGCATGAAGGGTCCCATTTTTTAAGGTTCATTTTAGACCTTAAAAAATTAGCAGTACGAATCCAGTAATCCTGAGTTAGAATTTAGAGCGAAAACGAAAAATCGTGTTGAAGAATTGTGTGTGACTTTAGCTCCTAGCGGGTTTATTTCGTTGCGGATATTAAACATTAAAATCATAAAATGTTCTGTCGTTATTCAATTCAAGAAAATAATTAAGATGTAGTGACCCATGCATAGCATAGCACAGCACAGCATAGCATAGCATCTTATTACCGCACAAATGCTTTGCCCAGTTGATAAGAACAAGAACAGGTGCAATAAAAAAATGTGTTCCTTTACCACACGAGATTGGAATATTGGAGTATTTATACGTCATGTTCTTTTTTTAGATTGATTCTTCTGTCTCTTGTTCCTTATTTTGCAGGTACGTGTGTTTGTGTGTTCGGCTTTGAGGGCATGCTTACGTTATTCTTATGGGTTTTGTGAGGGTGTTTCGATTGATCTTGTTTGGTTGTGTTCGGACATGAGAACACACACGAGCGAAAAATAAACAAGCAGTTGAAAGAATAAGACAAGCGATATACATGGATCCAACTTACGCAATATTTCGCTTAACTGTACTCCACGGGGTGCTGGGAGGTTTCACTATGATGAAAAGATGAACAGAATTACAATGGGGGCGGCCTATTATTTGCCTTTTCTCTCTCATAATTCTTGTAACGTCCCGATTTTTGGAAATGTTAATTTAATATATTTTAAAAAATTAAGAATTTATCAAATAACAAGAAAAATATAAGGTTATTACATGCCAATTTATTTACAAATTCAAATTACATTTATTAATTCCATAGGGAAGGGCACTAAGGTAGTTTCTACTTTCTCTTGTTGTCCATCTTCATCAACAGTCTGATCTGCTTCGAACTTATCCAATTTATAATATTTTCCTCTTCCTCATCTAGGTCTGGTGATAAGCACCCAATAATGCATATGCTTGGGGTGCTTAAGTCCTCTAGTATGTTGTGTTTATACATATATGTTGTCGTTTTTATTCAATATTGCACGTAAGGTTTGTTTGAGGGTATTTCAGGTAAAACGTGCTAATAAGGCGGTTTTGAACGCCAAGGATGTACCGGGATGAACCAAGTGTCCAAATGCCCGCCGGATCTCATTTCATTGTCACCGAAGCCTAATGGTGCCACAAGAAGCCTCGGAGATTGGCCAGTGGTCAAGGATGGCAAGGATCGTGTCAAAGTACTCCAAGCGTGGCAAATGCATCGGGGATGGCCCTCGAGGGCATCCGACTATCCAAGACCACAAGGCATACCTCCGCCAAGTCCCGTTGATCATGTAATGAAGCATCGGAAGGCCGTCGGATTACCACAAGGCTTGGTGAACCAAGCTATCCAATTCTGCAGTTTTTGCACAGAGATATGGATACCTCATTTTTGAAATATCCATACCATCATGCCGAATTGCAAGACAGTTGAGTTGGTATGGATACCTCATTTTTTAGGTATCCATACCAATGCCCTTCGGCCAGCACCTTTTGCTGAATATTTCAACTTTTCTTTTATGGAAAGTTTCCACTTTTGGCATGTTTTTGGGATATTTTGGAGGACATTTTGGTCATTTGTAGGGCTGATTTGTAAGGCTTATAAATAGCCTCTTATGTCATTTTTGGCATGTATGTAGTTCATTATTAGCTTTAAGTCTTTTTAAGTTTTAGAACTCCATTAAAGTCTTTCAAGTTTTTCTAGTTTAATCTTTCAAGAACTCTAGTACGTACTTCACTTTTGTTCATTTCTCGTTTATTAAAGTCGTTTGTAAGGACTAGATTCGTGGTAATATCAAGTTTATTTCCGTTTTCATCGGTTAATCATGTTTACCTTTCCAAGCATAATTTCTAGTCTTTTCAATATGTGTGAGTAGTTGATTAGGCTAGGCATCGGGGTGAATAATGCCTCATGACTGTGGTTAATCTTGCCTTTCTCAACTCAATACTTGAGGTTCGGTATGGAAAATGTGAAGGGTTCGCCTTTTATGTAACAAAACTTGCCGATGTTAATCTCCAGTGATCATGTGCTTGCTCACATGGTTCCGGAGCGATGTCTCGGTTCGTGTTTGCCAAAAGAACGAAAGAGCTCACTTGTTCTCCATACTACATTTCTAGTCTTTAATGGTTTCATAGCTAAATCTTCCGGTTGATAGCCTAAGCCGTGCGATTCAACCGTGTTTTCGTTGAGAATGGTTAGATGGCTTAAGTTACGGGCGTTAGTTACTCCAATGCCTTGCCGCTTGTTTAATCTAGTTAAAACTCATTTTCTAGCCCTTTTTATAAGTGTTTATCACCTTTCTAAAGCAAAACCGACAGTTGGCCGTCTTAAACGCCGAAAACCTTCCATAAAGCCTACCAATCCGAACAAGCTATATTTGAGCTCCATGTGGATCGACTTGGACTTTCTCGCTATACTATGCAAATCGTTAGTCATAGTCCGGTTATAAATAATTGAATTTGACGGCCGTTTGGTAAACTTCAACGACTACCGAATGGGCGCATCATCTGGCATAACATGCCAGAGTCACAAAAGTAACATCATGTGCTATAAAACTCAGTAGCTAACTCCTATCCCTATGTGTTATAACATTTTATCATTTCATAAAAATTTAACATCACAGATCTAAACTGTCTGTGTCGATTAAGGGTTATGGATTCGCAACGCTTTGTAAATAGTGTCATCATTTTCCATGTGTCGATATCACTATTCATTTAATTTCTTTGTGCAAGCATTGGTTTCGCCGACCATCTTTCAAATTCTACCGGGCTCTCAGACTAATTCAGATTTTTTCACCCAGGTTCCATTTGCTCCCTCTTTCAGAATGACAGGCCTAAATCACTGGTTCCTTACTCTCTCTTTCAGAATGACGGTCGACCAAGCTTTACACACACAAACATTGGTTCCGCTGTCCCGGGTTCCCAAATTTACACACGCACACTCGACCTATGATTCCGTTAATCATTCTTTCAAAATCCATCGGGCTCTTATGCTCACACAATTATTAATCTTTTCATATTTCAGTTTCTCATTTCTTTCCGTATGTATTTCACTTCTCGTTTCTCGTGTCTCATAAACATGCATTATTTTCTCGCGTTTACATTATTCTTTGAAAACTTACTAAAATCATGCAATAAAATTGAATCCCTATTTCATGCTTTTCTATCACCAGTCGAAAATTATGTCAGCTCAATATAAGAATAACATTACAATCATTTTACTATTAATCACACTTTCCACCTAATCTTTGTATAAATTTATCATGCGACTACTAATTTCACATTCCAATAATTAATTCCTAAATCATGCTTATCTAAGACTAAACAATAGAGGAAAACTTATTTCCGCCCCTGCCGTAAATAAGGTATTTGCAGCAACCCTTAATCATTTATCATATGGCAAATTGTTGTCCTTTAATTATAATTTCCTTTCACATACATCACATACGTAACCTGGTTAATACTCTCTCTGTCCCAAAATTTAAACATAAAAGTGTAGGGAAAATAAACTAGAATCTAAAAAGTAATGATACAATTTTAAAAAAAAAGGTAGTTTGAAAAATTCGTATGTTTTGAATTTAATGGTCACGTCCCCTTAAAAAGTTCAATTTCAAAAGAAAGACCAAAATTTTGTGATGGAGGGAGCAAAAGGGATAATAAAGCCTTTCCTCTCTTGACAATCAGATTTGTAGTAAATATCACGGAACCTATCCCACAAGGGGATGTAGCTCAAATGGTAGAGCGCTTGCTTTGCATGCGAGAGGCACGGGGTTCGATCCCCCGCATCTCCAATTTAAATGTCACTCCTTTTTACTCAATTCCTAACTCGCTTTTAGAGCCTTTCCACCCTTTACTCAAATTTTGAGTAAAAATCACTTCAAACCTTCTTCCACTCCTTACTTAAACTTATACTATCAAATTTGAGTTGGTTAGAGCATCTCTAACGGGAGATGTCAAATCCTACGTGGACATGTTAACAGTAACATTTGACACCAAAATTCAATCCAACCCAACAGCCTTCTTTGATGTCAATTCCTACGTGGATTTGAAGGCAAGCCTTCTCATGTCAACTTTGACATTCTCCCTCCTCTATGCCAAATTTCAAAAAATGACCATTTGTATTTTGACGTAAGGGTTGGAGAGAGATAATTTGATGTCAAATAAATAGAATTTGACATCAAGGGTTGGAAATGAAGGCTTTGATGTCTAATTGGAGATGCCAAAATGCCACGTCAGCCTTCAAAAAACGTTTGACATCTCTAATATGAAGCCATGGGTTGGAGCTCAAATCCTTATTCAAATTTTTAAAGACAAATTTCATGCTTTTAAATTTATAATATTGCTATTAATGAAATTTTTACTCAAATTTGTGCATATTTGTGTTTGGGTTGAATTTACCCATTTGAATGAATTTTACTCAATTTCTAACTCTCTTTTAGAGCATCTCCACCCTTTACTCAAATCATGGTTCAAATTCAAATTAGAGTAAAAATCACTTGAAACACTCCTCACCTAAACTTATACTATCAAATTTGTGTTGGTTAGACTCAAATCCTTATTCAAAATTTTTAAGACAAATTTCATGCATTTAAATTTACAATATTATCATTAATAAAATTTTTACTCAAATTTGTGCATATTTGTGCTTGGGTTGAATTTACTCATTGAAATGCACAGTACAAAATGAAGTTTTTACTTGTTTTCAAAAAAAAAAAAAAATTGAAGTTTTTACTCATATTTTCACTCAAATTTGAGTGAAAATTTGAGGGAAGGGGTGAAAATCCTCTTAACGAACTCCCCCACTCAAATCGCGACCAATCACAAAGCTACCCGCCATGTCACCGCCAAGATCCTGCCTTATCCCCTCTCCTCCCCCCATCCCCGCCCCGCTCCCGCCAAAACCCCTCATTACGCCGCCACCGCTCCCACCGTCCAACCGGCATCTCCGCCGCCTTAAAACCGCCGTCTCCCGCCGAGACGCTCTCGCCCTCTCGCTGCTCTCTCTCCTCCGCCAACCTCCCCCCGCTTCTGCCTTCTCCCTTGGCATCTGTACGCACTTCTCCCCGCAAACAGTATTTCCTTCCATCAACTGTTTATTCGGAGCCCTAATTTAGTGATTTCCTTACGTGTGTCGATTTTTTTTTCCTTCAGCAGGACCGAAAGATTGGTTGAGAGAGCAGAAGAAGAAGTCTGCTAATTTCCTCTTGGCTCCCATTGACGGCTCCCGCAACATTCTCCGCGCTGCTTATCTCTTGCTCAGTACTTCTCTCACTCTGTATATGCATATTCGCACGCCGAGGGCTGCAAACGAGCCCCGGGCGAGCCGAGCTCTGAAGTGTTGGAGCTCGGTTCTAGCTCGAGCTCGGCTTACTCTCAAGTTGAGCTCGAGCTCGAGCTTGGCTCGTTTAGTACCGAGGTGTTCAAGCATGGTTGGTTTAGTAGACGAGCTGCTACGAACGAGCCCCAGCTTGTATAACAAACCGAGTTAAAACTAACTTGAGTTTGGCTCCTTTAGTAAACATTCTTGGAACTCGAGCTCCGGTCGTTTGCTAAGTGAGCTTAAAACTTGAGCTTCATTTTGACTAGTTTACCGACGAGCTGAGCCTCGAGCTTCTCGTGAAGAGCTTGGTTTCTTTGCAGACGTCGGGCACACATATGACGTATATGTCTAGTACAGGTTTGAATGCGTGATTTGATTGATTTGAATGGGAATTGACAGTGAAAGGCGATTCGGAATATGGAGAGAAGGACGTGGAAGAAGTTCAGGGGATGTTGAGATCTGCTTCTAGGGATTGTGTTCCGGAAGAGAGGAATTCTTTTGTTACCTTTCAATCTAAAACGGGAGTCGAGGTTTCGCATTTTCTTTGTTATTACGTCGATTTTGTTTCATTTCGTGGTTTAACGAAGTAATCTTAGATGCATATGCTAACACTTGTAAGATCCCGTTCACATTGATGAAAAGGTTAAGTTTGCCTGCTAGTTACCTGTCCCTAGATAAATTCCTTCACAATGTTTTGAGCATGGTTTTGGGCATGAGATACAAGTGGGTTTAACTTAGGGTCTCATGATTTTCAAGTTATTGGTATATGAACTTTTTGAGATAATTTCTCGAGATTCCTTCTTCATTGGTTATAGAGTGCCATTGAATAGGGAAGAAAGGAACCACATCCTGCTTACTATGTAGTATGTACCACACAGTGAGGCGGGGAGGGATATAGAGTGCCATTGAATAGGGAAGAAATGAACCACATCAATACATCAGTTTTACTATGTACCACACACAGAGGGAGGTAGGGAGATCACATGCGTCGACTAGGTCATTGGGGATTACCAGAATAGATGAGATGTTTTGCGGAAATCCGGTTATACATGTTGTAATCACAATTTAAGTTTAGTGGAGCCTATACAAACAAGTTGGAAATGGGAAGGGGAGAAAAATACAAATTTTGTAGTCTTAAACTGAATTACCAGCTTCATTTGTGGAATTCACAGGTTTGCACATTTCAGTTGGTTCTGAAGAACGCAGCTTCGTTACTGGATAATAACGATCCTATAAAGTTGGAAGCTGAAGCTAGTCTTAGGGATCTCGTAAGGTATTTTATTGCTCTTTATTATTTTCCTTGTCCTTTTGATGATTGGGTCTTCAGGCATGCCAAAATGCACTCGTCATCCTAGAGGGCTTTTAACTTTCTTCCAAAGCTTTCCAATATTTGAATGTAATTAAACGGAGTTCTGTGGCATAATTCCTACTTGTTAAAGGGCCTGAGGCTTTGTTTGGTCTCAATTGAGTTGCATAGCTCGTGTACTATATATGAACTCCCAAAATTTCACCATTGGGAATGATTTGACGGAGGCAAACCAGGTGGCAGACAAACTTGCAAGGATGGGTGTGGCACAAGGTTTGACAATGCTTTCAATGTCAGAGACCCCAGATGAAAAATTAACTTCTGGTGGTAGATGTAGCTGGAAGTGAATTTGAATGGCACTAAGCTTTTCTTCTTTTGTGTTGTTTGTTTAACTCTGTCATAGAAAAAATGAATATATGTTGGAATTCAGGCTTTGGTTTGGTGTTCTCATGGATCTTCTGCGGGCATCAATCAGCATGTAATAATTTTAGTGTCATAAATTCTCACGGTCAATTTGGTTGGGTGAGGTAGGAGGCCAAGTTCAAATTGTGCCAGCGGCGCCCCTCTCGAATTTGGTCCTCCTTTGTCCTGCTTTGGCCCGCTAGCCCTTGGTGGGGTGGTAGTTGCTATGGCTCTTTGGTCCCTCCCGGGATTTGCCGTGGGTCTGGAGTCCTTATAGTCATGCCTAGGGGAGGGTTGCTATGCCCGGTCGCACTCTTTTTAGCTTAACGGAAAAAATTTTGGTTGGAGAAACTGTTATGATTTTCCTGAGTTGGTTACATTAATTCCTGATGTACAGAGGTGTATCCCTTGGAATAAACCATCAATACGGGTTTCATGGAAGAACCATTGTCTTTTCATATTGGTCAATTTGCATCACAATAGTCCAAGAAGTTTCATCTTGTTTATTTTGGTTCTAACAATAGTTTTCGATGTGTTTTCAATATTTATGATTTTGTGTTGTTTGTCTAAACATGATTACAGGTCCTTCACCTCTCTCAATGCTGTGGCAAATGAAACTGATATTCAAATCCCTTCCAGCAGGTATGGATTTTTCACAAATCAAGAAACTGTTTTATTAGTTTTCCCACATTTTCTCGTTCTAGCTGATACACTTAATGTGATGAGAATTGAGAAATGCTTGGAGGAGTGATTGAACCCTAATTTCTTACTATTTGATGAAAATCAGTTATTTTAAATTTGGTAAAGGGTTGGGCCTTTGGGGCTTAGTTGGAGTCAAAGGTTGATTGTGGTGTTCCACATGAGCTGGTGAATGATTCTGGTCACTATTTGTCGTTCATATACAGCAATTATCAGCTAATAGTTGGTTTGCTTTAGGAAAAAACCTTATGGGATGCGTAAATATATGTTTTGTATCTTTGTCTAGTGGCATGTGTTGCAGCATTTTGCAGCCTGTCAAAACGAGCTTCCTTGCCCCAGCTTCTATTGTTTTCCAGCATGTGTGGTGGACTCATGAAATGTGCTTTCGAAACAAAGTCCCGTGGAATTCCAATTTCTGGAAATGAGCTGGAGTGTATTCCTCAACCTACTTTCTTCCTGAAATTTAGATTTCCAGTCTTATCCTTGAAATGAATTGTTTTATGCCCATCTTGTCCTCATTTGGTGCTGTATTTACAAACCCAAGACAATATTTCACATGTTCAATCCTAGCAAACAGTAGCAGTTGCCAAGTTTGGGGTCCCAGTTCATAATCTGTGGCAGGAGATTTTCGGAAGTTTATGGATGGTTTTGGAAGAGATTTTCCTTCAGTTGAAATTTGAGACCCATGGCAGAGTATAACAAAGATAGCACCAAGGTGAAGCCCTGATAAGAGTTGCTCCAGCCCGCTCTCCAATATAGTTCTAATGTCTGGCCATATTGCAGGGATTTCAAAGAAACCGTGTTCCTTTTGAATCTTTGATTTTTCATGATTGCCACCCATCTAAAAGAAGTCCTTGCTTTCTGGGAAAGATACGGAAGACAGGCTAGTTGTTTAGGGTGGAGAAAGCAGGAGCCATCGATTCAACACGCATCCCAGTGCCATTTATAGGGGGGTATTTGGGTCTTTTATATTTTGTGATGGAAATCCCTTGTCTACTCCCTGTGGACATACTTTTTCCAAGTGGTCGTGTAAGGCGGTGTTCCTGAACGTGTTTCAAATTGATTATTCCTAGTCTAAAAACTGCCTAATAGAATGCTGGTGGGCCATGAACATGCCAAGGAGACTCAAAGTGGACAATATTAATGCTGTCTTCAGTTAAACTATGTCAAGTTGCAATTATTGTTAATAAGCATTTTCGTGACCACTTGTTAAATGGTAGACTGTGCTGATCATTTCGAAGTCAAATTAATCTATGGTTAAATCTCTCATGTAAAGTTAGGAAAAGTTCTTTCAGGCAGGTCTTGCTCAAGCTAATGCACGGTCTGTGTAACCGAACCCATTAGCCTTTCAAATGTTCCCACATATCACTCTTTGCTAATACCAAGCCTGTTAATCTCCTTTGATGCAGGCAGAAGGTGGCAGATGCACTCATGGACTCAATATCTTCCCTAAACAAATTCGAGCAGGGTGTCAAGGATTGCCTTGAAATTTAACTATGTTGATTTCCTTCAGAGTTGAGAGATTCTGGTTCATATAGCACTGAGTTGAAGATAGAAATTGTTCAAGTAAGCCCCTTTGCTGAACTCTTCAAATTTTATGTGTAATCTAGTTTCTGTGAAACTTATTTTCTTTACTAGCCAGTTCTGGTTGGTAGGTATTCCGTTACTTCTATATGCACGCAGCATGCTGTCTAGATTTTGCAGGCCACTATGCTAGCGCAACTGCCTTTGGTCTCCACTTGCTTTCTCTCCTGCTGAGTTGTTGAAATCGATGAAATGCCCCTCAACATCGTGAAATATGCTTTACTCTATTGATCCACATAATCTGTAGTTATTTTGACTTTTCAGCGTTGATCTTTCCCCACACACAAGTCATCTCAGCCCCCTATTTTCCTCAACAAAGGCATAAAAGCACGTCATTCATGCTCTCTTCTTAAATAAAGGATTTTGAAGTGTCCCTATTCGCAATAAATAGTTTTTCTTCTTCTTCTTCTGAACATTTGATCAAATACTTTGAGTCTTTGCTGGTTGTATGTTAATCTCTCTCTCTCTCTCTCTCTCTCTCTCACACACACACACACATTTACGGTTGACTACCAAGCCTTGCAGGTTTCTAATAGTGCGTTACTATATACCCTTTTGCGAAATGTGGCATCAATTAAATTGGTTAGGTTGAGTACGGATGAGTCGTGCATGCCATACGATGGAGGATGTAGTGGATGAGTACTTGCGGTTTAATGAGTTTTATAGCTGTAGTTTCCTTAATCCCTTTGTTTGATTCATTTGATTTCTGAGAATGCTAGCCAGTTATTGTGTTGCATACTTGGCAAATCCCTTATGATTTTCAATTCCCCCAGACAAATAAAAAATAAAAAAAATCCCTTATGATTCCATGCACTTGTTATCAATTCCCCTAGAAGTGGCCACTTGCCCTGTAATCAGTTATGGTCTGGTCTAATATTTTCCCAAATGATGATAATTTTACGAAGTTAACTGCTGTTTTGCTTACTGTCTAAACTCTCTGTCTGCAGGACAAATGGAAGGTTATCCAACCGCTAACACAAGGAGTTTATGCTGCTTTACCTGTCACTTAATACTGTCAAATGATGTACGCATGCTACATTTTGTGGACCTTAAAGATTGTTGTATGCTCTTTTATATGAACTCTGTCAGCTTTGCGTGCACAAGGTAAAGCTTTCATACCTTGATGTCTTCCTTCTATATCTGAAATGAATCTAAACTTCCTTTTTGGAATCACATATTTAACATATGTAAAATGATGATATCATTAAAAAAATGGCTGTAGAATCGTAAGATTTATTTACTATAAGAAATTGCCCAATGGACATAAAACTTCTTTACTAGGACATGGTGGCATTTGACATGTCTGGTCAAGGTTTGCTATTAGTGTTCTTTTAGCCAAAGTTTGTTGTGTTGGACAATTGGTCCAATTCAGTTGCATACCTTCGTCCCTTTTGTCCTGCATTTGGATCCATTAGAACTTGAGTAGCTCTAGGCAAGGGTTTTCCAGATTATCTGGTCTGTAATGGTGGGTTGTTCACTCATAATTACCCACTCCCTTTTTGTTTCCTTGTCAAAAGTTTGCATTAGTTGGAGAGGGAGGGAAAGCATTTGTTCTGAGTTTGTCCCAGGAGCTCTTATTCAAGACTTGTGCTGTAGTCAGCCTCTAAACTTGTAATGGATAGAAACTCTCCATTAGATCGAACAACCTAGTGCATATAGTGGTTCTTTCAGTATTCAGAAGTAAAAGTGATATTCCACATTTTTTAGTGGAAAACAGATGATTCCTAAAATTTTTCAAAAGGATGAAAGTTGCATTAGGACAAATGACATGAGAAATGTTTTGTCCTCAAATTCAAAATGTCGCTTTATGACTTGCTTTGAAAATCCCCGAACAACGCTATATTGCAGTTTTGGTGCGAATGCAATTCTGTACTTATTGTGGGCCGGCAACTGGCAACACTAACAAAGAATGATGCCTAAAAATATGATCCGGAGTTAAGACATGTATAATACCTAGAAACGTATTGGGAATTGGCTATTTTACGGACAGGTTCAATTTGGTGAACCAGAGGCCTTCACCAAATACAAACGACAACACGGCGTTCCATCATCCGGGTGGGTTTGAAGTGATCTGGGCAACCCTCGAAGCTTGTTGAAGAGATTAACCGGATCATGCAACAGCCCAAAATGAGCATCTGGATCACCAATTTGTGAAAGCTTGACATCCGAAAACCCTAGGGAGGGAAGGAGATGGTCTGGCCAATCACTATAGAAATGGAACATAGAGCTAGAGAGAGTGATTGACGGCTTGTTCATGAAATCTGCTAATAGGACTGTATGGGTAATAGTGCAATTTTCAGCTATGGTCTTCAGTACTTCCATGGCATGTGAGCTGGAGAGGTAGTAAAGGATGCCTTCCAAAACCCACACCGTATTCTTATCAGGGTCAAATCCTGATTTCTGAAGCTTTTGGAGCCAGTTTTTATCTGTGATATCAGCTGCCACTCTACTTAGAGATTTTGCTGTCATTGTTGTGTGTTGGCAATAATTTGTTGATTCAGCTGCTGCTTGTAGAATTGTGGCTTTCATTTGCAAAACTTCTGGAAAGTCTACCTCAAAAACGTCGCTTTCTTTCAAGCAGCTTAAGCGGTACGCCCTTGCATCCATTCCTGTAATGTAAACAATTTCATTTTGCTGAAATTTTGGTTTGCATTTGTAATTTAACTTGGGATTTATCTGAATTATGAATGTGCTGAGTCCTGGTTTGAGCACTTGTCAAAATTGGGGAGGGTAGGGCCCCTTCTTGGAAGAAAGTACATTTATCATATACTCAACCCGTTGGGCAGGCCACCTGCCTAAAATTTGAATTGATTACACTATCCCAAGTTTTGGTTGTGCACATGCGTGAAGATATTTCTCTCGCCGATTTGTGGTGCATATTTTCCGCTGCATAAACGTCCATATTTAGTGACAACCACCTTTGTTGACGTAAAGTGATCATGTTGCCAAAAAACAAGGATTCCGTTTCTTGATTGGTAACTGAGAAGAAAAGGCAGTACAACTATCTAGTGGGATGGCATGCCCTTCCAAACATACAAAACTCAAACACAAATTAATCTCGGCGGCCAATCTAGAGCTAAAAACTTAACTGGGGACCGATTGAAGGGAAAGCCTTAAAGGGGTGAATGTAACAGCATTAAGCTGAGAAGTTTTGACTCGGATATCATTATCTAATTTTCTGATCAGATGAATGCAGTCTCTAAAAATGCCTAGAAAGTTTCTGAAATTCCTCTCCTTCCTTTTTTTTTTTTGTTTTTGTTAATATGCATGTTCTATTTTTGTCGGAAAGTTGAAAAACAAGGTCATTTTGTACCAGGAAATGGTTTCTACATGCTTCGTTGAATTAAACTAGATGAACTAAATGTTTCTGCTGTGGGAATGGTATGTGCTTTATGAAATATCACGTGTGCTAACGCTGGTTTTGTGCATTTTTGCCTCGGTTGTATTAAACTGGGGGACCTGCCTCGCATTTTTCTACATGATTATTTTGGCTGGCATATATACTAACTACTATTTCAGCTTACAACATGCTAGTTACAGAAATGCAAGTATTACAAAAGCTTTCAGTTTTCACCAACCTGCACCAAGAAGAACAACCTGCGCTCCGCCAGTCCCGTAAATCGAATTGATCGCCTCTTCAATCTTCGCATCAAACCACATGGTCCTTACAGCGAGAATCACTCCAGACACTTCCCTAGCATTGCTGAGCCTATCCTTCTTCACCTTCTCGTAACACCCCCTCAGGTAAACTTCTCCCGCAAGTAACTCCGCAAGTGGATCATTCACCGCGTGCTTCCACAAAGCCCTTCCGGCGGCCGTCTGACACGCCGACCGCCGGAGCGGGTCCCAGTCGTTCTCGACATCTGCGTGGATTTTTCGCACCGGGTCGGTAAACAGTAAGTCGGGTAGCTCTAGTTCTGGCCATGTTTGGTGTTCTGACATTGTTTGTTGATTTTTCACCTTAGGTTATCGCAAGGCTGATAAGAGTAGAGAAGAAAGTGTAGATACGGTGGTTGCATTATATAGAGAAGAAAGGGTGTTAGGGGGATAAGGAAAGAGAGCCACACACACAACCAACGTTTGTGAGAGAAGCTCAAATCGTGTCCAAGCTTCTACTTTGCCTAAGGTAATGAGGAGTCCACGACAACTATCAAAATTCATGTGCTTAATATTTACTTCTCTGTCCTGTCCCTGTTAAGTGGAAAAAGTAACAAGTGCTGGATCCCACTTGAAATGGCCTATTCTGTGATGTGGTTCCCATCAAAGTTTAATACGAAATTTTCTTGGGCGCTCTCCACCCACCACACAATCATACAGGATCCACGACCAAAGTGTATAGTCGTCACACGATTGTGTGATAATAATGGGTCTTGAGGCATCTCGCGGTCATTCTCAGGAGCATGGAATGATTACCCGTTTAGTAGAGTGTTGGAATTGGAAGTTTTTTTTTTTTTAATTTTCTTAGTCCATGAGGATCATGACAAAGTACTGTTGTGTTTTTTGTCTGGTTGCAGGAGGCAGCAGCTCTAGCTTTTGTGGCCTGTGATTTACGGAGGTTGGAATGACGTTCTTCTCTTTTACCTGAAAAAGGAACGAGGTTTGGAGCTTGTTTGGTAAAATTTGTAGTCTTTCATTTCTCATTTTTGGTAAATTTTTTGACACAAAATGGAACTCGAGATCTCGAGAATTTGAGGAAACAAATAAGGACTTTTGACCTGATTTCAGAAACACGTCCTTCATTCCCTCCTCCCTCCGCCACCGCCTCGGTCCACCAACTTTCAACTCACCGCATCATAGACAGACACTCTCCTGGTGCTACCTTTGGGCCCTCGGCGCCCTCCTCTTCTTCTAGGAGCCCATTCGGCTCTCAACGCTACTGTGAACAAAAAATTTCGATCAACTGGACATGGATAGTTATACGATTAGAGCATATAGTTTAGGAGTATTCTCAAAATTCTAGTAGCTGTCTATTACGCCAAAACAAATACGCTCTGATAATAAATCTCTGATGGCAGGCCCGGCGCTTGGCATAGGTCCGCCTAGGGCCTCTAGTTTTGGGCTCAATAATTGAGCCCCCAATTGTAGAATATGTTAAATATTACGTATGTGAACAATTTTACAAGTCTAATGTAGCACGGTGGTAAAGGGATCGCGAGATCCCTGGCCCCTTCAAATTTTAAGGCGACAATTTTGGAACCTTTACAAAAAATGGTTTCGAAACGTTGCTTGTGAGGCTTGAACTCGCGACCTGAGGTTCTAAGGTGGTGGGTACAATCACTCTATCGCACCTTGTCTTGTTTCCTATGTTGAAAAACTGATTAATATACTAAAAATGAGAGGCTCCATTTCAAAGCCCGCCTAAGGCCTCAAAAATCTTAGGGCCGGGCCGGGCCTGCTGGTCGGATAAATTTTTTGCATGGACAACCAACTCAACGAGAGTGAGTGGAGTGGAGTGTAGTTAGTGTATCTCTTATACTTTCATGCACATCGTCACATGGGCAGAGTTTGATTCCTGTACGCATCTCTTCCACTCTCCAAGTCCCTTAGGATAAAGTAGAATAAAATTAACAAATGAAAAAAACAACAACAACTCAACGAGACCAGGACCCGTTGGGCCCCGATTTGCTGCAAAATGCACAGCATAAAGTGTAGCTTAATGGGTTGGTAAAAAATTGAACATCTTGAGGGTCCAGCAGGCCTCCTCCCAGGCCAGGCCTCATGGCTATACACTGGGATTGGGTCGTTAAAAATTTCCTTTGGGCTTTATTTAGTCCGTGGGCTCCCCATTAAAATTCAAATGGGACCAAGCGGCTGTTTTCACGTGTTTGTTACTCCTCAGCCTCAACTTGGTATGGGACTGTAAGGCATCCAAACCATTTATTTTTTCTATATTTTTCAGGGGTGTCTGGGGCAAGAAATAATTTTTTGCCGCATAACCTCAAAAATCAAATCTTGGTCAATTGGAACCGAAATTTTTTTTTATAAAGAAAATCGGAACCATTTATGCCACTGGTAGTTGCGATTCATTCTTTCTTCAATACGTACGTGGTCCCATAAGCCAATAACCAAATCTTGTTAGGGTGGCCCACCTTAGCATATGCTATGGATGCTGTGGTTGCAGAAATTATTCTCCAGTTGAAAATGATTTATGCAATTTTACTTTTGTTTAATTACACTTAAATTTTACTTTTTACTTTTTTTTTTTTTGGAAATTCTGTTGGCGCGATTTTAAACACTGGAAGATAAATTTTAGAGTGCATTTTTTAGAAGGTGGAGTGTAAAAATCATTCTTCATAAACTTAACACTATTCCTTTTTCCCTTGTTATAAATCCCCCACACTTAATAGATGAGTTATGAAGAGTGAGAGTTAAAGGCAATTTTGCAAAGCTTTGTTAACAGTCCAGCAGAGCTTTTGTTCTAACTTTAGTTGGAACCTTGCGAGTTTGTTAACAGTCCATCAGAGCTTTTGTTCTAATTTTAACTGGGATCTTGCGAGTGTGTGGTGGTGTGGATCCTCCAGAATTAGTGTGTGTGTCAGCTTGCCCAACACTTGAGTTGTAAACTGTCCTTTTTGTAGTTGCATGTTAACTTGATTGTTATACCTGCCTTGTGCCAAAAGATACGAGTGTGATGGACGAGCTCGAATTCAAGTACTTCACAAGTTGTGCAAGTTGTTAGAGCATCCCCGTTGTAATAAGCAAATGGGCGTGAATAAGCAAATTGAACAATAATGCTCAAAAAATACACCACATTATAATAAACAAAGTTACAAGACTTTTAGAAAATAATCAAATTCCACCCATTCCATAACCAAACTTAATAAATTTCATCAATAATCAAAATTCAATAACCAAACTCAAAACTCAATACCTCAAAACATCTAACATTAAAATCGTCTCATCGAGAGGAATAATTTGGTGTGGTTGGGAGCGTGATTAGAACTCGTTTGCGATTGGACAAATGTGCATTTTGTATTGTGGGGTTTTTTTTTTTTTTTGTTAGGGATGCAAAAATAACCAATGTAGAAGTAGAGGTTGTTGAATTTGATTATGGACTAAATGGATAATCAAATGCTGACGTGACACATTTGGGTTATTGATTTTAATTGTTACCATTTGCGGATGCTTTACAACTTTTATTTTTTAAGTTTGGACAACTTTTAAAGCTTCTTACATTTAGATTTAATTTCTAGAACCAATCTTGTAATAAAATGTAAAAATTCGACAATCACCCTAGAGTGTGCATATTAACAAATAATAATACTAGTTAACAGTTCTAATTGTGATGCCGATTATACATCATTTGTGATCTGAAAATATCAAATAACATCATAAAGATTGCTAAAATCTTGGAACTTAAGAAAACTGAGTCTTTTATGAAATACGAGATGACAAATATGAACAAATTTTAAGGTAAACAACAAATATGATTCTGCACTTTGATCGTTTTGTTATTTTACAGGATAACTTGTTCATATGCGTCTCGGGATTAAATTAAGTTGAGTTGAGTCGTAGAGACATGGCTATCCCATAGACTGGGATTGGGTCGTTCCTTTGGGCTTTAGTCCGTGGGCTCCCATTAAAATTCAGATGGGACCGAGCGGCTGTTTTTACGTGTTTGTTACTCCTCAACCTCAACTTGGTATGGGAATGTAATGGGGCAAAAGCCAGACCCTATCCGAAACCATTTATTTTTTCGGTGCGAGGATCAGGGGTGTCCAGGTTAGCTTACGCGCACTCGACTGAATCCCTTTCCTGTTTAGTCAAAGGCAGGCTATTCGTGCTGGAACCAGAGAATTCACAAGAAATCACTTTTTTGCCGCCTAATTCCAAAAATCGAATCCTAGTCAATTGGGGTAAATTCACTATCCAATCGGAACCTTTTATTTTATTTTTTTTATAAAGAAAATCGGAACCATTTATGCAAGTGGTAGTTGCGATTCAATCTGTCTTCAATACGTGGTCCCATAAGCCAATAACCAAATCTTGTTAGGGTGGCCCACCATAGCATATGCTATGGTTGCAGAAATTATACTCCAGATGAAAATGATTTCTCCAATTTTACTTTTGTTTAATTACATTTAAATTTTGATTTTTAGTTTTTTTTTTTTGGGAAATTATGTTGCGCGTGAGTTTAGATGCTGAAAGATAAATTTTAGAGTGCATTTTTCAGAAGGTGGAGTGTAAAAATCATTCTTCATAAACTTAACACTATTCATTTTACTTATTATAAATCCCCCACAATTAGAGCATGTACATAAGACTAGCTAAACACCCAATCTTAGGTACTTTACCTATGCAAATTGAGAAAACTAGAGTACAACAGATTAGGTAAAGAGAGTGGAAAAATACATTCGGTATTTTTGTTCGGTTTTTTTGGCGATGTACTATAGCACAGGTCTAAGTAAAATACTATTGTTTCTCTCTCTCTCTCCTCCTTCTCCTCTCCCTCCCTCCCTTCCTGTGACTATGTAGGCAGCGGTGGTGTGCAGTGTGGGTAGGTAAAGTAGGAAGGCTGCTGCAGTGTGGGAGGAGAATATGAATAGGTAAATTAAATATTTGGTACTATTCATAGGCATTTTTGCACACAATTGGTGTACATGCTCTTAATAGATGAAATATGAAGAGAGTGAAGAGTGAGAGTTAAAGGCAATTTAATTTGCAAAGCTTTGTTAACGTATCATAGCTTTTGCTCTAATTTTAATTGGGACCTTGCAAGTGAGTGGTGGTATGAATCCTCCATAATTAGTCCATGTGTCAGCTTGCCCAACACTTGAGTTGTAAACTTTCCTTTTTTGTACTCCAGTAGTTGTTGACTTGATTGTTATACCTGTCTTGTGCCAAAAGTTTACAACGAGTGCGATGGACAGAGAAAACTGATGAGTCTTTTGTGAAATATATATAGATAGATATATAGATGACAAATATGAACAAATTTCATTTTATATATTTAATAAAGTAAACAACAAATATGATTCTGAACTTTGATAGTTTATTTTGTAAGACAACTTGTTCATATGCTTATCGGGATTAAATTAAGTTGAGTTGAGTTGTAGAGTCATGTTGTTTTGCAAGGCCTTACAAATTGAACGATTTGAATCATCTTTGTAGACTATATGGAAACTAATAGGCTTCGCCCCAAGCGATACTCCATTCCGAGTCATTCACTTCGTAGAGTAGAACAATCTTGTGAAAAGTTAATTCGATCCAACATCGGGAAACCAGTGTAAAACTATTAGGATTACAACTGCATAATAAATTGTGCGTTTTTGTGTGCGAAAGTATAATCAGAGTCCCAAAATTTCATCCGCATGTGAATTTTGATTTCTTCTCCAAAATCATTTTGACCGGCTCCCAATACTTAATTAAAAAAATACACAGTACCCAAATTTTTTTTTTTTTTTTGTTTGAGAATTGATTTTATTTGTGCCAAAATTGCCATGCATGCAAATCAGGTGTATCATGTACAAAGTATAAGGCTTTTATGCACTACAATTTTGGAACTGAGGGTGCCTGTTGTCCCTGAGGGACCGCTAGCGTGTCGGGTCGATCCGGGTCGTCCATGCTGGGCAATGAACGACTCAGATTGCATTTCAGACGAACAGATCTCAACCATACATTGTTGTTCGGATAAAATGCAATCTGGACCGTCCATTGCCGAGCATGAATGCTCCGGATCGGCCCAACACGCATGATAGGGACAGGTTTGGGCTCCCTCCCAAACGAGAATTTTTTTTGGTGCAAATAGGGTGAAGTCCACAAAGTACCCAGCACCCCATTCGAACCGTTTATCCTAGCTTTGGATAACCTAGATCCGAGCAGAGGGAAGGAGGAGAGAGAGTGGTCGGCTGAGTAGGAGAGAGAAAGCTCGAATTTGGACCGCTCAATACAGGAATGAACATCTCTGATGGGTGCTTGGTACCGCCATGGGTGCTTGGTACCGCCACGTGATACTCAATTTACACTCAAAAATTTCTTGGAACCCCTCTTTTATTTTTTTTTGTTCGATCGGAACATCAAACACACCTCTTTTATAGCCAGAGACAAACAGTGGCTGATTCGGGTTCTGATCGAATCGAGGCACAATTGAACCGAACTCGGCAAACCAGTGGTCAAAAACACAAACTGAAAGTGACAGACGAACCTTCTTCCCTCCACCTTCAAAACCTTCGATACCGAAGAGAGACAGAGAGAGAGAGAGAGATGGCAGCGCACGTGTTGTGCTGCACGTCGACGTTCTGGTTCTACGTGGTGATAGTCGCAGGCCTGGTTGGCTTCGCCGGTCTCATGGCCGGTCTCACCCTCGGCCTCATGTCTCTCGGCCTCGTCGACCTCGAAGTCCTCATGAAATCCGGCCGCCCCCAAGATCGCATATACGCCTGTACTCTCTCTCTCTCTCTCTGCATATTTGCAAATTCGTGTATTTTTATTGGTGATTCAGGTTTTGCTTACGTGCACCTATATTAATCATGTGACCAATTCGAGCTGAATTAAAACCGGGACGGAGCCCGTATGGGTTTGCATATTTGTTTTCATACATGCATGCGTCTATCTGTATGTATTGATCATATAGTAATTCTAGTTTGTGGTTCGAACTGGCTTTAGTTTTGTTGTACTGAGAATTAGGTATTATGGGTGTGAAATTGTGCGAATAACACCACCCCAAAAAAAAAAAAAAAAAAATGGTAGGGTGCTCTTTCTCTCTCTCTCTCATGATCATATAGCAGTTATAAGTTGTGGTTTGAACTGGCTTTAGTTATATTGTAGGGAGAATTGGGTTATTTAGGGTTGTGAAATTGTGCTGGAGGGGAAAAGAAAAGCAAATGAAGTGTCAAATACGTGAAAGACTCACTGAGTTCAGGATTTGGAGAATTCGTTGAGTTATGAATCAAAGTTAAGTTGCAGCTGACCTTGTTGGTTTTACGTTTTGAGTGGTGATTGCTCGGAGGAAGTCTGAATTAGGGACTGGTGATGTGTGTGGGGTCACCTTGTGTGCTGTCGTGCTGATTTTAAAACTGACCCCTAGACCCAAACTGAGTTTTAAACTACCTTTGAGCTTTCCGAGACTAACTTAGTTTATTGGTTGACTTCATACTGAAATTCTTGAGGAAAAAAACGAAGCACTCCGGGGCCATCAACTCAGATTTTTGCGCAAATCTAGATTTTAGGTAGCAGCCGCTATGTGTCAGTTTTGGTTTTCTGGCCTAAAGAAATCTTTACACTCTGATTTACCTGTGATACCCTTTAGCATAACTCAAGGTTTTAAACAACGGCTGCTATGTTTTGGTTTTGGTTTTTTGGCCGTCCGATACATGAACACTCCGATATACAAGTAATACGAAAAATTTATAAAGTTACGGTTGATTCTAGCTATGTATTGTTTGTATCTAATTTTTTGCCCGCTTCACGACTGCTACAGGACCACTTCAACCACCTGAAATGATGTGGCACCAAAAATGACTTCGAAAAATTCACGACCGCTACACTAGATTCCCTCGACGAATTGTTCATAGTTCTGCTACCGTTTCGCGGGCCGCTGCCACTATTAAAGCCTTGGCATAAATATACGGGAAAGCTTCATTAATGGAAAAATAGTTATTTGAAATGGATAAAAAAGTTTACAAGATTTTGGGCCAAATAATATCCCTTGATTTGTGAAGTGCGAAAAATAAGTTTTCCCTTGATTTTAGTGAAAGAACGGGTATAATCATTTTGATATGAATTGGAGTAAAGTGGTGAATATGGAGTATTCCCGAAATCTAAATCTGGTTTGGGTAGAAGTTGCATAACAATGAATACGAGATTTCAAAGGAGGTTGTAGTTTTGTATATACCTTCCCCTTCTTTGTTGGTTCACAAGGGTGTGTGCCCCCTTTGCGTCCTTTTAATAGAAGTTCCTTATTTACTTACTACAAAAAGAGGAAAAAGAAAAGATTACATTAGAGAAACCGGGATACCCAGGAAATATATATATATTCTCTCTTTTGTACTAATTTGCTTTGTTGTCGGCAGCTAAGATATTTCCAGTGGTGAAGAACCAGCACCTTTTACTCTGTACATTATTGATCGGAAACTCTATGGCAATGGAGGTGTGTGAAAATTCATTTAGTTGTACTTTGTTGTTTCGCTCGCTCTTCAAATGTTTATTAGCTGACTCTTGTTTGTCTCCCATGTAGTCTCTTCCCATATTCTTGGATAAGCTTGTGCCTGCGTGGGCAGCAATCTTGATATCAGTGACTCTCATCCTCATGTTTGGAGAGGTAATCTATCATGAAAGTAAATTGACCATGGTTTTATTTCTGTGTTTGTTGCATGATCCTCAAGTTTAGTTCTGACTGCAGATATTGCCCCAAGCAATTTGTACCCGATATGGCTTGAAAGTCGGGGCCTATTTGGCACCTCTTGTCCATGTTCTACTCTGGGCGTTCTTTCCTGTTGCTTATCCGATTAGTAAGGTATAGATGCTTAAACTAGTGATGAATTGTCGATATGGTTAGTATTGTATATGTACAAGACTTTCTGTATATGGAGTTTGGTTCGACGGGTGGATTCTTTTCATTGGAAATTGAATGGAAAGCTGAATTTCACAATTTTTTAATTTTAGATTGTAGGGAAATGTGGAAAAGGTTGCAGCATAAAAATTATTCGAGTGGGGCTGAGCTTTTTTTCTTTTGCTTCTAATCTTTTCCCTTTTTCTCTCCTTCTAATTCTAGAATGTGTGATGCGTGAGTCATGTTTTCCATTTATCTTTCTCATTCCTTTTTGAGAGATATGAAACCATAGTTGTGTCTGTTTTCTTCTTGGTTGAGCTAGTAAGTCTTCTTCTCATCATCACCTATCGGTTGACATTATATCTAGGTTTTGGACTGGATGCTGGGTAAGGGACACAGTGTTCTTCTACGCAGAGCAGAGCTTAAGACATTTGTGAATTTTCATGGCAATGAGGTACTCTATTTGCTTTGACTCCCATTAACAGTACTCATTTTACACTTTTTTCTGTTTCATCTATTTTATTAGCAGATCATCAACCTTATGACTTTAGTCCTATTAGAAGGTGAACTCTGATGCGTATGCTTTTCACATATTAGGCTGGGAAAGGTGGAGACTTAACACATGATGAGACAACTATCATCGCCGGGGCACTTGAATTGACGGAAAAGACAGCAAAAGATGCCATGACCCCCATATCGAAGGCATTTTCCCTTGATCTGGATGCAACTCTTAATTTGTGGGTTATGGCTGCTTGTTCAATCCCCCATCACAACTTGCACATTACTTTTGTTTTCTAACCTTTCTTTGTCTATCTGCTTAGGGAGACGCTGAATGCAATAATGACAATGGGTCATAGTAGAGTTCCTGTTTATGCTGGAAATCCAACTAATATTATTGGTCTTGTCCTGGTAATTATTTTTCTTCTGCATGTTACGTCTGATATGTGCGCAAGTAAAGCTACATACATTGTTCATTTCCTTGTATTAAAACCCGGGAATTTCCTTTAGCATACCAATTGTTTATCTCAAGCTTTGAATCGGTCCTTTATAACAAGTAAATCTACTGTAAGGATGTTGTTTAGGGCCTTATCATTTTTTTACTCACCCACTAAGCATTGATTTAAGCAAAGCGGTTGTGTTACTTGACGTACCTTACGAGCAAAAACTGTATATCTTTGATCTCATGTAGGCATAACACTGATCAAAGTAAAAATGTAGGAATCACTTTGCCCTATTTAGACTTGTTTATATTATCCTGCTTTGGTATGCTTTGGTTAGATGAATCTATTTAATATCGTGAAAATATAAATGGACTTAACTAATTGTTACCTCTCAAGTGGTACTTCCCGAAAATAAAAAGAGACCTCTTAAATGGTAAATTGAAATTCTGATCGTACATGTTTGTTTCATGTGAAATAACATGGTTAGTCCTTGCATGTCTCTCTTTGGGTTTATAGATGGTGTGTTCTGTTTTTCATGGTTTCTATGTGGACTAAATTTACTATTTCTAACATCTGTAGGTTAAAAATCTGTTAGCAGTGGGCCCAAAAGGTGCGCTTCCTCTCAGGAAAATGTTAATACGAAAAATTCCTCGGTGAGGATGATTCTCGTTTCTTATGCACTTTTTATCATACGAGAGTAGTTACTCTTGCTTTTCATTTAGTACAATCTATGTGTTTCTTTAGAGAGCAGGATGTAGTGAAAGAGTTTCTTGGCCTGTCTAGGTCAGATAGCATTGCTTTTGTGAGTTGAGAATTGCACATTCAGGCGTAGGATTTCATCATGCCTATTACTCCCTCCGTCCCAAATTCTTTGTCCCGTCCGCAAAACGAAGTGTTAAACATAATGCAATTTTGTCAAGAAAATATTCAAACTTTTTTCACAAATTAAAAATACTCATTGATATCTAGTAAGTTGTTGAAAAACTTTTGATTTTTCCTTGCCAAAATTGTATTATTTGTAACACTCCGTTTTGCGGACGGGACAAAGAATTTGGGACGGAGGGAGTATTACTATGTTGCATTTACCAACCTGCAATTGAACCAATAGTGTCATATTTGAAGTTTTGGGCTTTTAGAATGAGATGCATAGTAAGTTGCAGTAATTTGCACGAGTAATATTATTTGGTCAGTATCTTGAATCAACTAGTTGATTAGTCTGGACAATGAGATGTTATGCATAACCCATCATATCTCTATTTCGTGCCGATATTACATTAAGTTGTAGTTTGCAAGCATAGTCTATATACAATATGCTCCTGGGTATAATACAATACATACTATGATGCAGTTGCTGCTCAGAAATGGGTATTAAGTCCACATATGTGTATCCATCTGTCTGTATATATTTAAAATTGTCAGAAAGAGAAGCTTATCGTCCTTGTGTGCCTTTTCTTATGCATTCTTCAGGGTTTCAGAGAAAATGCCTCTGTATGATATTCTGAATGAATTTCAGAAGGGTCACAGCCACATTGCTGTTGTCTACAAAGACCAGAATGAGCCTCCAAAGAAAGCTAGAGAAGGTAAACATTTGGAATCTTTTATGTACTTTTCCCCATGTCTAATTTTAGTTTCCTGAAGAGTTCTGTTGGAGTTTGTCCCACATTGGTTAAATGGAACCTCCAAACTTAGTATATGAGCCTAGGCAGCCTCTCCACTCATTGCCAATTTGTTTTGAGTTGGATGCTATAACAAGTTCTACTTCTAAGGGTGAAATTATATACTTTCCACGATACCTTCTTCGGTCAAATATCATAGGATATATGGAAAAATTCTCAATCAGAATTTGTTGTTGATCCTATCCATCCCAACTTTGTTTGTGCCATTAAGATTTAGTTACAAATATCTGTCTTGCAACTGTTGTGCTTTTTGGATTAAAAAAAAAAAAAAAAAACTGTTGTGCTTTTCGATGCTCTATTGCTCTGGACTATAAATGAAGGAAGCACAGTAATGTGCACAGAAATTGATTTGGGTCTCTAGGCCTGCCATCTCTGATGCCTTTGGGCTTTGATTTGGGGGCATGGTTTCGCAGCACAACGTCCCTTTAGCTTCACGTATCTTGGAGGTATGGGAGGCCACTGTTTTAGTGGTATTCTGAGAACAACCACTTTGTGCGTATAATGCCAAAGGTTAGGCCTGACTCCCATCCTCCCCCGCCCATACCCCCAATGATTAGGGACTAGATGGGTTCTGCTATTGTTTGTTTGTATATGTCTTGCAACTGTTTTTGACAATCACTGTTTTCAAAGTTTGAAATGTTTGTACTTCTGAATGTGTTCCTTTGGATGCCCTTATACTTCATTTAAGCTTTCTTTAAATCCTTTTGTATTTTTATTCTTTTTTCCAATCTTCGGGATTAAGCCCCATAAATTCTGACAAGCGATGCTTTAACTACTGATGCTTTTATCATTTCCCTGTGCGCGTGCATCAAGATTCATGATTTAAACTTCCAGTTGAGTTTTTGTGGTTTCCCCCCCTTACTTAAAAAGAGATGTGTGTCTGCTTTACCTTGTTCCTCATCAGTCGATAATGAGATGGATCTAGGTACTGGTATTGAGAATCTGGGGATGAAATTTGAGTCACATGATGCTGAGGCCATGGCTAAGAGTGATGGCAATCAACAGAAGATGAGAAGTCCCCCACCTACTCCTAAATTTAAGCGGCACAAAGGTTGTTCATTCTGCATTTTAGATGTGGTGAATACTCCTATTCCTGTTTTCCCTCCCAGTCAAGTGGTTGTCGGAGTTATCACAATGGAGGATGTCATTGAAGAGCTTCTTCAGGTATGCAGACATGGTCCCAGTATATATATAGATTTGCTGTGGTTTCAAATCCAATATTGCTTGGTAATATGATGTTTCTTTTTGCACCTTGACGATTAATTCTGCAAGAATAATAATCATCAAATCATCATGATCAAGATCTGCCTGAGGCCAGCCCCTTTGTGCATATATGGAAAAGGCTAGGTCTATACCCAATTTACGCTCCCAAGTCTCCCTTTTATGGGGACTAAGCTGGGGGTAGTTTTTTTAATTCTAGTCTACCCTTTTCATCAATAGGGCAGGCTGAATGGACCAGGCCTTTCTGGTTCATTCCTTCCAGAATGGTGGATGTGCAAAATGTGTGAGCTCCGGTTTGAGGATTCTGCTGCAGATATCAATCCGAGGGCTTCAATCTCTGCGGAGATGAAAAAACTGAGGGGTGCTTCTTAAGACAGTTCTTAATTTAGAGGAAGCGAGTATCTTTCATGTGATTTGGTCTGGTTGACAGTGAAATAGGGAACTGCAATCCTAGGTTTGGCTCTTTCAGCCACCTTTTTCTCTTAATCTTCTCCAACACTGGTTTACTTTTTCTCCTTTCCGAGATGTCTGTGATGATATTGTTATTATTTCACGTTTTATACTGTTATGGGATACTTCTAAACCTCTTTCCATGCCTTCCCCCTTAAATCCATCTGTGCTTTTTTCATTGTTGTAATCGTCTTGAAGTGAACAGTATGTAAGATGTGGATTGCAACAGACCCTCCCAATCGCTGAACATCCTATCTGGATTTAGTAACGCTACTTGAAATATCACTTGCTAAATTGTTTTATAGTCATACGACTCATACCAGCCTATCTCATTTTGCACATGTTCTCTTGTTCAGGAGGAGATATTGGATGAGACCGATGAATATGTAAACATACACAACAGGTAAAACTTTTCTGGTGTTTCTTAGTGTAAATTTACCTCTTGCACACAAAGCTCGTATTGGATGGGCTTGGTCTCTGCCACTCCTGTTTTCAGTGAAACAGAGGAATATCCCGTTGAACTTTGATTTGGCATGTCTTACTGAGTGCTACGTATATGGACTCAGTACTTTGAGCATCGAGTGTTTGGCAGTTACAGTATCTGATATATGTACAATATTGACATTCACCTAGAAACCATGTTTATAATTCGCATTTACCATAGGTCATCATACTGTCCGAGAATGCTTCAGGACCCATTTATGCTAAAACAAATAGGACAAGTGCATTAAGAAATGTGAAGAAAAAATTCTCACGTCTCCATGTCCTTCACATAACAATTAGATTAACCCGATAGCTGGATACGCACACATATTGGAGTCCATATAACATACGTGAATAGCTATCAAACTGGGGATCAGGCCATCAAACCAAGAAGAGAAATAATAATTACAGGCGTAAAATGAATTGACATTGCTTTGTAATGCAGGATAAAGGTCAACATGCATGCCCCCCCAGAAAAGTCTCCCGATCAAAGCTCGCCACAGCATTCGCCGGTCACTTCTAGCCCTGAAGCTTCACCACCTCAGCCTTCTCCTCCTACTCATCCTGTTTCCACCAATACTTCACAATAACAGTTTCATCCTTCGCAAACCCCAAAATTCTAGAAGGCGGCTTGTTAATGGACTAGTTATACTCTTTGTTCTTTGTATGATAGTAGTATCTAAACTGAAAAATTGGTTTTAAAGAACACACAAGCTGAGGATGCAGTTCTATTGCAGATTTGCTTCAATAGAGTTCAAAGAAGGTGGTTGTTTGCACACTTGGCTTTAAATATTTTGTAGTTTGTAGATTGCTGTGAAGTATCTGTTGTAATCACCTATTTACGAATACCCTCCCAGTGATGTATGTATCCATTTTGTCTCTTTAAGAATTGTCCCTGTGGATGGCTGGTGGTGTTTTCCTCCCTTTTGTCCCCTGATTTTTGCCCTGATGTATGTGATGAGTAAATTGATGATTTTTAGTGGAAAAGTCACAAAACCTTCTTCTTCTTCTCTTGCAAACTCACATTACTTTTTGTGAGTTGATTTGATCTTAACTGTAATTGACATACTTTACGATCGGAAGGTTTATATTTATTGGGGAATTGATCCCTAAAATCACTATGAGGCATCGTAGAAAAATCCACGAAAAAAGAGAAATTGAGTGCAGTGATTCGGGTATAATAACCAGAAATTTATGTGTGACGGACAGTTGCAATTACATTTATGATGTGTACATGGCATTCCTCATAATTTAGGAGCAAAACTAAAAATACACGAAATTATCATGGGTTCATTCCACGCTAATAATCATAATTTGAATCATCCATTTGGCAAACAAAATAGAGCTTTTTAAGTCTCAATTAATTAACTTAATCGGTCATCGGATATCGCTAGACATTAAAATATATATATATTCATTTCATAATTATATGAAACCAAATAGGTCCAATTAAAAATTAGGAGAGAAGTAAACAAAATGGGCATGATTTTACAGTGAAATTAAAAACCCCAATATTTCATCCGTTTCCGCCGTCGTCGACACTCGACTGAGCTACCAACGATCAACAAAAACCAGTCAATGAAAATGACCCCCATGCCCTCACCCTCCGCCACCGCCCACCTCACCCTCCTCGCCCTCCTCTCCGCCACCACCATCTACTGCTTCTACAAATCCCGCCGCCTCAAAAACCTCCCCAAAAACCCTAACCCTAACTCTCCACCCAAAGGCAAGCTCTTCTACCTTTCCCAAACCGGCACCTCCAAAACCCTAGCCCACCGCCTCCTCGACCTCCTCGCCTCCAACGATCTCCCATTCGACCTCGTCGATCCGCACAACTACGAGCCAGAAGACTTGCACAAGGAAACCCTAGTTTTGATCGTCGCTTCCACTTGGGAAGACGGGAAGCCGCCTCCGAATGGAAAATTCTTCGCCGACTGGTTGGCGGAGAGCGCTGAGGATTTCAGAGTCGGGTCTCTGTTACTTAGGTACCTCACTTCGGCCTAAATTTTCGTTATGGTATTTTTATTCGTCTTTCCTTATTTTGTGTTGTATTGAATTTGCGTGATTTTTTGTGTTGTAGAAAGTGAATTTTATGATCAAAAGCAAAATGGAGTTTAATAAAGACGAAAAAGTTCCAATGTTAGGTACACTTTGGCCTAAATTTTCATTTTTAGTTGTTTCGTCGCTTCTTTATTTGTTATTCAATTTTCGTTAAATTTTTTTGGATTAATCGTTCGTCTTTGCGAGATAAATCTAAAAGTAGTACTAGTAATTTGATCAAAAGTAGTACTAATGATTATGATCAAGTAAAAAAAAGTTTGAAACAATCGTCTTTTAGTCTCTTTTTTCAACTTGGGTCTTGGTAATTTTGAATTTTTCTAATTTCTCCATTGAGACGAATGATCAGTCATAAAAGAATTGATGAAAAACTGAACAAAACATCAATCACTTGTCTTTAAGAATAATTAATTTAGCCCAAATCCACTCTCAGTAAATGTAGGTTTGCTGTTTTCGGCGTCGGGAGCCTATCGTATGGAGAGAACTTTAATGCTGTGGGGAAGGAGTTTTCGAAGCAGATGAGAGCGTTGGGGGCTGAGGAGGTTTTACCTTTGTGGGAAGGGGATGTGGATGGGGGTGATTTGGATGAGGTGTTTGGTGCTTGGAGTGAGAAGTTAGTTAGGGTTTTGAATGGTGGGGGTCTGGGGAATGAGGCATTTGGTGTTGGGTATGGGGCTAAGGATGAGAGTGAGTATGAGATGATTAGCGACTCAGATGAGGAGGATGGGGGAGAAAATGGCGGGGAATCGGGTGTTGTAGATCTCGAGGACATTGCGGGAAAAGCTCCTTCAAGGAAATCTACAACAATTGTCAAGTCTAATGGGAAATTGAATGGTGAGAAGGAAATGGTGACTCCTGTGATTAGAGCTAGCTTGGAGAAGCAGGTACTCCTTTTCAAAGTATTTTCAATTATTGTTGGATGTTTTCAGGAATAAACATGTCTGTAAATATTGTTGGGTCTTTGTGTTTGAGTTTTTCTGTTTAATTTAGGAATGTCAAAATCCATGGCTGGCATTTCCAATTTGTTGAGGCTTAAGTTCCCATTTACCTGTCCTTCATGAACCCTCTGAATCCCTTTCAGCGTCTGCATTTTTCTTTTACAATGATATTTTTATTACTTTTCAGTTTTTATGGGTGGGTTATTTCTTTGGTGAAAGAAAAGGTTATTACCATGATGTAGCTCACTTTAAAAGTGGGTGTAAACTTATTAGCTGTTTGAAGCTTGAGTAAAGGATCATCAGCCAAAGATTCAAATTAAACTTTCTCTGAAGGAAATTCATAATGATCAGCCCAAGCTGTCACATGGCAATATCCTTGTTGAGAGAGAATTCAGTAGTTGTTGCTTGCCTGATATTTGTGATTATCTTTCGTTACAGATATGGTTTGGTTTTTGGTGTCTTGGATTATATTTACATGTGCATTACTCCACTCATCATCCTGCTAACTTCTCATGTTAACTTCCTCTCTTCAATTGCGTTTTGTTTGCAGGGTTATAAGATTATTGGTTCGCATAGTGGAGTTAAATTGTGTAGATGGACCAAGGCACAGCTTAGAGGGCGTGGAGGTTGCTACAAGCACTCATTTTATGGCATAGAGAGTCATAGGTGATGGTCAATTACTTCGTTACGGAATAGAATCAATCAGCATACTTTTTTGTGATGCCCATAGTAGGATGCATGATGCATTAGTGGGTCGTGTGGGTTCCAAGTCACAGCTTGGCAATTAGAGATTTGTAATTATGTGATCATATATACTGATTTTTAGTTGCTATCTCTCTATCAAGTCTTACCTTATCCATCAGTCTTATAAATTGAGTGTGGGATCATATGACTGCCTTATGAGAATGAACATGACATGTATTGCAAGGGATAGGGGCCTTTGTCTTCTTTTTAATCTTTGCTAAGAAAGTAATGTAGAACCGGTAAGTGCTATTTCATAACAATAGGTATTTTGTTTAACATCAGGTACTATTTACTACTCATCAAAGAAATGTAACACCTTCTCTTGTTTGTATGAGGATTGCTAGTACTATTTTTTGCAAACTGTGATCACATAAGGACGTCGCTGTATGATGTGGAAATGTGGACTTTTAGGTTCATGGCTACTTTTCTCTTGGTTGAAAGAAGGGCATGCCATCCACAATGTCAGCTATGGCTTTTGTTGTCCGAAAATCTGACTCTCTCTCTCTCTCTCTCTCAATTGATCAGGTGCATGGAGACAACTCCAAGTTTGGCGTGTGCCAACAAATGTGTTTTTTGTTGGAGGCATCACACAAATCCCGTAGGAAAGAGCTGGCAATGGAAGATGGATGATCCGTTAGTTATTGTGAACTCTGCCATAGAACTGCATACAAAAATGATAAGGCAAATGAAAGGAGTTCCAGGTAGGCCTTATGTTTCTGAGCTAGTATAGTTTGTGTAAATTGTTCTTTAGTCCTGTGTTCAGAAATGATGAAGCCAAAGGTAAAGAATTATTTCGTCCCTTGAACCTTGCTTCAGATTTCAGTCATTTTCATTTATTGGTGGACAATTGGACTATATTGACTTACTTGTAGAATTTCAAAGCTGAATAGAATATTTGAAAGATGGAGGATCAAATTCAGGTTTTGAGCCATGTTCGAAGGGCAAAATGAAATATTCCACAAAGCAAATGAAAGTGCTTTTGGTTTTTTGACTATTATTCAATTTGACGAACTGAAGTTAAGTTGAGGATAGGGAATTTTTCGTACAGGTGTTAAACCAGAGCGCTTAATGGAAGGACTTTCTCCGAGACATTGCGCCCTATCGCTTGTCGGTGAACCGATCATGTATCCAGAAATTAACTCACTTGTAGATGAGCTTCATCGGAGGCGTATTTCTACTTTTCTTGTAACAAATGCGCAGTTCCCTGAAAAGATTAAGATGCTGAAACCTGTTACCCAGGTTTGATGCGCTCATCTATTTAATATCTGTGACTTCATACTGTCTGATAATCTTCAAATTGGAACTTGGATTCTCATAAAAACCATTTTTGGCTTATGCAGTTATATGTTAGTGTAGATGCTGCAACAAAGGAGAGCTTGAAGGCTATTGATAGGCCACTTTTTGGGGACTTCTGGGAGCGGTTTCTTGTAAGTGCTTCTCTTGGAAGCCAAATACTTGTTGCAAAACTATCTGTTGTTATCTTGTTTCTACTCTTTTGTTTTTCCCCATTAGTATATCCATACTAAATAATAACAATGGTAGGGCATTTCCTGACATTAGGAGGGGTACAGAGAAGGAAGATGACCTTAAGGAAAAAGAATCTTCAACTCAGTTGTCCTTGTCAACCACTTTATAGGTTTATGTTTTGTTTTAGCGCAATTATATCCTACATCTGTTGCATGAGATTGTGGGTCCGGTGGCTAGCTTTTTGTGAGGGAGGCAGCGGATGTGTTTTTTGGGTGACATGAATATTCTTCCACCTTCGTTTTTCTCTCACCCAGGGCTCTACTTGTTTTAATATTGCAATAACAAATGCCAGGATTCCTTGAAAGCTCTAAAGGAGAAGCACCAGCGAACTGTTTATCGCTTGACACTAGTTAAAGGGTGGAATATAGAGGACCTAGATGCCTATTCTAGCCTGTTTGGCATCGGAAATCCAGATTTTATCGAAATTAAAGGTGTCACCTATTGTGGATCGTAAGTACTTCTTTGCAAGTTGGTTTTCTTTTGTTAATTTTGTTGATTTCCATTCCTTGCTGAATGGTCAAAGATTTTTTTTAATAGGTCTGCTACATCAAAATTGACAATGGAAAATGTGCCATGGCATTCTGACGTTAAAGCGTTTTCTGAGGCTTTGGCTCAAAAAAGTAAAGGGGAGTACGAGGTTGCTTGTGAGCATGTCCACTCATGCTGTGTCCTCTTAGCAAATGCCAATAAGTTTAAGATCGATGGCCAATGGTTCACATGGATTGACTATGAAAAGTTTCATAATCTGGTTGGTAACTCCTTCCTATTTTAATCTTCTGGTTCATATTCCGATACTATTTTACTTGTATAATACATGCATTTGTTTGGGGTTACTCATAATTCAGGTGGCTAGTGGAAGACCTTTTGACTGCAAGGATTACATGGCGGCGACACCATCTTGGGCTGTTTATGGAGCGGAAGAAGGTGGCTTTGATCCAGGCCAAGCTCGATATAAAAAGGAGCGGCATCACAAGTCAAGTCACTGACAGATCAGGTGTGTATTGAATTTTTGACTTACCCACAGAAAATAGGTTTGATGTAGAATACTATGGAGCAGTATATATTGCCTTCATTTTTGTTCACTAAAATCAGGTTCTACCGTACTTGAGGTCTTTTGTACACCAATTTTGAATTTAGAACAATAGGAGACTGCAATTACGTGATGGGTAGGGAATGTACTTTGCTTGTCACATTCTCCAAGTTTAAGTGCCTTACGACTGGTTTGAAATAGATCAAGATTCAAGCTTCCAAGATCTATGAATTTGTTTTGGAAATGATGGTGTTCCTCCTTTGTGCATATTTACATACATTTTTTTCCTGTATCTTTTCTTTTGTTCTTATCATGAGTATGAAGATGTAAGAAAAATGTTTTTGCTGTGCACTGTCCACTAGAAACTTGTTCAAAATTCAAGACTGCTTATATCGATTTGATTTCAAGAGTTAAAGTGAATGTCACGTAGGAATGGTGGTTGACGGTGATTCAGCGCAGAATGCAGATATTGCTTTTAAACATCGGACCGCCCATCTTCGCCCGTCTGCAACAGAATTTTTTGACACTTGATAAGTTGGATTTTGCTCTTCATAATCTTTTTTTCTAAAGCATGTGATCTAGGGCTTCTGGGTTCAAGAAACATTATCTGGGGCTTTTTGGTTTTGGATGGCTCATCTTCTCTTGTTAGCAACAGAAAATTTGTGCTCCTTGTAATCTTTTACCTTTAAGCATGTGATAGGGCTTCTGGGTATAAGAAACCACACCTAGGGCTTTTGGGTTTTTGGTTTTAGGTCATTTGTTAGGAATACAGTGTTGGGTTCTTTTGGCCATTTGACAAGCAATTGACAACTCATTGAGTTGTTATTAGCAGTTTTCTTTATTTATATTCTAAGTAGTAGGAGTAATATTTTGCTGAGAAATTTATTCTGCACAGACATCCAAATATTATTGTACATCCGTAATCTAGTTTGACTATCGTTCAAAATCCGTAATTGATAATTAAGAGAAATTACTTACTTAACTCTCAAACACCCCCTTTTAGATAGAGCTGAGGACAAACACCTTGTTTTAGACAAACATGGAAAAACGTTATTTGCCCAGGGAGTCCTAATATCAGCATGAGGCCCACCCGATATGCGTCGGAAAATAACTTGATACTCCCGGTGTATGCTCATTCACCTCATATAATATGTGGAGCTCACATGGGACCCACGGCATCACCAACACTTGCTTAAATGATCTGCAGGTACCGTACTTAATTTGAGTAGTGGAAATTTGCTTCTCTAGGTGGTAGCTGGCGGCTATAGACCGAAGATATGGAGAGTAACAACGAATGATTATTGAAGTGCTTCTACTTTACCGGTGGAATAGTTTTTCCTCGTGTACATAGTTACTGGTGATTAATGTTGATAAACGAATCAATTTAACGAGCCGAATAGTTGATTGATCAAGTTTTGTTTGATAACTTAATTAGCTTTTTACTTCTATGTTCAAGCTTGACTTGTTTATGAGACAAATCGATCTCAATTGAACTTTAATAGAGTCGATCTCTGTTTCGTTAATCTTTTAAAATGGAAACTAAAATTAAACCAGTCGATTTTTTCGAATTAAAAACCAAAACGGCAACCACAACTTAAAAGAATTACTGGCATTTTAATTTAGTTTAGTTTTGATACTAGATAGAGAGAGAAATAGGATAATGATTAGAGAGAGGGGTAATGAGTAGATAGAGATAGAGATGGATGACAAAATAATAATTGAAGAAATAGAATAATGATTGGAGAAAGAAATAGGATAATAATTGAAAACAAAATTAGAACTAAACTAAAATGGCAAACAAACACAACCACCGTCTTTATCACTTCGATTTGATTGGGTAACAAGCGGTTCGGGTGAAATTGCTCTGCTAATCCAAGAGAGCAGCACTCCAGAAGAAACAGCTGGCATAAAAGACTCGTCAAGAGTGCAGTCACTTCATTGCTAGCCCCAAAGGGCTAATCAGGCTTATTTGTACGGACGGTCCCCAATGTATTTCCGAAATGTCAATTTCGTCCCCAATGTATAAAACGTGTCAATTTGGTCCCCAATGTTAACAATGTGAGTTTAAAAGGTCCCTGGGCCAAACTCTGTTACCTCTTACCGTCTAAAATGGGGACATTATGATCATTCCACCTCATTTCCTCACTTTTCCCTTCTCTCTCCCTCATTTCCACTTCCCCCCCATCTCCCAAATTGGAGGGAAAGTCTCCCGCCAAAATCCTGCCAACTCCTGGTATATATACAAAGCACTAGCAGTAGCAAAAAAACAGAGCAACATCATAGAGCAAAAAAAAAAAAAGGAAACCAACAAAACTTTGATATTCAGAAATCAAAGGAATAAGATGAGTTCATGGACTGACTCAAACCCAGAAAGGTTTGAACTGACAATCTACTACTGCAAAAGTCTTGGAAAGATGAGAACTTCATGGGCTGACTCAAACACTCTGCTATATGAGAACTACATAAACAGAGCACAAACACACACATATTACCTATGAAGCACGAATACTCCAAAACTAGTCATGCATGAGCATCAGATACGTGAGGGATATAGATACGCCCCTGATACGTATCGGATACGGCAAATGAGTATCCTGTATTTAAATGAATATTTTTGGTTTTGGATACGCGAGGGATACACGGGGGATACGACAGATATGTTTAGGATACAGCGAGGGTTATAATGAACTTTTTTAAAGAATCAAGTACAAACTATAATTTATTCAATCGTATCCCCAACGTATCCGTATCCGTGTCATGAACATGCAAAAAACAGGCTATAAACAAGATTCAAAAAGTCCCAAATACTTAGTATAGTCATTAAAGTTTACCTAAGACCAAACAAATGGTCACCACAGTTTTCAACATAATATGCAAAAAAACCCAAATCATTACAGATTTGAGCATAGTGGCCAAGACAAACCCAAAATAATGGCCTACTCATTACAGTTTTCATCAGCATAATGGCCAAGACAAACCCAAAAATAATGGCCTACACATTACAGTTTCCAAAACGTAAGAGGTGCAAGTAATAACTAAGTTCATTACATAACCAAATCAAACTAAATAGCTGAAGCAAGATTTCCAAATTTCTGGCCTTTGAAGATGCATTTTGTTGTGGACTTATTTGATCCAACTGCAGTTTGTGACGACTGTGTAGCTTGTGCATAGTTGGAAGGTACATTAACCTGCATTCATATGGTGTGTATCAATACTAAAGGTACATTAGCTTGTTCATAATGTTATGAGTTATGAATGCAAGTTAAAAATGTGGTGTTACCTCATGACCTCTCCATTGAATTCTGCCACCCCTGCCTAGGAATGCAGTGCCTCCTCCCCTTGTGCGAACCATTGTGGCTTGAAACTGACATTCCACCCTTGTATCTTCAGTGGTGGATCCCTTTCCTTGTACACTGATTGTTCCCCTTCCAAGTTCACTAGTTGTTCCCCTTTCAAGTTCACTGGTTGTTTCCCTTCCTATTCCTATTCTAGTGCTCATGCCCTTACCCTTGGATCTGCCTCTACCTCTACCAACTACAGTAATTGTTCCCTTGCCTCTATCTCTGCCAACTACAGTAGTTGTTCCCTTGCCCACTCCACTACTTGAACCACCATCCCCAACACTTGATTGAACACTACCAACATTTGATTGAACATCACCATTCCCAACATTTGATCCAACACCAACATTTGATCCAACACCACCCTCATCAACATTTGATCCAACGCCACTCTCATGAGTGCATGTCCTCCTATTATGACCATGTTTCCCACATTTTCTACAAAAAACAGAGTTTTGGCCAAGTCTCCTAAGCTTATTTTTGTCTTTCTTGCTAATGTATTCACTTGGATCTATTCTTCTAGCCATATTTGGTCTACCAAGTTTCCTTTTCTCAAATGGAGGCAAAACTGGTATGAAGCCAGTTTTAGGCCACATATCTTTGCCATTGATTGGCATGATCAAAGGGTGGTATGCCCTTGCATAATTCTCCTTGGAATAACATGTATTAATATATGACTCTGCATCATGTTTTCTATTTTGAATAGCAGCAATAGCATGCGTGCAGGGAATTCCCTTCCTACAAGTACAAGTCAAGGCCCTCAAGTCTATTGTGTATTGGCCATAGGGACACCTTACTTGAAAGTTCAATTCACCACACCAGTCAGCAATACATTCGTAACAATTAACCTTATTCTTCTCCAACTTTGTGTAAATGTTACTCAACAAAGGGTCTGTCCATTTTCGAATCCATTCCCTTCTAAGAACCCTCCTATTGACTAGGTATGACCTAATCCATTCCAACATTTCAATTATTGGTTTATCTCTTGCATCAAGTATGGACTTATTAAAAGCTTCACACATATTGTTGCACACCATATCACATTTTATGTTTTCCTTAAAATGAGATCTGGACCAATACCTTGTTGGTTCTTTGGTCAACCACACATAGGCCTCCTCATTCTCTTCCTTCATACACTCCATTGCATGTTGAAACTGAGCCACATGTGTTGCTTTGGCACACATCCAAAACTTTTCTTCAAGAGCCAAGCCTTTGTAAGTCTTCATGAAATTACTTAGCAGATGCTTGCAACAATGCCTATGCTCTGCACTTGGAAATGTATCATCTAATGCAGCTTGCAGACCCTGCCAAGTTAGAAAGAAAATGCCTTGAGTATAGTAAATGTAAATGAAAAAACCATAGAATTACATAATTATAAATAGAACAATGCTTGAATATAATAAAATATAGAATTCTTACTTTTTGCCTGTCATTGATAAAAGTGAACTCATGTTCATTAGTATGTGTGATTCCAAGATCCAGCCCCAATAGTTGAAAAAACCAAGACCATGTGTCAGTGTTCTCCTTCTCAACTACACAGTATGCTATTGGGTACATAGCTTCATTTGGATCAACTCCAATGGCTGTGAGCAATATCCCAATATATGGTCCTTTCAAATGGCATCCATCCACCCCTATTAGTTTTCTACATCCATGTATGAATCCATTCTTGCATGCTGCCAAACAAGTATACAGCCTATTGAATCTTGGCTGTCCAGTTTCTTCATCTAATGGGGCATCCATGACAATAGTGGATCCTGGGTTTGATCTCCTCAGCTCTTCACAGTAGTCCCATAGCATTCCATATTGTGCAATGTCATTTCCATAAATGAGCAGTGCTGCCTTCCTCTTTGCTCTGTACAATTGAGACTTTGACACATCCACTTTCAACTCCTTTCTAACCCTTTCTTTAAATGAAGTGATAGGCATTGAAGGGTTACTCCTAAGATCTAGCATGTACTTCTTGGCTATCATGGCAGAGTTGATGTTCCTATTGGTATAACTTACACCACATTTATGCTTCTTCTTGAATGTCCTAACTTGGTAAGTCTCCTCACCTAGCACCTTTGTAGCATATATTACCCAAGGACATCCTTCTTCACACTTTACCCTGACTCTCTTCTTATCATTCTTCACAATTTTGACATTCTTTTGATTCTTGATAGCATATTGCTTGATAGCGTCTTTGAAAATTGTAGTTGAAGGGAATATCTGGCCTAATACAAACTTGGGGTCTTCCATATCATGTTCAGCCCTAAATTTCTTGAATTGATGGTGTTTTGGCTTTGGATTATCTTCATCAGATGAACTATATGGACTTTCATCTTCTGTATCACAAACAGCATCACTAAGCACAATCTCTTCACCCTCCAAAGTATCCTCTGCCACATTCTCTAAGGTTAGTTGACTGCTCTGACCTAATCCCCTGAATTCTACATCATCATCCACAAATGTCTCGTACAAGGCATCATCATCAGTCATGGCATATGACCCATCACTGTACTGGTCTTCTTCTGTTGACTGATCTGAGTTTGGTTCATCAATATCTCCATCTCCAACTTTTTGGATTGATTCTACTTGTGTCACATCTCCATCATCAATGTTAAGAAACTCTAACCCATCTTCTTGGACTGGTTGTAATTGAGTCTCCACAAATTGAACCCCACCTATATGCTCAACATACAATTCAACAGTTCTACTAGAAGACAATAATGTTATCATAGCATTAACATCAGCATCAGATTTCATCGTTACAAGCCCCGTATCTAAGCTAAGCCCAGAAACCCTAATATGAAAGGCAATAGGTGGCCCATACCCTAAATAATGGGCTATACTGTCCAATTCATGGAGAGACATAAGATCACTATCAAGCCCATCCACATCATCTATTCTACCCCCAACATATTCTTTGTTTGGCCCAGTACTAAATTCACCACCATGGTGGACTTTTATGGAGAAAAGAGTAGACATATGGCCTGTAAGTATACAAAACAATAATAAATGTATGGTCAACAACCACATTCATATGTCAAAAGCAAAAAAAAAAACAGAGACAAAGACAGCTACCAAAAGAAAACAAAAAAGTAGACAACAGTGTAATAGAATACTCCATGGGTCCCTAGAAAGCAACAACTTGTGCATATTCTATGCAAAAAGGAAGATAGAGAGTTGAAAATTAAAAAAATCACCGTATTCTCTCAAAAAGTTTGTGCTTTTAAATGATTGTTGTAAAAAATAGGTGATAATGGTCTCGTATTTATTCCTAAATTGCTCACAAGGCATATTTGTCACCATATTCATGTAGACAAAGCAGTGGAGTTTTTTGTGGACCAATAGAAAAAACAACTCGACGCCTCATTGGATTGTGTCGAGGTGTCTTCATAGGAAATTTCTTTTTCATACGGGTTGTATTCCGCCCGATTTAGATTCGGTGTTATGTAGAGATTTGCTCTGAACTTCTGTACCTCTTATGATCTATTCAAAAAAAAAAAAAAAATCATTCTCTGCACTAATCTAAATTCCAAGGCATGCATGCAACCTTTGGGGTATTTGTTCCAGTCGGACACTACCAAAAACTTGGATTTTGTTTTACTTAGTTGCAGGAGCCGAGTGTAAAAAATCGATTAAGAATTTTGAACTATAAACTTCGAAGACGAGTGTAATAAATCACTGGAAAACAAAAGAGCCGTCCAAAAGCTTGCTTTCGGACTCCATGGAGGGATCAACTGGCCTTTTCTTTATTTTACCTTGAGATTCTTCTTCGTAGGGTTTCAAGATGCAGCCAATTCTCAGAATCTTCTTCTTCTTAGGGTTGATTTTGGGGAACACGGTGGAGATAAGGGGAGGGGACGTGAATCGCCATTGACGTCTGAGAGAAAAGGGAAAAGTCGAGAGAAAAAGGAAAAGTGGAGAAGGTTTGACAGAAAGCCCTCTTTTTTGACGGCAAGAGGAAACGGAGTTTGGTTCAGGGACCATCTAAACTCACATTGTTAACATTGGGGACTAAATTGACGCGTTTTTTACATTGGGGACGAAATTGACATTTCGGAAATACATTGGGGACCGTCCGTACAAATAAGCCGGGCTAATCACTTATTAATCCAATTCATCGGTGAGTTTGTCTCTCACAGGATTAATCTGTATTCAATTTTTAGAATCAGACAGTAAGAAAGTAATTTTTCATCAATTTTTTAACACTGATCTGGATGGTTTGTCTTTGACTGAACGAAGAAAGAGATCAATTGGGGTGTGCATAAACTGTCTCAAACATACCGAAAAAATTATAATCAAATGCTTAGTCCTGGGGCTGTAAATGAGCCAAGCCAAACTTTGTTGAGCTCAAGCTTGACTTGTTCATTAAACGAGCCAAAAAGTTAAGCTTGGACCAAACTTAATCATTTACTAAATGAGCTAGAATGCAAACGGAAGAAGGGTTTCCAACAGTTAGATAGGATAAAGTGTCTCCGAACCATAGTTAGAGGGGATTAACTGTAATTTATCCAAAAATTTCTTCAGAAGAATGTTAGCCCAATTCCCGCCAAGAATACTCTCTCTCTCTCTCTCTCTCTCTCTCTCTCTCTCTCCGTAGTCCGTACGACCCAATCTGGAATCTTCCTACCAGAAGAGATTGGGTTACTCTTTTAACCGGGGTTAGGTCCTTTGCTTCCTTCCTTGATAAGCTTCCACCCAATGTTTTCCATCAACTCCCCAACTCCGTTCTTCCTTCTCCATTCTAAGGAGTAGAGATTGAGGTTTACAGAGGAAATTAGATCTCAAATGGGTCAAAAGAAGATAACCAAGAAAATTACTCCAAAAAATAAGCAGAGGATACAACCAGCAAGAGGTGTGAAAACCCAACAAAATTTGAATCCGAAGAAAAGGGTTGGACCTGGGAAAATCGTCGAGAAAGAAGAGCCAGAGGAACCACCACGGAAAACCAGAGCTCGAGATCGTCTAATTACTAGTAACTCTTCTATTCCCCTTTTATTTTCTCCCTTCTTTCTTTCTTTTTTTTTTTTTTTGTTTTGTTTTTGGGAAGGTCTCAATATGAAATTTATGTTACAAATCTCATGATTTTATTTTCCCTGCAAAAATCAGTATTGTTAGCTTCGAATGCATTGGAGTAGCTGATAAAAAAAAATGCATGAGAGTACATGATGCCGGGTCTCCACTTGCTACATATCTCTTTCATTGAGAGCATTTTCACCCAATTCTCCATTTGAGATCAGGATGAAAATACCATTTTTATGTTGAAGCAAGTTTATAGGTTTTTACTAGTCGAGCTAGGCTTCTTAATCGAATGATTTCATAAGAAAAAGAAAACAACGGGTTAGAGTGATTGGGCAAGCAATTGTGAAAAATGTACAAAGATGATTTTTGGGGTTAAATATGTAATTTTTGAGAGGTTTCTTTCTCATCACACCAATGTTCGAAAAGTCACCAGGTGCTGGTCGGGCGTTCGGCCAACTTCGAACTTCGAGACCTAGTAATCGGCGATTATTCGGCACATAACAATTAGTTGGATCTAGTCGGATAGGCCCCGCTAGCGATTAATTCCTTTTTTTTTTTAGGACACTGCATTGCAACCTTTCTCACCATTCGAAGTCACTGTCAACTATTCTAATTTTTCGTTCCAAATTTATCAGCTTCTCTGTTTTGGTATTCAAAATGTGGATTTGGAGTGCATCTTTTACGCATTGTTCATACTCCACGTCTAAAGTATCAAAGTCTATCATTTCAAATAGAAGAGTTTATAGAACAAACATGTATGGGTTGGAGATGCTCTCACTATGTGTTTCGTTTTATTTTCGAGAATTACTTGTTTCTGTGTTGTTTTTTGGTTTCTCCTAATTTTCAACTGTCGCAACCTAATTTTCTACTGTCACGACCTCTTTTAATGCTAATAACCGATGATTTGCATCTATTTGGTCTTCCCTTTGCGCTCTCGATGTGTGTCCCATACTTTCCGATCACTTCCTAGCAGTGGCAGCGCCAAAAAAAGGTTAAAGGTAGACATCCAAATATCATAAACCAAATCGAACCTCAAGTCTCAATCAATAATGGTCGGTCACATGAATACGTTTTCTCCAATTCTGCAATTGTACGATTTTTCACATTGAAGGTGTATCATGAATCGGCTATCTGTGATTAACAAGACCATTAATAAAATAGATGAAGAAAATCATCATGTAAGTATACTATTTTCCTTTTGCAAAGATCAACTTATGAACGGTTGTGTTATTGACAACCTAAAGTGTAATCAATTAGGTAATAAGAAAAAAAAAACAGTTTTCGATACACTTTTAACACTTTCAAGGCACTCTAACACATAGAAATTTGTATTTTTTTTCCCGCTATTTTCTTGCCTTATTGACAGCCTATTGGGCTGTTATTAGCATTTTCCCAATTACGAATTTCTATGTTCTCTTCCCCCTCCCTAATCAGGGCCTCCTAGCGGCGAAAGAATGTTGTCGTTGCCAGTGAATCTCGATAGCGTGGATTCCAGAAAAGATCAGTCCAGTCGGTTAAGCGAGGATAGCGTTAGCAAGCCGGGTGGTGGCGGAAGTAGCGAAATTGCAATCTCTGCTCCCGTCAAAGCAGCAATGCTCCAGGGTGTGAGGGACGGGGAAGTTAAGATTGTTCACCACCATAGTCGCAGCAACAGCAACATTGCAGAGGCCGTCCACATTCTCAGTACCGACATGCCGTATTTCCAGGACCCGAAGACCAGACCATTGAAATTCTGGGCCATCCGATTGCTTGAGCGAAACCCAAAAAAGTTGGATCTGTTTTGCGACTTGCCGACCAGTGCGAAAACGATGGAGTGGCTAGCGGCTGAGCACGAAGCTGAGATTCAGCAAGGCCAAACGTCCGGCGCCCCTCTTGGGCTTTGGGCTCCCCCTCCCTACTTCCCCCCTCCGCCATATGAGTAGTTATAATTTCAGGAAACGCAATGGCTACTGTTCTGTGGGCTGATTCGGTTGCTAGTTTTTGGGTCGGTAAGATATTGATTTTCGCGTTCCATTTTTTTCTGATGTCACTCAACTTTATAAAATTGGAGCGTGAAAATCAGATTCTTGTAAATAGCAGGTGATGTGTAGCTATGTTGGTTTGTTTTAGCCGTCAACTGTTTAGGTGACTGTTTATTATTTTGTCATGGGAGTACGATTGGTCTTCTTAACGAGTACTCCCTCCGTCCCAAAATGATTGTCCGGTCCGCATAATAGAGTGTTAAAAATAATACAACTTTTGCAAGAAAAAATCAAAAGTTTTTTAACAACTTACTAGATATCAATGCGTAGTTTTAATTTGTGAAAAAAGTTTGAATTTTTTCTTAAAAAAATTGCATTATTTTTAACACTCCGTTTTGCGAACCGGACAATTATTTTGGGACGGAGGGAGTACTATTATGTAATTTGGCTCGGACGCTCTGAGTGATTAAAAAAAAAAAAAAGAAGTGCGGTGGGTTTCAGAACCACAAATAAATACTTATTTCTAAAAAGACAATTTCAAGCTAAAAAATAAAGAGCTTATTGAAATTTAAAAATATGCAATATAAATTTTATTTGAAAAATCTCATTGAGATCTTTTGAATGATACAAAAAAATTGAAAAATCAATTTTCATTTACATTATTTTTTAGTTTAAAAATGTGAAATAAGTATTTATTTTTTAAGAATCTGTTGTGGAACAGGGGTAAAAGAGATTATTCACACAGATCACAACTCGCACAGTTTATTGAACTTATCTCCTTAATCATCTCCCCACAATAAGTTTACAACTCCAATTGCCAATTTAAAAAAAAAAAAAAAGGGATCAAAAAAAAGTTTACAACTCCAAGGGTTTATGGTTCCAAGTCGCAGCTTGGCGAATAGAGGTCTATAATTACATGTTCATCTTCTTTTCTTTGCTATGTATATAGATCACATGTTACCCTATCCATGTAGATCATTATTTTATTTTATTTTAAGTTAAAAAAATACGATAAGTGGTATAGTTTTTAGCTTAAAAGTAGATTTCTTTCAAACTATATGGGTAAAAGTAAAAAAAAAAATTACTTTTCTAATTTGTCATGTCGAAACGAATCAATAATTCACAAAAATTTAATGCAAAATTAACAAATGCGAATTTTTTTTTGAACAAAGACAAAACTAACTCATTAAAAACACTTTTTGCTTTAGCAGAACCTAACCTAAGCAACAAAACTTTTCTCATAACCAACGCCGTCCCCCTTCATTGCTGCGAAATCGCTCGGGTCATAATCGACATTGACTTCTGAAAACTTTAACATCGCGATTATGTTAAAATTCAGGCCAACATTGCGGTCTCTTTCTTCTCAAGATAATGTTGAGTAAAATCATATTATAATAAAACAAAATTAAATCAACATAATTTTCAACTTGATTGATGCTAAAAATTGGAACTTTGTTGAGATGGACCAGGAAAGGTCCAAAAATTAGCTTGAACCGGACCTTCTGAAAAAAAAAAAAAAAAAAAAGAGGAAAAAAAGAACTACGGAGTAGTATTCAACCCCAAAATCAATTTCCCTCCAAAATTTGTTCCCTTCTATCCGTGCAACCCAGATTAACGTGCTCCTAGGCATCGTCAGAGCTTAGGTTGGGTTACTCTTTTAACCGAGGTTAGGTCCTTTGTTTGTACTCCTTCCTTCCTTGACAATTTTCTCTCTCATCAACTCCCCATTTCCCTCTTCTCCATATCGAAAAGCCACAGACAGAGATTGAGATTGAGATATCAAATGGGTAAGAAGAAGATATCCAAGAAAACCAGTGATGAGCAGATACCAGCAGCGAGAGGTTCGAAAACCCAACAAAATCCGAATCAGAAGAAAAGGGTCAGTTGTCGGGTAGTCTTTGACGAAGGAAGTAAGTTTCTTTTAGCCCTTGTTCGGTTTGGAATTTCAAACTCAGAGTTTTGGATAAAGTAACTTTTCTACTTTTTTTCTCTCTAACTTTTCAATCATTATTTTCATTTTTCACTCTATCTCTCTTTACTTTTTACCTCTCTCCACAATCATTACTCTCATTTCTCTTTCTACCTTTATTCAAAAACACAACTTAAAACCCATAACCGAACAAAGCCACAGTGGTTTTTATTACTCCTACTTCATTTCATTCATATATATCTCGATCGATAGTTATGCCTTTTATTTTCTTCACATTCCCTTTTGATTGAATAATTGAGGCCTGAGACTTAGGAGTTAGGTCATTCCTAAGGTCTCATATTTGAAACCTTCTAGGTGCAATCAAAATTATTTTGGAATCCTTCTATATTTAGCTTTGCTCTGATTTTAATTGAGCTCCCCACAAATGGGCAATAGACGGTGGAATAGACCAAGGCTTCTAACTCAGTTGGTCATGCACTAATACTTAGGTGTTGGGAGATTCTAGGTTGGAACATCATTGATACTTCTTGTAGTCATATAACTTAACTAACATGCTAACAATCTAACATCCTACCTTGTGGGGAAAAAAAATAGACGGTGGAACTGGGCTTCTAAGATTAATTGAGGTGTGCATAAACTACTAGGCGGTGGAATTGGGCCCTTTGGATTAGTTGGGGTTCTCGTAAGCTGATTTAGACACCTCAGTTGGAATCATTCTAGACTTAACTTTGCTCTGACTTTAATTGAGCTCCCCACAAACGGGCAATAGATGGTGGAATTGACCAGGGCTTCTAAATCAGTAGGTCGTGCTGGGTTCGAGCTAATAGGTCGATACCCCTTGTAGTCATCTATCTAATAGAACGTAGCTGTGTTGAAAGAATTTCCATCGAAACAAAGCAACCGAGTATGATGCTCTCACTATGTGTTTCGTTTTATTTATGAGAATTACTTGTTTCTGTGTTGTTTTTTTCTTTTTTCAAATGTTTTCTTGCAAGTATGTTTTGTTTTTTATGTTGCTTGCTTTTGGGTTTCCCTTAATTCCCTACTGGCGCTTCAAATGTATGGATCCATGCATGTTTACACTCGTGAAGTTTAAAATCTCGCTCTCGAGCCCTCTTTTATTGCTAGTAATAACCGATGATGTGCATCAATTTGGTCTTGCCTTTGCGCTAGACGCGTGTCCCATACTTTCCGATCACTTCCCATCAGTGACGGCTCCAAATTTTTTTTAAAGTTAGGCATTCGGAATATCGCACCAAACCAAATCAAGTCTCAAGTTCCAACCAAACCACAGGGCGGTGTCTTAGCGTACCAAAACTTCATTGTTGTCCATAACAAGTATAAAAGCTCTATTAATCTATATAGCAATTCTACAATCTATATACCAAACCGCCTATGGAGCAGTGATTTACAAGATCATTAATGTAAAGAAAAATAAAATCATGTAAGTATACTATAATTTTTTTCCTTTTGCCAAGATCAAATTATGAAATCATGTGTTCTTTTTTCATCGAATCACCTTATTTATTTATAAGCGTTTTTTTTTTTTTAATGTTGCTACCGATTTCCCCTCCCCCTCTCTCTCTCCCTCCACCCTCCTAATTAGGGCCAACTAGCAGTGAAGGAATGTTGCTGTCGCAATTTTATCTCAAAACCGTGCATTCCGAAACAGATCAGAGCGTTAGTTTGCCGAGCAGTGCCAGAAGTAGCGAAAATGCAACGTATGCTTCCATCGGAGCAATGCACCACACTTTGGGAGTGGAGAAAGTTGTATTTATCCGTCAGAAGAGCAGGAGAAACATCACTGAGGCCATGCACATCCTAAAACGCATGCCGGCTTTCCAGGACCAACGGGAGTCAGAGGACTATCAATTGTACTTCTGGGCCATTGAAGTGCTTGCGCAAAACCCCATAAAGATTGATATTTTCTGCGCCCTGCCGACCAATTCGGAGAGGATGGAGTGGCTAGCGACTGAGCACGAAGCCGAGATTCTTCGGTGCAGAACGTCCAACGCCCCTCCGAGTCTTCTTGATCCCCCTCCCTGCTTTCCCCCTCCCCCGTATGAGTAGTCTAATTCTAGGATTTGAAATCTGTGTGATGGCCACTGTTTTCCCCCTATCGCTTCTTCGGTTCTGTTTAAACAGTTGGTGCTTGTTTGTTTTAAAGAAACATTGCTGCTACGTTGGCGGGTTTGATTTTTGGATTAACTGCTGCGTTCGGGAAGTGTTGAAGCATTCTCAGTTTTTGCGTTTCCAGTTAATTGTCCTGTACATAATACGCATAGTTAACGTGCTGGATGATTTCGGCAACTTTTTCTCTCTCAAAAACTTCATACAAATTCACGACCAATTTAATACAACTGAGGCCCCGTTCCAGAACGCTTCTTAAAAAATAAGTACTTATTTTCCATCTTCTCATTTCAAAATAATCTACCCTTCTTATTTTTCCCAAACAAAAAGTTTCTTTCACATTTTCAAACTCAAATAAAACATAAATGAATAAAAAAAAAATTTATTTTTGCAAATTTTTTTGCGTAACCCTATTTTTTTTGACATGGAAGTTGCCCTATACAAAGAAAAGGACTGTTGGTGCAAAAAAAAATTTTTCCGACCGGCAGCGGGGCCGGGCCGTCTCCGGTCTCCAGACGGCCGATCCGAGCCGTCCAAAAATTCTAAAAATTAAAAACAAGAGGGCTCTCGCGAGAATCAATGGCATCCGAGGTGTGTAAGGTGCTCAGATCGAGCAATCTTTTTCCATGTATATATGAGTAACAATATGTTTTGATACATACACGAATAAGGATTGCTCGGATCAAGCACCCTACACACCTCGGATGCCATTGATTCTCGCGTTAGCCCCCTTGTTTTTTTTTTTTTAGAATTTTTGGACGGTTCGGATCGGCCGTCCGGTGGCCGGAGACGGCCCGGCGCGGCCGCAGCCCTCCCCGGCCGTGGGGTGCTTGATCCGGGTGCTTGGTCTTACTTGTTTCAAAAAATAAGAAGGCTGTGTTTCTGGAACAGGGGTTCTTTTTTCACAAAAAATAAGTACTTATATCGTTTGTGGAACACAGCCTGAATCCCGTTACGAATTGTTCAAGACTTTTGATATTCTTACACCTTGACCGTTATGGGGATCCGAAGATCCTGTAGGGTTCCCTGTAGGGCAAATCACAGCTGTCCAAACGTGCTTTCAATGGTCTGAATTTAAAATGAAACTTTTCCGGGGAAACTCTTCCCTGGAAAAGTTTCATTTAAATCTAGATCGTCGAAAATACTCTTGGACGGCCGTGATTTGAACTACACACCCTGTAGTGCACCCTGCACTACAGGGTTTCCAAATCCCCGTTACTGTTACAGTATTTAAAACCTTGTGAGGGAAAGATGCCTGGAAAAGAAAAAAGCTAGGTATAAACAAAGCCTTATATCCATTGATCATCACCAAATAAGTTTTATACCGTGTGAAGATACAAATGAGATTTTGAAGTACAAAAGAATGAATATAAAAAACAATGGGGCAGAGATAAATACAACAACAGAGAATCAAGAATTACAACTAGGCTAGGATAAATAAGAATTGCGTGTAACAGATTTGTTTGTGTCCCCTTCCCTCCAAGCTGCTCTTTCTCCCTCCTACCTAAAACTACACCACCAATATTATTACTGTTTCTTGGCTTCCTACGATATCGTCTTTGGTTTCCTTTTTGTTCCAGTAAAGAGTTGAAACAAGCCAGTAGTAGCATAGGTTCAAATAGCTCAGTACCATCAACATTTGGTAGTAATTGTCCAGGCGACTACTGCAGTTTAAAGTGTTGCCGAACCAGCTGCTCTTGAGACCGTAAACAAGTACAGCATTAAGGAAGCTTCCGAACCCGATCACAGCTTCATTTAGTGCTGATCCATATTTATCCATTGGCACATCAGAGACCTGAGCCTCAAAGAAAAGATCCAGGCCTTTTCTGCCAATTCCTTCCATGAGTCCCAGCAGGCAGAACTGCGGTGCCAGAAACAGAATACTCATGGGTATAACAGCATGGTCATCTCCGTTGACGCATAATCCGTACTTCGCGATGACATGCAACCTGCGATCCTCGACATGCCATGCGATGTTACAACAGAATACAGATACCAACATCGCTATCCAAATCCCGACTATAATGCTCTTTGTTTTTCGTTGTTTAGATACGTGTTTTAACAGGAGTGTCGAAAAGGAAGAGCTTGAGATAGCCTTGATTATAATCCTAATCATATTAAGTCTATAAATAGAGACGGTAGCTTGCATGTTGTTTCCTTGCTCAGTAAAAAAAGTGTCCCCTGTCGATAGTACTAGGCCAAAAACCAGAAAAGAAGTCCAGATGGGAATCATTATAGAAAGATGCTTCCATTGCTCCTTTTGTCTTCTTCCTGTAGAAACCGCACGAGTCGGACCATTGTTTGTACTCTCATCAGGGCTAGCACGGGAGATTTCTGTAGTAGTAGCAGCTTCATTAGCTGATCTGCTTCTTCCTGTAGAAACCGCCAAAGTCGGACCATTGTTTGTATTCTCTTTAGGGCCAGCACGGGAGATTTCTGAAGTAGTATCAGCTTCATCCACTGATCTGCATGGCCAAGGAAACGTTTTATAACACTGATGCCAACCTACTTATATAGTCATATATAAAATCCTGGAAATACGTCATTTCAAGTTTTCCACAATCAAAGAAAAAGATGCATAAAACTCATTATGGCTGAGCCATCGACCTATCACTTAGTACTGATGAAGAATATGCTGTGTCAAATACCCATCAAAATCTCACTTAAAAAAAATTCAATGCCACATCATACCGGCTTTAACTTCCATATAAATATTCTTGAAGAACAGCATTTTCCAACCAATATAATTTTGATGCGATGGGCCTGCAGAGAGAGAGAGAGAGAGAGAGAGAGAGAGAGAGAGAGAGAGAGAGAGAGAGAGAGAGAGAGAGAGAGAGAGAGAGAGAGAGACCTGTGGTGGAGAGGAATGCAACACAAGAACAACAAATAACCAATGCTCATAACTGATGTTGAACAAATGAACGTTACAAGCCAACCAGCATTAACATGGCCGAAGATCCAGGGAGTGCTAAGTCCACACAATAACGATGCAGTGTTCCACCACACGTTCTTTCTTGCGTTTACTATGCCTTCATCTTTCCTCGGTTTATGGGCCTTTAGTTGACCAACTAGAAATCCTTCCAAGATTGGCACCCCTCCGGCTTTTCCCACAGCCATCAGAAGCACTGCAGCTACAAAGTACCTCCCGGTCATGTCACCAGGAATCGGGTGGAATGCCGAAATGCATAACATCACCATTGCCTGCATTTTGGTGGAGGACAATGTTCAGCTTACCTTGGAAAATTTCTAGGGTAAATTTTAAAAATGGTCCGTCTAGTTTGCATGAATTCTCATTTTCGTCAATCTAGTACTAATTGTGTCAATTTTAAGTTTACATTCTACCTCAATTTTGTCCATCTTGTTGACGACGTCAATGAAACAAACGGAATTAAAGGGCAAAATTATCATTTTCTCTTACAAAGGGACTAAATTGAGATTACATGCAAACTACGGGCAAACAACATCGCCCCCAAGTTGAAAGTGCACTCGTTTATCTGTTTCCAGCACTCCACTTCTTAATCGCAGCATGGCGCATGTTTTTTTCATCAGTAGAGCGAATGAGTTCTGCTTAAATCCCTCCCGGGCAGAATTCACAGAGAACACACAAAACGAGCTGAAAATCCCACGGGGTTATAACCAGGACACCAATTCTAAGAACTCGGATCACATAAATTGTAATTTATTTAAAACTGCCCATCAGTGCTTTTTCTTTTTTCTAGTTATCAAAATGTTGATGAGGACATAATGGCTCTGTTACTCCCTACAAACTTCATTTGTGGATTCTCATAAAATTAACAAGATTTGTATGTAATGAGTCATAAACTTACAACGATGTAGGCAGCAGTTGAGCAGAGAATGACTTTGAGAGGGCTAACATGCTTGTCAGAGATGTAAGTCATGACAGGCACCAAAAGAGATGACGACCCCTCTAGTAAATTTATCATATTGCAACGGCTTTCGGAAGATTGTGTTCCTTCCAGGTATCTGTGAAGTATGTAACCAAGACGGCCACCACTGCATAGTCCACAAACCATTGCGTATATGCAAGACCTAAAACAAGAAAAGAAAAGAAAAAAAAGAAAGAAGATCAGACAAGGTATAATCAAAGTCGATGAAGAAAAAACCCTCTTGAACTTGCTGCGCGCAAAATATGTATGTAGAAATGGCTCTCGGACAAAGCAAAAAAAACAGAGACATATACAATAAAGCAACTTTTTGCTTGGAAACATAATTAAAAACAATCGTTGTTCTGTTAGTTAGAACTACCTACTTAAAAACTTTTTAGACCACTCAATTATCTTGTTCGAATTTATTTCTGTGTCTGCAGCTTGTCAATCTCAAAATCAAAATTAAACTGTCCTCTGTTATAGAGTAAGTGATGGTAGGCCTGTAAATGAGCCGAATCCGATCCGGATCTGACAGATTCGAATCCGATGAGACCTGAATCCGATAAGACTCGAATCCCATAGTGGTAATCCGAATCCGAAAACTTTTGTACTTCAAAAATTTTAGCAAATAAAAATTATTTTTTTTCAAAAAAAAATATTTACCAAAAAAAATAAAAAAATAAAAACACAACTTCTTAAACATATTTTTTTTAAAAATAAAAAAATTTACTGTTTTTAAAAAAAAATAAAGTTCAGATTCGGATTGATAAAAAAATAAAAAGTAGTATTCTTTCCGTTCATTTTTTAGAGTCCAGTATTTTATTTTGTCTCTTGATAAGTGTCCATTTTGCAAAGTTACTGGATAAAAATTGATGAATTTTCTATTTTACCCCAAAAATTAGATTCCATTTGAAAAGTTAGTGAATAAAAGTATAATAATGATATCTCCAAATAGGAAAAATAAAGATAAAAAATGATATAAAATATGTAATGATGATATCTCCATAATAAATTAGAATTATAAAACAAAATACTTAAACAGACGAAGTAGAAGTAAAAGTTTAGTACAGTAAAAGACAAAAGAGGGTAAAAGTTAAAGGGTTAGAGTAGACCAATCCACATTGACCAAAATCGGACAGAAATCATACCGATGGCTGTGGTCGGCCGTCTCCGGCCACCGGACGGCCGATTCGAGCCGTCTAAAAATTCTAAAAAAAAAAATCGAGGGGGTCTGCGCGAATCAACGGCATCCGATGTGTGTGGGTGCTTGGATCTAGCATCCCATTTTTCGTGTATATATGTATGTACACGAAAAATGGGGTGCTTGATCCAAGCACCCACACACATCGGATGCCGTTGATTCCCGCGTGAACCCTCTCGGTTTTTTTTTTATAGAATTTTTGGACGGCTCAGATCGACCTTCCGGTGACCGGAGACGGCCAACCGCTGCCGTCGGTACGATTTCTATCCGGTTTTGGTCGGTGTAAATAGCAGGACTCTTGTTGAAAGAGGGTAAAAGAACACATCATTTACGAAACTCATTTAATGCCCTTTACTGGTGCCGCTGGAACTTCTGCCAATTTGGATGATGTGGGGTTCCTCTATTGGTTTTCGGGACAAGGTTGAGTTACAGGTTCATCCTGATTTTAACTTTTTCTCTTGAAAATTAGGGGGAAAAGAATGGCTTTTTGTAGAGTTTCTAAAAAAATATTTAGGATCCGTTTGGATGCATCTCTCTCTTCTATTACAATCCTTAGCAGGAACGATTGTAGCTATAATTAATATTAACTCCCATTAAGCAGCTATTTCAAATCCATCATAATAAAGCTCTCAAGCCCAATAGAGCTACTTAAATTATCAAACCTAAATTTGAGCTATTCTCATTGAATAACAATGTAAAATTGCCGAGAAAAATAAAAAAAAATGTAAAAGTCTAAATTTTCCTTGTTTGGTTTGAGAGAAAAGAGAAGAGAAAATTGGAAAATAGGGTTCTAGCATAATATAAAAAATTTCTCTCCTTTCTCTTACTTTCCACAAGTTCCAAAAAAGAGCATTAATTTGAAATCCATATTTCTCCTACTTTCCACAACAAGTTCCAAAAAGAGCATTAATTTGAAATCCATAGCAATCCAACCAAACGGATCCTAATACGTACGTAGTTGTTTTTAGTAATGAATTTAATTATGACCTGTGGTAACAGCCACCCCCCTGCAGAGGCAAATGTAATAGTCTATCCAGATCTTAATACAGAATTGTTTGACGAAAATGTCATTAAACTTGCGGCGGATCTCCAGCGGCGAAGAATTTGTTGGCATCGCTTTCTTTCCCCCGGCCACCTCCTCCTACTTCGAGAAGTATATATGCTTGCCAAATATTTGAATCTTTCTTTCCTTTTATTAGCAGTAATTCGTTCTAAAATTCTCAGTTAGAGAGAGAGAGAGAGAGAGAGAGAGAGAGGGGTTCGAACTCACCGAACAAAATGGCAGAAGGAGGAGTAATCCCTTGAGGCCTCAATGCGTCGTCTGCCGCGTAGTGATCAAAGAAACGAACTTTCCTTGGCAGAAGGAGGAGTAATTCCCTTGAAGCCTCGCGTAGTGTTCAAAGAAACTCGCACCGAAATTTCTTGGCAGAAGGAGTAATTCCGGCCTTGAGGCCTCAACGCGTCGTCCGCTGCGTAGTGATCAAAGAAACTCTTGCATCCAACTTTCCTTCAGCATATCACCGGGTATTGTAGTAATACGGGCGAGCAATCAAATGGCAAGTGCAGAAGGAGGAGTAAAAGTTCCCTTTTCAAAAATTTCTCTGGCTCCGTAGTCCGTACTACTTATCAAAACAAACATACGTACTGTATGTGAGAGGAGGACAAAAAAATGAAGAAAATTGGCATTACAAAAATGTTTTTCTTCAAGAATTATAAAGCAGTCCATTGCATGTGTCGTTCCAGCAGTAAGAGCCTCTCTACCTCTTACTCAGATTTTTATTCAAATTTGAGTAAAATTATGAATAAAAACTTCATTTGCTAATGTGCTCTAATGAGAAAATTCGAATTCAAGCACGTACAAATATGCACAAATTTGAGTAAACACTTTATTAATGGGAAAGTCGTAAATTTAAAGGTGCGAAATTTGCCTTCAAAAATTTGAGTTTAAATCTGAGTAAAACTCAAATTTCGTATAGGTTTGGGTAATGAATGGAGGAGTATGTTTTGTGATTTTTATTCTAATTCAAGTTTGAGTCAAGATTTCAGTAAGGAGTTGAAATGCTCTAGTTACAGTATGTATTTGCTTTTAGAGCACCAACACTGTGCCTTTTTCACCACCCATTTGTGTGGGTTTCAACACTAAGTATGTGGCTCTCACAAGAATATGTGGTGAAGAAAGGTACAGAAGCATTCTGTGGAGCTTCAAATACACTGAAAAATCGCTCCTCTGACATTTTGTGGAGGTGCTCCGAAAACACTGAATAATTGCTTCTGTAGTAGCCCACTCATCTAGAGTGAGAAGGCTACGTGAGTGGAGGAGATTGCATTCACAGCATGTACAATCCTTGCGTTTTAATTTTTGTACTGGATTCGGGAACCTAGCTGGGAGGCGGACAGGGTGGGCATGGGTATTGTCTCCTCAGTAGTACCGTTTTAGAGCATCCGCAATAGATTTGTTAACTAATGTGTTAATTATGTGTGTTAAAACTTAACAAATAAAATTATATTTTTTGGTGCCACAATGCATGTGTGTTAGAGTATGTTAAAATGTGCTAAATCTAGTAGTGTGTTAGCATGGTTATTAAATTTGGCAACCAAGCTAACAAACAATAAGTGGACCCTATCTTTATAAATCCAAATTTCAACCATAAAACATAAGTCATTGTTTTGACATTATTTTAAAGAGTTAACACACTTTTATCAAACCTATTGAGGTACTCATATATTTACTAACACACTTCTAAGTAAACATACACTTATGGGACCCATTTTTTATCTTAACACATACCTTAACAAACATTTTAATACACAAATATAACAAACCCATTGCGGATGCTCTTAGTACAAGAAATCTCTCTTAGGTAAATGAGTAAGAGAGCATAAAACTAAACATCGGGTTGAGCTATTTTTTTTTTTTATTTATAGAATTTATACAAAAATGTTTTAAGAATAATGAGCGGCTTGAATTAAGTGTTTTGCCCCCTACGAATTCTAAAAATGTTCTGTTGATATCGGATTGAGCTAATTTTTTGTAGGCATTAATAACAAAATAATGAGTGGTTTGAAAATGGTTTAAATGGCTCATTAGTTATGATATATTATTCTATTGGTTCATACAAAAGATTAGCCCAATCTCATATCCTTAAGAGTTTTTGCGAATTTTGAAAAAGCCCTTAACGATAGCAGATTGAGCTAATTTTTTACAAGAACTCATAAAAAATATTCTACGAATGATGAGTGGTTTGAATTATCTGTGTAGAACCTAAAATGAGCCTAAAACAAATAAAAATAATACGTAACTAATCATCATGCCATTTTATTGGGTACCAAACAAGGACCAAGGGGGAGTGATTTTTTTTGGGCCAAAATAGCACCGTTTCGAGAGAACAGCGGCACCCCTATAGACCTTGCTCCTTTTTCTATCCAAACTTAAAATTTGAGTAAAAATACTACAAATTGATCTCCAATTGCGCATACCTTTTTGCCTATCCTTTTGGACACCTCTTTTCACTTTTATATTGGTTTCAAATATGCTATTTCAACTTTAAAACAAAAATAAAAATGAAGGCAAGACATATAATGTAACGACCTGAATTTTCGATCAAATTTTAATTTTAATTTATTTTGAATAAAATTTAACATTTTATTGAAATATTTTTATTGATTAAACTGTTGGGTCAATTATTAAATTTAACCTAGTTTTTTTTTATCTAGAAAAACCCAACCCTGACCTACTATACTACCACCTCCTCCACAAAAATATGAAATCCCATCTTCCATTATTTTTTCAAAATTTTCGGCAGAGGGATAGAGAGCATGGGGTTTTGACCCATTACATGTTAGCCATGCATACATTAATTGTTAGCCATGCATGTTGCATTTGATGTCTTATTAAACTTAATGGGAGAGAGAGAGAGAGAGAGAGAGAGAGAGAGAGAGAGATGTCGAAGTGGTCAACTTGGCGCAAATAATGGTAGGAGTATCGAGCGAGCAACTACCCCCTACGAACCTACCCATTACAATCAAATGGAGTTGATATAACAAAAACACCAATAGAGGTTTTGAACAACCCCCGAAAGTGCCAAAAATATCTAACAGTTATGGGATCTTTGTTCAATCTTGAAATGCTTAACTTCGGTTTACCTATGTATGTTTAAGCAATCTCAGTTTTTTGTGTTTCCAGTTAATTGTTCCGTTCATAATACGCATAGTTAACGTGCCAATGTGATAGATTATTCTTTTCGTCCATCGGAAATAATTTCGGTGCTTGTGTGATGGCGAGGCTGGTAACGAAGGATAGTCGATGGATGAGAGCGCTTGAATGCCTCTTAGATTTCAAGTAGACATCGTCGTTCAACCGGGCCCTTAGAAAGGATCACAATGTACAATTCAGAAAAGAAGAATGTACTCGATCGCAATGGAACTCTCAATGTTGGCATAGGGCGTAAATTAAAAAGTAGACAAAGTGAGATCTAAGATTGCCCAGGGGACTCTCGTAAGTTTTGCCAAATACAATACCAAACTAACCACTCTAAGCCTTCTATTCCAATCAACTAGTAGTAGAGTAGACAAAAACAAACCAAACCAGTGCGGGGCATGGTGCGTTCTTCCTTTTTTTTTTTTTAGTTCAACGGTCAGGGATGTCCGGGTCAGATTACACACACCTTGACTAATCCTCTTTTCTGTCCGGTCAAAAGCAAACCATCTACATTGAGACTCGAGAATTCACAAGAAATTACTTTATTAGGCCTAACTCCAAGAATCGAACTGTGATAAATTGTGTGGGGAGCAAACCCACCAATCAACCGGACTAAGCCTTGGAGCCTTTGTCGTCTTCTTCTTCTTCTTGTTTAATCTTTGATAAGAATGTAAGGTAGAGCCTGTGAGTGCTAGTACAATAGGTTTAACATGCATGCATAACACGTGTACATAATGTACTATTAATTGTCCATACAGAGATTTGATCTGGCTTTAATTGGAATATCTGGAAATGGATGGTGAAATTGGTCTTCTAAAATTAGTCGAGGTGCGTGAAAACCGACCCGGACACATGAGTACAATTGTAGCAAGGTAATACAAGTGAAATCTGGATTCTTTGATTGTACCTCAGCAGCTGAAAGACAGAATCTTCTTTTTGGCGAGATGGAAAATTTTTGGACCAATGTTTGGGAAAGCCTCATTCGTAGTGAAGCTCCTCGTTACGATGGGGGAAATCCACTAAGAACACCATTCTCTTGTTTCTGTGAAGAACATTAATTATTTATGGGACGGACGGAGTACTTTTTCCCCTCCACTCACGTAGACGGGTTCGGATCCCATCCAGTATACTCCAGTCCAATATTGTCAATTGTGTGTACAAAGATCAACTTAGGAAAATCCCTTTGAAATCTATGGCTAGCTTGTTGTTACATAGACCAACCAAACTCACACTAATTCTTTCTTCATCTGAAACTCACTCTTTAACAAGCATTATATTACTCCCGCCAATAACAAATACACCTGCTATGTAGAGGTTTTGGGTAGGGATCTTCGAAAAGATGATGTTTTTTTTTTTTAGGAAGCAAAGATGATGTTAATGTAGGCACTTTCTATTTTTTTATTTGATTAGGTGTTGTACTGTTGTTCCACTAAGCAAAAAGGGCTTTTAATTAGCTAGTTTTGTCCGTATTAAAAAGGAATTCGCATTCGTTAGTTTATCGCCAAACTTTTGTGAATTATTGATTTGTCTCAATGAGAGGAATTAAAAAAGTTTAAAAAAAAAAAATCAACTTTTACCCAAATTTTTTCGAAAATAACCGTTTTTAGCAAAAAAAAAAAGAAGAAGTCAAAATAACCGTTTTGTGTGTGCTGAAAAGTGGCTATTTTTTAAAATATTTGGAGTAAAAGTTGGCTTTAATTATGAAGCCGAAACACCCTTTAATATAGGAAGTAATTATTCGGTGGTTGTAGGGCACCGCAAGTAGCCCCGACACCCATCAACATTAATATTTTTGTAGAGTTCATTCACTTAGTTGCGGACCCATACACTTAATTATACACCATACATAAATGTGTGATCTTAAGAATAGTTGGGACACCACGTGGTATATATCCACCCAGCACCGAAAAATTTCTCCATAGACCCTATCAAACCCGGTCCCGAGTTTCTTTGATCAGTACGCGGAGAGAAGTGCTTTTGTTTTTGTTTTTTTGATTAGTGCCTTCACATATGATTGCTCTACCGTGTACTACATTACAATCCGCGGGGATGTGGAAGGAAATTAGAGTTGGATGCGAGTTTCTTTGATCAGTACACGGCACTGCTGCAGATGCGTTGAACTTTCTCTCTCTCTCTCTAACTGAGAATTCTAGTAGAGAATTCTAGAACAAATTACTAACTGACAGTTTGATAATTGCAAGTATACACTGCTAAGAGTAGAAAGAGGTAACTAACAGTTTGATTGGAGAGAGGAGTGGATAATAATTGAAAGTAGAAATAATAAATGTTTTTTGAGTTGAGGGTGTGTTCCGGTTTCTCTTCTTTTTTAAAAAGTTCTTTTTCTTCAATTTTCAAACTTAAATATAATGAAAACGAAATAATTTTTTAATTTTTTTTGCACCGTTTAAAAGATCTCGATAAGATCTATCAAACAAGATCCATATTGGTAGGAAAATTATTTGCGTAAACACATAATTTTTGGGCTTGAAATTTCCTCCATTTGAAAAAAAGGAAGTTTTTGAGAAACTGAAACACAGCCTGACTCAATTAAGGTATTAGTGTTTGTTTTATTAGACAACAAAGATCGCATTTTTTTCACTTCGCTGGTCGCTGTCCTTCCTCTAGTATAGGGGATCAAGGAGGGGATGGGGCGAAGACAATGTGTGTCACTCGTTATGTGTTTTGGCCCATTTTTTCACTTTTCCATTTTTCATTTTTGGCTTTTGGGTGTTTTGACAGTTGACACTGTAACGATCCTAATTTTCGTCAATAAAATTAAAAGTTTAATTATAATTTCTTTTATTTAATTGTCTTTTTACTGAAAGTATTGATTATTATAGTAACTAACCTAACCAACCTAAAACTCTAATTAATAAAACTCAAAAAATTAGGATATAGATATACGTACACATGTATCACATATATGATAGAACACTATCCTAGTAATACTAATTACGTGTATAAAAATCTTAGAACTAAGTATATACGTACATACATATGTAAATATATTACACCCCACTATTATTATTATATGTTGATAAAATCCTAGGCTAGTTATACATATATATCCATAAGCAATATTATATACATGCATATATTGAGAGAGCGCCGAAAAGGGGCAAGAAAGGATGAATATTTATCCATTCTCTGACTCAACCCTTATCCCACTATCCTTAGCCTTGCAGGAATTAATCTTGGTGGGCAAGAAAAAAAAACAATAGATAAGAGAGAGAGAGAGAGAGGGGGATGTGTTGGCTATAAATAGCACCATCCCACTTATCTTTTCGGCACCCACACACTCCTAGCCACATCCAAATTTCTTCCTGCACCTGGGAGAATTTTGGGAGAATTCTAAAGAGAGAGGGATAGCTGGCCGAGAAAGGAGAAGAGGAGGAAGAATGGTGCCGCTGATTCCGTCCTCACGCCGCCATATCTTAGCCTACTGCAAGCACGGTAGAAACCTCTTACCTACTCACCTAAGTATAATATGAATGTGTTATCTGATATTGAAATTTGAATTTTTTTTATTATCACGTGTTCAAATAAAATTTTGGGATTAAACAATGAGTACCGTTAGTATTGATCACGAGGTACGTAGAAATCTCCTTCCTACCTACCTAAGTATATAACCGTCATAATTTAGTTTAGATATCGCAAATCGGCCTTTTTGCTAATTGCGTGTAAAAAGAAAAAAAAAAAAAAAACTAATACGTTGCTAACCGGAAACTTGGAAAATAACTTTCATGTTAAATAAGGGAAAGAATGCTAGCCCAGTAACGTACTGTTTTTTTTATTCATTTATTTATTTTTTGTTCTTTGTTTGCATGACTTAGGATTTGATTAGTAGAATTAGAATCTTAATATCTCGCCTAATGAAATTCTAAATACATTCGACAAGAAATGGTGATCTGGAAAAGTACACTTGGGTTTGATCCTATTGTTTACCAAAACTTACACTAAAATGATGAAGTTCCGCGTTTTGGGAAGTTTATTTTTTTTTATACTGTCAAACACACGACTAGAAAAGTTTTAATTAATTGACGAGGTTATGACTTATAATGCTACTGAATGTAGAAAGACATGAAATTAGGATTGATGTTATCGTATGATTTTTAGCAAGCCTTTGAAAGAATAATTTGAACGCGAGAAAATGATACATGTGTACGAGATACGAAAGACAAGAAAAATGTTGAAAGGTAGAAACGAGGAAAAATTAAAGGAGTGGATTGACAATTGTGTGAGCATGACAATCCGGTAGGTCCATTGAAGATGGTCAGCGGAATCATGGCTCAAGTGTGCGTGTGTGAGCATGGGAGCCCGGTAGGTCCTGAGAGAATGGTCAGCGGAACCATGGCTCGGGAGTGCGTGAGTGGCCTAGGAGCCCGGTAGGTCCTGAAAGAATGGTCAGCGGAACTTGTGCCGTGTATAATGATTAAAGACTAAGAACTCGGTAGGTCCTGAAAGTGACGGTCAGCGGAATCAGTGCTTTTGGGTGGCAAAATCTGAATTTAGCCTGGGAGCCTGATAGGTCCTGAAAGACGGTCAGCGGAACCAGTGTTCGAGGAAATAAGATGGAAAGTGGAATCGATACATGAAAAATGAGGACACGAATTACAATACGCTGCGATGATGATAAACTCTGATAAGACACTGACACTTTATCTGTTGATTTTATTTATTTATTTATTTTCTTTTAACTGCTGACTCCTGAAATTTACTATTCAAAGTTATATATACTATTTTGTTAGTGTAAGGGACATAGGGGTAGGAGTTAGCTACTGAGTTTAATTGCTCATCGGATCTACTTTTTGTGGACCTGGCATCTTATGCCAGATAATAGAGATGGATAGGAAGGGTACAACAGTCTGGAGGAGTTTGGTGAAGGACAGGTGATTGCAGAAGAAGACAGGCACCCTAAGGAGTAGGAATTATCTTAGCACATTTCCAAAATTTGGAATAATGTAATTTGAATTTATAAGACTATTTGGATTGCAACGACTTAATTATTCTCTTTATTTAAATAAATGACAAATTATGTTTTAAAATTTTTTATTTAATGTTCCCAAAAATCGGGGTGTTACAGACACCCTGTCGGAAAAATGTCTTTTACCAAAATGATTTTTTCCGTTTTGAGCTTTCCCGTGCAAAAGGCAATCACTGTGTTTGGTTGCCCTTTTAGAGAGTAACTTTCAACTCTCGGCAGTTTTCGATAAATTTTTCTCTCTTCACTCATTACCACTCAACTCTAAAAAATAACTTTTTAAAAGTTCAACCAAACAAAGTGAATAATTTTTCAACCCCAGGTTGACCTGGTGAGACCTGAGACTTAGGAGTTAGGTTATTCCTAAGGTCTTAGATTCGAAACCTTGCAGGTATAACCAATTTTCTTGGAGTCAGTCCATACTTAGCGTTGCTCAGACTTTAATTAGGCACAATAAACGATGGAATTGCGCCCCTAAGATTCATTGAGGTGCGCGTAAACTAATAGGCATTAGAATTGGGCCCCTAAAATTAGTGTAGGTTCTCGTAAGCTGACTCAGACATCTGAGTTATAAAGAGATTTATTCTTATTTTTTCATGCCAAATTCATTATTCTCTCCTACGTACTTAAAATGTGGATTTGGTGGATATTCTCTATGCATTTTTCATGCTCGGGAGTAGATGTGTTGAAAGAATTTCCATCGAAACATAGCAACCGAGTAAAAGAGTTGGAGATGCTTATGTTTATTTGTTGTTTCCGCTAGTTGTTTTGGGCTGTGTGGTTTTGTGGGTCTTTTTGGTGTTCGGTTGACGTTTTGCCTTCCCTTAGATTTCGGGTGGCTTTTTGCCAGTGTGCTCTTGATCTTTTTAATCTTTATAAATGATTATAGAGATTAATAAATTCTTTTTGCTTAGAATGAAAAAAAGGGTTGGAGATGCTGGTGCCCATGGGTTTTGATAATGAGGTTTTTGAGAGTAACGAGTGGAAAGACATAGATAGAGAAAATTTATTGAAAACCGTGCTCAGGGATTTGAATTCCCCAAACGAAAAAGGCCATGTTTCATTTTGTTTTTATGTTGCTTGCTTTTGGGTTTCCCTTAATATCCTACTGGCACTTAAAATGTATGGATTCATGTTTACACTCGTGAAGTTTAAAGGGCTTCTTCCCGGCAGTCCTACGTGAATGGATTATGCCCCATTAGGTCCTTCCACACAAATACACACAAGTTTTTTCCCACAAAGTCCTATTTCACGTGCGGCACCATTCCTCTCTCTTTCTTTTTCCGCGTGACTTTCACTCTCCCTCTGTCATTTCTCTATTGACACAAGCACATGAAAAACATCCTTCATTAGTTTTTTTAATCAAATAAGCTAAATAAGTTAGATTATAAATGCTACCAAACGGGACCAACGTTTGGCTTTAGTTGGTATTTTGTCATGCTTTATTTAGTGCATCAAACACCATTAAATTTGTTGATGTCATAATTTCCCGTTAACAATATCAGGTGTGTTCCAGATTTTCCCCTTAAACAATAAGTATTTATTTGCAATTTTTCAGCTTAAAAATAACAGGTTTATAGAAATTAAAAAAAATGCAATACGGATTTTGTTTGATAGATTTCGATGAGATCTATCAAACCTTGCAAAAAAAATTAAAAAATTATTTTCATAAATGTATTATTTTTAAACTTAAGAATAGATCATTAGTTTTTAAGTACTTATTTGAGAAAACAGAACAGGTAGCAGAGGGGGAATCTATACTATGATATCAAAAGGCAGATTACTACATTTTCAGAAACTACAAGTAAGGTTCTTGTATTTATGAGAAACCTCAGGGGAAATTAGTGAAATTTACCCTTCTTTTCTTCTCCTCCTTTATTTTTTCCCTAGAAAATCCACTTCCGTAGACTTCGGAGTGGAGCGGAGTGTATCAGCTTTGAGAAAAAACTTGTAATGCCAGTTTCTTTTCTTTCTTTTTTGGGAAAATTTCAAAAAAGCACCCGAATTTTCTGATAATTTGCAAAAAAGCACCTGGACTTTCATTACTTGCAAAAAAGCACCTGAACTTTGGATTCCATTAGCAAAAAAGCACCTGAACTTTGGATTCCGTTAGCAATTAGGCCCCAATTTCGTCTAGTCCTAACGGATGGAGCTAACGGAAGACGTTAATTTTTTATTTTTTTTTACTTTTTACATTCAAAAATTATTTTTAGCTATTTCTTTCTTTGTTGGTAAATAAATATGCAATAAAGTTCTTTTTTTTCTTACTATTTATCAAAAATTACTTTAACTCTATTTTTTACTATTTACAAAAATAATTTTAACTACCATCTTTTTTGTTACTTTCAAAATTTACCCTTCCCCTTCTCTCTCTCTCTCTCCCTCTTTTTTTTTAGAACTTTAACTCTACACCACCAATCAATCTCACAATAAACTGCCAAAACTCTAACTCTAATTTCAGAAATTCAGAATTACTTTAACCTCCTTTTTTTTAGTATTCCTGTTTTTTATATTTTTTACTTCCATCGTTCCATTGTACTGTGAGTACTACTTCTCTCTCTCTCTCCAACTCTTCAATGCGTCCCAGGTCCTGTGTTATATTGTACTAACTTGATTACTCCTTGCTGATCTTGTAATTTCACAGCTAAAAGTAGATCAAGAGGTGGGGGGAGAGAAACTTGCTTCCATCGTTCCATTGTTCTGTGAGTACCACTTCTCTCTCTCTCTCTCTCTCTCTCTCTCTCTCTTCAACTCTTCAATGCGTCCCAAGTCCTGTGTTATATTGTACTAACTTGATTACTCCTTGCTGATCTTGTAAACTTCACAGCTAAAAGTAGATCAAGAGGTGGGGGGAGAGAGCGATGCCGACAAATACTTTGGTCCGCTGGTCTATTGACATTTTGGGTATTGAGAAGCGGCCGATAAAAGATTACTTTTGCCTATGCAGGGGGGACTGCTGTTATCACAGGTCATAAATTCATTACTGAGACAAATACATATTGTCCGTTTGGATAGCTATGGATTTCAAAACATGTGAAATGGAACAAAGGTAATGGGTTTGGTTATGGGTGGGGCGGTGACTTCAGAGAAAATGAGGATGGTGTTGTATTGGTATAAAATGCTTCAGTGGTTTTTCTCCCACTTCCCTTTCTCTGCCGTACTCTCTCTCTCTCTCTCTCTGATTTTGATTTCATCAGGAGGTTGTAAGGAAGGAGTTGCTGGTTTATAAATACAAAATTGGGTTTAGGCTTTTGATCCGATAGATATTGTAGGTGAGTTTGGGTTTGGCCTGATGGTTTACAGAATGGGTTGTGTTCATGGGTATCTTATGGATATGAGAATGAATCACAGTCCATTATCCTAGCTTCCTATGATCAGGATTAAGGGATAGTTAACTTAAGCTTTCAACATTTCACTTCATTGAGTCTATCACCTAATCAAAAGTCGAACTTCCTTTTTGTCCACTAAGCAAAATTACGGATTGGATTCACTAATGGGTTTTAGTTAGGTTAGGTATTTGTTAGGGCTCTAGTTACAAGATCATTTACCCTCAAACTAAATTAATTAGGGAATTGATTTTGCTACTTTTTTTTTGGTTAACATCACTCTCATTCTCTCTCAAAACAAATCATTTTATATAGAAAAAAAGGAGAGTGGTATTAACAAAAAGGAGGGTGGCAAAATCACTCTCCATTTATTATTCTAATCAATTAGGGGGTGTTTCACTTTTATAAAAAGTTTTTTTTTTCAAAAGAAGGTAATTTAAACTCAAATATAATAAAAATGAAAAATAATTTTTTAATTTTTTTGCACCGTTTAAAAGATCTCAATGAGATCTATTAACAAGATCCATATTGGTAGGAAAATTATTTACGTAAACACATAATTTCTGAGCTTGAAATTACTTTCTTTTTCTGAAAGTTCTTTTTTTCCAAAACTGGAACGACACCTTAGCTTGCTAAATTTTATTCAACAAAATTAGGACCAAAATTATTATTGTCTGTGTTTTTTTTCAGCTAATTATTATTGTCTCTGAGAGCCATTTCTATATACCTTGTCTTGAAGAGAGTTTTTCTTCATCGACAATGAATTTCTATGATTATACCTTGTCTCTTTTTTAGGTCTTGCGTATACCGAATGGATTGCAGACATTGCAGTGGTGAGCATCTTGATTACATACTTCACAGATACCTGGAAGAATGACAATTTCCTCCCGCTTGCTGTTGCAATGGTAAATTTACTAGGGGGTTTGTCATCTGTTTTGGAAGTTGCGATGACTTACATCTCCGACAACCATGTTAGTCGTCCTCTCAAAGTCATTCTCTGCTCAGTTGCTGCCTACATCATCGTAAGTTTAACAATTATCATGTACATATATACAAATTAATCTCATTTTATTTTATGAGATTGAGAGATGCTAAGTATATAAACTACACAATTCCACTACACCATCCATTATAATTTTATGTGGGAATCACCACGGGTCCCACAAAAATCCAAAAGGATGCTCATGAATTTTAAAGTACTGTTATTTTATGGGGGGCCTTGTAAAAAATAAGCTTCAATGGATATAAGTAAGTATTATTTATGGATTCGTATGGGTGAAACTGTGCCCCTATAAATTCAAAAATAATATTTACTGATGCAGTTGGAGCTGAATTTTATAAGGACCCATAAAATAATATTTTAAAATTTATAGAAATTTTTTTTTTGTATTTTTTGAAACCCAAAGTGAACCTCACATAAAATGTATATAAATATGTAGTGTAACAAACATTTCTATATGAGATTAATCCACAAATGAAGTTCGTAACGCGCGAGTATACGATAGGGCCATTGTGTGGTCATCAACATTTTTTTGGGGTCTTGCTAGGGACTGACCACTGGGTATCCCGACAAGACATAAAGTACCTCATTTCCATCAATTCGAGTCAGGTACGAAAAAGGTGTAATTATTGTTTGGGTAAATTTCACTGACCTTCCCTGAGGTTTCTGACACAAACAAATACATGTCCTGAGGTTTCTAAAATAACAGTGCCCTTTTACTGGCATTGTCACAAGTCTCCCTTTTGTTAAATTGCTTGCAAACGGTATTAAATACACAACAGGATCACAAAATTGCCCTTGTTTAATGTGTACTACCTCCTTTTTTGCACTCATTCTCTCCCTCCCTGTCTTTTCCAAATAAATTTTTGTTTATGGAGAGCAAGACTAAGAACAAAACTATAGAAGTACTTAATTCTTATAAACAAAAATTTATTAGACCAACTTGGTATGAAATGGTTGGACCAACTTAATTCTTATAATTAGAAGGCCCTTGGACTAAATTATTTTTTGGTAGCAGTTAGTCTATTAACTTTTAGTTATATTTTTTGATAATTTTACATCACATCTATCATCTCAACGAGGGAAATAAAAATATAGATCAAAGTTAAAAAAAAAATGTTTATATAAGACGACGTTAAAGACACTAAAAGATTATTTTTAGTCTTTTTAAAACTTTTTTAGTCTTTAATTAGTGTACGTTTTTCAACCTTGATTGATGTTGCTATGCCTTTTCAATTTCTCTCGTCAACACAATTGATCAACTTTGAACTAATTTTACATATACATCGTGTGTCATAAAAATAAAAAGGCCACATAAGTAATTAAGTTTTTTAATTAAACCATTTGCAAGAATAACTGTTTAGTGTAGATGTAACAAATGCTCTCATATGTTGTGGTATAGGAACACATCAAACAAATGCACTTAAAATGGGTAAAAATTATTTCCGGCTCAGCGTTGATTTCACGTGGTTTTTCTTTGTTTGCTTGTTTTTTTTTTGGTTATTTTTGTCATACTTTCTTTCTATAGTAATAAATGGGATGATTTTTTGCTCGAAAAAGAGAGAGGTAAAAATAGGCGTTTCAAATTGAGTGTACATTAAATCTCAATAGAAAAGAAATTAGAAACAACCATTATAGCAAAGAATTTGGTTCAGTTTTCCACTTGAACGGTGATTTTTCTTAGAAAGCATCTTGCGAGGTGAATTTAATCAAGTATGATTCAAGTGATGTATTTAACGTGCAATTATGTCTTTAACTGGATTATTGATGAACCATAGTTAATTTGAGTGGATTCTCTATCTATACTATGTATTGCCAATGCATCTTTTAAAATAAAAATTGACATATGGATTACTTGTGTAATTGATTTTGGTAAAAAATAACAATGTGAGTTAACGTGGAAAAAAAACAACGAAGTATATTTTCCCAGATTTAACAAATAAAATAAAACTAAGAGTTGTGGTAGACCATATAAGGTCGAGGGTAGTACTGGCATTTTCAAAGCAAGACAGCCATGACATCACCATTCCCAAACTATTTCCGTCAAATTTCTAATGTCTAGGTGCTGGAGGGGGGAATCATGACAATGTCAGTAAAAGCAAGGGAGGGCAGCACTATTTCAGAAACCTCAGGGGAGGTATTTGTGTGTGTCAGAAACCTCAGGGTCAGTGAAATTTACCCTTACTGTTTTACTAACACAGTTTTTCAAATGGTCAGGTTGTACTTTCTGTAAACACCCCAATCTGGGTCTCCCAATTTATTTACTTCATTTTCGGTTTCTTATTTCCCCGATGATGAATCAGATCAAAAGCAGTCTTCAGAATGGAAAGGTTTGAACTTGGAGTGATTAGAACCCCTTTTGAACAGAGTTTTAAATAGCGGTATTGGTCGCGGTATCGGTGTATCGGTATCGGGGCGTATCGGCGATACGTCGCGGGAATCGGGTGTCGCGGTTGTGAATTTTTTAAAATCATTAACAACTCATTGTAATGTTAGTATCGGCCGACACGCAGGGCGTATCGAGCCGAGAGATAGGCTCAGACCCGGTAGAGATAAGTGCATGTCGGCTGATACGCCGAGACGTATCGGCTCTGTATCGGCCGATACGCCGAGACGTATCGGGAACCGGCGAGACAGGGTGCGATTTTTCTTTCCAACACTATATCGGCCCGTATCGGTATCGGTCACTCAAAATACCGGTACGTACCGGCCGATACGGTACGTACCGGCCGATATTCAGAAGTATGCTTTTGAACCCTTTTAAACCCCAAAAACCGTAAGTCAAAACCCTAACCCTGGGTTTGACCAGCGTGCGTCGCTCTGTCTCCCACGCGCACCAGTCAACTTGTAAGGTGTTGGTCAAAGGTCAAATTTTGACTGTTGACCAACGCGGTAGTTGGTGGCTCACGCACGCGCCTGACTGGTTTCCACGAGCGCAGGTCAATACCTGTTCCCATCACCTTTTTGTCAGCCGGATTTTGTGATGATCAGGGGTCTATTACACCTGTAGAGCCCGGATTTCGTCGCCTGAATAGTGTTCTGGCAGGTTTGGAGTTCAACCCCTCACACCCACTCCATCACCTCTTGGGGAAGCTTCCCCACCAAGCAACTCCTCCCACCTTCCTACCTCCTCTATATATACCGCATTACACTTCCAAGGTTAAGGGTTACAAAAAATCCGAAGGTTAACAATTCTTGAGAGCACAAACCCTAATTTTCTTGTACTCAAGCATTCACTACTATTTCATTAACTTTCATACACTCATTTCGCTACCACTACCTCCTTATTCAAACCATTTTCAAATCACTCAAGTAAAGGTATAAACCTTCTTTTCTACCTACTGTTTTGATCCCTGAGGGGGGCTGGCAAAGTCAAGACTGGTAATCAATACCAGTTCTAGTCCTAAAGCTAGTAGAGTTACAAGAATCATGTGATTAGCACACCTACGCGCATTGGACACATACACGTGCGCGCCTGTCATGGGTAGCACGCGTTTGTCCTCGTGAGGATATGGGTGTTAGTTATTTCTTATTTTTATTGTGTTATAAATCACTGTGATGCATGTTAAAAACTGACTTATTGTTTTATATGTAAAATTGTTAGTTTAGCTCAGCATGCTTTACTGTTGCTTTGGATACCCATGGGTGGCTTCTGATCATGTTTCAGAACCCAGATATGCAAAGCCAATTACCGGAAGTCCAGTTAGAACAGGCGCGTGCGTGTTCCTGATACACGCGCGCTGATCAACTCACTTCCAGTGACTGGTTTTACATGGGTAGCTAGGCCCTTGGCCTCTGTTTTAATACCCCTACTACTTAGGGGTTGTATTTCAATTTGTTGTTCCCTGTTCGTAAATATGACTTACTTTCAGTACATATAAACTGCTTGGTTTGCCCCCTGGGTGAGTACTGGTCCTTCCAGAGCCCAGAAAAGGATAAAATTCAACCTGTGATGGAGTGTCCACACACACATGTGTGTATGGCTTTGGCGCGCACTGGGGACTTGTATGTACGTAGATCCATACATGCAAGTTGGCCACTGTTCACGTCAAATTCATACAATGCACTGTTTTGCTATTTCTTCATAGTGTTGGGTTTTATTCCATTTATTGCTTATCATCTCATACATCCATTCTGTTTTCAATCACATCCGGTAAACTGTTACAATTTTAATCCTCTTTAAACTGTTCCCCCGCCCTAATTGGCTAAAAATTGATTAATAAAAGAAGAATTACAAATATTTTCACAAAATGCCTAAGTAGAGACCGATCTCCGGATTGGGCGAGAGGGGTGCTTTAAAACTCTTCTCCTCTCTTAACCTGACTCCTGAATCCAGATATGGTTATGATGTACTAGTGCCTTCACTTTTTCAAATCAAATAGCGCGCATGTGCTTCGAAATACGGTTCCTTGAGTGTCGGACCTTCAAACCTGAGTGGCGACTCTGTATTTTGATCGCTTTTCATCCTCGCTCGCGCTCCCTTGATCCCGGGCCCTTGCGTTTTTGGAAAAACGGAATTTCCTAAGGGCGTGCTGCCCACACTCTCTTAAACTTTTCTAAATGACAAGATTATCCTTCATGTTGTGTACTCTCTCCCCCCTTCTCTTTCTCGTTACTTCAAATAGACCAATCAAATAAACCAATAACCATGGGGCTTGTTCGTTTGGGAGTGTCAAAATTTCTAGTCACGGTTTTTAATAAATTTTCTTTATCTATCTTTCTCCACTCATTACTCTTAAAATTTTCTCTCAAAATTCAAATCAAACAGGGTCTATATGATTCTCACGCTTAACTTAAATTTAGGGGTAAATATGTTGAGTTCATCTTTACTTTTCGGATTTTTTTGAAAATTGTCTTAACTCAAAAAAATTCCGTGTTTATTAGTTTTACGCTAAACTTTAAAGTATTTTTTTTTACTTTTATCTAAAATTCCTCCTTCAAACATTGAATCTCCTATCTCAATTAAGAGAAGTCATGGAAAGAACAGGCTCAAAATCAAGATCAATTCTTTGGAAAGATTCACTTTTAAGCTAAAAAATGAAAAAAATAAAATAAATGCTACTTTTTTGCTTAAAAGTGAATATTTTTAGATGAATTGATTAACAATTTAATATAATATCAAAGCATGCAATAAAATCCTGTGTTCTAGTAAAGAATATAAGAATATAAAACTGAGCCTCATTGTCTCTAAATTTGTGATCTAGAAACTTTTTCGGTACTTTTTTCTTTTTGTAAGAAAATTGATGATTGGAGACATGTGGCAAGCGCAGGGAGTTTTACACCAAAAGTCCCCCTGCATACTATATACAGTATAGATTTATTCTTTTTCTTAGAAGTTTTCCAAGGTAAACTGAACGTTGTCCTCGACCAAAATGCAGGGAATGGTGATGTTATGCATTTCGGCATTCCATCCGATTCGTGGTGACATGACCTGGATGTACTTCGTATTTGTAGTGCTTCTGATAGCTGTGGGAAAAGGCGGAGGGGTGCCTATCTTGGAAGAGTTTCTGGTTGATCAGTTAACGGCCCATGAACCGGGGCAGCTGGACAAAGATGAAGGCAGAGTAAACGCAAGAAAGACTGTGTGGTGGTTCACTGCATCGTTATTGTGCAAACTTAGCACTCCCTTCATCTTCGGCGATGCCGGTTGGCGTGTAACATTCATTTGTTCAACATCAGTTATGGGCATTGGTTATTTGTTGTTCTTGTGTTGCATTCCTCTCTACCACAGGTTTTTCTCTCTCTCTCTCTCTCTCTCTCTCTGCGCACGTGCATAGCATCAACAATATACACGTAGGAAAGATTCTTTTCTTCAAGAATTTTAATACAGAAACTATTGCCGGTACGATGTGGCAATGAAATTTTTTGGTGTGCAAGTATGAGATATATTGATGGGTGATTTTCGATAACTTGGAATGACGTGCATATTGGTAGGATTTTAAATATAAGTCGGTTGTCACCAGTGTTAATCAGCTTCCTTGGAATGCAGATCTGTGGATGACGCTGCTGCTAATACAGATCTAGAAAGTGCAGCTAGGTCGGAAGGGGAAACTTTCTTTACTGCCTCAGATCCTCCTCCAACGGATGACTCATCAAAATCAATAGAAAAAGACCAAGATGGTAGTACTGTCAACGAAGAAGAGGGAGAAGAAGAAGAAGAAGAAGAAGAGGGAGAAGAAGAAGAAGAAGAAGAAGAGGGAGAAGAAGAAGAAGAAGAAGAAGAAGAAGAAGAAGAAGAAGAAGAAGAAGAAGAGGAGGAGGAGTTTTGCCTGTTCATGAAGGGTATCAAGGCCTGTTCGGACTACAACGCCCCGATCCTCAGGGCCAAGAAGGCCACTGAGGAGGAGGCTATTAGGGAATTGGAGAAAGAGAAGGATAAAGAATCTGCTTCAAACAATGGTCCGGCTGCGGCGGTTTGTGCAGGAAGAAGCCTGGTGGAGCAATGTAAGCCTCTTTCTGTAATGATTCCCATGTGGACTACTTTTCTGGTGTTTGGTTTGGTACTATCAACAGGGGACACTTTCTTTACTGAGCAAGGAAACAACATGGATCCTATGGTCTCTATTTATGTAGTTATTATGATTGGGAAGATAATCAGGGCTACGAGCTCTTTCTTCACCGCCATCATGTTAAAATGCGTACCTAAACCACAACAAACGCAGGGCATTATAGTCGGAATCTGGACAGCGATGGTGCTATCCGTATTCTGCTGTAGCATCGCGTGGCGTTTCGAGATTCGAGGAGTCCAATTTTTGCGTCAAGTTCAACGAAGATAATAACGCAGTCATACCCAATGAGTATTCTTCGTCTGGCACCTCAGTTCTGCCTGCTGGGACTCATGGAGGGGATTGGCAAACAAGGCCTGGATCTTTTCTTTGAGGCTCAGGTCCCTGACGTGCCGATGAAGAAATACGGATCAGCACTAAACGATTCCGTCGTCGGGTTCGGAAACTTCCTTAATGCTTTACTTGTTTTCTGTATCAAGAGCTGGTTCGGCGACACTTTGAACTGCAGTAGGACTCACCTGGACAGGTACTACCAAACGTTGATGATACTGAGTTTTGTGAACCTAGGCTACTACTGGTTTGTTTCTACTTTTTACCCAAACAAGAAGGAAACAAAAGACAGTGTCGAAGTAGGGGTAGTAGAAATATCAGTACGACTGGTGGGGTAGTTTTAGATAGGAGGGAGAAAGAGCAGCTTGGAGGGAAGGGAATCTGTTAACCCAATTCTTAGTGCATTTTTTTTTTAATCCCGGCCTAGTTGTAAACATTGTTGGTTCTATCTGTTGTTTTTGTCTCAGCCCTATTCTTTTATATTAGTAATTCTTTTGCACTTCAAAATTTCATTTGTATCTTCACATGGTAGAGAACTTATATTTGGTGATGAACACTGGATACAAGGCTTTGTTTATACATACATAGCTTTTTTTCTTTTCCAGTCATCTCTCCCTCACAAGGTTTTAAAGGACACGTAACGGTAACTGTCAAGGCGGAATGATATCAGAAGTATCGAACAATACGTAACGGGGCTCGTATGGTCGTATTAAATTGGTCGTGAATTTTTAAAAAGTCAGTATTTTTTAGAGAAAAAAATAATTGCCGAAATCATCCGTAATGGTCGAGTATCAGCTTTTACGGCCGTGAATTGTTTATTCAATTGCGAAACGGACTATTATGTCAGGGGAACCGACCGATCCGCATTCGATTTTCTCCTCTCACTGAAAAGAATCCAGTTGAAGTGAAGTCGGATAATTTGTAAACGTTTTTACCGATTGAGTTAATTTTTTAAAAGAACCCTAAACAAACCATTTGAATTGTAGGATCCGAGATTAGTCCAAAATCCATATGTATTCGCTGTATGTAGTCATACTCTCTGCTCGGAGTTCGGATGGGATGACATCTTCCGAAGTTGTTACTTACCCCATAGGAGGTTAGGTTCCATTTTAACCGTGGTTAGTTCCAGCGTACATAAATATTCTTCCTTGACAAGCTGACAAGCTTCCAGTTCCACCGCAAATTTTACAGTATCTGTCAATTGGGAAAAAAAGGGTACATACCACTATTAATGGGGAAAAAAAAAAAAAAGACTCTCAGGGTGTGTTTCACACTTTTATTAACTAAAATGAGTACTTATTTTTTGAATTAAATGTAATATGTGGTGAGAGAATAGCATATCTCATAAAATAAAAAATAAAAATAGTGGAACGGGGCTTCTGCCTCTCTATAAACACAATCTTCTAACTCAACTTGTACTTCTTTTTTAAGGAAGAAAAAAAGCTTCAATACACACCCCTACTTTCAAAATACATTGGGCCTATATTTGAAAAATGTTACGCCACTTTGCGCACGATAAATGTTACGCTTCTTAATAGTAAATATAATTTACCCAAAAATTGTCTCCTAGCCATAGTTAGAGAGGGTTAACTGTAATTTACTCAAAAAATTTGAGAGAACAAGGGTAGCCCAATTCCCGCCAAGAACTCTCTCTCTCTCTCCGTACAATCTAGAACCTTCCTGTCGGAAGAAATTGGGTTTAGATGCCGTTTCAGATTAATTTATATTTTCAAAAGTTCTTTTTTCGATCATGAACAGTACAAGGAAAGAACGTCCATTTCACTTTCCTTTAAAAACTTATTCTTTTTTAAAAAGATTATTGTCATAATGACCATATTGCCCCTTGGACTTATTCAACTTTCCCAGACGCCCAGGCTTTCTCTTCTCCCCTTCTTCCACTCACAGACTAGAGCAGACCCCTCTCTCTCTCTCTCTCTCTCTCTCTCTCTCCAATCTTCATCATGTTCAGCCGAAGTACGTACAGATATATGGTCACAAAAAATTGCTTCCTCAATCTGTCAAGCACAACGCGAACATTTTAAAAAAGGAAGGTTCGGAGATCTGGAACATGCCTTGTTTTTGGAAAAAAAAAGAAAAAGAAAGAACTTTTAAGAGAAAGTGGAATAGTTGCTTGAGAGAAGAGGTTAATCATCAGTTACATAAAAGAAGCACGATAAGCACATATACACACAAAGCTATAATCCTTTCAGTTTCCTAAATCCTCCTTCCTGACCATTTCTTCTCTCTCTCTCTCTATGGCTAAACAAACACGAGAAAACTATTGGAAAAACAGACTACATTCCGAAGGGAAACGAGGACGCCCAGAGCAATTCCATCATCATAGCGACAATGGCGGCAGCTCGTTCAAATCAATCGCCAACCCACGTCTCAAAACCCCAAAATACCCCGCCTGAACCTCACTCACTGGTGCCCGAACCCCGCCGTACTCATTGTTCACCAGCGACTCCACATTATTTAAAAAAAAAAAAAAGGAAAGTTGAGAGATCTGGAAAGGGGAGAGGGAGGGGGAGAGGGGAAGAGGGATGGCGACTTTTGGAAAGGGGGGAGGGAGGATGCAGAGATGAAGATGAGGTGGTGTTCTGACGTACAGTGGAAGCCTTGGGAGATGAAAATGGGACAAGGGCAGTATTGTCATTTCACTTGGGAGGCCGTGGGGAACAGAGACCAAAACAACGTCGTTTTGGTTGAACATTTAAAAATAAAAAATAAATAAGGTCTGATGAATTGGTAGCCTCGTTTTTTTTTTTTTTTTTTTTTTTTTTTTTTTGGGGGGGATTTTTTAAGAAAAAGTGGAACGGTGTGTCCTTTGCTTTCCTTCCTTGATAAGCTTCCACCCAATGTTCTCCATCAACGTCCCAATTCTGTTCTAAGGATTAGAGATTGAGATTTACAGAGGAAAGATCTCAAATGGGTCAAAAGAAGATAACCAAGAAAATTACTCCTACAAATAAGCAGAGGATACAACCCACCAAGAGGTGTGAAAGCCCGGCAAAATTCGAATCCGAAGAAAAGCGTTGGACCTCGAAAAATCGTCGAGAGAGAAGACCCAGAGGAACCACCTCGGAAAACGAGAGCTCGAGATCGTTTAATTATAAGTAGTAACTCCTCAATTCCCCTTCTATTTACTCCCTTTTTTTTGTTTTGTTTTTGGGAAGGTCTGAATATGAAATTTATGCACTGTCCAACACCTGTTTTTGCACTGTCCATTTTCATGGACTTTTTGGTCTCAGATTTTAGTATGGTGGCATGTACAATGGGTTTGTCCCGTATCTCTAGATCACCATCTAAGGTGGTGGATGGATTCTAACTTCAGAAATTTGGAGAAAAGCTTGTGGGAAACCTCCTTCTTTGCAACGTTGTGGTTGTTATGGTTGGTGCGAAATGAGTATGTGTTCAACACTGCAACAGTGACAGCTGAGGATATGGTGGACAAGGTAAATACTAGAGTTGCTATGTGGATAAAGGCCAAGTCCGATATTAAGGTGTATACGGTGGAAGAATTTAAGATTTTTTTGGATGAAATTAGGTCGTTAAAACTGTGAAGAGTTGTTTTGTTTTTTAGGTGAGGTTTGTGTCCTCCAATGTTTTGCTGGAGGGCGATGTAAGGTATTCTTTTTTAGTTCCTGTTTTATGCTTGATCGCGTAAGTGTTGTTGGGAATGCCTTGTATTCTTTAGTCTCACATTGGTTAATTATGTTATTCCCGTTTTTGTAGCCTATTATAAATAGAGCTTTTGGAAAACTTCTAAAGCATCTTTTTTTGGGCTTTTATATTGTGGCCTTTCTAGAGTTACGGATTACAGCCGGCTCTTTGTTTCTCTTCTTCACGTTGGTTAGTGAATCATCTCTCTCATCGCCCGTGGACGTACCCATCTTGGAGAACCACGTATATCATGTATCTTTGTGATTTCTTATTTAGTTTTCAATTTCTCGTTCTTAGCTTGCATTCATAGCGTTCGTTACAACAAACTGGTATCAGAGCTCTAGGTTGCAAAAACTAGGATTTTGTTTCCGATTGTGGCTATGGCGGCTAAATTCGAGATTGCGAAATTTGATGGGCGGAGCAGCAGTTTCAGTCTTTGGAGGGTAAAGATGAAGGCTCTGTTAACCCAACAAGGATTGCACAAGGCTTTGTTAGGCAAGACTGGTTCTGGAATCAAAGAGGAAGATTGGGATGATACGGATGCAAAAGCTCTGAGTTCTATTCAGTTGAGTCTAGCAGATGATGTTCTTCGCGAGGTGGAAGAAGAAACTTCAGCAGCAGGAATTTGGTTGAAGTTGGAAGGCATATATATGATGAAGTCGCTCACCAATAGGTTATATATCAAACAGCGTCTTTATACGTTTCGTATGCGAGAAGGTATACCTGTTAAGGATCATTTAGACGAGTTCAATCATATTATTATGGATCTGAAAAATATTGATAGTAAAATTGAGGATGAGGACCAAAGAATTAAGGAAAAATGTGTCAAGTGAGGGTGATGCACATGCGGAGGGTTTGTTTGTTAGGGGAAGAACAACAGAAAGGGAGGAGTCGAGTAATAGGGGAAGATCCAGGTCATCAGATAAGAAGAAGGGAAAATGTAATTATTGCAAGAAATCCGTGCACTGAAAAAAAGACTGTTTAAAACTCAAGGAGAAGGAAAAAGAAGACCAGAAAGGGGGGGTAAAGTAATTGCTGGAATTGCTGAAAGTTCAGATGAGTCAGATAATGTGTTATCAGTTACAGAGGGCGATTCTCGCTCTAATACCGAGTGGATTCTAGATTCTGGATGTTCATACCACATGTGTGCGCAAAGAGAGTGGTTTTCTACTTATGAAGCGGTCAATGGTAGTACAGTTTTGATGGGCAACAACATGGCCTATAATACTGTTGGTTCAGGAATGATTCAGCTTAGGATGCATGACGGTATTGTTTGGACTTTATCTGAGGTTCGACATATTCCGGATTTGAAACAAAATCTTATCTCCCTAGGTGCTCTTGATTCTCATGGTTGCAAATTCCTCAGTGAAGGTGGAGTTTTGAAAGTCTCAAGGGGTGCATTAGTACTGATGAAGGGTCAGAAGCGTGGTAACCTCTATACACTCCAGGGCAGTACAGTTCTAGGTCCTACAGCAACGGTTGCTTCATCCAAGGTTTCAGATTCAGACTTGACTCGTTTGTGGCATATGCGCCTTGGGCATATGAGCGAGAGGGGGATGACAGTTTTGAGCAAACAGGGTTTGCTATGTGGCCAAAAAATTGAGAAGCTGGATTTCTGTGAGCATTGTGTCTACGGCAAGCAATGCAGGGTAAAATTCAGTACAACTATTCATCGCACCAAAGGCACGGTGGATTGTTTTCACTCGGATCTTTGGGGTCCCGCAGAGGTAACTTCTAAAGGTGGTTTTCGCTATTTTATGAGTATTATCGATGATTTCTCTCGTAAGGTTTGGGTGTATATGTAGAAACATAAGAGTGACGCCTTTAATACATTCAAACAGTTTATAAAACTTTGATTGAGAATCAGATTGGTAAGAAAATAAAACATTTGAGAACTAACAATGGTATGGAGTTTTGTCTTGGCGAATTTGATAGGTTCTGCAGTGATGAGGGCATTGTGAGGCATCACACAGTAAGGAAAACCCCTCAGCAGAATGGTGTGGCTGAACGAATGAACATGACTCTTTTGGATAAGGCATGTTATATGTTGTCCAATTCTGGATTGGGCAAAGAATTTTGGGTTGAAGTCGTTTCCACGACATGCTATTTGGTGAACAGGTCTTCGTCAACTGCTATTGAGTGTAAGACTCCGTTTGAGGTATGGTCAGGTCATCCAGCTGATTATTCTGTGTTGCGTGTTTTTGGGTGTCCAACTTACGCTCATGTGAATGAGGCTAAATTGGAGCCACAGGCCAAGAAGTGTATTTTCTTGGGTTATGCAGCAGCTGTCAAAGGGTACATGTTATGGTGCTCTGATGATTCGACGTTTTTGATTAGCAGGGATGTGACTTTTGATGAAAATTATCTTATTAAGGGGTCTAAGTAGGTTGATGATACAGTTCAGGAATAGAGTGTTCCAAAGCAGGTGGAGTTTTTGAGTGAATCTTCCGACTCAGGGAAGAAGCACATTGAGAAGCCAATTGAAGAGTAGTTCAAGAGTTTAGACACAGAGGTTGATGCATTAGTTGAGCAACCACACACTATTGCTAAAGATAGGCCAATGAAGGAGATTCGGCCTCCTGAAAGGTATTCGGCTTATTCTGAGATGGTGGCCTATGCTTTATCAATTGCTGAAACAGTTGAGTATGAGGAGCCTTCAAGCTATACGGAAGCTGTTTCGAGCGCTGAGTCTGCACAGTGGTTTGTTGCTATGAATGAGGAGATTGAATCTCTTCAGAAGAATCAGACATGAAAGTTAGTAGAACCGCTGAAAGGGAAGAGGATTGTTCGGTGCAAGTGGGTCTTCAAGCGCAAACCAAGTATTCCCGGGGTAGAAGACGCACGGTTCAAAGCTCGGCTAGTGGCGAAAGGATACAACCAGAAGGAGGGTGTTGACTACATTGAGGTATTTTCACCAGTTGTAAAACATAGTTCCATTCGCACTTTACTTGCTATTGTTGCATGTCATGATCTTGAGTTAGAGCAACTTGATGTCAAAACTGCGTTTTTGCTTGGCGAGCTTGAGGAACAGATTTATATGCGTCAGCTTGAGGGATGTTTTGTTTCTGATAAGGAAGATCACGTTTGTTTACTTCGTAAGTCTTTGTATGGCCTCAAACAATCCCCAAGGCAGTGGTATAAGCAGTTTGATACTTTTATGATAAGCCAGTCATATTCTAGGAGTGAGTATGACAGTTGTGTGTATTTTTGAAAACTTCCAGATAGTTCATTTGTTTATCTACTATTGTATGTTGATGATATGCTTATTGCTGTCAAGAGTGTATCAGAAATCAACAGGTTGAAACAACAGTTAGGTGGTGAATTTGAGATGAAAGATTTGGGTGCGGCAAAACATATTTTGGGTATGGAGATTTGCAGAGATCGAGTAGCTGGCAAATTATTTTTGAATCAGAAGTCTTATGTTCTTAAAGTGCTTGAGCGCTTTGCCATGCAGAACTCGAAGCCAGTCAGTACCCCTTTGGCAGCACACTTTCGACTTTCAGCTGAGTTGTCACCACAATCAGAGGATGAGGAGAAGTATATGTCTCAGGTTCCATATTCGTGCGCAGTTGGGAGCCTTATGTACGCCATGGTATGTACTCGTCCTGATATTTCACATGCAGTTAGTGTCGTTAGTCGTTATATGGGGCGTCCAGAAAAGGCACATTGGGAGGCTGTGAAATGGATACTACGGTATTTGTGCGGAACTGTAGGTGTTGGTCTATTGTTTGGGGTTGCCAATTCTGGTGATCATGCTGTTGGTTATGTTGATTCGGATTTTGCCGGTGACCACGATAAGAGGAGGTCTCTGACAGGTTATGTCTTTACTCTGTCCAGAAGTGCCATTAGTTGGAAAGCTACTTTACAGGCTACAGTCGCGCTGTCTACAACAGAAGCGGAGTATATAGCCATTGCTGAAGCTGTGAAGGAGGCATTGTGGATGAGAGGTTTGCTTTGTGAGCTTGGTCTTGTACAGGGTATGAGTTCAGTATTTTGTAATTCACAGAGTGCTATACATTTGACTAAAAATCTGATGTATCATGAGAGGACCAAGCATATCGATGTCAGGTATCACTTCGTTCGGGATATTATCTCACAGAAGTAAGTTGAGGTGAAGAAAGTGGGTACGACAGATAACCCAGCAGATATGTTGACTAAATCGGTTCCGGTTGCCAAGTTCAAGCATTGCTTGAGCTTGCTTGGTATTTGCAGTTGATCGCCCCTCGGGAGCATTGGCGAGTGAGAGGTTAGAAGGGGAGAACTATATTTGGTGATTTGGTTCAGTGGAATACAAGTCAATGTGGAGAATTGTTGGGAATGCCTTGTATTCTTTAGTCCCACATTGGTTAATTATGTTATTCCTGTTTTTGTAGCCTATTATAAATAGGGCTTTTGGGGAACTTCTAAAGTATATTTTTTTGGACTTTCATATTGTGGCCTTTCTAGAGTTACGGATTACAGCCGGCTCTTTGTTTCTCTTCTTCACTTTGGTTAGTGAATCATCTCTCTCCTCGCCCGTGGACGTACCCATCTTGGGGAACCACGTATATCTTGTATCTTTGTGATTTCTTGTTTAGTTTTCAATTTCTCGTTCTTAGCTTGCATTCATAGCGTTGTTACAACAAGTGCTGTATACTATCAGTGGTTGAGCCCTCGATGTACCCCTTCGAGTTTGCAATAAAAATTTCGTTTGCCGAGCAAAAAAAAAAAGAAAAGAAATTTATGTTACAAATCTCGTGATTTTATTTTCTCGGTGAAAATCAGTATTGTTAATGGTAGACTTGTAGTTAGTGACGTTTAACCCCAGAACTTGAACAATGTACCTATTGGATTACAAAGCTAAGTTTTTCCTCTGAGCTAGATAACTCATTTATTTTATAAGTGTTATATTGAATATATATTACATACTTTATTATACTTATTTGGGGCCCTAAGTTTGAGCCAAATTTCGAAAACTTAAGTCAGCAGCCTCATCCGGCTTAGCTCAAAGCCGGCCCGGGAAAACCCATTAAGAACACCATCTCTTGTTTCTGTGAGGAACATTAATGTTTTCCATTTCGAGAACTTTAATTTGGACAACATTAAGTTAAGTGCAAGTTCACGATATAATTTTTTGTCTTTAGATTTATATCAAAATATCCACTTGTTTCTACTAAAAAAACAAAAAATACGTAGGGGTGCTACAAGTCAAAAGTCAAAGTTATATGAATGGGCTAATTAATCAAATGTCGCGTGTAACTACTTGTATGTTTAAATTTATGCGCCAAGATATGAAAAAGTATATAATGAAGAAAATTGCAGATCAAACAAGTTTAATTTGTTTGATTGAATAAATTGTCAAATAGCTTTTTATAAATGAAATGTCTAAATTGTTCTTAAAACTTGAGTAAGATTTACTTTTGGATTCTTTTGTCTATTCATGTTCTAACAACTTAAATAATAATAATAAAAAAGCTTCAAAATGGAGCTTAAAATAATTTAGTTTTTTTTGGGGTCAAATAAGCTAGAAAAGTCAAATTAATAAATGATTATTTATAATTGATAACAAACACCCTTCATTAGTTTTTTTAAGCAAATAAGCTAAATAAGTTAGATTATAAGTGCTCGCAAATGGGACTAACGTTTGGCTTTGGTTGGTATTTTGTCATGCTTTAATTTGGGCATCAAAAACCATTAAATTTGCTGATGTCATCATTTCCCGTTAACAATGCACTTAGCAAATGGGGGAATCTAAACTATAATGACCTTGTTGAGTTAAGGGTTTCAAATTTTAGATTCTAAATTATTACTATCTTATTTCTCTCTCCATTCATTATCCCTATCTCTAATCATTACTCTTAGGAGTGTTTTTCTTTTTATCTTTCTCTAATCAGTATCCCTATTTTTAATCATTACTGTATTTCTCTCTACATTTATTATCAAAAGGCAGGTTACTGCATTTTCAAAAAGTATAAGGAGCAGAGCGTTAACAAGCCGAAGTACTCTATAGCAGATTGTGCATCAAAGCTAGCGGAGTTATCGGGTATCCTACCACTCTTTAAGAAGATCAGGTTTGGATGATTTTTTGCTTGGCTTTTTTGTCCAATTTGGACAATTGTGCCCCTCAATTAGACAGCAACAAGGATAGACGTTGAGGGTAATTGAGTCTATTCGCTCTCTCCTATTAGAACGTGGCCGTGCATTACACGTGGTTCACATGCGTCCAATTTTCCTCCACTTTACTCCTCCTCCCCCATTGAAGTACACACCAGCGCCATTCTTCTTCTCTCTATGTCTCTCCCTCTCTCTCTGGACACCATCAATCAGACGACTAAGAATCTCACCGGCACATCTCACCGAAACCCTTCATCTCAAAGCGCCACAGACGGCCTCCTAGCCGGAGAAGAAGACTAACCCACTGCCATGGCCGCTTTCAAGCATGGAGGAAAGTGCAGATGCATGTGCAGGACCTCGATCGTGACGCAAAACAATTGGAAATCCGGACGCAATTAGGTAATTTGATCGTGACGTAATTTGATCAGTCTCTGAAGTAGGTTTAGACACTTTGTTGGTTCGGATTATTGGGTTTTGGGTCTGGGAGAATTATATATTTTGAGATGGGTTTCTATTTTCTGGGGTTTATGGTGTTCGGTCAGTGGTTTCAGATTTTGGTGTTGAGAATTAAGGCGGACTCCTCCTCAAACTCGTTCCAGGATTCACTTGGAACTTGATTTTTAAAGGTGAATTTTCTATTCTTTGGGTTAATTGTGATTGATGCTAGATTAATGAGTTGTGCATGTCTGATGAGTGTTATTTCCTTGTAGGATGGTAATTGAGAGGGAATCATTTGATTTTTTTAGGTGGGATTCGAAGCTGTATGCAAGAAATGGACATAATTCAGCCACCCCTGGTAAGCGTTTTTCCTTCCTTAGCTTATTTGTTCAGTGCTCTCTATGGTTTGGAAATGTGTGACAGTTTCATGTGTCTTTTGCATGCTGGGATAACCTATTTCATATGTGTTGAGTGGTGGTTCTTTCTCTTTTTTGTAGCAATAATCCTTGAATTATCTTGCAATGTTATCTCTTTTTAGTTCTTTTATAGGTTGTCAAATACTGGTGTCGAGAACGCATGAACAGATCTATAGTTTACTTGTTAGCTGGTATTTTTAACCTTTCTGATGAATACTTGGCTGTTGTAGGCACTTGAAGCTCCAAAAGAGCCTTGACGCCCTAAGTTGCGTTGGGATCATGTTTTAGAAGAGATGGTTTGGTTGTCGAAGGTAGTAAATTAGTCTTTGGATAATATCTGGCTTATGTATAAGTGGGTAACCAGCATGTTCAAATTTATTCTCTTGCCCATTATCTGCTGTACAGATTTTTTAGTTGCTTCCTTGTTTGGCATAGTGTAGTGGCATAAGGTTCTGCATCTTCTGGAAATGCTTTTTTAGGTTGATGCAAAGAAGTTGGGACCAATTGATGCAATTTTGTTTTCTACTCCAAAATTAGAAAGGGATATACTCAACTTAGAGTTTGAAATCAACTTAACTTTGTAATCATGCTGATTGAGGTTTAATTGGTGCAAATGGAATGCGGGAGGGGGAGAATTTGATTGCAGAGATTCTAGAAGGGTTTATATTCGGAGTACTATGCATGATAGGATCTGTGGAAAGGGCTTATGAATGGGAAGTGGAAACTTCACTGCACTGCAGTTTGTGAGTTTTGGTTTCGTATTTGTTTATTTGTTTTTTTAATCATTTCATTAATTGTTTGAAAGGGACAGGTGTAAAAGATCGACCCATGTAGATTAAGCACTCGTTGCTCCGGTAGAATTGAACCTTCAAGTAGCTACATAAGGGATTTGGAGACCCAACTATCATCTCTGAGTCATTTTTGTTTCCTTTAACCAGATAATAGGGAGTACTAACAACTTTGTTGATAGCCCCAACGCTGATCTAGGTTGAAAATTGAGGTTAGACATAGAACTTGGTTGGAGTTTCGAGTCGGCTCCCGATATTGCCATATTGGAAACTTTTTTGGGTGCCACCAATTGGGCAGATGTAAAATTTTTGTTAAAAAACAAGTTGTGGATGCTTGTGTTGAAGAGAGTACTAAATTCTCATTTGGTATTCTTATTGTTTGGGCATTTACTCTTTTGGCACCCCTCTGCCGATCGCCCTGCTTCCATTTTGTCATGGTCTCTACACCCCATTACCAACACCACCGCCCTCACAACACAAATAGGTTTGAATATGTGTTTGGAGAGGGCTATTAGAATTACGGGTATTAGGTGTGAACCACTTTATTTAGAGAGTAAAAATAAATTTTATTTTGATCATATATAAGATGATTTTTTGCCATCGTTAGCTGTTTCTATTCTTCCTTCTGTAAAAAAAAACGTGCTTTCTTATTCCAGATTATATTACAGGAGGGGATATGCTCTTTTGATAAACACGTGGAAGAGAAATGATCTATTGAAGCAATCAATTTCTCACTATACATCATGTCGTGGGCTTGATTCAATACGCATTGTGTGGAGTGAGCCTAATCCTCCATCAGATAACCTTGTGAAATTTTTAACCCAAGTTGTTCAGTCAAATTCTAGAGATGGCCGACAGATTGAGTTGAAATTTGACATCCATGAAGAAGACAGTCTGAACAACAGGTTCAAAGAACTTAAGGCTTTGAAGACAGATGCTCTCTTGTCCATCGATGATGACATCATATTCCCTTGCTCTACAGTGGAGTTTGCTTTCAGCGTTTGGCGAACTGCACCAAATGCAATGGTGGGATGGGTGCCGCGTATGCATTGGATTGAAAAACTGGTATGTGTTTGTTTTATGTCCTTTTCTTCTTACTTGGGCTCCTCATCTTGTATTCTCTTTTTGTTTTTTGTTTTTTTCCTGACAATTCATCACCCTGTCACTAAACTCCTGCAACAATATATGTTTGTTCTCCATTTCTGAAATTGATCAGCAATTTTTAAAGCTCTCTATGTCAAATACTCTAGCATTGGACAGTTTTAGCGGAAATTGCATTCCTGAGTCATTATGATTTGGCTGTGATGATTAGAGCTGCCTTGGTGGACTCTCATGCAATGCCTGCTGCTTTTTCGCCTTTCAATTATACAGTTTGAAGGAGTAGTGAATTCTCATGCTCTTATGCCATTATGTCATTGTTCAGAATCATGCTATCTTTCAGAGAGGTCTTCCACTGATGTGTCTGGAATGGTTACAAGTTGTCAACGTCTATGCTTGTTCTGTCAAATTATCAGGTCATTTATAATAATGAACCAAATCAATGACACAATTAGGGTTGGTTGAGAATCAATGATAACAGAGAAAAGTGTAATTGTTGTTTTGGTTTGTTTTCACTATATGAAGTATGAATGGATTGGACTTCCCGGGCAAATGCCTCTTGTTTGGTAGTTATGAGTTTCTTTTAATACTTTAGGTTACGCTTTGATGCACAAGTGATGAATTTGGTACAAGAAGCCTGATATTCAAGGGTTGTGAGCTATGCAACGATCGGGATGGTGGTGGAAGCATTATTGATTTGTTTTAGCAACCAATTTTGTCAAGTGTACAATGTTATATAGCCTTCGCGGAGGAGATGGTTTTTAACTGTTATTCGTTTTGCGATTAGTTGTTGAAAATATATGTGCTCTGCAAGCATAAAGAAGAAATGTAAAAGACGTGATGTGTTTATTCTCTACTTTTGTATCATTACATATGTTAGTTTTTGAACATGTTGTATGATACTACAGTACTCAGGATCCTCGCTGTCCTCCTTTCACTCAATACTCACAGTTATTTCTTGAACGTATTGGCATTGTACTGAACCCATATAGTTGCAAACTGTTTTCCGATGAATTTTGGCATCGGATACATCACCCTCGATATGATTTTTTCTGTTCGACACTTCTATCAACCTGTAATATGACTTGGTAGCCCATTTTACATCCAAATGAATTCCCTTCTGGCACTTTGGCAAAAATAATCATGGAGAACATGGTATAGAGCTTGACTTTAGAGGGTCCCAAAACAACTTAGCATTCTGGTTGAAATTGATTGGTCTCAAGCTTAAATGGAATATGTGGTTTGGTGTAAATTTGATACCTATTCTCTACCATTGTCTCTGCACATCCTTCAAATTACACATTTATTGACTAAAATTCTGAAGGGGTTACAAACCTTGGTGTTGTATGAGTAAGCTAGCTAGAGCAAAACAGTTTATGCTGTACTTACGGTCGGTAATCATGGAATACCGTTATGCAGTTGTATATGCTTGTAATAGGCATCCCTTACAATTAGACAGCCACAGACCAAGGTGGCGAAAATTAATTTGTCAAACTTGCATTATAAACCAAGATACTTTCATGCAGAATGGCAATGCTGGTCGTTATATATATGGAGGATGGTGGTCTGTTTGGTGGACGGGTACATACAGCATGGTACTCTCCAAGGCTGCGTTCTTCCACAAGAAGTATCTCAGTCTGTACACGAATGAGATGCCAGCATCCATTAGAAAATATGTTACCAAGAACAGGTTCTTCTTGAGACATTCCTCTTTAAACATGTTTTCGTTGTTGGTCTCTATTTTGTTGTACCTAGCTGTATTTCTATTGACTGTGAAGTAAATCCATCAGGAACTGTGAAGATATTTCTATGTCTTTTCCTTGTTGCAAACGCAACTGGTGCTCCCCCAATTTGGGTGAAAGGTAATGATGTATCCTAACCATCGAATTTTTTTTGTCGATTTGATTCTTTTGTTTCATATTCTCCTACCTTTGTCCTTGCTGTTGTATGCATACATGATGTGGAATTAATTTTTAAGTTGTTACTGGTGATCAGTTAAAGATGCAAACTGCATAAAATGGAACCAAAATCTGTAGTTCAGCCTCTAGGTTTTCCGATAGTAACTTTCCCTCATTTTGATTGCGTATGATTTGTCCTTTAGAATCTCGTGAATGCAGCGCCCAATCCTATACTGTGATGTCTTTCTTCTCTGGCAATTTGTACACTGTTCACGTTGACATCCTTTTCAGTTACTTTATCATTGGGTCATCATTTCTCTACTTTTGAATATGTTGTTACAGTGAAGGATGGTTTAGCTTTACTAAAGTTGTAGAAGTTCCATTCCCTCCATATTGTTTTAGTCTTGCATAGTAATGCGAACAAAATCAGAGAATTGCCAACAACACCAACACAGTTTCTTCTCGCAACACCAAGTGAAGAATCAGACGATAAAGTCACAAAGATTGCCAACCTTCCCGTCTTCGTGCAGAAGGTACCACCTATACCAAATTTCATCCTCTAAGCAAGTAGTATCCTTAGCATAACACTAAATGCAAAACTATACATTGCAGGTAGAGTTCTTAACTGTCAAAGGCATGGTAACAGTAATTGATTTCGGGCCGAGGCTCCTTGCTCTACCTTCAAATGCTGCAAATAAGAAAAGCAAGACCACAGAGCACAATGCAAGCTCCTCCTCCTTCCCACCAGCAGATGCTCCAACAGTGAACAGCCCAACACAAGACTCTACTGCAACAGCTAAACAGACATCCAAGAGCCACAACGACAGCAAATAGTCAGCCACTTCCAACGTCTACAGACCTACCCAAGCTTTTGCCATGAACAGCTTGCCAGCCATAGACTTTTGTTGTGTCCAAGGAACACAAAATCTGCTTGGTAGCCCTTTTGTAATCAACTTCCCTGCTAGACCATTTGCAGATACTTATGTTAATCTACCAAACTTATGTAACCTACTATGAACAAGCTTTTTGCAGGCATAAATATAACCTACTTATGCACAGCTATATCGCAAGAAAATTTAAAACCGAACAATTCAACGGGCACAACACACGTGCCTTGCACGTAGCAACGTACCTAGTTACAATAAGAGATCACTAAGTGTTTGCTCTCGATCATTTGCGAATCAACCATGCGCGAATCAACCATGCTAGAAGACTGGTTTTCATGGTGATACCCAACGACAAGCACAGTCTGTCATAGCTTAATTATGTTAGGGAAACATATGCCTCTGAAAAAAGCCAAACAAAAGAAGAGAGAAAATTGAGAAGAAACGAGAGCGAAATTATTACTCAAGAAAAGATGGGAGGGAAATTGTACTATTTACACTTCTAAATTTTTTTTATTTTCTCTCCTCTTTCTTTTCAAACCAAACAATGAGAGAGAATTTTTTTTTTTCCCTTCCATTCTCTTACTTTCCTCAAGTTCCAAACAAAGTCTTAGAAATCTAGCACAATGCCAAACTGGTTTTACCCAGTAATTTGACGATGGATCAATCTCTGTTCGAACTTTTGTGGTTGGTACTAGAAATGAAATTTTGATTTTGGGTGGAGCTAGCCTAGGGGGGTTTCGGCAAAAAGTTAAAGTTGGATCTCAAATGGGAGGAACATTGTACTGGTCTGGAAAAATATAGGGTGAAATGTACTCCCTCCGTCCCTTTTTAAGTGTCCTGATTCGTAATTCCAACTTATTAAAAGGACATCATCATTATACCTTTCACATCAACTTTTTCCTTCACTTTCCCTACTTACCCATCATCATTACTCTTTTACTCACTTACTTTTCAAAAAGAAATCTACTTTAGGGACAAAATAGACAATACACCAACTTTTACCCACTAACTTTACAAAATGGACACTTATTAAGGGACAGCCTAAAATGGAATACTGAACAATAATAAAGGGACGGAGGGAGTACCATTTTTAATTTATCGGCAGCCTAAAGCAAAGGAGGCCAAGATTGAACGTTGGAGGGGGTGGTAGTGCGCTGGCGGCCGCGGTGCTGCTGGAGGCGGTTCTTCGCCTTTGGCTTTCATGGAGCCCTTATGGGATGATGGCTTAGGGAGTTCCCGTCGGTGCGTGACAGGTGGTGGTGGTCTAGTTGACTCGTCTGCTCCCGATTTGGTTCATTTGCTGCGGATCTGCTCTGATATTAGTGGTGGAGGCTGTTGGGATGAGGTGGCCAGGAACGAGGAGGGGCGGCGATTGCAGTTGCTAGGATTTTCTGTTTTATGTTTTTTAGTCTACTGCTTTGGGTTTTTTACGTGGGTCTTTTCCCCCTTCGAGAGTCTTTCTCACTCCGTTGTGGGTGTTTTCCTTCGTGGTTACTAGTTGTTGGTGAGTGATTTTGTGAGATGTGCTAGTATCTCTGCGGATCCCGATGTGGTCAAGAGTGCTGTGTGTGACAGTAGTATCTGTTGTGAGATTTCTCTCCCTTGCTTCTTATCCTCTTTCTGAGGATAGTAGCCACTGATGTTATGGTATTTTTTAGCAATAAAACTTCTAAATTTTGGCCCAAAAAAAATCATTTTCAAGCCGCTCATTATTCTTAGGATATTTTGTTACAATTGATTCCTATAAAAAAATTAGTTCAATCCGATATCGATAGAGCTCATTTAGAATTCGTAGAAACGAAACACTTAAATCAAGCGGCTCATTATTTTTAATTTTTTAATTCTATAAAAAAAATTAGCTCAATGCGATGGTTTTATGCTCTCTTCATTGAATACTCTCTTACCGCGGATCAAAAAAAAAAAATTTTGAATACTCTCTTACCTATTTATTGGGCACCAAATAGGACCAGAGTGATTTTTTGTGCTAAAGTGGCACTATTTGGGGGACCCTTGCCAACCTGCCTCCTAGCAAGGAAAAATTATTCAACTCAATCATTACTTTCATTTTTTTTTGAATTTTTCAATAATTACTTTTATTTCTCATTCTATTTCTCCATTTTTTTTTTACCTCTTTCTTCAATCATTACTCTCAATTCTCTCTCCATTTATTATCCAAAAATATTATTCAAATCACAAAGCATGACAATGACCCTAGGGTATAGCCACGTGGTGCCTCAGGCCTCGCCTCAACCACACAATTTTGTAGACCCCTGAAGAGACTTGGATACCACCATAGGATGTCTCAAAGGCACTGAATAATCTCTCTCCAGCAAGATTCCGAATCCAAAAAAAAAAGCGTTAAACGATTAGACATGCTCTAATACAGCCTTCTTTCCCTCGTCCACTCACGTAGACTTCTGTTTTCTTTTGTTTTCCACTCACTTTCAATGACTACTACATGAGCGATTCACGAAATGCTTCACAACCTTTTTCCATCACCTTTCTTCAAAAAGGTCTAAAGGATAAGCTACATATAAGTGTGAGAGCTACATTTGTCTTCTTTTCCCTTCCTTCTTTTCTTTCTCCATTGTCTTCTTTCGATATGGGTTGAAACACATTGATAAACGGGCAAAACCCTGTGAGGTCTTTTTGCTATATAAGCCAATTGTTTTTTTTATTTTTTTGTCTTTATTTAATTTTTTTTTTGTATTTATACGTTCCGCGTCAATTTTTTGTGGATTATTGGATTTATTTAAAAAGAGGAATCAAAAATTTTAAAAATTATCGTCCAAAGACTCCAAACTAAAATTTATTTGAATAAAGACAAACATCAACTAAAAGGCTAGATTTTCTGTTTATGCGTAGAATACATTAAACTATGGCTCCTTACGATAAGGATTATTTGAATGAACATGACATGAAATCTGAAGGGTGAGGGCCAGAAGTTGCGGGGATGGAAAAAATGGGAAGAAGAAGAAAACGAGGGGAAATGAATGGGTTTGGGATTTGTTTCCTATGAAATAATGGCCCGTTTGCTAGCACTTACAAGTTAGTTTTTTAGATTATTTGCTTAAAAAAATTAAAATAACTTATAAAAGTGTTTGTTATAGCTATTTATAAGTTCTAAAAAAAAGTTTAATCTGTTTGCTTGAATAAATTGTTAAGAGTAGCTTTTTATTTTATGAAATGTTTAGATTCACTTTTGGATTCTTTTGTCTATTTATATTCTAACAAATTAAAATAAGCAAAAAAAGTTAAACGTTGGAGCTTAAAATAATCTACTCCCTCCGTCCCTAAATAAGTGTCCGGCGCGCAAACCTAGGCCTTTAAAAAAATGCATTTGCTTTGTCAAAAAAATCAATTTTTTTTCACAAATCAATAGATGGCAATGGGTTCTATTAGATTGTGGAAAAAAAAATTAGATTTTTTAACGGAAAACATACATCTTTTGTAAGACCTAGTTTTACGCGCCGGACACTTATTTAGGGACGGAGGGAGTAGCTTTTTTGGGGTCAAATAAGTGATTATTCATAATTGGTAACAAACATCCTTCATTAGTTTTTCTAATTAAATAAGCTAAATAAATTAGATTATAAGTGCTAGCAAATGGGGCCAACATTTGGCTTTGGTTGATATTTTGTCATGCTTTATTTAGGGCAACAAATACCATTAAATTTGCTGATGTCATCACTTCCCGTTAACAATGCATTTAGCAGAGGGGGAAATTTAAACTATGATATCAAAAGGCAGGTTACTGCATTTTCAGAAACTACGAGGGTGGTTCTTGTATTGTTGTACGGAGTATCATATAATTGGTGTGTACTGTTTGTGTTGTAATACGTAAATATGGCAGAAGTAATTTGGTGTAGTAAATTTTGACAAATGGGACGTTGTAGACTTTGAAAACAGAAAGTCTGCTTGCACATACAATTTGTGCACAGATTTTATTGTGGGATCCACCACGGGTCTCATACAAATCATCCGAACCGTTCATTAAATATAAAATATTTTTTCAAGGGTCCGCGTAAAAAATAACCTCAATCCGATATCTATAGGAGGTCGATCCAACCATATAACTTTTCATTATCCGAAAATCTGAATGAAAAGTTAGATTGTCGGATGAAACACCTATAGGTATCGGATTGAGCTTATTTTTTACGGGGACCCTTAAAAAATATTTTACATTTAATGAATGGCTCGAATGATTTGTGTGGAACCCGTGGTGGGCACCACAAAAAAATTTGTGCACAATCTGTGCACAGAAATCTGTGTGTAGGAGGACTGCTTTGAAAAAGGTGTGTCAGGTGTATCATTATGGGTACGGAAATGCTAGCCACACAATGGTTGTGCACAACAACAGTGCACAATAATTCGAGTGGGGCCCATTTTTGGTTCCAAAAAAATACAGAAAAATGTCCATAAATTTTAAAATATTATTTTATGGGGTCCTGTAAAAATCACCTCTAACGAATATCGGTAAGTATTGTTTATGAATTTGTACGGATGAAAATCTGCTTCAGTCTCAGAAACCTCAGGAAATTTGCCCTTCTATTTTTCTCCTCCACTCACGTAGACAAATTTTTTTTTTTCCCCCTAGAAACTCCACACCCGTAGACTTGGAGTGGACTGCTTCAACTTGAGAAAAAACTTGTAATGCCAATTTCTTTTCTTTCTTTTTTTCCTTACTTTCATGTATGTCTGCCCGTCTGTGCCACTTCTCTCTCTCTCTCTCTCTCTCTCTCTCTCTCTCTCTCTCCCTTCAATACGTCCCAAGTCCTGTCTTATATATATTGTACTAACTTAACAAATTACTCCTTGCTAATCTTGTAACTTCACAGCTGAAAGAAGATCAAGAGGTGGGGGGAGAGAGCAATGCCGACAAATACTTTGGTCCGCTGGATTATTAAGACTTTGGCCCCAATAATCCGTATTGATCAGAAGCGGCCGATAAAAGATTATTTTTGCCGATGCAGGAGGGCTGCTGTTATCACAGGTCATAAATTCATTACTGAGACAAATACATATTGTCCGTTTGGATAGCTATGGATCTCAAACTAAGGAATTTGAAATTATTATTCAATGAGAATATCTCAAAGGGCACTGCTATTTGCAGCCCAGTATTTCCCAAGCGTAGTTTGTGTACCATATTATATACAGGCTACGCTTAGGGAATAAGTGGCTGCAAATAGTCAGCCCCTATCTCAAATATAGGTTTGATAGTTTACATAGGGATTTCGATATTGAGCTTGAGAGCTCTATTATGATGGATTTGAAATATCTACTTACTAGGAGTTAGGGGGTGTTTGGGAAGTGGTTTTTTAGATTTTTGGATTCTCATTTTGAGATTTTGAGTGTTTGGCAAGCCCAGTTGAGAATGGATTTTGGGAGAATACATTTTCGGATTTTGGGTTTAGGAGCCAAAAACCAAAATCTGGTTTGAGGAGCTTTTTGGATTCTTATTTTCGGATTTTGGGTTTGTATTACGAAAATACCCTTAATTATCCCTTCATTTTTCCAGGTTTGCCACTCTCTCCTTGGACTTATTATTTTAAATCTAAAGTACGAAATAAAAATACCCAAGTCTTCCTTAAATTAAAAAAAAAAAAAAACTACAGCCCATAAAAACTATTCACTAATAAAGTAAAAAAAAATTGAACAAAAAATCGGAAATGTGACACCTGTTATAAGAACACAAAGGGCAATATGGTAAAAATGCAGCCCATAATTCATTCTCAACAATCATCTATCAAACACTACTACAATATCAAAATACATTCTGCACAAATCTCCCAAACACTTTACCATACCCAAAATACATTCTGGCCATAATCCAAAAAACCAAAAAGCCAAAACGCTGAAAATGAAAAGCCAAAAAGTAGGCTCTCAAACACCCCCTTATATTTAAGTAGCTATATATTTCAAATCCTTCATGCTAATGCTGTGTTTGGATGAGTTTTTTAAAAAAAATTGAGAAATTTTGTAGGGTTATGAGTGGAGAGAGAAATGAGAGTAATTATTAGAAATAAAGTTAATGATTGAAGAAAGATAGAGAGAGAAATAAGAATAATGATTGAAAATAGGGGTGAATAATGATTGAAAATAGGGGTGAATAATGATTGAAAATAGAGATAATGAGTTTTTTTTTATACTTTTGAGAATTTTTTTTCATAAAGCAATCCAAACAAAACATAAAGGATTTTAGTTGTGCAATGATGGAGTAATAAATTACATTATATTATAAGAGAAAAATTTATTCATGGAGCTTCGTGAATACGATTTTACGGAGGTGAATTACGATCATCCAAAAGTGTTTTGGATAGTCAAGACTTTAAACAAACTCTTCCCTGAAAAAGTTTGTTTAAAATCTAGACTATTGATTGCCTAAACGAACGGATGAGAATTTTGTTTTTAACTCATTAACGGAACTCCATGAATAAGTTTCTCTCGCAGGGGTGGAGGCAATTGGGGGAGGTGGCCTGTGCCACCCTCGATTGTAGATAAACTTTTTTTAAAAAGATTACACGTAAAAAGGATAGATAAAAAATATGTGAAGGAGAAGACATAATCTCGCGCTCTGCATTTGCGGTAAAGCATGTTGTAATAAGTCTCCAAGGCCAACCTGTGGGGATCAACTCCCCTAAGTCCGATTTGTTAATATTTTTTATTTCCTTTCTGTTCTTTAAAACTCATCTTTCTCTAAATTTTCGCATAGATCCCACAAAATTTGTATTTTTCCCACTTGAAAAGCAACATGACTCGTTTGTTCTTTTTCTTTTTTTTCCCTACTTTCTGTTCTTTAAAACTCATCTCTCTCTAAATTTTCGCATAGATCCCACAAAATTTGTATTTTTCCCACTTGAAAAGCAACATGACTCATTTGAACATTAAATTTTTATGTGACCCATTTGAACACACATTTTTTTTTAATAAACCAACGTGATTCGATTGGGTAGGTATTTATGCTTATGCAATCTTTTGCATAAATATTGTAAAAAATAGTATAATTTAGAGAATGATCTGTTTGAATCCAGAAAAATTAATATCGTAATACTCTTGTTTTTGCATACCATAAGAGAGGTTAAGCAACCATTTATCTACCACAAAACATAATTATATAACATTACACTAAAAATTTGGTCTTTATATTTTTCTACACAACATGTAACTAGACTTTCATTGAGCGGTGTCACCCCGATGACCAAATCCTGGCTCCGCCCCTGTCTTCAATAGAGTTTTTCTTCATCGACTATGATTATATATACCTTGTCTCTTTTTTTTTGGTGAACACCTTGTCTCTTTTTTAGGTCTTGCGTATACCCAATGGTTTGTAGAGGTTGCAGTGGTGGACGTCTTGATTACGTACTTCACAGATATCTGGGATAAAGACAACGTTCTCTCGTTTGCTGTTTTAATGGTAAATTTACTAGATGGGTCGTCATCTGTTTTGTTCCTTGCCATGACTTATTACATCTTGGACAACCATGTCAGTCGTCTCAAAGTCATTCTCTCCTCAGTTGCTGCCTACATCATCGTAAGTTTAATTAATTAATATAGTAGTATTATCATGACTTCATATATACAAATTAGTCTCGTTCTATTTCAGTTTGAGATTGAGAGATGCAAGGTATATGCACTGCACAATTCAACTACACCACCCATTACATTTTATTTGGGGATCACTACGGGTCCCACAAAAATTCAAAAGGATACTCATGAATTTTAAACTATTATTTTATGGGGTTGTGGGCTCCCGTGCCCGAAGCGCTAACTCGAAGAGTCGCCACTCGGATTTTTGAGATGGATAATCCGAGAAACCGAGAGCTTGATTTGAAAAAGAAAGGCTTTTGGTCTAGCGAAAACGTTGAGATCCTGGATCCGGGAGCCACGTTACGAACGGGGAAGGTTTTGTTAAAAAGCATTCCGCTCGCCCGGTAAAAACCGGTCTCTACTAAATATTTTAAATGGGGGATTTAATATCATTTGAAAATTTTAACTTTAAAACATGTACGGGAAAGGGACACGGGATTAAATATAACACATTGGCGTGCTTGTGCAAACTGTATAGTATGAAATGGATGAACAATATACAGAAAGTGAAACAACAACAATACAGCAGACTGCCAATATCACATAAAGTGCCGCGCGACAAACCAGATATACCGCGCGGTGCAACCACGGTACCGCGCGGTTGACCTGTCTACACATTCCAGAATCAGTTTGCTTTTACATGACAAAACAAATCATAGGTCCGCAAAATAGTTTGTTATATTTCTGGATCTTCAAAAAATGATTTACGGGACCTTTTTGTTCATCTTATCATGTAAAATAATGTTAAAAGTCTTTTTGAAATGTTGAAAGATCTCATAAAGTAAAAAAAAAAAACTTTCAACATGAAACTTGAATCTAGAATGTACCCGCACGATCTTTAAACAATATTAGTCGAAATATGAAAAGAAAAAGCAAAAAGGAAAAGAAAAAGAAAAGAAAAGAAAAGAAAGATTTTGAATGTAAAGCTCGTTGAACCCAAGCTCGGTATAGAAAGACCGAGAAGAACCTCGATCGGCTCCCCTCAAGGCTAAATGTAGTTTAGCCCAAGGAAATGGATTTATACCTTTTGATCGAAGATTGGATGTGCTTGAAGGTGGAGGAATGGAAGTTGATTTGGATTGAATTTGAGAGACTTGAGAGCAAATGGGTGTAGAGAGAGAGATGTGTATAGTAGTGGTGGGTATAAGAAGTTGTAGAGAGAGAATCAAAAAGGAGTATTTTTAGAGAGAGTGAGAGTGAGAGCCAAAAAAATGGCAGAATAACTTTACTTGGAGTTGAAGGGGTACTTCTCAACTAGAGAGATGGTGTATTTATAGGCAAAAAGTATGCTTGGAGTGCACCCAAAGGAGAAAAACGTGCAAAATGTGCTTTTGGCCGATCCATTTTTCAATTATTTGTATTTGCAGGCGTGGCCGACAACTTTCTGCTGCTGTCAGAACTTTTCCCCAAAGTGCCGCGCGCAATATTGAAGTCCCGTGTGGCAGAGTGATTTTTCTGACATGCCGCACTGCATTTTGAGGTGCCGCGCTGCACTTTGGAGATGCCGCGCGGTACTGTAGACAGCTCAGCATACCAAACTTTGCGAGGGTGCCCCGGACACTCCCGAATTTGGATTTGCACGCGGTTCGAAGCATTGGAAAGCTTGTCGAGTCCTCTTTCTAACCCAATTGGTTTCACTCAATGCCATTTTATGCATTAAAATATGTGCCCATTTTACCCTTAATGTGTCATGGAAAAAGTTATTTTTGACAAGGTAAACACATTTTTCTCTTTTACAATTGAACCGGGAGCCACCCTACATTGTTGAAAATGGATTTTCTTGAGGTTAGAGAAGGAGTAGCAAAGGAGCAACAATCCAAGCCTCGAAGGTATATTTTTCCTTATTTCATCATCGGGGAAACTTAAAGATTATTCAGGAGTCCAGATTGGGGTGTCTACAGTAGTCCCTCTTTAACGGAACTTAGGTACCATTGCTTGGTATAAGTGACGTTAAAGATTAGACATCTCAATCCATCGCTCCAAAGACTTTAAGTTAAATGCAAGAATGTAATAAAGGTGGTCGCGCTCATGGAGCTGCCTACGTACCCCGTTGTAGGGATCAGACCAGCGTAGTTCGATTGGAACAATACAAATAAAGCGAGTCGCGGAGGACAAAATTGCGAAAGTAAACTAAGATTGAATACTTGAAGTGCCGAATGTTGTGAAATTCCTTGAGACGAGTCCCTGAAGGACTAAAGCAAGGCAAGTCCCTGAAGGACTAAATCGAGACCGATCCGGGAGGACTAAAATGCTACGAGTCCCGGAGGACTAAAATGAGCTTTTTAATCTAGACATGGCTTTCTTGATTTTTTTGAAAAGCTTGAATTTTGAGTTTTGGAAGTAACTTTAGCTTGAATTTGAATAGCTTAAATTTTGAAAGAGACTTGAATTTGAATTTTTGAATTTTGAAAGAGACTTGAATTTGAAAAGCTTGAGTTTTGCAGATTTTGAATTTTGAAAGAAACTTGAATTTGAATAGCTTGTATTTTGTAAGAGACTTGAATTTTGAAAGAGACCTTGAGTTTGAATAGCTTGAATTTTGAAAGAGACTTGAATTTTGAAAAGTTTGAATTTTAATAGAGACTTGAGTTTGAATAGCTTGAATTTTGAAAGAGACTTGAACTTTGAAAGAGACTTTGAGTTTGAATAGCTTGAATTTTAAAAGGGACTTGAATTTGAATAGAGACTTGAATTTTGAAAAATTTGAATTTTGAAAGAAGTTTGAATTTTGAAAGAGACTTTGAGTTTGAATAGCTTGAATTTTGAAAGGGACTTGAATTTGATAGAGACTTGAATTTTGAAAAACTTGAATTTTGAAAGAAGTTTGAATTTTGAAAGAGATTTTGAGTTTGATTTGCTTGAATTTTGAAAGAGACTTGAACTTTGAAAAACTTGAATTTTGGAAGAAGTTTGAATTTTGAAAGAGACTTTGAGTTTGATTTGCTTGAATTTTGAAAGAGATTTGAACTTTGAAAAATTTGAATTTTGGAAGATTTGAATTTGAATAACTTGAATTTTGAAAGAAAATTGAATTTTCGAAGAGACCGAAAATTGAATTTCGAAGAACTTGATTTTGCGAAAGTGGCTTGAACTTGAAGAGCTTGACCTTCGATTGAGACAATACATGAATAATGATGCAAGTTGATATGTCAATAAATGTCACGTAAGCATGCAAAATCAATGCAAGTATGACAAAAGTAAGTCCCGAAGGATAAAGTGCGAGACAAAGTGAAGTCCCAGAGGACAAAGTGCGACAAAGTGAAGACAAAGTGCGAGACAAAGTGAAGTCCCAGAGGACAAAGTGTGAGACAAAGTGAAGTCCAGAGGACAAAGTGTGAGACAAATTGCAGTCCCGGAGGACGAAGTGCAGATAAGGTGCGAGTCCCGGAAGACAAAGTGCTAAATATAGTGTAGTCCCCAGAGGACAAAGTGTTAGACAATGTAAAGTCCCAGAGGACAAAGTGCAGTCCTAGAGGACGAAGTGCTAAACAGAGTGCAGTCCTATAGGACAGACCACTGCTCGAGATACTAAAGGCCTTAGGTCGGTTAGACCATAGCTTGAGAGAAACTAAAGGCTTAAAGGACCATGGATTGATCTTGGAATTGACTCTTGAACAATCATTCAAGATTCGCCTATGACACCGAACGACAATGATGACGATATTCCTTGAAAAATAGGGGATGTGTCTGAGCACCCTATTTGCTTTACTGTTTTTGGCCAGTGGACCGGTATTCTCAGGAACTTTGAATTTGGATTGGATTCCGTGCTGGATTTGAGCTGGTGTTTGCCTTGGTCAGGGTTTGAGTCTTGAATTTGCTTTTCCCGGTAGACGGCATTGAGCCGATGTGCCCCAGTGAGTAACAACCCCCACTCCTGACAGTTTTGACAAGCAGTTGTTCAAGCGCAATCTATGCTATGGTTTCGCTCGGGTATTAACACACTCCATTTGCACTCTAAATTTTGTCTAGTACTGCCCTTTCGGGTTTTCGGTCTAACGAGCTCTTTTGATTAACTGCCTTAATTTTTGCCTAGGCCGCCCTTGCGGGTTTTCGACCTGGCAGGCTTTTGCTCTAATTTTTGCTTGAGTCTGCCCGCCCTTGCGGTTTTCAGCCCAACGAGCTTCTCTCAGGGGTGGTATGCTTCCATGCGTTGAAATGACTTCCACAAGTCGAGAATTGACCAAACCGAGATGGCGCTTTTGACTTTTGGCAAAAGAGGTGGATTTTGATAAGACTACCTTGACGCAAATGAGGGAGAGAAAGACGAAGTGACTTTCGAATGGTGCCTCTAATTGGACGAAGAGTTTGACTTCTTGAAATGGTAGCATGCCCAGATGAATTTCAAAATTATTTTACTCCATCAATTGATTTTCATTTAAATCTTTTGATTTGTCAAAACACGAGAGTTTTATCATGAATAGTGCCCCAGGTTGCTGACGATGACCCCAATTTGAATTTTTGCTTTGAGCAATACTTTGACTTTTTCTCCATGTATTGATTTTCGATCATGTCTCTTAACGCCTAGGGTTCTTGCTATCAAGTTGCGTTTTCCAATCGGAAAGGATTTTTTGGGTTGTAATGTGGGCCATGGTTTGGATTTAACAAAGAAATGACAATTGGCTCAAAAATTTCACTTTCTTTTGGGTTTTCAAAACTAGCAGCTATCTTTGAACTTTTTATGCCCCTTTGCTTTGATGGGCGTTTTCTCTTGATTTCTCATGCCTTTAGTGCCTTTCAGTATGTTTGACACTTTCATCATGTTGATGGTTTGAATCTTGATGTGTTTGGCACTTTCATTCTTTTGATACTTTGAATTTCAATATTTCTTCTGGCACTTTTATATTTCATTTCACCCCGATGCGGGGGATAGCTGATTAGCTGGGATTCAAAGAGTTTGATTGAGGCTCAAAAGGGGTATCAAAAGATATATCTTTATGCGTAGGATGAAAGAAACGATGGCATTTCTTCATTTTGGATTGCGCAACCTAACAACTGAATCCTAGATGCTCTATTGAGAGGCTTTTGTTTGCATGCTCTAACTTCTGCCTAGGTCAGATTTTGAGGTTTTGACCTAGCGAGCCTTTTCAGAGTCACGACATTGATTCTTAGAATGGATATGGCATCGGGAAGTGGTGCCTTGAAATTCTTCTTCTTTTCTGAAGTGGGGGTTCAATCAAAAATCATCTCGTGTTTTGAAGTGATTATCATGATTTTCAACTGATGGTAGAAAATAATTTAAAAATCCTGAGTTTATTATAGAGATGCGACATTCAAAAGACAGTGACCGATCCACTAAGGGTTTACTCAAAAGACCACGACCGAACATTGGGATTGACTTGAATGCTCGTGACCGGGCCCTGGGATGAGGCTGCCTACGTATCCTGTAAAGGAATCAGGTCACAACGTAGTTCAGGCACACGAAACTGACACTTTTTTTTTGACTCTTACAAAGTTAAAATTGAGAACACACAGACACAACAGTGAAAGCATGAAAGACTCGAGATACAAACTGACTCAAATACTAAGATGGTTATTTAGAGGATAAGGACTCAGAGTTTGAAAACTCCTAGACTCGTGGAAGGTCAGACCGTTGCATGGCTCTTGATGATTTACCCTTCTTTACTGAAAAAGGTGGCATTGATGCAAGGATTGCGCTTGGACACGGAGTCTGGCTTTAGTTGAGGAGGTGCCTCAATGACCTTGTTGTCAATGAGGTCTTGGATAGCATGGCGAAGGCGGATGCAGTTGTTTGTGTTATGGTCGGGCATTTGATGGAAGATGCAGAAGGTACCGGGGTTATGGGATGCCGAGAGCTTTTGAGGTAGAGGAGCTGGAGGGAGTGGCTTAATGAGGCCAGTTTTGAGGAGCTCCCCATAAACCATGGATTGGGGTGCAGAGAAGCGGGAAAAAGGTCTTGATTTGGTGCTGCGTTTAAGCTGAGGGCTCATTATACTACCAGAATCTTTGCTTGTATTGCAGGCCTCACTTGATTCAGCTAGGCCTTTGAACATTTCGGAAAGCTTCATCTTTGGGGTGAATGCTCTTCATCCATGTCTTCCTTAGCATTTTGCTTTGTATCTGAAACTATGTAGGTGAGGAGACTATCCATCTTTTGTGTTAAAGCCCCCATTTGGATCATTTGCGCATCCATTTTCCGGCCCATTTCCTCCACAGCCTTCCTCAACTCTTTAAGTTCTGTTTGCTCCGTTGTCGGTTCAAATTTCAATACTGAAATACTGATTTCATCGGGAATGGGTACAATTGGTTTGGGTAGGTGAGCAAGGATGATATAGTGAGTGGGGTCAAATGTAGTGGAGTTAGTGTTGATGTGGTGGATTGACAAGGTGCTTGATTCCTTTGGTGGCGGAAGGATGGTTTCACTATCGATAAGGTCTTGAATCTTGTGACGGAGACGGTGACACTTATCGGTAACATGGCCAGGCATTTGGTGAAAGGAGCAGAAGGCATTTGGGTCGTGGTAGGCTGGAAGCTTTTGGGGTAGAGGAGTTGGAAGAAGCGGCTTGATGAGACCGGCTTTAAGGAGCTTTTCATAGATTGTGGATAGGGGTGTGCTAAACTGGGTGAAGGTGCGAGTTGGTTTATCAGCTATCCGGTTTATTTCGAAGGGTTTGGCGTGGAAGGTAATACCATTTTCGAAAAGGACTTCACCATTGTCGGGATGGAGGTGGGTTCTTTCTTCTCGAGGGTACCATCCCTAAGGGCTTCTTCAACAGCCAATCCAGAATCATAGAAGGTCTCGAAATTCGGAGAGGCCTATGAGAGGATCATGTAAGGTGCGAAGGCACTAGGCAAGTGCTTTGTTATAATCTGAATCTATTCTTTCAAGTCTGGCTTATTCTGCATTTGGACAGCCTTGGCTCTCCACCTTTTTATATAGTCAGCGAAACTCTCATTTTCGCCCATTTTGGTGTTCTCAAGTTCTCGGGTGGTCATTTTCAGCTCAACGTTGAAATCGTATTGGGACACAAAAGCCATTCCAATGTCCTCCCACGTCTTTTTCTTTAAGGGTGCCAAGGAAAGGAACCATTGTAGTGCCGAGCCAGTAAGTGACTCGTGGAACAGTTGAGCCATGGCTTCCTTTTAAACCCCTCGCATGGAAAGGGATCCAACATACCCTAGCAGGTGGGCCTTTGGATCAGTAGTCCCATCGAATTTGGCAAAGTCCATCCCTTTGAACTTGTCAGGCAGCTTTGCATTGGGAAACAGACTTAAACGATCTATGTCTATTTCACCCCTCCCCATCCTTTCTGTTTCGAGGATAGATTCCTCGAGTTTGTTGATTTTGGTAATCAATTCTGCCACTTGGGGATCAGCAATGGGCGTATCCTTGGCGAGCGATGATTCTGGATTCGGAGTAGATTTGGCTGGTAGGCGGTCACTGATTTCTTGTATTGATTCAAACATCATGATCATGTTCTTTTGGACATCGGCGACGACTGACTTGATCTGGCCATCTATGTTCGTAATTGACTGCCTGAGTTGATCTTCTAGGTCAACCATAGCCTGCCTGATTTCCCCTATTTCATTCCTTTGACCCACCATTTCGGATATCACAACCGGTGACTGAGCCTCTCTTTGCGGACAGTTCCAACTGGGCGAAGTCCTTCGACAAATGTTTCAGAACTGACAGTAAAGCAAAAAGGTGGCTCAAATTCTACCCGAGAATCATGTCCATGCAATGTCGTCGGTGTCGTCTACATCCTAAGACCTACCTCAACTCTAAATCTCACTTAGGATATGATTGCACCAAGGGTTTCAGCAGCCACGGATAAGTCATGTCAGGCAGGTTAAATTCCGAATGCCTCAGAATCAGAGCTAATCTCCTTATCTTGACCATCCGAGACAAAGCAATAAGGCTGCCGAAACCTAGATATAAGCACATCCTAAGGCTAGATCCAGACCAGAGGGGCCGTTCGGGCACGGCGAACACCGGAGGTATCTCAAACTCCATAGATTTTAAGTCTCCTAGACTCACAGAAAACGGCTTCAAAAAGTTGCTTCGATCCTCAGAGTTTCTTTTGATAATGTATCCTTTATAAACAACGAAACTTAAGAGATGTCAAAACAAACTAAGTCTTCTTTTTTTTTTTTTTTAAAGGTTCAATTTCTGTTTTTGAAATGACGTAGTAAAAATGACACGGTATTATAACCAGGTGGCGTGAGCGACATGGCGCTATTCGCCTAAATGGTGTAAGTATCACATCATTAATACTTTGGTCATTCCATTTTTTGGTATTTGAACATTATTGAAAAATGTATCAAAGACTTAGTAAGAATTGATTTCCCTAAAACGCGTCATTTTAAGGACTAATTAGTATTAAGCAACGTGCGTCCCATGGGGCACGACTCTTCATCGGGTGTTAGCAACTTCCTAAAGACCGGGGAACCTAGAATTATTCTAAAAGACAGATTAGCCTACCAGTTTGTGTGGGGCTTGACCTCTAGAATGTATGAATGCAATGATGTATGAATGATATGCATGTACAGAAAAAAAAATGCACATAAATAAGATATATCACATAAGTCCTAACCACGGGTTCCTGTCCTAGTTGGGAATGTTCTATGGTTATGTACAAGTGCAGAAGGCTGATTTTGGTCCCAAAAGGGTTCCCCGGACTAGAGCCAAGATGTATTACCCCATGTCAAGTGTATTGCAAGACAATGGTCGAACAGCACGATGGCTCATCATAGTCGAGGATTGCTAGGCGTTCCGGGAGAGCTTGTCACCGGTAAACCGGGCAAGATAGCCGAAACACACTAGCGAGACTTGTGCGGTGCATAGTGTAAAAAAAAGTTAAGATTTTCAAATGATTTTAAATCCCCCAAGAAAAACACTTTTCAAACTTGGCCCTCTTAATTATTCAATACTTTTCGTTCTTTTTTTTTTAAAAAAAAAAAAAAAACCTTTTCTTTTTATTTTTTTAAAAAAAAAGCACAAGTAAAGTATTGAATAAAAGTCCCCAGCAGAGTCGCCACTGTGAGCTCCCGTGTCCGAAGCGTTAACTCGAAGAGCTGCCACCCGGATTTTTGAGATGGATAATCCGAGAAATCGAGAGCTTGATTTGAAAAAAAAAAGGCTTTTGGTCTAGCGAAAACGTTGAGATCTTGGATCCGGAAGCCACGTTACGAACGGGGAAGGTTTTGTTAAAAAACATCCCGCTCGCCCGGTAAAAACCGGTCTCTACTAAACATTTTAAATGGTGGATTTAATACCATTTGAAAATTTTAACTTTAAACCATGTACGGGAAAGGGACACGGGATTAAATATAACACATTGGCATACTTGTGGTGCAAACTGTATAGTATGAAATGGATGAACAATATACAGAAAGTGAAACAACAACAATACAGCAGACTGCCAATATCACATGAAGTGCCGCGCGACAAACCAGATATACCGCGCGGTGCAACCAACGTACCGCGCGGTTGACCTGTCTACACATTCCAAAATCAATTTGCTTTTACATGACAAAACAAACCATAGGTCCGCAAAATAGTTTGTTATATTTCTGGATCTTCAAAAAATGATTTACGGGACCCTTTTGTTCATCTTATCATGTAAAATAATGTTAAAAGCCTTTTTGAAATGTTAAAAGATCTCATAAAGTAAAAAAAAGAAAAACTTTCAACATGAAACTTGAATCTAGAATGTACCCGCACGATCTTTAAGCAATATTAGTCGAAATATGAAAAGAAAAAGCAAAAAGGAAAAGAAAAGAAAGATTTTGAATGTAAAACTCGTTTGAGACCCAAGGTCGGTATAGAAAGACCGAGAAGGACCTCGATCGGCTCCCCTCAAGGTTAAATGTAGTTTAGCCCAAGAAAATAGATTTATACCTTTTGATCGAAACTTGGATGTGCTTGAAGGTGGAGGAATGGAAGTTGATTTGGATTGAACTTGAGAGACTTGAGAGCAAATGGGTGTAGAGAGAGAGAGATGTGTATAGTAGTGGTGGGTGTAAGAAGTTGTAGAGAGAGAATCAAAAGGGAGTATTTTTAGAGAGAGAGAGAGTGAGAGCCAAAAAAATGACAGAATAACTTTACTTGGAGTTGAAGAGGTACTTCTCAACTAGAGAGGGGGTGTATTTATAGGCAAAAAGTATGCTTGGAGTGCACCCAAAGGAGAAAAACGTGCAAAATGTGCTTTGGCCGAGCCATTTTTCAATTATTTGTATTTGCAGGCGTGGCCGACAACTTTCTGCTGCTGTCAGAACTTTTCCCCAAAGTGCCGCGCGCAATATTGAAGTCCCGTGTGGCAGAGTGATTTTTCTGACATGCCGCACTGCATTTTGAGGTGCCGCGTGGTACTTTAGATAGCTCAGCATACCAAACTTCGCGAGGGCGCCCCGGAAACTCCCGAACTCGGATTTGGACGCGGTTTGAAACGTTGGAAAGCTTGTCGAGTTCTCTTTCTAACCCAATTGGTTTCACTCAATGCCATTTTATACATTAAAATATGTGCCCAATTTACCCTTAGTGTGTCATGAAAAAAGTTATTTTTGACAAGGTAAACACATTTTTCTCTTTTGCAATTGGATCAGGAGCCACTCTACATTGTTGAAAAGGGATTTTCTTGAGGTTAGAGAAGGAGTAGTAAAGGAGTAACAATCCAAGTCTCGAAGGTATATTTTTCCTTATTTCATCATCGGGAAAACTTAAAGATTATTCAGGGGTCCAGATTGGGGTGTCTACAGGGGTTCTATAAAAAAACAGCTCCAACAGATATCAGTATGTGTTATTTCTGAATTCATAAAGGCAAACTGCGCAATCGAACAGTTCCACCCATACGAATCCAGAAATTAATAGTCCGTTAGAGCTGAATTTTTATAGGTACTCATAAAATAATAGTTTGAAATTTATAGGCAATTTTTTTTTGTATTTTGTGGGTCATAGAGTGGACCCTACCTTAAATGTAATGTAAGTGTGTAGTGTACCAAGCATTTCTGAATGAGATTAATCCACAAATGAAGTTCGTAGCGCATGAGTATACAACAGAGCCATTATGTCGTCATCACCATTATTGCAGGGAATGGTGATGTTATGGATTTCGGCATTCCGACCGATTCCCGGTGACGAGGGCGGGGTGTACTTCGCAGCTGCAGTGCTTCTGATGGCTGTGGGAAGAGGCGGAGGGCTGCCTATCTTGGAAGGATTTCTAGTTTGTCAATTAAGGGACCATGAACCCAGGCAGCTGGACATAGCAGACGCAAGAAAGATTGTGTGGTGGATCACTGCAAAGTTAATACCTAAACTTAGCACTCCCTGGATCTTCCGCCATGGTAGTTGGCGTGCAAAGTTCATGGTGTCAACATCGGTTATGGCCATTGGTTATTTTCTCTTCTGGACCTTCTGGTGTTGCATTCCTCTCTACCACCACAGGTCTCTCTCTCTCTCTCTCTCTCTCTCTGCACACGTCGCATCAACGTTATTCGGGCAGGAAAAATGCCATAAATTCTTCAAGAATATTTATACAGAAAGTATAGCGGGTATGATGTGCCAATATTGAATGTTTCTATTTAAGTATGAGATATTTTGATGGGTATTTGACACAACATATTCTTCAGCAGTACTAAATGATAGGTCGACGACTCAGCCATATCATTTGTAATGAGTTTTATGCATTGTTTTGTTTGATTGTGGAAATCTTTGTCTTGATAATCGATGGTGAAAAACTTGAATGACGTATTAACAGGATTTTAAATATAAGCAGTGGCAAAGCCAATGTAGGCCCACTGCATTTTTTTTTTTTTTTGTTACAGTTTTAGTTTTTACTTAAATCGAAACAGCTATTGCTTTTTATAAGTTCAACCAACTCTATCTCCTAAATACACATGTATAAATGATATTCTATTCAATAACTCAAAAATAGAGTCAACATTATAACATTATCTACTTTATTTAAGATTTGTAATAGATGGATGAACAAAACTCTGGTTGAAATTTGAAAACTTCCGTTAATTTCTTTCTTGTAATGTAACATGCAAACCACTGCCGTATTACCAAAAAGCATCAAATCGTGGGTCGGTGGGATGTTTGAGATTCACTTTCACTGAAAATTTTATTTCGTAATGCCCCACTAACGCATATTTCTGGCTACACCATTGAATTTAAGTAGGTTGGCATCAGTGTTCAAAAGTTTCCTTGGCATGCAGATCATTGGATGAAGCTGCTACTACTCCAGAAATCCCCCATGGAGCTAGCCCCGAAGAAAATACAAATAATGGTCTGACTCCAGCAGTTTCTCTAGAAATCCCCCGTGGAGCTAGCCCTGAAGAGAATACAAACAATGGTCCGACTCTAGCGGTTTCTCCAAAAATCCCCCATGGAGCTAGCTCCGAAGAGAATACAAACAATGGTCTGAATCGGGCGGTTTCTCTAGAAATCTCCCGTGGAGCAAGCCCTAAAGTGAATACAAACAACGATCCGACTCCGGCAGTTTCTACAGGAAGAAGACTAATGGAGAAATGGAAGCCTCTTTTTATAATGATTCCCATGTGGACTAGTTTTCTGATATTTGGTCTAATACTATCAACAGGGTACAGTTTATATACCGAGCAAGGAAGCACCATGAAACCTACGGTCTCTATTTATATACTTATCATGATTTGGAAGATGACCAAGTATACAAGCTCTTTCTTTTCCGCACTCTTGTTAAGAGCACGAAAAACAAAAGGCATTACAGTTGGAATCGGGACAGCAATGTTGGTATCCGTATTCTGTTGTTATGTCGCATGGCGTGTCGAGATTCGCAGGTTGCATGCCATCGCGGAGGGCGGATTTTGCGTCGACCAAGATTATTACGTACCCTCGAGAGTCATACCCTTGAGTATTATGCGTCTGGCACCTCAGTTCTGTCTGCTGGGACTCTTGGAAGGGATTGGCAGAGAAGGCCTGGATCTTTTCTTTGAGGTTCAGGTCTCTGATGAGCCAATGAAGGCATATGGATCAGCACTAAATGGTGCTGTGATCGGGCTCGGAAGCTTCCTTAATGCTATACTTGTGTTCTGCTTCAAGAGCTGGTTCGGCGACACTTTAAACTGCAGTAGTCGCCTGGACAATTACTACCAAATGTTGATGATACTGAGTTTTGTGAACCTATGCTACTACAGCTGCTTTGTCTCAATTTATTACTCAAACAAGAACAAAACCAAAGACGTTCTCCAAGTAGAAGCAGCAGGAGCAGGTGTTGTTTCAGGTTCGTCTTGTTGATTCCATTGTTAACTTCTTCTTCTTCTTCTTTTTCACTTTGTTCTTTCACAAGTTTTACAAAAAATATTACTCTCTGCATGGTTTTCAATAAATTTCTCTATCTCTCTCCACTTAATACCAATCCTTACATCAAAAAAAATTTCTCCAAACCAAACTACGTGGTTAATTGAATTTGTCTTCACCCATTTTTTTATATAGATTCTTTTGTACATGGAAATTTCATTTGTATCTTCACATGGTAGAGAACTTATTTTATGATGATCGATGGATATTAGGCTTTCTTCGTCCATAGCTTTTTTCTTTTCCAGTCATCTCTCTCCCGTGTGTGTGTCATGTCTAACCGTTGTACTTTAGTGTTCTTCTATAATCATCTTTGGTTTCCGTTTCGAAACGGAAAAAAAATTGAGATCATTTCACATATCATAAGAATGGTTTTTGTGTGTGCGTGTTTGCCAGAAGAGAAAGTACCGTTGCTTGAATCCATGATGTAGCAATTGACACCACAAAGGAGTGACCTCTAGGGAACTCCCAAAAAAAAAAAAAAAAAGAGAAGATTTTGTTAAGAATATTCCAAGTCAAAGATAAGAAGAAACCATGTTTAGCTTCCCAATATAGCTCCAAGTTGGTTGACTTGCCAAAAAAAATACTCAAAAAAAGTTGGCTCAGAATGACATTTTACTAGCGTCTTTTTGAAAAAGTGGATACTAAATGCATTGCGTCATACCTATAAAAAAAAAAATGCATTGCGTCATAATATCTCTCACAAAATAGAATTACAGATATTTAAATTTTCGAAAAATCTTAGATGGACGTGGAGTAGATTTTTGGAAACAAAAAAAAACATAGGTTGGGGCGAACTTATGTAGTTATAAATTTTTTGAAAAATAGAGTTGAGATTATCTACTGAGTTTTAAAACTCATCATAGTGCCGTTGGGTTGGCGTTTCATGCCAGGTAATCAAGAGACTAAAAAGCAGATGCCACTGCAAGACGAGCCGTCTCAGATTGAGGACCTCCCAGCTGAGGAAGATGAGTTTGTTGATGTCATGCCCTTAGAAGCTCTGTTAATTTGACGTGCTTTTAAATAAATTTTCATAAGTGTTATTACAATTGTCAAACTCTATTTCATTTTGTTGATTTGTAAGACAATTTAGTAGATTTGAATTTGGTATTTGAGGTTTTCACTTCTGAACTCTGTTTAATAGAATTTTCTTTCTTATATTTCAGTTTTATGAATTAATAAATCTGTTGAAAATGATTTAACTAACGTGTCCGAAAAATCGGGGCGTTATAATGTGTGTGTCTATATATATTTAGAATATATAAAAAATTGGTCTAGGGTCCACTATAGAGAACTTGTAACCCAGTTAGTCCACCTCTAATGTTTGTAACCCCTCTAGTCCACTAATATAGTTTAGTAAGGTCTTAAGTCCACTTCTTTTAAAAAAAAAATTAAATCAAGACCAAAATATCGTCTTATATAACATAAACTGTAGAGAAACCCTACCAAAAACAAATCTGTAGCCAGCCTCCTCTCTCTCTCTCGTTCCTCACTTTCGCACGCTGATGCTTCTACCAAAACCCCACTGAATTCTCCCGATCAAAGAAAGAACATCAAAAAGAAAAAGAAAACTACTACCGTCTCTTTTCTCCATCTCATCTATACAATTTCTCTTTTTTTTTGCCTCTCTAAAAATGGAAGTAATGCCCTTGAGAGAACTCATGCCCCTGAGATCTGAGATCTCTTCCGATAGGATACTGATTCCGTCCGACCGACGAAAACCTCATCAATCACTACCTACGATCCAAGATCAACGGCAACGAGGAGGCCATCAGTGTCATCCGAGATAATTCCTTCTCCCGTTTTTTCTTCTTAATTTTGTGGGTTTCTATTACATATTCATAATATTGTAGTACTAGACATGTGTGTCTCAATTTTTTTTTGCGATGTGGATTGGAGATGAAAGATCTAGGGTTAGAGATCTGAATTTTTTGAATAAATATATAAGGTTATATTTATGCTTTTCATCAATCACTTATTGATTTGGTTCGCGCAGCGGCCTCTCCAACTTGCTTCTGATATATTTGGAGTTTTTTGAATAAATATATAAAGTTATATTTGGAGATGAAAGATCGAATCTTTTTTGGTACTGGATCGTTTTTGGAGCTTGAAATAAAAAAACAGAGTCCAAATGTTTGTTTGTTTTTTTTAACATTCAAATATAATATTATAAGAAGGTTGATCCGATCTTTTGTTTATCTCATGTCCGGTTATCATCAGATATGGAGGTTTTTGAATAAATACATAAGGTTATATGTGTGTTTTTCTAGGGTTAGAGATCTGAATTTTTTGAATAAATATATAAGGTTATATTTATGCTTTTCATCAATCACTTATTGATTTGGTCCGCGCAGCGGCCTCTCCAACTTGCTTCTGATATATTTGGAGTTTTTTGAATAAATATATAAGGTTATATGTGTGTTTTTTTAGAACTAGACATATAAGGTTGGAATAAGTTGTGTTTTTTTGAAAAAATATATAAGGTTATATGTGTGCTTTTTGTGTGTTTTTGTTGTTATTTAATGTCATTTTTTAAAAACATTCTCAATTAGAGAGATATATAATAATATATAATGTTTATATTGTTATATATAACATTCTAGATTAGAAATACTCTATATTATTTAATAAAGAGAATACATAACGTTATAGACCTTTTGTACTGTGTAACGTTATATATGAGTTTCTGTCATATATAACGGTATATGCTCCGTTGTCGATCACTTATTGAATTGGTCCACATAGTGGCCTCTCCGACTTATACGTGAAATAATGTGATTTGAAGCTTGGTTAGTGATGTGGTTTGGTTATAGATAATCTTCTCCACTGAGACATATATGTTATATGTGTCATTTTGCCTTTGGTACCTAATTTTGTCCTGTAAAACTCCAAAACAAAAGAACTAATAACGTTATATGTTCTCTTATTGAATTGGTCCGCGCAGCGGCCTCTCAAAAATACATATGGATATATCCATATTTGATTATATATGGTTATATGAGAATATTTGTGACCATATATACATATATATGAGCTTGTATTGACATTTAAAAAATATTTCAATTTGCACAGAGAACATATAACGTTGTATATGAGATTTTGTCCTGTAAAATTAAAAAAAAAGGAACTAATAACGTTTTATATTCTCTTATTGAATAGGTCCGCGCAGCGGCCTCTCAAAAGCACATATGGATATATCCATATATTATCAGAAGCAAGTCAAAGAGGTCGCTGCGCGGACCAATTCAATAAGTGATGGACAACGGAGTATATAACATTATATGTGAATTTCTGTCATGTGTAATATGTGTTTTTCCTAGAGTTAGACATATAATATTATATCTCATTTTTTAGATATATTAATGTTGTTTATGTTGTTTTGAATACGTATATATGTAGATATAGAGGTTATATGAATGCTATTCAGATGCAAAAAATCAAAATTTTGAAGGATCCGATGAAGGTTTTGATGAAGAAACGGTGAAAAAAGAAAGCGCGACTCTCTATGGCCTCATCAACATTTAACTTGGGATTCAAGGCGCGACAGGAAACAAGGAAAATGGTGGCATGATATGTGAACATATAATATTATTTTTTGAGATATATAATATTGTTGGAAGTATATGATGTTGTTTTGAGAACATATAATTTTATGTCATGTTTTGTGAAATTTAGAGAGCTACAGAAGCTCAGATATAATGTTATATATTATATTTTTTTTGTGAGATTCAGAACTACAGAAGCTCGAATATAATGTTATATGTTCAATTTTTTTTTGCGATATTTAGATATTCAAAAACTCACATATAATGTTATATGTTTTATATGGACCAACATATAACGTTAAAGACTAAAAACAAGAAAAACTAGAAAAAAATGTTACATGTTAGAAAATTTTTGCCACATATAATGTTGTATGTTAGAAAATTTTTATCACTCATATAACGTTAAAAAATTAATACAAGCAAAATAGGAAAAAACAAAAAGAGAAATTTGTCACATATATAACGTTAAATGTTAAGTATAGCAGATTCAATAAAAAAATCAAGAAAAATGAAAAAATACATTTTTTGTTACACATATAACGTTATATGTAGCGTGATGGCAGCGGCGACGGCGGCGGCGGCGGCGGCCGCGGTGGCAGCGACGGCTTCGGCTTGATTGCAACAAAAACAAAAAACAATTACAAAAATACATTTTCGTGTTAGCCAAACAAGGCCCTTGTTTCTTAGGTGGGATATTTTTGTCATTACAATTATTAGTGGACTTAGTGGGTTATGAAACTTAGAAGTGGACTAGATGGGTTTAGAAACTACTATAGTGGACCTATGCAAAATTCTCCCTAGAATATACCCATCCCACAAGTTGTGGGATTGTGCTCCCATCCCCTCTCCCTTATCTCTCCCGATTCTATCTCTCACTGTCCTCCCACATTCCATCACCTTCACCCATATCATCCCACTCTCCCACCTTTCTCCACTGCTCCCCTATATTACCCTTGAGAAATCACTATTATGGTCATGTAACTTTCAATTCAGTCGTCTTTTATTCACTATATGTGTGTGTCTATATATATTTAGAATATATCCATCCCACAATTTATGGGATTATGCTCCCATCCCCTCTCCCTTATCTCTCCGGCCTGATTCTATCTCTCTCACTTCCCTCCCACATTCCATCACCTTCACCCATATCATCCCACTCTTCCACCTTTCTCCACTACTCCCCCTATATTACTCTCACCTCCAAAATCAAAACCCATCGTTTTCCTAAAATTTCTTTTCGGCAGAAGCAAGAGAAAGAGTGAGTGAGAGAGGAATATGGACTTCATTATCTACCCACCACACCTAATTATTTTCCTTACTTAACCAAACCCAACTCCTCCTTTATCACTTCCATTTCTTTTTCGGAGAGAGAGAGCCGAGAGAAACAGAGGAAGAAAAGAAGAAAAAAAAGAGAAGAGGAAGAACAGCCCACAATTACGTCATCCTCCTTCACTTTCGAAACCACCATTTTCATCCGTCCTGGTTAGAACTTCAAGGACCGAGGTAGATTTTTCTTTACCCCTTAACTCTTAGTACATTAGATGTTTATCGTACGTAGTGTAATCAGGATTCAAATCGAGCCCATGTAAAGAGAGAACGAAATTGTCAAAACCTATTCGAACCATTCGGTACCTCGCATCCACCAGCCATGGCCTTGCGGGCACCGGTTTTTTTTCCCATGCGGCTACAATGTGTTTCGGACTAAAAATGTGTTTAATCTGGAAAGAATATTGAGACTTGTTTAGATTCTGTTTTGTTTGGTTTCGGCACAATGCAATGATATATAATAGTTCATGATCTGTTTTATTGTTTCAAGAAATGCATGGTTGGTTTAGAACTTTTTACAGGTTCTATGGTTTAAGGATTAAAAAGACTTAGTGTAATGACTAGGATACATAAAGAAAACATTTGGAGCTACTACCATACATAGAGAGAGGCAAATATTTTTTTAGGAATCAAACGTACAATTCAAATGATATTTTGTCTGGATCAAAAATTTAGACTTAACTATAAAGACAATAAAATATATGGGAGGAAGACATACACGGAATTTTTTTACAATGGACCCGGCCAAGTTCGGTGTGTAAAAAGAAGAATAAGTTTTTGGCAATTAAAGGGGTAAAGCTTTAAGGGATATATTAGTTATCTATTTTGTTTTACTGGATATATAACAGATTCTATTTTATTAATATTATCATGAATCTTCTCTTAGGTTGTACGAGTTCACAGAAATTACCACAACTAGTAGATCAATTACACTTGGGGTTCCAACTTAACAAAGTTACTTATCTACTATACGATTTACGAAATAACTCTAAAACCCCAAATAATAAAAATTACTAAAAAAATGAACTTGTGTGCTAAATCATAAAGAAACCCAAAAGTCACAAGGACAAATCCGAATACTTTATGTGTAATTCTTTTGCCTTTTGAACGATCGACAAAGTTTCATTAATTCCTTATATGAACTATTTTAATTATTTATCCACATACGATTACTCTGATATGAAAACGTATCAAGGTTGTTGAGAGGTTGGTTTATACTTATGGTTCAGTTAGCCTGTATATGTGTGGTGATATTATGATATGTTTACTCGTCATTTGAAATATTGCTTTGTCGATTGAGCCGAGAACGTAGAAAGGATATTAGGGACATTGGATAAGTTGTGGACTTAGAGAGAAATTTTGTAGATGTTCTGGTTAATGAAAAAAGGAAACAAATGAAAGGTTGTGGACTTAGCAGGACCTCGTGGGTAGCCTGACAGGACCTCGTGTGATCGGGGGTAGCCTAGTAGGATCTTGAGGACAGCCTGAAAGACTCAGTGTAGCTAGGGTGGTCAAGCAGGACCTCAGGTATTGAGGGTAGCCTAGCAGGATCTTGAGGGCAGCCTGAAGGTCCTAGAATTGTGAGAGTAGCCTACTAGGACCTTGCGTTATGGAGGGTAGCCTAGTAGGACATGCATAGTATGATTTGTGAAGTTATGATTTTGGAATCTATTGATCACAGAGGTGTTGGAATTTTTATCGAAGTTGAGAATCTGATATCTATTTAAGTTGTTGGTTATATAATGAAATGAATTCTGTGCTATTAAATCCTTACGTCATTTATTATAAATGCGATTACTTGTAGAGTAAGGGTTAACGAGTAAGTTTAATCTACTGAGTGTTAAAACTCATTTTAGTGCCATTTGGCCTTGCATTTCATGCCAGGTATTCAGGAGGCGAGAGATGATAACCACTTTGAGGAAAAGAACTGAGTTGCTGAGACTGGGCAGGAAGAATTAAGCTTGGAATCCGTATCAGAATTAGAGTCCTACTCTGTCCTTTCGTTAAATTAAGTTGTCATACTTCTGTACTCGTGCCCTTAGATGCTTTGATTTGTTTTTAGTACTGATTTCAAGTTCCAAGAAATGTAATCTTAGTGATGAACTTCTTTTGTAAGACTTAATTATGTTTAGGCTGCTGATTTTGCCACTCCCTTTTTTGTTAACGCCACTTTCCTGCAAATGTATTTTTGGTGCAAAAATACACTTTCAGGGGAGTGGCGTTAACAAAAAAAGGTGTGACAAAATCATTTCCCTATGTTTATTTTTAATTTGAATGTTTAAGACTTTGGCTGCTCAACTTTGTTTAATAAAATTTTATTTTTTAAATTATTTTTTATGAATTATTAAATCAGCTACAAATGATTTAATTAACATTTTCGAAAATCGGGTCATTACAATATGGTATCAGAGCTTTAGGCTCAAACCCCTGGCCTTGAGTAGATTGGGTAGATCACATTTCGAGAGCGTAAAGTTGGATAGTTAAACGTTTATCTTATTTATTACTTTTGTAACTTCACAACATCATACCTAGCTAACTATAGCATATAAATATTTTATTAGTTATTGTGATTTAGACTCTGAGGATGTAAGGTCACGTTTTTTTTTTTTTTTGGCAAATCCCATGACAAAAATACATTGATTTGTATCTCTTATTATTGAGTTGTATTATTTATTTTCTTAATTTAGAGTGTCTGTTTAGGAAGTAGATGGAAATCAAATATTATGTAATTGAGTGTAGTAGAGACTGTTTAGGAAACTGGCATGGAATAAAATCAATATTAGGAAAAGGAAAGATTGTCAAGTCAATATAGGATAGTGAAATCACGTGTGTATGGCAAGATGGATGGAAGACATCAAGGAAATTCGTGATTATAGCTGATGCATAAGGAAAGGGGATCACATAATCAGTGGTGTGGAAATATGGAATTGATTCTCAGAAATAGTGCTCGAGCAACTCCAGCATAGCATTAACCAGTGCTCGAGCAACTTGACAGATTTCTTCCATCTATATATATGCGGCTCATTTGGGATTTTGAAGCTACCGAACATATTTGTGCACCTCTCTCTTACTCCAAATTAGAAATATACCTAAGGGAGATTGTGGCTTGTCTCTTGGAATAATTACATGATCCGTTGATCATCGAGTTTTCAGAACAATTCCAAGAGTTCTTTTCAAACTTTGATTCTATTGAGTGAATCGTTCTTCTGGTGGATTCTGGAAGTATCTTGGAGGACTTGTGGATTCAAGGCAGCGGCGGTCAAGCACTGGGTGCGGTGAACGAGTGATTCGGCAATCGACCTTGGTCAACCGAGAGCGATTCTAGGTTGTAAGTATAGGTTTATTTGTAACCGTACAATGGTTTATAGTGCTTGATTTCCTCCCGTGGTTTTTACCCTTTTTAAGGGGTTTTCCACGTATATCTTGTGTTCGGTATTTGTTCATTGTTTATTGTTTTTCAATTCCTTTTATTTTGCTTGATTAAGTTCTTAGATAGCGAAAAAGGATTTTTCAGAGGAGGTATGCAATCAACGTTGACTCCGATCCAAAGAAAGCAGGTGTTGTTTGAGGTTCGTCTTGTTGATTCCATTGTTAACTTCTTCTTTTTCACTTTGTTAATTCTTTTACTTGTTTTAGAAAAAATATTACTCTTTGCATGGTTTTCAATAAATTTTTCTATCTCTCTCCACTTAATATCAATCATTACATCAAAAAAATTTCTCAAAACCAAACTAAGTGGTTGAATTTGTCTTCGCCCATTTTTTTATATGGATTCTTTTGTACTTGGAAATTTCATTTGTATCGCCACATGGTAGAGAACTTATTTTATGATGATCCATGGATATTAGGCTTTCTTCATCCATAGCTTTTTTCTTTTCCAGTCATCTCTCCCCTGTGTGTGTCGTGTCTGATGTGCTTTAGTGTTCTTCTGTAATCATCTTTGGTTTCCATTTCGAAACGGGAAAAAAAAAAAAAAATCATTTTCACATATCATAAAAATGTGTTTTTTTTTTTCCGTGTTTGCCAGAAGAGAAAGTACCATTGCTTGAATCGATGATTTAGAAATTGACACCACAAGGGAGTGACCTCTAGGGAACTCCAAAAAGAAAGAAGATTTTGTTAAGAAAAAGTGGATGCTAAATGCATTGAGAGTAATCCCGATAAAAAAAAAAGTGGATGCTAAATTCATTGAGAGTCATGCCGATAAATAATAAAAAAAAGCATTTTACCATAATTGGTAATTGACAATTATGGTTCCCACTTTAGTTTGGACTACCTCATTATTGTTATTCTTCATTCTGATACTGTAGTGCAAGACTTTTGGCATAAAATGATCGTTATCATTGTTCGATTATTGTTGTGATAAATCTTTAATCAGTGATTCATCTCTTGCCATTGACTTCATTGTTCATTATTTAGTTATTGATACGATTTGTTGAGCCATCGACCTTCGTTATTTGAAACCACATCTTTGGAACCTTCGCTTATCCTTCGTTTATATGTATGTCACGTTGTACTCTTTGACTTAGCATGCTTGACTACTCACTGAGCTTTCAACTGACAGATTTAATTCATATTTTTTCAGGTCAATTTATGGAGCATTGTAGTGGACTCTGTGACATGGTCGAGACCTTCTGTTTGGACCTCTAAAACGTTTGCATTTTTATTTCTTTTCTCATGTCAAACAGTTTCCGGACATTTGTACGTTATTTGGCCTTTTTGTTGATAAATTTGGAGTGGGGAGGATATGAGATATTGTGGTCATCTTGCTATAAAAAAGAATATTGGTTTAAGTTTGCAAATTTTCATATAATTTTGTATTCAGTTTCAAATGGGTTCGAATTGTTAAAGTGATCTCCCTCCCCCGTATGAGTAGTCTAATTCTAAGAATTGAAAATCTGTGTGATGGCTACTAATTCTGGGCAGTTTGGTGCTATGTTGGCAGGTTTGAGTTTTGGATTAACTGCTGCGTTCGGGAAGTGTTGAATTTCGATTGCTTGGGGGTTAATGTTATGGGTTCTTCGTTCAATCTCAGACTGGTTAACTTCGGCTAGTAATGAAGGACAGCCGATGGATGAGAGCGCTTGAACGCCGGTCAAATTTGAAGTAGACATCTTCGTTCAACCAGGCCATTAAAAAGGATCACGATGCACAATTTTGAAAAGAAGGGTGTACTCGCAATGGAACTCTCTCAATGTTGGCATATGGCATAAATTAAGAAGTAGACAAAGTGAGATCTAGATTGCTCAGGAGACTCTCATAAGTTTTTCCAAGTAACATACCAACCTAAACCACTCCAAGCCTTGTATTTCAATCAACTAGAGTAGACAAAAACAAACCAAACCAGTGCGGGGTATGACGCGTTCTTTTTTTTGGTTCGACGGTAAGGGGTGTTCGAGCTAGATTATGCATACCTCAACTAATCCTCCTCCCCGTTCCGTTTAAAGGGAGGCCATCTACAACGGAACTAGAGAATTCACAAGAAATTACTTTTTTACGGCCTGACTCCGAGAATCGAACCCTTATCAATTGTGTGGGAAGCAAACCCACCAATACCGGACGAAGCCTTGGGGCCGGGCATGATGCGTTCGTAGATCGTTGTCCTGGCTTCTGTGAGTTTACATGACATGAAATCTGAAGGGAGAGAGGCCTTTGTCTTCTTCTATCTGATTAATCTTTGATACTCTTTGATAAGAATGTAAGGTAGAGCCGGTGAATGCTAGGTTAACATGCATAACATCATGTACTACTAATCGTCCATACAGAGTTCTGATCTGGCTTTAATTGGAACTCCCATAAATGGAAGGTGGAATTGATCTCCTAAAATTATTCAAGGTGCGCATAAACCGGTCCAGATTCCTGAGTAATGTAATACAATTGTTGTAATGTAATACAGCTGACAAGTAAAATCACACAGCTCAAAGACAGTATCTTCTTTTTGGCGAGATAGTATAATTTTGGAGCAATGTTTGGGAAAGCCTCATTTGGTGTGCCGTTATGAAGATTGAAGAGAGATCCGCACAAATGAAGCTCCTTATTTCGATGGGGAAACCAGGGCCGGCTCTAAAATTTTCGGAGCCTAAGATGAAATTGTGAGAGAAAAAAAAATTCTCATAAGGAAAGAAAAGAGAGGTCCCTAGAACTTGAACAATGTACCTATTGGATAACAAGCTAAGTTTTTCTTCTGAGCTAAATAACTCATTTGTTTTATAAGTGCTATATTGAATATATATTACATACCTTACTATACTGGGGTGTTTGGCAACCCCATTTTCCTATTTTTGCATTCCCATTTTTCCATTTTGGGTGTTTAGCACCCCATTATGAGAACTCATTCTGGAAGAATGGATTCATGGTTTTTCACTTTAGAAGCAAAAACCCAGAATCTGCTCCTGAGGTGCTTTTTACATATTTGCCTTTTCCCATTTTCTGGTCAATTACCAAAATACCCACTTCTTCTCCCTTTATTCACCAGTTTATTTCCTCACCTGTTCACACCAGACGGCAAATCCACTTATTTCCCATTTTCATTCTTGTTTTTTTGCTTCAGTTCATATTGGGGGTGGTTTGTTTTTTTTTTTTTTTTGCTTCAGTTGGTACTTTAATTTTAATTTGTTTGCTAATATTAAGGGTTTGTGTTTGTTTGATTGTTCTTTATATTATGAGGTATGTGTTTGGCGTTAAATTAAAGTGGTGGAATTTCTTATTTCAAATATTACTTGTAACAAGGTCTTATTATTTAAATTCTAAAATACCAAATAAAAAATATCGAATGTCTTCACACCTCACATATGAAAATTTAAAAAATGAAAAAAATGAAATATTATAAAAAAATATTTTAACACAATACTAACGGCCAAAGGCAAAAAGAAAAGAAAATTTGTACACCTTTTAAAACAATAATAAAGGCCAAGGCTAACGTGGAAAAAAATCAATCCATAATTCATTTTCATCATTCATCTGTCAAACACTACTACTGTTCCAAAATATATTCTGCACATATCTCTCAAACACTCATTCATTCTCGAAAACACATTTTGACTATAATCCAAAAAGTCAAAAAGCTAAAAATGAGAAGCCAAAAAGTAGGCTCCCAAATACCCATACCTGGGACCCCAATTTTGAGCCAAAATTCGGGAGCTTAAGTCAGCGGCCTCATCCGGCTTAACTCAAAGCCGGCCCTGGGGAAACCCATTAAGAACACCATCTCTTGTTTAATTCTGAGAGGAACATTAATGCTTTCCATTTCGAGAACTTTGGACAACATTAAGTTAAGGGCGAGTTCACATTATAATTTTTTGTCTTCAGACTTATGGCAAAATATCCACTTGTTTCTACTTAAAATACCAAAAATAAGTAGGAGTGCCACAAGTCAAAAGCCAAAGTTATATGAATGGGCTAATTACGCGCCAAGATATGAAAAAGTATATAATGAAGAAAATTCCAGATCAAAGGATGGTGGAACTTGGAAGTGACCAAGGTGGCGTTAGTGGCAGAAGTTCCCGGGAAAAAAAGGGGTTATTTTCCTTTCTTTTGCTTTTGTAAACCTGCTTCTTGTTTGCCTCAAATGTTCTGCGTGCCTAACATTTAGCTTTTACCCTCGGATGTACTTTTTGTCGAGTTTTAATAAATAAAAAGGAGAAGAAAACAGGTGGAAATAAATGGATTTGGGTGTTCGTTTCCCATGAAATAATGGTCCTGTTTGCTAGCACTTTTACAAGTTAGCTAGCTTTTTAGATTATTTGCTTAAACAAGTTAAGATAAGTTATAAAAGTGTTTGTTATAGTTTTTTATAAGTTGTAAACAAAGTTTAATTTGTTTGCTTGAATAAACTGTCAAATAGCTTTTTATAAATGAAATGTCTAGATTGTTCTTAAAACTTGAGTAAGAATAAGTTATTTATTTTAGGATTCTTTTGTCTATTCATGTTCTAACAACTTAAAATAAAATAAAATAAACTTCAAATTGGATCGAGCTTAAAATAATTTAGTTTTTTTTTTTGGGTCAAATAAGCTAGAAAAGTCAAATAAATGATGATCCATAATTGATAACAAACACCCTTCATTAATTTTTTTAAAGCAAATAAGCTAAATAAGTTAGATTACAAGTGCTAGCTAGCAAATGGAGCCAACGTTTTTGGTTGGTATTTTGTCATGCTTTAGTTTGGGCATCAAACACCATTAAATTTGCTGATGTCATCAGTTCCCGTTAACAATGCACTTTCTGCTTAATAAGCCATTTGACTTTTTTTTTTTGAATTTTTTGTTCTTATTCAAAACAAATTCACATTTGTTAGTATTTTGTTAATTTTTTAAGAATTATTGTTTTGTCGTGATTTTTTAAAATAGAGGCAAAAATAAGCCAATTTTTTTGTTTTTATTCAAAAAAAATTAGTTTTCGATCATAATTTTTTACTTTTTAGATTCATCTCGTCATGACGAAACAATAATCAAAAAAAAAAAATCGACAAGAAACTAACATACAAATGCAGAATTTTTTTGCCGATAAAAAATAAAATAATAGAATAAGAGGGAAACCATACTATTCACACTTCTAAATTTTTTTATTTTCTATTCTCTTTTTCTTCAAACCAAACGATGGGAGAGAATTTTTATTTTTATTTTCCCTTCCCTTACTTTCCTCAAGTTCCAAACAAAGTCTTAGAGATGTAGCAAAATGCCAAACTGGTTTTACTCAGAAATTTGACGACCGATCAATCTCTGCTCGAGCTTTTGTGGTTGGTACTAGAAATGAAATTTTGATTTTGGGTGGAGCTAGCCTAGGGGGGTTTCGGCCAAAAGTTAAAGTTAAAGTTAAAGTTAAAGTTGGATCTCAAATGGGAGGAACATTGTATTGGTCTGGAAAAATATAGGGTGGAATGTACCATTTTTAATTTATTGGTCACCGTTATTAGTATTATTTTTGTTGTATTGGCCACCGTTTGAATCATTTTCAAGCCGCTCATTATTCTTAGGATATTTTGCTATAATTAATTTCCAAATAAAAATTAGCTCAATTCGATATCAATAGAATTTTTTCAGAATTTATAAGAACGAAACACTTAATTCATGCGGTTCATTATTTTTAATTTTTTGATTCTGAAAAAAAAAATTGCTCAATGCGATTTTCGATTTTATGCTCTCTTCATTGAAGACTCTCTTACCTAATTATTGGGCACCAAATAGGAACCAGAGTGATTTTTTTGTGCTAAAGCGGCACTATTTGGGGGACCCTTGCCGACCTGCCTCCCAGCAAGGAAAAATTATTCAATGACCCTAGGGTACAACCACATGGTGTTCCAGACCACAAAGTTCTGTACCGCCCAAGACTAAGTGGTGCCCCAGGCATCTACTCGACCACACAATTTTATATGACTCGAGACTAAGTGTATGAACCCCACAATGATATGTAGTTTGAAGAGATTTGGATACGTTCACAGGATGCCCTAGAGGCACTGAATAATCTCTCCCCAGCAAGATTCCAAATCCAAAAGAAAAAAGCGTAAAGGTTTAGACATGCTCTCATACAAACATTCTTTACGTACTACTTTTTTCCTCCTCCACTCACGTAGACTTCTGTTTTCTTTTGTTTTCGGAAGTCCACTCACTTTCAATCAGTGCGCTGCTACATGAACGATTATGTGTTTCTAGAGCACCACCACGAAATGCTTCATAACCTTTCTCTATCGCATATAAGTGTGAGAGCTACATACTTTGGTGTTGAAAGGTGAAACCCACACAAATGCATGGGTTCGGATCAGGAGTACTATAGGGCATTCCTGTGTAGTGCACGTGTAGGGCGATTTACAATCGTCGATCTTATTAATCAACGGTTCAGACGTTAATTGATCTTATTAATCGTCGATCTTATTAAAAATAATTTATTACCGATAATAGTTTAAAAGCACAATTCAAACGTTAATTGATCAGATCGACGATCCATGTGGCACACTAATAAAGGGCTTGAAACAATGGAATCTTGAAGAAGTAATGCCAATTTTTTCTTTTCCACTTTCACATACGTTTGTTTTGATAAGTAGCAAAAATTGTTTTGAGGAGTACTTTATCATATGATTGCTCGACGGTATACTACAATCCGATCCGTCGGGATGTTGAAGGAAAGTTCGATGCAAGTTTCTTTGATCAGTACGCGGGGAGAAGTAGAAAAGCTTTTGTTTTTATTTTGATCGGCACTTTCACATATATGATTGCTCGGCTGTATACCACAATCCGTCGGGATGTCGAAGGAAAGTTCGAATGCGAGTTTCTTTGATCAGTACAAGGAAAGCTCGATGCGAGTTTCTTTGATCAGTGCGCGGGGAGAAGTATATAAGCTTTTGTTTTTATTTTGGTCGGCACTTTCACATATCATTGCTCGGCTGTATACCACAATCCGTCGGGATGTTGCATTCGAGTTTCTTTGATCAGTACAAGGAAAGTTCGAATGCGAGTTTCTTTGATCAGCACGGGGCAGACGCGTGGAAGGGAACTTTACTCATCCTTCTGCACTTGCCATTTTGTTCTAGCTGTGAGTGGGGCCCCTTCACTCTCTCTCTCTCTCTCTCTCTCTAACTGAGAATTCTAGAACAAATTGCTACCTGACAGTTTGATAATTATTGCTATATATAGCCCCCATAATGATGAAAAAAATATACATAAATAGCACCCATAGAAGGAAAGAAAGATTTGCATATACATAGGAGTATATATTTGGCAAGTATATATATACTGCTAAAAGTTGAAAGAGGTGGGGGAGAAGCCATCGACAAATTCTTCGTTCCTGGAGATCGGCCGCATGTTCTGTATAAACTATTACATTTGCCTTTGCAGGAGAGCTGCTGTTACCGCAGGTCACAAATTCATTACTAAAAACAACTACGTATGATCCGTTTGGTTGGATAGCTATGGATCTCACGTTAAAGAAAATCTTATTTGCGGATCATTCCGTAAAGAAGATTTTACGGAGGTCAATTACGCACGTTCAAAGTGTTTTTTGGACTGTCCGGATTGAAAATCAGTGACCGAAATTGTGGCGCTCCGTGAAAAATGAACGGCTCGAAACGCTTGTGTGGGACCCGTAGTGGGCCCCACATAGAAATCTGTGCACGATTTGTGTACAGATTTGCTGTGTCCACGGACTTCCTGATAGTTCTAACAAAAAGTTGTTATTGTTTTATGTCTCGATCTGGAAAGACTATTCCATGCCCCAATGGCATAGTATAATTTTTCCTCCATCTGCTTTTTAATACATTTTGCAGCAAGTTCAAGAGAGTTTAATTACCTTTCTCTTTTGCATTTCTTGTTTTAGCTTTTGCATGTGCCCATTGGTTTGTACGCTATGCAGTGGTGGATGTCTTGATTACGTACTTCACAGATACCTGGAAGGAACACAATCTCCCGAATGCTGTTGCAATGGTAAATTTACAAGAGGGTTTGTCATCCGTTTTGGTCCTTCCCATGACCTACATCTCTGACAACCATGTTAGTCCTCTCAAAGTCATTCTCTGCTCAACTGCTGCCTACATCATGGTAAGTTTCAGACTACATATACACAAATCTTGTTTTGTGAGATTCCACAAATGAAGTCCGTGGCGAGTAACGACGGAGCCATTATGTTATCATCAACAATTTGATAACTAGAAAAAAAAAAAAAAAAGAAGCAGCACTGATTGGGAGTTCTTAAGAAATTTAATTTATAATTGATGCGATCCGAGTTCTTAGAATTGGTGTCCTGGGTTATTAGCTAAATGTAATTAAAAGACATTTGTCAAGTTGAAGTGAACTTAATTAGCGAGTGCCGTTTGCTTTAGTTGCTTGTCACTTGCTACATTGATCTTTTATGGTATTGCATGGGTTAAGGGATATGCGTCATATTGTACAAAGACAAAATTAAAATATCTTGAGAACAAGAAGAAAATACCAATTACCCTATCTTCTTTGTTTTTCATATGCTTTATTAGCTTATTACTTTCTTAGCACTACAAGAGAAAAGTGGTTTTGCCGATGCTTTTTTAGTGGCGTTTCAAAAAACATCGGCATAGGTGACTTTTCCAAGCGTTTTTGGAAAAACGTCGCCAAAAAGGGGATTTTTTTCTCATGAATAAATCCCGACGTTTTTCAAAAAACGTCGCCAAAGATCTTTACTGACGTTTTTTAAACACCAGGAACCTAAGCCGACATTGGCATCCCAGGCGTTTTGCAAAAACGCCGCTAAAACTTTTCCCGGCGTTTGAAAAACGCCGCCGTAGGCAATTTTTTTTGTAGTGTAAAGACTAACAAGAACTGATGTCCACCTTGTGATGATGGCATTTTTCATGGATATAACTGTGCATGATCAATGTTAATGATTTTGCCAAACAAAGAACAGATTATATTAGCGATATGATATGCGTACTCTTGTATTTATTCGTATTCTTAGAAACTTTTTATGGTAAGCTGAACATTGTCCTCGACCAAAATGCAGGGAATGGTGATGTTATGCATTTCGGCATTCCATCCGATTCCTGGTGACAAGACCGGAATGTACTTCATACCAGCAGTGATTCTGATATCTGTGGGAAAAGCCGGAGGAATGCCTATCTTGGAAGGATTTCTAGTTGGTCAATTAACGGCCCATGAACCGAGGCTGGAAAAAAATGAAGGCAGAGTAATCGCAAGAAAGGATGTGTGGTGGATCACTGCATCGTTATTGTGTGCACTTAGCACTCCCTGGATCCTCGGCAATGCTGATTGGCCTGTAAAGTTCATTTGGTCAACATCAGTTACGGGCATTGGTTGTTTGCTGTTTTCGTGTTGCATTCCTCTCTACCACAGGTTCTCTCTCTCTCTCTCTCTCTCTCTCTCTCTCTCGCGTGCATCACATCAATATTATACGGGTAGGAATACTGGCCATGTTCGTTTCATATACTTACTTTGTTTTTACTTTGATTTTCAATCATTACCCTATATCTTTCTCCAATCATTATCGTATTTCTCTAATTATTAATTTCATTTCTCTCTCTATCTCTCTCCACTCATTACCTATCTCTCCAATCATTACTCTATTTCTCTCTCCACCCACTACCAAAATTAAAATACCAAAGTAGCTAAACGAACAAAGCCTTTCAAGAATATTAATTTATACAGAACTTATAGCTGGTAAGATGTGGCAATGAATTTTTTTGAAAGTATGAGATATTTTGATGGGTATTTGACCCAGCATACTCTTCATCGGTACTAAATGATAGGTGGACAACTCAACCATATCATTTGTAATGAGTTTTATGCATCTTTTTCTTTGATTGTGGAAAACTTGAAATGACATATTGCCAGGATTTTAAATAATAAGCAGTGGCGGAGCCAATGTTGGCCCACTGGGGGCACGGCCTCCCACTACATTTTTTTGTTATAGTTTTAGTTTTACTTAAATCGAAACAGCTATTACTTTTTATATAACTCAACCAACTCACCTAAATACGCCCATATAAATGATATTATTCTATTCAATACCTCAAAAATGGGGTGAACATTATAACATTATCTACACTATTTAGGATTCGTAACAAGTGGGTGAACAACACACTGCTTTAAAATCTGAATACTCTCGTTTATTTCTCGTGATGTAACACGCAAACTATTGTCGTATTGCCAAAAAACATCAAATTGTGGGTCAGTGGGATGTTTGAGATTTGCTGTCACCGGAATTTTTATTTCATAGTGCCCCCACTTACGCATATTTCTCGCTACACCATATATAAGTAGTTGGCATCAGTGTTAAAAAGTTTCCTTGGCATGCAGATCAGTGGATGATGAAGCTGCTGCTACTTCAGAAATCTCCCGTGCTAGCCCTAAAGAGAATACAGACAATGGTCCGACTCCGGCAGTTTCTGCAGGAAGAAGACTACCGGAGCAATTGAAGCCTCTTTCGATAATGATTCCAATGTGGAGTAGTTTTCTGGTATTTGGTCTAGTACTATCAACAGGGGCCACTTTCTTTACTGAGCAAGGAAACAACATGCATCCTACGTTCTCTATTTATAGACTTGTTATGTTTAGGAACATAATCAAGTTTATAAGCTGTTTCTTTTCCACACGCATGTTAAAATACATACCTAAACCACTAAAAACGAAGGGCATTATAGTCGGAATCTGGACAGCAATGGTGATATCCGTATTTTGTTGTAGCGTCGCATGGCGTGTCGAGATTCGCAGGTTGCGTGTCATCGTAGAGAAGGGATTATGCGTCAACGAAGATGACCATGCTGTTATACCGATGAGTATTCTGCTTCTGGCACCGCAGTTCTGCCTGCTGGGACTCATGGAAGGGATTGGCAAACAAGGACTGGATCTTTTCTTTGAGGTTCAGGTCACTGATGTCCCAATGGAAAAATATGGATCAGAACTGAATGAAGCTGTGATCGGGTTCGGAAGCTTCCTTAATGCTTTACTTGTTTACGGTCTCAAGAGTTGGTTCCGCGACACTTTAAATTACGGTCTCAAGAGCTGGTTCCGCGACACTTTAAACTGCAGTCACCTGGACAATTACTTCCAAATGTTGATGGTACTGAGTTTTGTGAACGTAGGCTACTATTGGTTTGTTTCAACTTTTTACTGGGGCAGAAAGGAAACCAAAGATGATGTCGAAGCAGAAGAAACAGGAGTAGGTGCTGTTTGAGGTTCTGTCTTGTTGATATCCATTCTTGTATTTGTCTTCTCCCATTTTATTTTCTATTTTTCAGTTTTGATTGATTCTTTTGTACTTGAAAATTTCATTTGTATCTTCACATGGTAGAGAACTTATTTTATGATGATCCATGGATATTAGGCTTTCTTCATCCATAGCTTTTTCTTTTCCAGTCATCTCTCCCCCATGTGTGTGTCGTGTCCGATGGGCTTTAGTACGTGTTCCTCTGTAATCATCTTTAATTTGTTTCTGTTTCTGTTTCTGTTTCTGTTTCGAAACAGGAAAATAAAATTGAGATCATTTTCACATATCATAAGAATGTGTGTGTTTTTTTCCAGCCAGAAGAGAAAGTACCATTGGTTGAATCCAAGATGTAGCAAAAATAAAAAATAAAAAATAAAAATAAGTCAAGTGACTTATTTAGCTAAAACACCCCTAAGCGTTTAAACCCCATATAAATGTGATTCTAAAACTCCCAAAAGACTACTGAATAATTACCCTTGAAATCCTTCTTTGGCAAGCTTCGGCTCTGTTTGGAACCCATAAAAATGAAAAGAAAATAAAAGAGAAGGAAAATGGGAGAAAAAATTTACTAATTACTACGCTTGAAATTCTTATTTTTTTCATTCTTTTTCTTATAACCAAACAATGGAAAGGAAATTTTTTTAATTTTTTTTCCTTTTCCTTTCCATAGGTTCCAAACAGAGCCTTCCACACGTAATTTTCTCTCTCAACTCCCCTGAGTCCCTTCTTTCTTCTCCATACCAAAGCAACAAAACAGATATTGAAATTCCAGAGGGAGATCATCAATGGGTAAGAGGAAGAGAGCAAAGAAAACCCAACAAAATCCGACTCCGGCTGAAAGGGTTATTAGACCCGGAAAATCGAAGAGAAAGAAGAGCCAAAGGAACCACCTCGGAAAACCAGAGCTCGGATTTGTCCAATTATTAAAGGAATATGAAAGTAATGTTTGCATGTTTCTTCCGTTGAGAGCCAGCTGTCTTCAACACAATTCTTCATTTTTTTTTACAACGCTACAGTCACAGACTGTGAGTCACCGCACGATTTGTGGGGCTATCCACCGCACGATTTGTGGAGCCCACTCCAGGTCCCGCACTAATGATCCGAGCCGTTCAATAATTTTTAAAAATAAATGAGCGAGTGGGCATCGCGCAAAATCAGCTCGATCCAATATGTATAGGTGCTCGGATCCAATCTTCCTTTTTTGAAAAATCAGAAAATCAATCTTTCCATTTTTTCCGATTTTCCAAAGATGAGAAGACGAATCCAAACTGTGAGAACCCATCTTGGAAATAAAAATCCCACATCGGGAGTTTCAGAAATGTGAAATTAGTTTATAAGGATTCGCCCACCAATTACTGTATAATTTGAGATTAATTTTTTGAATCATGTGGTTAGGTGAATGGTTAGCAGATCAGCTGGGGCGGATCGTTACTGTGGGTATCAGAACACAATCCTGGTCTACGTGGTGAGAGCCACCTCTAGAACGCTGCAGTCAAGGTGGGGAGATCGTGAGAACCCATCTTGAAAATAGAAATCCCACATCGGGAGTTCAGAAAAAAGTGAAATTGGTTTATAAGGATTCGCCCACTAGCTGCTATATAACTTAAAGATAACTCTTTGAGCCACGTGATTAGGTGAATGGCTAGCAAGTCAATTCGAGTGGATCGTTACACAATCACCTACATACACATATTGGATCGAGCTAATTTTTCACAATGCCCACTCGAGTTTTTTTTTTTAAAAAAATTATTGAACGGCTCGGATCATCTGTGTGGAGTCTGGAATAAGCGCCACACAGCATGTGCTGACTGGCCACCGCATTTTGGTGCGGTGACTATAGACTTTCTGTTTTTTTTATTATCATAATTCTCCGTTTGAGATGGTGAATTTAAAAGTAGGTTTAGTGGTTTGTTTACTATCCGAAAATAAAAAGTAATTTCGTGTTGAGGAGTTGATCATCTGGAGTGGCAATTTCGTGGCGAGTGAAGGGATGTGGATGTCACAGGATTCACCGTAAGAAAAAGTATATTTGGTGATGAGAAAATAGCAAATAAATTTCGTCCCTAAATAGTATATTTGGTGATGAGAAAATAGCAAATAAATTTCGTCCCTAAATGAGTATATTTGACGACGAAAAAATAAATTCTTTATTGTTTTGATAACTTCCGCGACAAAATTATTTCGTCATCAATTATACATATTTAAGTGGCTACTCAAAAAATCCAGTGAAGTGTGAAACCGGTCCAGACCGAACCGATCCGTACCTTTTGGATTTTGTCCGTTGATTAATGGTCCGGACACGGATTAAAAATTAGAAAACTGTGACTCGCGGTTCGGTCCACGGAATTTTATTACGAAACCGTGGATTAACCAAACCGGACCGTGAGATATTTATTTTATATAAGTAATAAATAAATTTATAAATATATGTGTGTATTTATATAATTAATTGTTAGAAATGTTAAAACTTTTTTCTACCAATTTTAGTATTTTATCTTAATAATGAGATATAGTGTAGATGTGCATAAAATAGATGGGGTAATCGTAGTTTTGTTAATATAAGTTACGGGTAATCCTAGTTTAGTTTCACTAGTTCGTTTCTTTTCCAGTTTTCCTAATTTCCATTCCTTGTTCAAGTCGTCGCCGCACCTTTCTTACTTCTTCTCCTCCTCCTCCTCTCTCTCCGTTTCTTCAAAGTAACAAGTACTTTCTGGCGGCCGATGTTAAACTTAATTTTGAATGTAACCTTCTTCCCTTTTAGTGTGGGATATAAGCTCGAGTTTTGTTTTTGCTAAAATCCGTAGACAAAACCATAACCGATCCGCGAGTCAAGGATTGGATTGGAACTGAACCGTAGGACTTTTGGTCCGAACACGGATTTCATTTGGTAAAAATCGTGACTAGCGGTTGGGTCCTCTGATTCCTAGAAATCCGAACCGAACCGGACTGCGAGCACCCCTATATTTAACGAGTCATCGGCAAATTTCATCTCTAAATGTACCAATCGATAAGGGTACATTTTTCGTCGCCGAAACCATAAAAATGTAGACGAAATGTTGGGTTTTTTTTTTTTTGCTGCCAGAGCTCGAGATCGTCTAATTACTAGTAACTCCTCAATTCCCCTTTTATTTTCCCCCTTTTCTTTGTTTTGTTTTTTTGGGAAGGCCTGAATATGAAATTTATGTTACATATCTCTCTAATTTATTTTCTCGGCGAAAATCAATGTAGTTAGTGACGCTTGACCCCAAGTCGAAGGGAGTAAGCATATCAAAAGAAAAGCACATAAGTATATGGTGTATATCACTAGGCTACCGCTCCACTTGCTACAATCTCTCTTTCGGGGACAGCATTTCCCTCTTTCTCTGCAAATGATATAACTGACGATTTGCATCTATTTGGCCTTTCCGTTGCACTCGATGAGTTCCGATCACTCCTAATCAATGGCTCCCAAAACCTATTCAAGCTAAGCATTTGAAATATATGAACCAAAAGAAGCCTCAAATCCAAATGAGATGAGGTTGTCGACAAGAATTCATCTTTATCCATTGAGATCCGTCTAGAGTCTTGTGTTTTATGATAACCAACAAAAGAAAATGATACTGACAATTCCAAGGGCAGTGTTTTAGTATACCAAAACTTCGTTGTTTTTTTTTTTTTTTATCAGCAAAAAAATTTAATTAATCACCGAATTCAAAAATTACAGAGATTATAAGACGAGGGCACAAAAAAATTAAAATTACTTATAATCTCCATAGATACTCAAGATCCAAGCGCTGGTCAAAGACCAACAAAACCCTAAAAACACCCCCGAACCCAAAATGCCGCCTGTCTCCACGTTCACCACAACTCGATCAGGATATGAAACGCCGCCAATGTCGCGCAGACCGCCGTATATCGTTGATCCCAAAAACGCTCTGAGCCAGCCGCAAACGCCCCGCATCCCGACGAGTGAAATCTATATGGCAATTCAACAATTTACCGAAACTTCGATGTTATCAATAACAAGTCTGAATAAATCGCTGAAATCTATATGGCAATTCAAGGGCATCTGCATTTGCCTCGCTACCCCTCGTTAAATGGTGTAAATAAAGAGTAAAACTGAAAATTTCACCTCCATCAGCCTCACATCAAACCCTTGCCACTTTGCAATTGGTTAACCTTTACTACAATGGCTCGTTTGTTACCACGAGCCACTATTCATCACATTACAATTATTTTACTATTTTATCTGTACCCAATATTTTGCAATTCTATTATTCTATTTTGATAAACAGATGTTAATAATTAAATATATGCTCTCTATTTGGTTTTACGATTCCCTTAGAGCTCTCATTGAAAGTCCCAGAGCTATAAATTAATTATGATCCTTTAGGATAAAATGTTTAGAAAAATAAGTTCTTCGCACCGGTTCAGACAGATTGAAAATTGGAGCACTTAATTTTTTAATCCGTCTAAAATATATATACTTCAATTTTTAATCCGTTTGAATCAGTGCAAAAAACTTAGTTTCTGATCATTTTATCCTAAATGGCCATAATTAATATTTGATTATAGGGCTCTCATAATCAAGTTTTTGCTCTACATGGTCCCAAATAAAGATCAAATACTTAATTATGAAAGCACTAGAGACAAAATTTAATTATAACCCTTTAGAATAATATAATTAGAAAAATAAAATTTTTGCACTATTTGAAATGGATTAAAAATTGAAGCACTTAATTTTTTTTAAAATTACTTGTGAACAGTTGTTCGTCATTAAATAACAATTAAAAATAAAAATAATATTTAAATTGAAAAGTATAAGTATAAAGAAAGAGTAGTTTAATAAAATAAAATTAGAATAGAAAGTCTAATTCAGTGTACTCTTAAAAAAAATGAATAATTAAAATAGAAAAGTGGCTTTATAGTGTAATTTGGTCTAAAATCTATCGAGTCTGATGCAGATGCTCTAATTACCCTTCGTCTCTCTATACATCCAGATGTAGAATTCGGTTTTCCTTGTCAGCAACATCAATTCCATACATTCAGAAAACAACTCTAAAAAATAGGATTACATGGAAAAATATGGAGTATGTCATGATAGTTCAATTACAGGGAAAATACCTACTGTATTACGTTCCGACTCATGGCAGACACGAGGACTCTCAATACCTACGAAAGAAGAATTGACTTCCGTTGCCTATACAAACATTTACACTTGACCCACTCACATGGGTTCAGTTCACGTCAAGTATGGCCTATGGCCTATGGTCCAGTCCGGTCCAATTCGGCGTTTGTGAGCCCTTTCCGGACCCACAACAATGATCGAAAAACCGTTCATCTTTTAGAGCTCGTCGAGAGAATTGGCCATATAAAAAATCACGTTGATCAGATATCACTTGTTATAATTTTTAAATGCATTAAGCATAAGATAAATGGGTTGCAATCTAGTGTTGTGCAACTTTTTGTTTCAAGTTTAATTCATTTCAAAATTAAATCAAACGGTATCCATTTAACGTGATTTTTTACGTGGCCGATGTTCTCGACGTGCTCTAAAAGATGAACGATTTCGATCATTGTTGTGGGACTAAAAAGGGCCCACAAATGCCAAACGTGTACCATAGTCCATACTGGACATGAACTGAACCCCACTCACATTCACATTGGGCCCACACACATTACACCTTTAATATGTGTAGACCCCACCAAAAGATATGAATATGTGTATAAGGGCCCGTTTGGATGCGGGAAAAGAATTGGAGGTATTAGTTAATAAGGGAGATAAGATAGTAGGGGGTATTAATTAATAAGGGATGGCCCACATTGATGTGATATTTATGGAGGGGGGATTAAATAGTATGTTGTTTGGATGAGGTATTAGAGAAAGGCGGTGGATGTTGTAAAAAGCTGTCAAATGACCCTTTTGTCCTTGTGCGGTTCCTAAATTAATTATGTGTTACATTTTATATTTAATTGCAAATTTAATTATTCTTTCACAATTAAAGCTGTAATATTATTTATACTAACAAATTAACGAATTTAGTATTATTATTTAACAATTTTATTTTAAAAAAATTGGTTTTTAAACAAAAATAAGTGTTTCAAAATACCATTACTATTATTAAATCAACTGCCGTGGATTGAAACGACGCCGTCTTGCTTATTTTTTTAAAATTCTACCATTCAATTTGCAATCCTAAAGAGCAGAAACGTAATTATGAGAGCCCTAGAAATAAAATTTGATCATGTCTCTTTAGAATAATATAATCAAAATAATAAGATCTTCACACCCGTTCAAACGGATTAAAAATTGGAGTACTTAATTTTTTAACCATATTTTTTAATATATAAATGGTCTCAAAAAATTAAGTGGTCCAATTTTTAATCCGTTTGAACAGATGTGAAGATCTTATTATTTTGATTATATTATTCTAAAGAGACATGATCAAATTTTGTCTTTAGGACTTTCATAATTACGTTTCTGCTCTTTAGGATTGCAAATTGAATGGTGGCTTTTTTTTTAAAAAAGCAGACGGCGTCGTTTGAATGGTCCTGGGGCAGCAGAGCCGGGATAAGGAGGGGTATTTTCGTCCACAAATTCCCCTCTACTCCCGGATTATTTTTGGGGAGCCCAAAATTTATACCGGACAATCCCCACAATTGGAGAAAACAAAGACCGGATAAAAAATAAAAATGAAGGAAATTGGATTTGCCAAACGGGGGGTAAAGAGGTGGGTCCCTCCCCATCTACCCCTTCTAATTTCTCCCCCCCCCCCCCCCCGCTTTTCCCTTCATCGAAACAGGGCCTAAAATATTTGTATCGCTCCTAGCCTTTCTCTTTCCTTTCTTTTCTAGCCTACCTCTTAGGTTCCCTGCTGTCACCTAGGCCCGAGACATGCCTCCAATCGTGCTTTCCAACCTGCCCCCAAAGTCCTACACGGATCTCTCTGATCTGCTTTAAACTTTATGACAAATCAGAAAATACAAATATTATATATTAAGAAAAAGAAATATAGTACAATAAAAAGAGACATTATCGGTTTAAAAATACAGAAACAACAAATAAAAACAATAATTTGTTAGCATTGACCAATTCCGACTCATGCATCTGCCAGTAAAGCATATATTTTTCCTCCTTTATTACTATTCATAAAAATTTCATAAAATTTTTGGCTTCGACGGATTCCGATGAGTTGAGTTTTGTTCACCCTCCACTTCCGACTCATGCATCTGTCGGTAAAGCATATATTTTTCTTCCTTTACTTAAATTCATAAAATTTCTGGCTTCGACTGATTCCGAAGAGTTGAGTTTTGTTCACCCTCCAATTAAGAGAGTGAACATTGTCCTCCTTTCTATTATTTGAAATGGTATAGATCCGACCGTAAAAAGATGTCATGCTTACTAAAAAATGTATTACAAAAGTGAAACCTACGCCATTCAACTAATAAGAGGAAGAATGATGCTCACCATCTTTTAACGAGGTTGAACAAAATAGCACACGATTCCGACTAACGCATCTGCCGGTAAACCTCAAATTTTTCATTTCCTTTTCTTTTACCCAAGATTTAACGGGCCGAAAAAGTAATTTCAACCATACCACAAAGCAACTAAAGTTCAATTGCGCACACAAACGAGGGCTCCATATGAGCGCTGTAAAGTGAAAAGGATCCAAGTGGATTTGAACCACTATCCTCCCAACGGCCAGACGACCAATTTGGGCGCTCTTACCATTTTGAGCTTATAGATCCACCGTCGAGTTTGGGAAAATAGAATTTCAGACAAACCTTTCAATGCTTGACCACGACATAAAATTTGTTGAGAGCGCCTACATATTTTTTTTACCTCGGCCAATGCCTCCGCTTAGATTTGCACATCAATCAATAGTAAGCATAAATATACCAAAGCCTTTCAAAAAAATATATTCACCAAAATGAGATAAATATGATTCCACTAAGGCAACTTTGCGCTATGTTCTTTCCGCTTTTCTTGCAAACTCAATTTACAAAAGACAAAAAAATTGAGAGATTGGTATTCAAAAAGTTTTCAACGTGCACCATTTGAGCCAAAACCATATATTGAACTTCAAGACCAAACTTCCGTCCACCAATGGGCACGGATTTTAGAGCCCAAGTATGATTTTGCCATAAAAACAGCGGCATGGCGTCCACTCCATGCCACTAGTGGGCACGGATTTTAGAGCCCAAGTACAATTTTGCCGTAAAAAAAGCAGCATGGCCCGTTTCTTTGAAAGTTTGGAAAGTGTGCACGTTTCCTCATTCATAGCAGCCCGTTTCTTTCAAAGTTCCGAAAGTGTGCAGGTTTCCTCATACATAGCAATCAAAATGGATGACAAATTACCCCTAAGTAGTCTTTGTCAACGGTCCAATCCAATCCGAATCCGACAGATCCAAATCCGATAAAACTTCAATCCGATCCAAATTTGATAAGACTCGAATCCAATAGTGATAATCCGACTCCGATCCGAAAATCCGAAACCGAAAACTTTTCTACTTGAAATTAGCACCAAAAAACAAATTCAAAAAAAATTATTTTCCAAAAAAAAATGAAAAAATTTAAAATGAAAATTTAAAATAAAAATACAACTTAACCATTTTTTTTCCCAAAATAAAAAATTTAGAGTGTTCTTTTAAAACATTTTATAAAAAGTTCCAAAAAATATGAACTTCAAATTCGGATTGATAATGAATTTAATCAATTGACGTTAATGATTTGAATTCGGATTTTTCAGATCGGATCCAGTCCATTGCCATTGCCATTGCCAGGCCTGCCCCTAAGGTCCCCTAAGGTCTACAGGCTTCCAAGGAGCAATGCAATGGCTTCCACGGAGCATTTTCCCAATCTTTTCTGTCCTTGGGGCCAATAAGGCCGTTTTAAGCACCATTCTAAGCCAAATTTACACCAGAGATCATAAAAAAAGCCCAAAACTATTAGATCAAATGATGTTATACACAAGATTTTTTCCGAGGGGCCTCTAGTAAGTAAAAGATTTACACGCATTTTATGCATCAGTTTTATTGATCCTAATAAAAAATTAATACTTTCTGGGAAAACAATGGAACCACTAATCCACTTTAATGGACTTCTTTGGTACCACAAATATGATATTTTAATCATTTTCTAAGTCCACCATCAGGGAAACAAAGCAAAAATTATTCACTCAAATCTCTAATAAAACTCGTTGCCTACGATAAATCTGAGTAAATTTATTGACTCAAAACTTTCATATTAACGTCTAATTCAAATTTATTGACTCAAAACTTTCATATTAACGTCTAATTCAAATTAATAATCTACACGACAGAAAAAACACAATTTCGGGCCTATTTTGGGTTTGATGAAATGCATTATACCAATACGCACATCATACATGATCTTGTTTCGGCAGTAATTTTATCTTGAATTCCTTAAGTTGCATAGGGCACCATTTTGTAATCTCAACTAGGGTCCCAAAAATTTAAGGGCCTGCCATGGCCACTCAAGAAGTGGAAAACTGTCCAATTATTTGATGGAAATAGGTCATAAAAAATAACAAACTACATAACTTCCTCTCTTTTACGGGTGAAGAGGGAGAAAAAACTAGATAACCTCATGGCTGCAAATAGAAACATACATGGATCCTACAAAAGGAAAAATAAAAATAAAGAGAGTAAATGACAAAGTAATCTGGCACTCGAACCCTCAAGTTCAGATTTCGAGCTTATACGCTTAATATATACAGCAAAAAGACGATAACAGGACCGAATAGGCCACAACCACCGCCAATTTACGTTTACGGAAATTTTAGTACCTGGCAACCAGGTGACATTACATGCCCATAATATTGTCTCTACCTCAAAACTCTCAACTCCAATGCAACTCCAGCCACAAACGCATAATGCTTGCAACTCAGTAAATAACAATATGCCAACTGCAACTATCCCAAAGTGACCAGCACGCAATAGTGCCATCGTTGCATTCGGGGCACAGTAGCATGCTCCATCACACTAGGACTATATTCCAGTTGTTAATACTCTCATGAATCTACTATGAAATTTCCATGTGGTGAGTTACAAAAGAAACGGGAGGGAAACTAAAGCATCCGACACGTCAACAAAGAAAAAAATTCAGAACGTAACTAAAAAACAGGGCGAACGCAATGCATTTGGAGACTTTCTAGTGTAACACAACTAGCTAGATGAGGAAAGAACCAAAATCAGAAAGAATCAGATATCACCAGGATTTGAGAGGGAAATAGAATACAGCAACAATCCTTCAAGCCTTCACCATCTGCATGGATATACAGCTACCATAGAAGAATCAGGATCTCCAACAAGATGCAGGGCTGAATCAGAGTCCATGACTCACCAGAGTGACAGCAAAACAAAGCCAATGTAGCCTCCACTAAAAATCTCGAGACTCCCCACCTAGAGCAGATTACAAAAGAAAACCTTGTGATTCCAATAAAAAAACTACCCATGAGACACTACACCCGGTAATACGATACCAACTATGCCAAACAAATCTACCTAAAGGCCTCCAGCTACATTTCAAAACAGCTTTAGATACTACAGGAACAATTACTTAAGTTAATCGAACCTATAATATCGATCACAGACAATTGGAGAACTCAAGTTCCACACGAGCAGCAAATGCAACTTCAATGTCCAGAATGTTAAAAAAGAAAACACCCCACAGATAGATGCTCATATATTCAATTACCTGGTTCACCTAGTTCTTGCTATTAAGTCATTCAAAGTTCATTAGACATCATCTTTCTCAAACCAAGAATTGGAGCAACAAGTCCAGATAACACAATAAAGTTGTGTTGCAAAATGAATTCAAAGCCATTGTTCAATTTACCTCTTGGAGTGGATAATGATGGGCTAATTCCACATTAGCTTGGTCATTGCCAAGATTATCCTCACATACGTCATAATTGCCTCGAAAAGATGTGAAGTGAACCATACAACAGCAAGATGTTGATTCCCCGTGAAGAACTGATAATGGGATAGATTAGGGGAGTCATACGTGAGACACAAGACTGAAGAACAGGGTAAAAATCCAGTGCATCTCCATAAAAAAAAAAAAACGAAATTTGTATCAGGTACGCTTACATGGCTAAGGTCAGCTGACAATCATAGGACATCCTATGCCTTCGATCTTGACGCACTTCAATCCAGGATTCCCACCATTGATTCATTTTTTCACGCCCTTCTATCCGACCAAATCTCCAAGCACAGTATCCAATATGTCAATCGTCGCCATGTCAGCCAACAGAACACCACTCATCAGATAATCCGCTGAATCAAAGCCACGGACCTAAAAATGAGATTGGAAAGGGCAATCGAGATGCCACAGCTCCTTCAGCTTCACCGCCCATAGAAGATTACAAGAAATACACTTCAAACCAAATTTACAACCACCAATGAGGGCCAAGACCTGCAACCAGTACAACTAGGCAAATCCCATGCCCCCAAGGCAGGTCACATCGTTTGAACAGCTGAAATACATGTGACTATATTTGCTTAATTAACAATTGAAGCAATTCAATCTTATAATTCTTTAATGAACACCACCAAACTATTTCTGATTTGCAAAATATTTAACTTCTGCCAAATTTTGAGAACACAGGAAGAACCAGCAATTTGAAAATAAGTACACTGTAGAATGATATGACTTCCAGCCCGCGCAATGAAATAAATTCTTCAGAAAATATTCAGGAAATGCATAATGGCTAAACAAATTCAAAGGCATTCTTGTTTGTACCTCTTGGAGTGTGTAGTCATGGTGCTAATGCCATCCTTGTGTTTGCTTGCTCAATACATAGATTGGGCATCACATTTGCCTCAAAATGAATCAAAATGAACCATTTGAGGGGCAAAGGAAGATGCCAAACTATGAAACCATAACCAAAGGTAGAATAGACGAGAAATAAATGACAGGAACAATGAAAGAGACACAGGACACAGAAGGGAGAGCTGGGCAAAACCCCATGCCATCTCCCTCAAACAACAAAGGAACATTCCATTAGTTATTTTTTGACCTGCCATGCAAGCGCACCTGACATGGCAAAGGTCATTTTTTTGACAATAGCATAGTGACAGCACAGTGAGGTATAGAGTAATAGTAGTTCATGACCCCACCAACAGCACCAAGATTACAGCAATCCGTTGAGCAATGTAGTCTCCGTTCAGCAAAAGCACACCACGCAATAACACCAACTAAAGCATATGGAGATCTCCAATCAGACTGACTCCGAGTACTACATCAAAGCCTGCGAATCCAAAGCTACAACTTAATAACAAGACAGACAGCTCCACGTAAACCTTGAGCTTCACCTCCTATACCAGGTTACAAGAGAGACAATTTGAATCCAGTATACAAGTTACCCATGAGGAAGAAAAGCCATGCGCTCACATCCACACCAAAGCCGATGCTCCAAAGGCCCAAAGCCACAACTCAGAACGGTTACAAATATACAACCATATCTTATACATGATCTAGTGGACAATAACAACTGAAGTAACTAACTTTTACACATCCGAACCAATAAAAGCACTATACAACATAGAGATCAGATTTCACAGGAACAAATAAAAGATACCTCCAATTGAAAGTCGGGAGAAGCTTGCTAATGAAATTGAAATTGCGCAAGTAAACTATCATCTCTCTTCGGTTAATGTATGCCTTGATATGTACCAGATAATTGCAATCAATATGATAAACTAAACAGATGGTCAGATTGGATTCTTTATTGTGCTATTATTGGAGAATGGATTGGGATCAAGTAACTCAACCGTATGGTTCTGAGCATCCAAGATTATAACGCTCAAGTTTCACATGAATATCAACGTTCAAACAAGATCTTTACAGAATCAAGTTGAGTCATTGCCTCATTGGTTCAAGTACCTATCTATATATTTATTTTGAATAATCGGAGAATGAGATACAAAAACATCGTGATTCGTGTCATGTTGCTGAATAAGTTTCATAATGAGAGCAAATTATATCGACAGTGCTACTTACACATTTTAAACACTTGAACAGACTCACATAACATGGCCCCCCAACACAATGTGCGGTATATGTGGAGCATGATATTTGTGTAATGGAGTGGTATGTTCTATGTTGCATGAACTTGGATATGGTCGAGCAGGTGCAGACATCTGATGGGGGTGCGTTTGAATAGAATTTCGAGGAAATGGGAACACACCAGAATATTTAAAAAATCAACACATATATTTCCCATATAGCACCGACAAACACACATCACTTGCATATATTTTTAAAAAACTAGAGGAATGACAGGTTGGGACACGTTTTAAAAAATATAATATTAATTAATGTAAAACATGTTGTAAAAAAATCCAATCAAATTTGTTTATATGAAAAGTTAAGACTAACTAGTACATTTTAAAAAGCATTCCTTCATCAATGTGTCTTCATAGTCAATAAAACATCTCCCCCCACATGAAAAATAAGACTTAAGCAAGTCAATTATCGTCTACTATTACGGTTAACACCCTGACTTATCAAGTTCCTCGAGGGTGTCTTGGAGCATTTTTAGTGTCCTGATAGTGTCCAAACAATAAACTGTGATAAAAAATATGTATACTTTGGTTTTGAGTGCAGACTCAAAGTCCAACAAGCGGTCCCTAGTCCCAACACGGGTACGTGAAACCCCAACCAAGGATCCATGCTACATAGGTAGTTTACATCTTGTATACCGTAAATTGGTGATTCCTAAATTGGTGATTCCTGATTGTCTTAGTACTACGTTCAGCTCTTGAAAAATAGGAATCAGAAAAACATGTTTGTTGAGTTAAAGTCCAACTACTATATCAACATGTGTAAGGTGCTTTATTCATTTTGAAGGGTCCATGTAACACAAACGTCTAAAGTGTGTGAAACTTATAAAATATATTCAGCAAGTTCTACGTGTTAATAATAATATAATTTATGTGATGTAGTTTATCAGCAAGTCAAAATAGCAAGTGCCAAAATAAACTGAAAGGCATATGTCGTTTGTACCTCTTTGAATGAGTAGTCACCATGCTTCCCATCCTTGCGTTTGCTAGCTCTATGCATAAATTTGGCAGGTGGGTGTCACATGGCCTCAAAATGATTTAGAATAAACCATTCTAGAGGCAATGAAGACAACCGAAGAACAACTGCTTGGGAATAGGATAATGGAGAAATAAACCACGAACGACACAGGACACCCAGGAGGGAGAGCCGGGCAAAACCCCGTGCCATCTCCCTCCAAAACACAAAAAAAGATAATTTTATTAGGTACTTGTTGACCTGCCATGCAAGCGCACCTGACATGGCAAAGGTCGTGTGACATCCATTTTGTAACTCACATCTCAATTTTTTCACACTACTTTCCACACGCCCATACAAACTACTTTACTTACAGAATTAATGTATGCTTGGAGCATGATAGAAAACATCACCATGGTAAAGCACAACAATAAGTTGGCATCCAGAAAACCCTTTGTAGGCCTTCATTTGTTTCCGCAAGCCGTCAACAATCTTTTCAGAAGGAGAACACAAGCAGATCTCCATTAATTGCATCGATCAAATAGCACCAGATCTCCATTAATTAAACAAAGGAATCGGAAGGAGAACAGAAGCAGATCTCCATTAATTGCACCAATCAAACAGCAACGGACCTCCATCTCCATTAATTAAACAATGGAATAGGGAGGAGAACAGCAACAGATCTCCATTAATTGCACCAATCAAACAGCACCATATCTCAATTAATTAAACATTGGAAGTTTCTGTCAACACATCCAGGTTTCCAGCCCTGCAAAAGTATACAAAGGACACACTTCATGAATTAACAGGTCTAAACAATTAAATAGCAAAACATAACAAAGTATACCATATTTGTACAGAGTCAAATGAAATTTCGAAGAGAAACCACGGCATCAATGTTAGAGAAAGAGGGAACACCCCACATCGTGGATGTCTATTTAGGGAACCCCTTTTTCAATTGAATACACACGAGGAAAAATTAAGGTAGCTGTTCTCAGGTTAATAAAGTTATTTCATTGTAATAAGACCTAACAAGAACGGAATCACGCTCTGTAGGATTTGAACCTACGTCATCAGGTTTTGGAAACCTACGTTCTACCGAACTGAACTAAGAGCGTTTTCATATCACAGTAGATAGGACTGTAAAAGAAAACTATTCTTTTTGGTCTTTCTTGATTTTTGAATCCGGCTCACATTAAATTTCCTTTTACCCAAAAAACGGTAAAAACCTACGCTTTACTTTCACAGCGTTGACCAACAAATCCAAAAGAGAAACCACGATTAAGAATCAAACAGAATTACCGAAGTACGGGCTTAATAGTAGAACAGATCTAGAAATAGAGTCGATAGCATTCAATCAAAAGAGATTACAAGAGTCACAGTTACATTAACAACACCGCGCATAAATCAAGCGAATAATGGTTTATTAATAGATTTAATTTCATGTCATCGTGGAAGAGCGGACAATATTAGAGACCATTCAGTAACACAGCTTCATAATTTTGATTCCACCAATTGGCGTTCTCCCTTTCTATATTAGCATGCGAAACTGAGAAAATCTTCAAAAAAGCCTAAACACTTACATATGGAAGTTCAAAGTCCAAACACGATTCCGCATCAGGCATCGAGACCTACAAAAAAAATAATACTCCGGTTAGTTATACGCCCAAAAACCAGAAGGAAGAAAAAAAACAAGTAATTGAAGGAGTTATAACAGATTAAGCACGCACCTCAGTGGATCTGCAGATTCGGCAACAGATACATCGATCTGAAGACCTGGCCCAAGGATACACGCGTCGTGCACCGGGAACTTCTGGACGGACGATCGAGAACGAGTCGCTCGACGAAATCGCCCGAATTCATAATCGAAACGTAGATCGTCGATCGATGAATCTCGATTCGAGGATATAATTCCGAGAGGAGAGATGACGAAGAGTAGATCTAAGGAAAATGAAGAGAAGAGAAGAGAGAGAGAGAGAGAGAGAGAGGGAAGGTGCGGAGACAAACGAATGGGTGAGAACGTTGAAAAAGGCGTGGTTGGCGTTATTTATTACTCCTACATAACCAAATCGGGCGATCCGACGGTTGTGAATAAGCGGTTTGTGGAAAGTGAATGGTGGCCGTAGATGAAGCTTTTTTGGCGGTAATGTAAGAGTTTGGTGAGGCCGGCCCTCGTGATTTCTTAGGTGAGGAATATTCTCGATGCGTTTGGACTCTGACGAGATAAGAACGCCACGTGTGCCATCGTGTATCACGCGCAAATAATTGTTGGGGCCGCTCCTCCACTGCGCGGTCGATCGGGCCGTCCATCCTGAGCGAGAACTCACCAACCCCATGTCGTTTCAATCCGGGCTGTCTATTTTGGCTATAGACGGCTCAAATTTCATCTCAGTCAAATAGATCTCAGTCGTCCATCAGTTTATTGCCATAATGAAATATGAACCGTCCGTTGCCGTAATTGGACTGCCCAGATAATTGTTGGGGGTGCTGCAGCACTACACTGTTGATCCGGTCGTCCATCTCGAACTACAACTCGCCGACCCCATGTCGTTCTCATTCCGGCAGTCTATTTCGGCAATGGACGGCTCAGATTTCATCTCCATCATCCATCTGTTCATTGCGGGGATGAAATACGAGCCGTCTGTTGCCGTAATTGAACTGCCCGGATGCGGACAACACCCAAGTTGTCCCTATAGACAACAGGGGCCCCAGGTCCCTCTAACGGAAGGTTCGAATTTTAATCTAAATCCATAAAAATTTGAAAATCGGATTAAAATCAAAGTCGTCCATGCCAAAATGGACGACCAACTGCAAAGTGTTGCATGGGGGAGCATTACAGCACCCGGATCCAGTTTTTTTTTTTCTTTTCTCTTTTCAATTTGATCCTATTGTGGTTTTTCTTTGAAGCCCTTTGGACTGGAATAATTCAAATTCACACCACAAGCGTGTGGAATATAAAATATGGCGAATGGGATGCTTTATCCTGTTTTGTTCCGATGCTCTACGGTCAATATCCAAGTAGGTTCACCGGATCAATTCTTCTTAGCTTTTGGTATTCGGGTCAATTTTATGTGTATTTAGATTGATTTCTGGGAGATCTCAACTCTATTATGCATTTGTTGGCGGTCCATTTAGAACCGAATAAAAATTTCATAAATATTGGCCCGGCTAGAGTAGATAGAATCTTAGGAGGTTTTCAAAGAGTGAGCGAATACATATATCCTAGGCCTTGACGATCATGTCAATCCCTTGGGGTGATCGATTTTTTGCGAATTAGAGTAAGTCGAAAGTAGCTTTGCAAAAAAAAAATAAAAAATTTGAGTCACCAGAGTTCTCAAGATATTCATACTATAATTTTTCAAAACCTGTATAGAAAATATTATTACTTAAGACTAAACAAACTGTTAGTCCCTCCGCCCATTTTATCCATCTAGTAGTATTTTCTAAATTAAAATGCACCATATTATTTGCCTCTTTAAAGTTCAATCAATAATTAGAGCATATATATGTATAAAATAATACTCATAAATGATTAAAAGTAGTTTTAAAAGTAAAGAATGAGAGAGAGAACTATCTATAGCTGCATGCATTAATTGTGAATCACTTCAAAAAGTTGTTTCCGTGCAAAGTAACAAAGAGAAAGGTGTAGGACGTAAAATATTATTCACATTTTGTCACTCATCAAATGAACCATCAAGAATAGTGAGAAGATAACTGAATTTAGACATAAAATTTTAGATACTCAGACTCCATTCTCCTAAATTTTTTGTCTAAAATAATTTTTTGGTTTTTTTTTTTATTTTTGTAACATTTGTTGTGCTTTTTGTCGTAAAAATTTGGCATAATGATTCCTCTCGATGAGAGAAATAAAAAGAGTATAAAAATATGGGTCGATATTGAAAAAGTTCATATAAGACGACACTTTAGACAAAAAAAGATAGCTATTTAGAAATTTTTTTCGTCTTGAGTGAACTTGTTTTTCACTTTTGGTCAAGATTTTTGTACTTTTTGGACTCTTCTTATCAAGATGAATAGCTATTTCTTCAAAAAATACGATGCAAATCAAACAAAAATTCAAAAAAGATGAACAAAAATACATAAAACGAAATTGACAAAAAAAAATTAATGGAGCCCAGTCTGTGAATGCTTAAAGTAGAGGAACTAAAATGCAATTACACAACAATTTAATTTGTGTCCTGACAATCGAGGACCACTCCGCCTCAACTTCTGTTGTGACTTGTGCGGTCATCCATTGGCTTGCCCGGTACGGTACGATAAGACTTTTAGGCCTTGTTCGGTTTGGAACTCTAAATCTAAAATTTTGAAAAAAGTAACTTTTCTACTTTTTCTCTCTCTAAATTTTCAATCATTACTCTCATTTTTCACTATATCTCTCTCTACTTTTTACATCTCTCCACAATCAATACTCTCATTTATTTCACTACCTTTATTCAAAAACACTACTCAAAACTCACAACCGAACAAGGGCTTAGAAAAAGTCTGGTGTTGCCCTTATTTGATTTTTTTTTTATATTTGTTTGTTTTGCGCCAGATTTTTTTGAGTTTTTTGATTCGTCTCGTCGAGACGAATCGGAAAAATAAAAAAAATTTACCCAAATATTTTGAACAATGACCATTTTAAATAAATAAAGTAAAAAAAGTCGACATTTTTTTTACTTAAAAGTGGTCTTTATTTAAAATATTTGGGTAAAAGGAATTTTATTACTTTTTCAATTTATTTCGACGAGATGAATCAAAAAGTCAAAAAATTTGACTCTGAAACTAACAAATGGGAAAAAAAAATTCAAATAAAAACAAAACCAAAAAAATTGTTAGTGGAAAAAGCGGAAGCAAGTATTTTGAAGTCCGTCGACTGCCTGCCTTAATCATAGCCCATGAGCTAGACTCGGGCTTTACGCCTTGTATATGATACTAGGTAACGGCCGAAGTGCAATGCACGAAAAACATGCTTTGTTGGTTGGTAATTGTAGGTTTTTCTGGGGCTGCTAAATACGTTATGAAAATAACATTCATACCCTAGCAGAGAAGTGCATGGCTGCCTGCTAAGCACGACACGACATGCATGCCCGTTGGTTTTCAAACGGAAAGAATTTATCGAGGAATCACAAGACTGAGGCAAAACAATAAATTGACCGAGCTCACCTTTGCAGCGCTACTATAGCAGCGAAAGATAACTTTTCCAATTGGTAGTTTTATTTTTGAGTGGGTCGTGTATTTGCAAGTCGAAATCTCAAAAGTTTTTTCTCTCCAAGTTTGATAGGAGTAATATATAAAGTTCTTGAGTTTGTTTTTCAAATTGTTTACGGTTATTTTCTAAATTAACACTTTAAATTTCGTATGCTAAGACTAGGCCTGTTATTAATCCAACCTAAACCAACTTTTTGACCCCACTGTTCCAAATTCTTGAGTTCGCTTCTGAATATAACGCAAGTAGATCATGTGGCTATGGAGCATTATGGACGTTCAATATAGCAGATTTTTTTTGTAAACATGCTTTCCTCCCTGGAAATTTACGACTTAAGCGGCTTGGATTATCTTTATGACGCGAGTGAATCACCACTGGTCAATTGACAACAAGATCACGACAAAGTTTCGGTCCTTCTAATTCCTGAAGTAATATAATCACCTCTTCCTTCATACAAAATTAGTTCTATAATCAGAAAATGTCCATTGACCAGGCCAAAAAAAAAAAAAAAAAACAAAGCAAAAAACGATGATATACTTCTGAGTTTTTCGAAATAAGTTTTTTAATTGCTTCGCATCTTCATCGATGATAAGTGTCATCTGGATACATATTATTGCACGACCAATTGCTTGTTATCAAATTTGAAGGCAAGTGATTTTCGCACTCCAAAAATTGTTAACTTTTGTGGAATGAAAAGTGCGGTTAACAATTTTAAAAGTGCGAAAATCACTCTCCAATTTTAATTGTTCGTTGCATTCTGGAACCAAACAACTTGGAACCAACGGGCAACTGGAGACGTGGTAAAGCACGAACTGCTAATAATTAAGGTTATATAATGTTTTCCAACAAAGAATTGAAGAGCCGTCTTAGCTCAGCCGGTAGAGCGCGTGGCTTTTAACCACGTGGTCGTGGGTTCGATTCCCACAGACGGCGTCTTTACTTTTACAGAAAGTTCGATTCCCACACACGGCGTCTTTACTTTTACAGAAAGTTCGTACACACAGCAGGTCTGTGCACAAATTTTATTTTGGGACTCACCATGGATTCCACATAAATCATCCGATCCGTTCATTAAATGTAAAATATTTTTTCAAGGGTTTCCATAAAAAATAAGTTCAATCCGATATCTATAGGTGCTCGATTCAATTATATAATTTTCCATTATCCGGAAATCTCAATGAAAAGTTAGATGCTTGGATGAAGCACCTATAGGTATCGGATTGAGTTTATTTTTTACGGAGACCCTTGAAAAAATGTGTTACATTTAATGAATGGCTCGGATGATTTATGTGAGACCCATGGTGGGCCCCACAACAAAATCTGTGCACTAATTGATGTGTGTAGCAGCGTTCTTACTTTTATGGCCATATATTATCTTTCCTTTTCGCTTCAGAATTAGCCATATATGTTTTTCGCTTCAGAAGTATGAAAGGAAAGCATATTAGCACTTGAAGAAATAGTTCCATACAATATAAAGCCATATATTTTTCGGTTCAGAAGTATGAAAGGAAAGCATATTCGCACTCGAAGAAATAGTTCCATACAACAATAAGTTATAGTGGCATTAGAGCATCCGCAATGGGAATAATCAAAATCAATAACCAAAATGTGCCACGTCATCATTTGATTATCCATTTAGTTCATAATTAAACTTAACAACCTCTATCTCCACGTTGGTTATTTTTACATCCCTAACCAAAAAAACCCCCACAATACACGATGCACCTATATTCAATCGCAAACGAGTTCCAATCAAGCACCGGACCACACCAAATTATTCGTCTCAATGAGACGATTCCAATGTGAGGTGTTTTTGAGTTATTGAGTTTTGAATTTGGTTATTGGGTTTGGTTATTGAGTTTTGGTTATGGATAAAAGTTGTTAAGTTTGGTTATGGAATTGATGGAATTTGGTTATTTGCTAAAAGACTTGTAACTTTGCTTATTACAATGTGAGCTATTTTTTGAGCATTGTTGTTAAGTTTGATTATCCACATCCATTTGCTTATTACAATGCGGATGCTCTTAGAGTGCCTAAAAATGTTTATTTTAATGCATGGGAGTAGAGTTGTAAACGAGCCGAGCTCAAACTCGAGAGGTTAAGGTTGAGCTCGACTCGTTTACGATTGTTTGTAAATGAGCCAAAAACTTGAGCTCGAGTGAGCCGAATTTAGTCATTTACTAAACGAGTCTCTCTTAACAAGCCGAGCTTTTGTCAAACGATTGACTCATTTAGTAAAGAGCCAAAAACTTGAGTTCGAGCTCGGCTCATTTAGTAAACGAGCCAAGCCGAGTGTTAACCAGTGAACACATCACATAATTCTCCTCATCATCCTTCACCTCACAATTGTCCAGTTCATATGTCTGTTGCTCATGATCATGCACCTGCGAAGATAGCAGCAAGAAATAAAAGGGTGCATGAAGGACGAAAGGGCAGCCAGGAGCCGCTGTATCGCGGCTATTGCCGGGTGTTCCTCTTCCTCACCCCATAGCTTCCAACACAACTACAATGTATTATGTGCAGCCTCTTGAAGTCATCACCGCCTCTCCAGATGATTCCGAAAATTTCTAGGTTTTTTCGAAATGTTTTGAATCTCGCCGGAATGTTTCAGATTCCACTAGAAAGTTTGGGTCCCCTCGGAACCTTTCGAACTGCGATGGAAGCCTCCAGACTCCGCAGGATACATGTGGATCCTTCCGGAAACTTCCGGTTCTTGAATCTAAGAATTCTCCACCATCTTTCTCTTTCCATCCACATTTATCTAGAACTTTCTTGTAATATTTCTAGGAAGCTTAGTCTAGAATTGTCCTAGTCTACAATGTTCTAATGACTTTATAAAGGGGAGTGATTTTTGTCACTCCCCTTTTTGTTAATGCCACTCTCCCTTGTGTTTTTAATAGATGATTTGTTTTGTAAAAGATAGAGAGTGGCATTAACAAAAAGGAGAGTGACAAAATCAATTTCCTTTATAAATAGGAATATAGATATCATTTGTATGTGTGTGCAAAAAGTGAGTGCACATGTGTGTTTGCGTGAGTAAGAGAGTTTCTTGTGTGTGAATTGAGTGTAGTATTGTTGTGTATAGGTGAGTGTATTTGTGTAACTTTGTACTGAATGAGAGTGTGAGTATTCAATACAAGGTATAGTTTAAGGTGTCCGAACTCAACACAGCCAAGTTAAGGGAATTCCTCAGCGTGCAACGTGGCAGCCCCTTCACCTTCGCCCCTGCTCTTTGCCTCGTTGCAACCTTGTCCTCTGTTCCGCGAAATGTGTCCCCTGTTGAAGGTGTGGAAGAAAAGATCAAGAGAATACAAACCAAAATTGCTGACACAAAGGATCGTGTTTGAGGGGCGGAACTATCCAATTTGAAAGAAGGGTTTTCCAGTTACCTTTTTTGTCTACAATCTTGTTAAATTCCGTGCTTGACGAGTTTCCCACTACAAGATTTCCGGTTTTAAGACAACAATTGGAGAAGGAAATTTCGAGAAGAGTTAGATCCAAGCTGAGGTTTTGCTATTTGAAGACAATTTTTCTGGTTTGTCGAGTAAATTGTTTTTTGATGGAGTTTCAGTGGGGCAGCAGGATTCATGCCAAGGAATGACGATGTTTCTTGGTCTATATCAAATGACTAGGGCTACTCGCGGTTCGGTTCAGTTCGGATTTGTAGAAATCCAAGGACCGAACCACTAGTCATAATTTTTTCAAAATGAAATCCATGTTCGGACCAAAAGTCTTAGAGAATGCAGTCCACCGAATAAACAAAACGTTCATGCAGAGCCCAAATTCATACATCAGAAGATTGAAGAAGAGGACAGGAAGGAAAAGCACACAAATGGCTGAATATCATTATACATCTCTCAAGAAGCATCCAAGAAAAGCAGTAGAGTCGAATGTCGAAAGTTTCAGAGCTTATGAGCCACCTGTTGCAAAGCAGCAGACAAATGATGAACACAAAGAACATTCTAATGATCAAAACAAAGATATGAATGTGATTAATTTTATTCCCGAGCAATACAGAAACATGGTTACAACTATATTGAAGGATGAATCGAGGTAAGAATCGTACAAAAAACTTGAAGTTTGATTTCCCAAAGTACTTTAAAACTTTACCTACTAATATACAAATCTAACTTGCAGAATTCGCGTCTGGGCTGCAGAAGAAGTTGACAGTTTTGTATTTGATGATGATTTCAGATTTCTTATGCTAGATGAAGCGCTAACGTCTGGGGTAAAAATAAATATGCTATTTTACTTTCATTAAATGTGTTCACCTCTTGCGTACACTTATTATCTTGCATATATATTCTGACACAGCTTATTGGTACTTATACGAGAATCTTGATGGATCAAAACAAAAAGAAAAAAGAAAGTAGAAATCCATCATTTTCGCTTGGATTGGATACGGAAACATCATACTTGTTCAACACCAGATTCACGGTAAAAAACAATACTATTAAATTCTCTGCAGCGTAACAGTTTGTTGATTAAATTCAACTCTATGGATGTGTGAAATCAGATAACGAAATTAAAAAAAGACAGGACAGATGTGCTTAAGGACGGTCTGACAGCTGCTGTGGAATGCACATTTATTCATTTCCCATTGGTTTATGATGAGCACTGGACACTTCTTGTACTTAACACACTTAATGGGAAATGGGATTTTTACAACTCATTGGCAAGGCTGAACAAAAAGCATGCGAAAAGGGCAAAACAACTTGTAAGATAAGTGCTTGGATATTACATTTTTCATATTGTATGTTTTGCATTACTCGGAATGTTTCAAAATGAATTGCAGACGAATCAAATTGCAAAGGACATAAATCTCTTCACAGGAACTATACGAATGACTAACAAGGTCAAGATTGTACCAAATGCACCGCAACAACACCCAGAATCGTAAGTTTTAAGGAACTTTGAATTTGTTGGCAAAGTTTAACGTTTAATTCACTAACGCCAATTCAATTTTTGTGCAGTGTCGATTGCGGTGTTATAGTCTGCTATCTAATGGATAGAATATCAAGCAACAAGGAAATTAATCTGACACTATCAAAGGAACAATGCAAAAGATTCAGAGCTAAAATGGATGTTAAATTGTTAACCGATACACCAAGATCATGGAGTCCAGAAGACAATGAAGACGATGATTTTGATATTTGAGTTATTTTAAATAATGCTAGTGGTTTTGTTTTTTTGCAAAAGCCCTACGGTTCCAATCCAATCCATGACTCGCGGATCGATTACGGTTTTATCCACGGATTACGTTATGTAAGCGAGCAAAAATTAATATATCACACACTAACACTAGATATTCATTCAAACCAAAGACCAAAGCATTAGCTGCATCACAGTTTTAGTCTTCTAGACATCAATATAGTTGAGGAAGAGGAACGGAGGAAGATTAGGAGAGGAGAAGACTGAAGAGAGGTACGGATGCAGTGTCTTTTGTGAAGAATTTGATCTTTGAATTGAAGAAAATAGGAAAAAGGATTTACTTATCGTCTTATCCTTAACTACGCTTTACCCTCTAAATTTTATGTAGACTTAAACTGTATTCCATTATTAAGTAAAATACTAAAATTGGTAAAAAAAATTATTTATAGGTGAAAATTATTTGTATATATATATACGCGCGCACACACACACACACACACACATATATATATATATATATATATATAATAAATTCTCACAGTTCGGTTCGGTTAATCCATGGTTTCGTAATGAAAATCTGTGGACCGAACCGCAAGTCACGGTTTTCTAATTTCTCAATCCGTGTCTAGACCATTAATCCATAGACAAAATTCAAAAAGTACGGATCGGTTAGGTCCGGACCGATTTCACGGTTCAGTGAATGTTGTGAGCAATCCTACGTATATAAGCGAGTCTTGAATTTTAAATTCATTTTATTTTGATATTTTGCTGTTCAATTTTTTTAATTTGATATTATTTAACAAGAGGAAAATCCCTATCTTGTATGGTTCGGTATCATCCTAGACTATCATTTGATGTTTGGGTCTTGTTTGATCCCAATAGTGATGAGTGAAAAAGATCTACAAAATTGACATGGATGCTCGTGGATTAATCAGCTTGTTTGATGATGTTAAAACGTAAAATTTGCTATATATATATATATCGGGTCGGTTCCGTAAACACCTAAAAAAATACCCAAACAAACACTCCATCTCAACCCTCCATTTCAACCCTCCATTTCAAGGCTGAGATTAAATCCCACTTCATCCCAAAAAAACAAATCACGTCTGCCCCTTCCCCATTCTCAGACTTTCAGACCACCATCCCCCCTCCACCTCTCTCCACTCCGACCGACGAGCTCAGCTCCCGCCGCCGATGACCCACCACCACACCGCCGCAGGCCCACCTGCCGAGAACCGGATCCTCTGTCTCTCGGGACGCACCCAGGTCTCTCTCTCACTCTCTCTGAACTTGCTGAATCCTCTTCCATAGCTTCTCATAACGACGACGACAACAACAGCCCAAATCAATACAAGAAGCAGAAACCACAACAGAAATCAACCTTCTTGCCGAGAACCAGAAGTATATTCTCGCTAGACTAATCTTTCAGGTTCAAACCCCCAAAAATTAGGGTTTCAAAAGTTCCTTTTTTCATTTATTTTTGGTAATGGCATGTTTGGGATTCCCTTTATTTTAAATAGATTCTAGTTTTTGAGTTGTAAATTATAGATTTTTGAATTACAACCACAATTAAGAGCTTTTGGAGGGTATGTGCAGACTACACTTCGTTCGTACAAGTATCGTGTACGTAAAAGTATAAACGATAATTCAAAAGGCTTCGTTTGGTCATTCTTGGATTCCCTATTTACCGGGTTTTTTCCGATAATTTGTCTTGGTAGAATTGATTTGAAAAGGTGCGGCCAGACAATATTCGAAACTGAATGCAGAATGGAAAAAAGGGTCTCCCAAACATGCTTCAAATTGTTTTTCTTTCGTTTCTGTTTTCTGCTTCTTGTATTGATTTGGGTTGTTGTTGTTGTTCATAGATATATGCTAGTTGAACCTGTTTCATGTGGGCTGCAAAATCTTTGGAATGGCATGGTGCATTTTACTCTGGCTTTAATTGCCATTGGGGAAGCTAGTAGTCAGTTTCTAGGTCAATACTATCAGGTTTTTTAGATCTTATTGTTTTTATCTATGAAAAAACCTTGTTTTGGAATGATCTACGTATGTGCAAAGGAGGTGGGGTGCCCTACTTTCCTCACATGCTTATAGGAAGGAACTGAAGTTTGAATATTAAGCTCACTTGCTCAGGTGTAAATCGCCAAGTATTCCAGAGGGAATACAAGCAAACCTCAACTGCTCTCTTTGTTAAAATAAGTAGAACTTGTAAATAGCTTCATGACTGGTTCTAGAGAGTGTCAACGTGGTCCACTGTCGATACTTTGGAACTCAAGGTGGTTGTGGGCAATGGACATTCTGAGTTTTCTTAAAATTTCCTTTTCACGGGCGATCTTCTGAAAATAGAAGTCTGCCTTGTGCATTCATCCATCTATTGACCCCAATCTTGATTGTTTGCATGTTTTCATACTGCATTTATGGAGCGTAATGATATTTACTTTGTGCCTTTGCAAATCATGTAGGTTCTTCCATCGAGAACACATCCGTTAATGCAGATGAGTGTGTTTCGTGGTTACATTCTAAGTGGGACCAAGATACGTGCTGAAGATCAGCTCCAACCGAAGTGACTTAAATTATGCTCAGCTTCTCAACTTCAATTTTTCCCTTTTATCTGGCTGGCAATTCCTTAACTCGTAGTGTACACTAGCTATTTCTTCAGTAAGGATGTACACTAGCAGAAAAATAAGAAAAAGGATGAAGAAGGGCAGAGCAAGGAGGACGCTTCAGGTGCAAAAGAAGAAAGTGAAGAGGAAAGAGCAATTACATTGAGGCCCTTAAATATGGAAGACATGAGGCTGTTTGAAGATGCAACAACCAAAGAGGACGGCCTGTTATTTGGGGATATATATATATTTTTTTTGTAATCTGGATGGATAGAGCTGTCTGAATTGGATTTGGATGGAGCTAGGTTTTTTGTTAGGGCTGATAATAGAGCTATGTTTTTTGTTGGCTGTATTTTGTAAACTTAATTTGAATAGAAGCTGTATTTTGTAAACATTTGACAAGCTTATAGCAGTGGGCAATCTTAGTTGACACTTAATGGTTGTTCCACTCAAGTATTGTTCTCCGGAAGTTTGGGCAATCTGGAATTTTTTTTTTTAATCAATGTGTTTCAATTGTTATACCATAGCATGTGCAGATTGAATGGTTGAGATATGGCTGCTTGATAACTTGGCAAAGGATTTTATGGTTTTTGTTGTGAAAGGTGATTAACCAGTTATGAGAAATGCCCGACATGGACTTATGCGCTACTTGATGCTATTTCTGTTGTTCTTATTGTACTGATTGAGACGCGAGACGTCGGGCTAGGACCAAAAACAAAGGAAACTCTGCCAAAATGCAGCTTTAAAATTAAAACCATGAAACCACCATAAAATGCAGCAACAAGCATGGTCCAACAACGAACATGATTAATGAAATTGCCATGGCTCATCACCAATTGTGCAACAGCAAGCTACCAATGCAGCAGCAGACCAGAATGTAGAGAAGCCAGAGAAATCACAGCTTTGGAAACTTTGGAAATACAACCTGGAAAAAGGGACTCACAAATCTAGTCCACCCAAATGAAGCAAGACAACACAAATGATCCGTATATCTTACATTCAATTCTATTCCAAAACTGCTCCATAAAAAGAACTTTCTTATAGTTAACCTAAAAATCGGTCCATCCCATTACATTCAATTCCAAACTGAAAGCACAATTACTACATTAGTATTCTTTAAAGAACTTTCACTTAACCTAATCCATACAATTACTACATTAGTATCATTCGGAGCAATCTTTCTTACATTCAATTTCATCCCAAAAACTGATCCATACAAAGAACTTTCTTATAGTCCTAGGAAGTGATCATTACAAAACAAAGCCAACAAGCCAAAATATTCCAAGATCATTCGGAGCAATCTGAGCCGTCCTCTTGGTCACTATCTAAGCCTTCCGTGTCCTCTTCAAAGCCTATTGAATAAATTTGACAAATAAAAAAATAAGATTAGTAAATAAGAACATCTATGTCAATAAGAACAATAGGATTAGTACTTGAGTACACCATTATATATGCATTATCTGCACACACACTAAAACAGAGTACACCACAAAAAACAAGAAAAAACTGTGTAATCCTCTTCAATGCATTATTATCCTCTTCAATCCTCTGCACACACACAGATAATGCATTATTATGCTTGCAAACCGTGTAATCCTCTTCAATGCCCCTTGAATCCTTGATTAAGGATGGGTCCGACAAGAAAAAACTTGGGAAATAAAACAAAACTGAATTGAACCCATGAGAGGAAACCGATCATGAATGTGAAGTAAAGGAATTGAAGAATAAAACCGTTTGATTCGAGTAGTATGCCACGGAAAGAGGGAGAGAGTCGGCGGCGGCGCGCGGTGGAGAGTTGTTGGCGGCTGGGCTCGTCGGTCGGAGTGGAGGGAGATGGAGAGGTCGGGCAGCGGCGGGTGGGTCTCTCAGACGTGGGAGAGAGAGAGCGTGAGAGAGGTGGTGGGTCGTCGGTGGCCGGGGCTCATCGGTCGGAGCTCGTCGGTCGGAGTGGAGGGAGGTGGAGTGGTGGGTGTCAGAGTGGAGGGGTGCGTGTCGGACTGGAGGGAGCTGGAGGGGTGGGTGTCCGACTGGAGGGAAAGCAGAAACTGGAGGGAAAACAGAACGTGCGGTCTTTGTTTGGGTGTTTTTAGGGGTGGAGTGGATTTAATCTCAGCCCTTGAAATGGAGGGCTAAGATGGGGTGTTTGTTTGGGTGTTTTTTTGGGTGTTTACGGAACCGACCCGTATATATATATATATATATATATATATATATATGCGATTATAGGTACTCGACATTTGACAATACTACAATATATACTGAAACCCCACACAAATAATCGGAGCCGTTCAATTTGTTTAAAACATGTTTTTAAGGGTTCCCGTAAAAACTCATCTTATTTAGACATCGACAAGGGCTTGATCGGCTCATTCAATTTTATCCTATATATATATATATAGAGTGATTTACTTATATATCACATACTTTTGACAATAGATTTTTTGAAATCCCGCATGGGACCTTCAAACAAATGATCGGAGCCGCTCAATGTATTTAAAACATGTTTTTAAGGGGTCCCGTAAAAAATTAACGCATTTGGATATCGGTAAGGGCTTGATCGGCTCATTTAGTTGATTCCTGTCAAATTTGACAAGATAAAATTGAATGAGCCGATCAAGCCCTTGCCGATATCCAAATGAGTTGATTTTTTACGGGAACCCTTAAAAACATGTTTTAAACCAATTGAACGGCTCCGATTATTTGCGCGGGGCTCTGAAAAATATATTGTCAAAAATATTGTCAAATGTATTGTCTCTAGAATGGGCCCCATATATATATAAGGAATCTTTATGTAAAACAATTACTACATTTAAGGAATTTTTTCGAAAACTTGACAAAAATACTAAGAAATAAAAGAAGAATCTCTCCCTAGGTTTCGGGAGCTCTGCTCCCAAACCCCACCGTGAGCGCCGGCCTCCTAAATTCTATCATAGTCAGCGGAGTAACAATCCAAGCCAAATCAAACTTGGCATATAAAAGGAGTTTTTTTTTTTCCCCCCAATATTGCATACATCCGGGGGTTAGCGGGGTATTACTATGTAGTCTATGTTAGTCAATAGGGGGTGCAAATACTGTTTATAGCCCAAAACCCCAAATTCGCCTCCCGTGGGGCTCGAAGCTACGCCTCCATTGTAGGGGGAGGATGAGACAACCAACTTCACTAGAAAGGGTTTCTCGTCAAAGGAGTTGTGACTACTAGGATGGTCTTTTAATCACGTGGAGCACTTGAAAAACAATTGCCAAACGATACCTTTCTCCTTCAACGATAATGCTCTATTTTTTGACCCTTTTTTGACGACAACCTGCATAAAACAAGGGGATGACAGCATGAAAGGTTGCTTTGAATGCTTATGCAAAGATTACTTGAGAACCAATTATTCCGTGATCTTAAAAGTATTTCCTCCTTCATGCGTTTGTTCCCAAAGTAACAATTGTTCTACAACAATTACATGGGAAGCTTCTGCCTTTTGTAATTAAAGAATAATAAATCGATGGAATCCTCTCACTTTTTTCTTGACAATCAGATGTTCGGGTCAATTTGCGTGCACCTCGATTAATTCCGGGACCTTTGAAGTTAACGATCGAGTAAATCCTCCAGTGACCCTAAAGTTTGGAATGTCTAGCGTCCGTGTGCAAACACTCTTTGCTTTTCTCGTTCCCACTCGACCAGACCCCGGGATAATGGAATCCTCTTTTTCCTTCCTTAGCAGAGAAGGAACAACTGAGAAGGGAAAAAACCCATCAGAAGACCAGCTAAAGTTTGGAAGATTGGTGGATGGATTGCTTTATATATGAAAACAAGAGGCTAAAGTTTGAGGGTTCTTTTAACACACCTCTAAAAGCTAAAGTAGCAACAATCATATGAATAAACTCTAAATTATGTGCACAAAAGATTGACAATTGCGTATCTCGAATTAAACAAGTACTACATCTTCTTTCTTTCTTTCTATTTTTTTTTTCCTGAGAATCAAAGAACAACTATATAAAGTTTAAAATTTTTTACTGTTTTCTTCCATTTCGTTTTGAACTGGGTAAGGTTGAAAAAGATGAAGGATTTCTGCTACAATATGCATATAATACGATTAGGAACATGCACCACTACGTTAGCCGTGTGCGTCGTAAGTTCAGGTGTCAAAAAAAATTACTCTTTCTGTCCCATTTTAAATGCTCCCTAGGGACGGAGGGAGTAAAAAAGGCATAAATTTGATCGAAATTTGAAGAGCGATAAGTCTATGGCTGACCTGGAGCTGAAGATGTTCTAGCTAGTAATATTTCCCTTTGCAAAACGGGGCCTAAGTATACGTCTTTCACATAATCAGGAGTTAAAAAATTTGCTATGGAGTTAGAATTTTTAATATGCGGGGTCGAACACTAGAACAATATGTAACAGTTTAGGCAAATTAGGAGCTCTATTATGGGATCGAAATAACAAATTAGGACCAGAGAGCAGATTAGTCAAGATTGGTTAGAACAAAATTACCGCGATCCCACATGCACTGAAACCTATGCAAAATGGCGAACCGTAAAGTTTGGCCGACAAAAAGTCCCGTCCTTCCAATTTTGCCATCACCCTCTTCAGCTCCTTATAAAATCCTGCATCATTCCCCTTCTTCAACACAGCACAGAGAGAGAGAGAGAGAGAGAGAGAGAGAGATTCAATAATGGCGACTGTTCGTTACACTTCAGCCTTCTTCGTTATCTTCCTCCTACACGTAGCTCAATTGGCAAGTAAGTCTTCCATTCTTGAGCTTCCTCTGTATTTTTTCACTTTGAACACGCCATGATTTGGATTAGTCCTTTTGCTGCTTCTTTTTTCCCACTATTTTTCGTTCAAAAAAAAAAAAAAAAACAAATCAAGAATCATTCAAAAAAATTGGGAGTTCTTTGTATTAAGAATATCTGTTTCCTTATATTCAAAAAATACCGGAAAATACGACGTCCTATGATTTGATTGCATGCAATGGATACTTGTAGAAATATGGGCACACAAAGGCTCGGTGAGAAATTATGCTCCTACTTTTTTGGGCTCCGAAAAAGTACAATTTCGGTTCCGAAAACATTTTTTTCGAGTCTACTTCAGTGATCGGAAACCATTTATGTGTTTAGCGCGCGGAGAACATAAAACATGCCGAAAATCAAGTTGATTGGATATCATTGGTATAGTTTTGAAACAGGTTTTACATCCAAAAAAGTAAGGCTACAACACTAGATCAAAACCCATTTCAACCATTTTTTGCTATATAAATTTGTTCTGAAACCATCGCATATCAACTTGATTTTTGACATGTTTGATGTTTTCTACGAATGCAAAATATAAATTTGTTCCGAAATCGTATATATTCGTCAACTTTATTTTTGACACGATTGATGCGCTTGATAAGTTCAAAAAAAATACCGGTCCTAGTCATTCAAGTGGGCTGGAAAAGAATGATTTTCAGGCTGAAATTGTACGGAGTACTTCCCAATCCATCTGATAGGGAGGAGGAAGGAGTTTGTCAGAGTTGAGCATTTGTAATCTTTGTGAGGAGAAAAACTTTTTTACGGGATGTTGTAAAGAAGATTTACGGTTCTAAATCACGCGTGTTCAAAAGTGTTTTGAATAATTCGAATTGAAAATCAATTTTGATTTTTATCGATTAAAATTGAAAACACACCTCATCCATTGATTGCGCGAACAACGGGTGAAATCGAGTGAAGCCGTTAATAAGTCATTCATTCTCTCTCTCCTTTGTTACATATGATCAATTCTTCTTCGTTCTTTCACAAGACTCCTCTGTAATTGCAGAATCCGACCCATTCATCGGGGTGAACTATGGCCAGGTCGCCGACAACCTCCCGCCGCCGGATGCAACAGCGAAGCTGCTCCAATCCACCTCAATCGAAAAGGTTCGGCTGTACGGAGCCGATCCGGCGATCATCAAAGCACTTGCAAATACCGGCATCGGTATCGTAATCGGAGCGTCGAACGGCGACATTCCGGCCATGGCCTCCGATCCGAACTTCGCCAAGAACTGGATAAACTCCAATGTGATTCCCTTCTACCCTGCCAGCAAGATCAATCTCATCAGCGTCGGCAACGAGGTCTTGCTCTCCGGCGACCGGAACCTGATGGGTCAGCTTCTGCCGGCTATGCAGAACCTTCAAAACGCCCTCAATTCAGCATCCTTAGGTAATAATATTACACTTCTACTCTCAATTACAGAATTTCTTTTCTACTTGTCCTAATTAGACGTCAAATTGCACAATTGTTTAAAAAAAAAAAAATCCTCCATTTTAATGTCATCGTTCTTTGAAGATAAAAAAAAGAAGAAAAAGAAAGAAAGATGACAACTTAGGATGGATGATATCTTTCAATAAAGGTTTATTAATTGCACTCATTTTAGTTTGTTTCTTATTAATTGCACTCATTTTTGTCGCCTTTCGGTATTAGCGTGAGTTCAGGTTCAGGCTATTTACTAAACGGTGTTTTCGGTATTTAGTCCAAAGTACCCACTATTTAATACAACTGATTTCACTTAACTAAATGATAGTATTTTTGTTACTTTTAATGGAAACAATGGAGTATTTTAACATTAGTTTGAAGACAAAATATAACGTGAAGTTTACCCTAACTTTTGCTTTTGTACTTTCTTGGGCTTCTTTTCTTCCTTCCTTTTTTTAATTATTTTTATATTTATTCTAGGATCAAAATTTTTTCACGTTAAAAAGGTGAGAGTTATGGAAAGCTAGATTGAAAGCTAAACGTAGCCCTCCAACAAAGGGTTGTATCACATCGAGATGTCAATTCGCTTTCCACCCCAAGTGAGATGGGTCATTTTGAACCCCGTATTTGGACTTTTATGCCCTTCATATTTTGAATCGAGGCCCGGCCCAACTCACATCGTTTCCACAACCAATGGGGACCACCTCCCTCATATACAATCATGCGCAATACTTGAGGGTCCTATTTCACTCAAGGCCAATTCCCATTCACCAAACCAAGGTTCATCTCTTGTAGTTATTGAAAGACTCGTACAAGGATATTTGAGTAGACGATTGATGTATCCGACTCTCCGCTAACCTTCTTAGCATGCATTTCCAGCCGTGTCGCATCTAATTTGCTAAGCTACTGTCGGGTGCACGGGGAACTGCCTTTCCTCCCCCAAACTGACTTTCCCGTGGCAACATTTTAGTTTCACAGTTAAACCTTAAAAAAATTTCGACAAAAAATATGTCACGAGTTAATGTAAACTCATCTTCTACCTCTCATATTCTTTTGCAACTTCCCTTCATTAGGAGTTTCCCTCTATTTCTATGTGTTGTATACGTTGTTGATTACTTTTGCTCGTTCTCCAATCGTTTAGTGTGATACAGTAAACACAGAGCATTATGAAGATATTTTGTCTATAGACTATAACTTTTGCCTTCCCGAACCAAATTTGCTATCTCTACCATTGCTTAGGTGGGAAGATTAAGGTCTCCACGGTTCATTCAATGGCGGTGTTGAGGCAATCTGAGCCTCCATCTTCTGGAAGTTTCGATCCGAATTTTGCTGATTTGTTGAAAGGATTGTTGGAGTTCAACAATGCAAACGGTTCGCCTTTCCCAGTCAATCCTTATCCTTACTTTGCATACCAGAGCGATCCAAGGCCAGAGACTCTGGCATTTTGTTTATTTCAACCTAACTCAGGACGAGTCGACTCGGGCACCAATATCAAGTACACTAACATGTTCGACGCCCAGGTTAGCCGAATTCCACAAATCCCTGTTGTGATTTCTTTGTGATATTTTTCTTGTGTGTTTACAAGTGGGTATTTCAATGCGATGAACTTTAATAAATTTGAAGTTTTGTATCGATTTTGTTTTCTGTTCTTGTTGTGTAGACATCGCAAAAATTTGTTTGGTGGAGGGTTTGGCAAACCTGTTTTTGGAGAACATTTTTTAAAGGAACCCAAACTATTCTTCTGAGAAAACCCCACAAACCAAATGTAATTTCATTAGAGGATGTAAAAATGAGGGATACTTCCGTTTTCACAAAATGGAAAGTGTTTTTGAAATTGTATGTTAAAATGGTGACTAACCATGGACTAGAAAAGGGAAAACAGAAAAAAAAAAAAAAAATGGCTAGTACTTCTTTGCAGCTGGGTTAGCTGTCTCAAGAATTGAACTAACATAAGAGGTGAGACACAGAAAATCCTTCTGTGGTACATATAGGTCAAACTTATCATCAATTTGGATCACACAATGCAAATATAATGTGCCGAATGCTGATAGCACTGCTTTAATTCTTATTTGGGGTGGTACGCGCGTCTGATAAATGTGGTGCTACCACACTACATTAGGAACATACTGGGGAAGTATTCTTGTGTTTGACATGTAATTATTTATCTATACAGAAATGTGTGCTTTGGGTGCACTATCAAGGTTTTGGATAATGTGCAGGTGGATGCAGTTCGAGCAGCATTGAACTCAATGGGCTTCAAGGGCGTTGAGATAGTAGTCGCTGAGACAGGATGGCCATACAAAGGGGACGCGAACGAGGTCGGACCGAGCATGGACAATGCCAAGGCATACACTAATAATCTGATCGCCCACCTTAGGTCAATGGCAGGGACGCCATTGATGCCTGGGAAATCCGTGGATACGTATCTCTTTGCTCTATATGATGAGGATTTGAAGCCGGGACCGGCCTCAGAGCGATCATTCGGGCTTTTCAAGCCTGATTTGACCATTACCTATGACAATGGGCTTTCCAAGACAACCCAGGTGAGGTGATTGTTTCACAAGTAGGATATTACCACTTTGTTCAATTTTTGAATGAATTGTGATTTTTTCTAGCAACCCTGCTTGGCAAAAACTTCTAACCTTCTCTTTTCTTTGCTTCTTTTATGCTTTCTTTGCAATTTTATAATCACATATCCTTATTTTTCTCTTGTTAAGGAAGTTTTAATCTAAGATCCTATACAAAGAAAACTATGCTACTTAAAAAGATAAAAATAAGTGGCACAAGACAGAAAGCCTCGATATGTAGCTGCAAACGAGGGTGATACTTCTCCTCTTTTGATGCATTTGGGGGAAGGGGGCACCCCAACGGAATTACGAACTGGTATGGTATTAAAACTGATCCCCAATGTAAGGAAGTATTTCATGGAACCGTTACACCACGTGGTAAAACGGGGCTTGAGGATCCATTTTATTTTTATGAAACCCTTTCATCAAACTCGTGGCTCACTTTTTTAACACGTAGCCTGCAACAAATAAAACTTTACTGAACGTCCGGTCGGCTACGTGGAATAAAGTTTTCCATGATTCTAAAGAAACTTCGAGACTTGACACCAAAGTTGAGAAATGAGAATAATAAGTTTGGTCACGTTGATCTATCAATTATGTAAACAAGCTGCACCATGGTACCATATTCTCATTAAAGGAACCTTGGATTATTAATGAAAGAGCATCTGTGAAGGAGTGGGCACCCTTTTTTCCAGGTATATAGCACTTAGCTCTTATGTGGTTGGAGGTCCAGAAAGTGTCCTCACATCATACAATCCTTTTGGAAAATTCTCCCTAGGAAAAGTTTATTCCTAAAAAGAGATGCTGCCAACTGGCTCATTGTGGTTGGAGTGCCACAAATTACGCCAACAGTTAAATGTTTTTGTTGCAAAAATGGCCTCGACAGAGCTCAATAAAGAAAAATGATCCATATTGCCAACCCTAAATTTTATTGGGATTTAAGGCTCGGGTCGGTTTTGGTCAGGGTATACAGGAATAGTTGTTTCATGATGATTTAGCAACGGCTTTTGTACAGAAATTGAGGTGGAATTGACATTTTTGAAATTATACGAGTCACACTCGGGATCCTGGTTTGAATTTGAAGGACGACATAATTCATATCATTATTGCTCTTGTTGGCATGCTACTGATCCACTTGACATCATTTGTGTTGCTTTAAGGCTCCATCGACACCAAAAACTCCAGTGACTCCATCTCCAAACGCGAAGAAACCCGCTTGGTGTCTTCCAAAGGGAGGCGTATCGGATGCCCAATTGCAAGCAAATTTGGATTACGCTTGTGGACAACAAGGGATTGATTGTAGTCCAATCCAACCAGGTGGAGCTTGTTTTGAACCGAACACGGTGGCATCACATGCTGCTTATGCCATGAATCTTCTTTACCAAAGTTCTGCCAAGGATCCATCGAACTGCGATTTCTCTCAAACGGCCACAATCTCGTCCAACAATCCAAGTAAGTTTCCTCCATTCATTGAAACCTATCAACAGTCTTAAATCAAAGGAATTATTTTCCACTAAGTGACATGTATCCCTATATTGTATTCGGGTTGTTCTTACCTGCGCCATTTAGGATAGCAGACTCATCCGATAATGATGGATCTAACTTGGACACTGGAAAATAGAATTTTTTTTCTCCCCATATGATTCCTGAGGGTGATTCTTGACCATCTTATTGAAGGATTACTGGAGAAAACTTAAGACGCCAAACCAGATTAGCTTCATGTGAGTTTCTCAAACATTCATTAAGCCTATACCTCAGATAAACTAAACAAAAATTCATCCTAGCTAACTTAGTAGCCTCTGCATCTCTTTAGCAAGGGGGGCTTCCTTTGATGGATGGCCTTGGTTGTTTATTGGAACAATATTTGAAACCATCTTAGCGGCGTCAGGTCAGGTCGAAGCATGCATAGGATGGACCTAACTTGGACAGTAAAGGAATCAGAATTTTTTGTTTTCTGCTTTTTAACACGGCAAAGTGGTTCTGTCGTGCCTTCCTTTTTTTACTAGAAGATTAAAGAAGAAAATTTAATCCCATGACATTTAATTGCAACTTCTGCAAACATTTGCTACTCGTAAATATCAGTAAAACTCGCCATAGTCAACTTATTGTTGGACTGGAGAGTTTTGAACAAAAGCTTGTCACTTCGGTTATTTTTGCCGCCAGTTGTATTGCCTAAAGTAGTGAACGGGCTAAAAGACCATATTCTAACCAACTTCTTGTTGGTTTCAATATACATTATTCTGTAGGAGCGTAATTTAATTGTTCGTGCCACCAATTGTATCATGCAACTCTCATTTTTCCTCCCTTTATCATTTGTCTCGTAGGTTATAATGCGTGCAATTACCCTTCTGGAAGTACATGAAGAGAAGAGAAATCGGCATCGGAGACCTATCTTTAATAAAATGGTGGTGACTGCATGGCATGGCATTGTTCTTAATCTTAAGCTCTAGTTAAGGTATAGACAGGAAGAGAAGAGAGATTGGCAATGGCACATGGATGAGGAATTTGAGTTATTCCCTCTCCTTCATCACAGTTAAGGAATTCTGTTGCCCGATCGGTTGTGCTTGTGAGAAAGTCACATATTCGTAGTTGGAACTTCTAATTTTGCTGTATTTTGTAACTTTTTTTGTCAAAACGGTATGAGAATTTGATGATATGAAGCAAGCCAATACATCAATAAATATGGCTATCTTTCCCAGAGAGAGAGAGTGAGAGAGAATAACCAAGCGGGAGGTCTAGATTCTTGAGTTTGAACTCTAGGACCCACAATCTGAAACTAGCGCGTTCGTGTATGAGAGCTTCTCGCTTCAGAATTTTGCATACCAATACATCAAGAGAGATGTTTATGGAGCATAATTTGAGAGAGATGGTGGACTTGGCTTCTTTGGGTTATTGGTGATCTACTTGATCATCCTGCAGGGGGATGGAATGATTTAATTATCACTTCAGTCAAAATAATCTTTCTATAGAGAGTGTGATTTTCACGCTCGTATTTGTGATGAATGCACCTCTTTTTTACTATCTTATGGTAGGATCCATGAGCAAGTGAATGAACCCCAATGTAAATAGGGATAAGCAACCCCAATGTAAATAGGGATAAGCAATCCTTATCCACCAAACAACCCCCCTCCCCCAAACCCCAACTTCAAACGTCAATCACTATTTGGGTTCCATCATGGGCCCACAACGGTGATGCAAATCGTTTATCCCATACTTCTCGTTGCTAACATCATCTATAAATGATCAGGCATTTGTAAGTACATAAACGAATTGTGTAAAATGTACGGTTCAAGTTTAAAATTAGGTGAATGTCCATACTCTATTTCATACAAATTGTTCATGTATTTACGCACGATTGATTAAGCTGATTTTTTTACACATATGTTCTTCTTAACAAAGAGACTAGGGGATGAATGTTTGGGATCACTGTTTTGGGTTCCTAATAAGGCCCGTTTGGAGGGGTTTGGTGCACAAGGTAGGGAGGTGAGCCGATCCCTTGTAAATATGTGGTGTTCGAGTGATCTGGAGCATCACATGACAGTGCTCTTGGACAATTGAATAATTACTCCTCTTCTAAAATAATAAAAGTCTACAACCACACCTAAAATATAAACTGAAATACATAAACGCTCACATAAATGTGTGAGGCCCGCACATTTCACACATTTATGTGTGTATTTATATTTATATTTCTGTTTTAACTTGGAGATCAAAAATAAAAATAAAAAAGATTTTGGTTTAAACTTCCAAATTTCCCCCCTTCTTTATTTCCTTCTTTGCCCAAAGCAGAGAAAAGCCCCAACTTTTCGTTTCCCGAACCCTCGTCCGTTCTCTTGTGACGTCGACTTCTCCTCTTCTGGTCTCTCTCTCTCTCTCTCTCTCTCTCTCTCTTTGTTCTTGTTCTTTGTATACGATTGTCATGAGATTCTGATGGTCAGAACTACTCCACTAATCTTGGTTGGCATTGATATCAAATTTATGGCTCCCAAAAAATGAAAAAAGAATCCATCTCTGTTTATGTTCAAGCTCCTATCATTCTTTTACGTTATACTTTGTAGAAATTGATAAAATCCAAGTAGTCAATAGGTCTCGATCAAGATAGTAAAGGCTAACATTCAGGTTGGGTGAAGACGGGTCTCGTACCTTAGCCCTCGGACCTTGGAATTCATAATGATCTTTTCGGTTTCTGAAAACGAAGTGGCGACTCCATAAAATTCACTGCAACAGGAACTTTTGAAAAGATATGCCAAAATGGGTATCAAAGATATGCCAAAATGGGTATCTGCGAAGGGACACGCCGCAACTGGTGTCATTGCCCTGTGGCACCATCTCAAGACCAGGTCAATATCGAATACTCCTATGTCAAAATGAAGAATCTCTGGTGGGTCAATTTTGATACAAATCACACTAATGTAATACGATGGACGATGTCACAAAACAATACCTTTACTGATTCCCAGAATATCCGAATCTCAAGTAGCTTCTTGTTGTCGTAGTCGGAAACAATTGGGCAATCACCGACCTATTTCATGAGAGATTTCGGAATAAATAGTTTGCGATCAGCGGTACCACACGTGGGAGACAATGTCGTACTTTATGGGCACTAAAAAAATTCTCCAGGCCAATTTCACATGTACATTACAGTAGCAGCAGCAACAACAACAACAACAAAAAACCAATTTGTTTTTAATGCGAAGCCGACATTTTTATGTTCACACTGTTGTCTATTTTTCCCTTATAAATACAGCTCTCATCACCATTGTATACTCGTTTACCGATCAGAACTGAAAGGAGAGGGAGAAAGATGGAATTCAAGAATTCAATAATATTGATCAAGCTGTTGATTGTGCAATGCCTATTAGTTTGCTGCCTTGCTCGAGGTTTTGATTTCTTCTATTTTGTCCAACAGGTGGGCAGTTGTTTCTCTATTTACGACGAATACTTTACCCTGCGTTTATGTGGATTTTCTGAAAAGTTTTTCCCGTGATTATTGTCCAGTGGCCAGGATCGTACTGCGACACACAACAGAGTTGCTGCTATCCCACCACAGGAAAGCCGAACTCAGATTTCGGTATCCATGGGCTTTGGCCAAATAACGACGACGGCTCTTACCCATCAAATTGCGATCCTAACAACCCTTTTGATCAATCCGAGGTCCTTGATTACATTAAAACGCAATTCCATATTGTATAACTATTACGAATGACAACTTTAAACAATGGACATAAAGCCTCATACTGATACGAATCTCACAATACATTTAGGTTTCCGACTTGATCAGCAGCTTGCAAACGAGTTGGCCAACACTGGCATGCCCGAGCGGTAACGGAGTGTCGTTCTGGTCACACGAATGGGATAAACACGGGACATGCTCCGAGTCGATGTTCGATCAGCACGGGTATTTCCAGTTGCATGGCTCTCAACTTAAAAGGACAAATAGACCTACTTCAAATTCTTCAGGGGGACAGGTAATCACAATTTACCTTCAACATTTGAATCCATTTTTTTTTTCCCTCTGACGAACTATGATCAGTTTTTCCTCAAAATGTGCCATGCAAAAAAAAAAAAAAAAAAAGATTTTGTAGAAAAATTTATTTTTACACTAGTTTCTCCTAAATCTCTTGTCAAATGAACGCATGAAAGGAAAATAATTTTCCTTCATCTTTACTTACGTCATAAGATTTTGTCGGGAACTATATTCCTGCGTTGATTTCTTGAAAAGTGAACGGAGCCTAAAAGAATTTGGTGTTTGGAAACTGAGACAGGAATTAACCCGGACGGGGGGTCGTATAGCTTAAGCAGCATTCAAGGAGCAATCAACGATTCAATTGGGTCCCTTCCGTGGATAGAGTGCAATGCCGATGCATCTGGGAATAGCCTGTTATTCCAGGTTTACATTTGTGTGGACACTTCTGGATCAAACATTATCCAGTGCCCAATTATGCCAAATAGTGGAAAATGTGGTTCAAGTACCGTTGAGTTTCCTACTTTCTAGCCATTTTAAGCTGGAGAAATATAATAATTTATGTAATTTTTTTTTTTTTTGGGTCAGTAGTTTTATTGTAACCATGTCTTACCGCCAAAAACAAATAAATAAAGATACATTGTTGCATTTCTTGTTTCGTTTATTTTTTTACGATTGTAGTTTTGCCTATTTATTTTCTCTTTCGCTATTAAGAAACGTCAGTGTTTTTGGGTATTTTGGTTAAATATAATTGTATTGGATGTCTTAGTGGAATTAATGAAAAATTACGGAGCTAAACATACATGTCGCATTTCTTGTTTCTTTACTTTTTAATTCTTTTACTTTTGTCTGTCTTTTTTCTCCTTTTTTGTTGATAAGAATATATTTGTTGATTAGTTTGGTTTTGTCCAAGATATTTGTAATGAGATCTGTATTTTAAGTGTCGTTAGGCTTACATCACAACTTCTCACTTTTTTTCAAAAAAAAAAAAAATGATAATGAACATGGGGTAAAGTACGTCTTCCTGGCAAACTGTAGCGGTTTACGCTTATAGCCGAACGAGCTTGGTGACCCGTTTAAATGTAGTAGTATAAAATTATTGAATTGCGCAATGGAGGTTGAATAGTTCAATATTTAAAATATACAAGCATACCAAGCCGATAGCAGGTTGTTCAAGACATATTTGTAGACTTAACGGGCTTACAAACATATATTCGATTTTTTTTTTACGACTCAGGGTGCTTGGGCCAGCACACCGTAACTCGACTTATCCTTAAGGGACCACTCCTACTATCCTACTAGGGGAGTCTCGTATACAAATGGGACAAAACTCTGCACGAACTCGTTTTCACAAGGGTTGATATCACCTACGAAGTTTTGATTCGAAACTCTAGGGTAGAAAAACCTCAAGCCAACGGTCAAGGCCAAGGAGTTTTTTTAAGATTAATTTATTTATGGAAATGAATTTTTAACCGGCCATGTTGAGGTTGGAGGAATAAAGTAATGGAATATTACCATACAAGTAGCAACCTCCAGCAACAATTCCGTTGTCGTCCAGCGGTTAGGATATCTGGCTTTCACCCAGGAGACCCGGGTTCGATTCCCGGCAACGGAAACCCTTTTTAACAGCCTCCTTTGCTGATCCTTTTCTCCCTTTCATCCAAATGGGCTTGCACTAAAATGACCAAATATTCATTCAAAAGCAGAAATTCTGTAGCGAAAGAAGTCATTTCTTTTTGTTATTGATTTCCAGTGCACAGAATAAAAACTTGATTTTGATGATTACTAATTGGACGTTTTAACTTATAACTACGCCAAATATTGCTTTTGCCGGCGGTATTATTATCGGCGGTAAAAAAAACTGCTGTTAAAAGCTACTTTTACCGGCGTTAGTAAAACCGCCGGGAATAACTACCTAAAACGGCGGTTTTTTTAAGAATGCCGTTTTTATAAACTTTTACCGGCGGTTTTTTAAAATACCGCCGGGAAAAATAGAATATACGGTTTTTTTTTTTAATACCGGCGGTTTATTAATGCAGCTTATAATAATACCGACCGGTATAATACAAATATTATTATTTATCCTATATGACGCAATATGCGGGTCAGCCCAGTTGGTACCACACGCGTTATAGGATTCGGAGGTTCCGGGTTCGATTCTTGGGAGAACAAAAAAAAATTAACCACCGATTTTATTGCCGGCGGTAAAATCCCGCCGTTTTCAGTATTGCCGGCGGTTTTCTAATGCCGCTTTTGTTTTCCCGGCGGTTTATTTCCGGCGGTTTTTGAACTTTTACCGGCGGTTTTGGGACTATTAACGGCAGTTTTCTCATGCCGCTAATACTAAAATTTGGCGTAGTATAATTAGCTAGGCTCCGTTTGTTTCAAAGTAAAATATTTTTCTCAAAAATATTTTACCTACTTTGCGGTGTTTGGCTGGATAACACCAAGCAAAATATTTTTTGTTGTAAAATGTTTTACCCCATCCAGTGCAAAACGTTTTACTCCCAAAATCCCAGTAAGTTGTTTTTGGGGAAATTTGTCCACAGCTTCACGCTTTTGAAGTGCGGGAATTGTACAGCATGTCATTGTTACTCTCTCTCTCTCTCTCTCTCTCTCTCTCTCTCTCTCTCTGTTGGGGAATGAACCAAATTGATTTGGAAAACCACTAGCAAGTTAATTTCGTGATTAATTGGACACAATTTTAAATACAAAATTTGATCCAAATCTTGTTTGGAGTCCCACGCTAATAATCAGAGCCGTTTAATTTTTTTTGAAACACAAAATCTTGTGTTATTTGTTTTGTCCACGGAACCGGCCCTATAACGAGGAGACTGATCGATAAACAGCTTTTTCGAAGTTTAAATTGATTCAAAAAAAAAAAATTCTGAAAAGTATTTTCCAAATGTCAACCAAACACCGGAAAACAATAGTAACAAAAACAGTTTCAGCAAAATCATTTTATAGGGAAAAAAATTTTCATTGTAAAATATTTTACGTCAAAATAAACGGAGCCTTCATTCGCGCGCAGGTGTCTATTTCCACAGGAAGCTAATTTTTATTGTTCAATTCAATTCCCAACCCGAAGCGTATTTCCAAGCTTGCGCAATTCGCTCTGTTTTGCTGGCTGGCAGCTGTTACAATGGCTAGTTTACATACTTGCAGGAAAGGAGAGAAACAGCTATCCATCCGCGAACCAATCAAGTCCCAAGATATCGGAGTCTCATATGCATAGTGTCATCTCTGGAAATCTGGAATCGCTTCGTAAAACATTTTACATTGAAACAAACGGAGCCTAAGGGTGTCCGCTTGTGATCGAGCCCAATCCAACGGGAACATGCACGCTTCATCCCATAGCCCATTCCGACTACTTCGACCCATTCATTAGCAAAATTCAGCCCTCTTCAAGTTGTTTATCGGACTGTTGTGAAAAGTATAATGAATGGCTTTGCTGATCACTTAGTGTTTTCGCACGCTTTTCAATAAATTTCTCTCCACTTATTACTCTCGTCTTTCTATCTATGTCTCCGATAGTAGGAGTAACTCTAGACCGTTCATGAGTTTATAAAAAGAATGTCCCTAACTAGTATTTCAAATTTACAGCTGCAAGAACTATCGTACGTTATTGAGAAATTTTCCTTCGCTTTCCAAGGAATTAAGAGGGCACATGGCGTTTTTAAGTGTAATTGTTGTTTCCTTTAACCTAGTCAACAGCTTGCTTTAGGCTTTTATGGTACCTTCTTCTTCTTTTTTAATCAAAGCCTATATGGTACTTTGTACGCAAAGAAAACTGATATTTTGCCAAAAGAGCTATGGTGCAACACTCATACCCAAAAAAAAAAATACGCAAACACCAAAAATAAAAACAAAAAAAGCGCAATTCATGTCAAACATTGCGTAACTATGTTGTGGTTTACCGTATATCCAGATTCGTAACTTCACTAAAGAAATTGATCGATAGATAGAACGAAAATTGCCTAACTAATCAACCAAAAAATGCATACCATGCATACAAAAAGAACATGTTTGCCATGCAACAAATTAATCTAAAAATGCGTAACATTAAGGTACGTTCTTGCGTAACTAACAAAAAAACAAAATGTGTAACATACACTAAAAGTAGGACAGTGATTTTCGCACTCCCCTTTTACTAACCACGCTAGCTCCCTTTTTGTTTTTAGTGTGAAATTACCAAAATGTTCTTAAACTTTGTACAAAAATCAATTCATCTTGATAGCAATTAATTAACAACAAGAAGGAAATATTAAAAGGTGATAAGGGTGTTTTGCTAACTTCACACACTAAAAACAAAAAGGGAAGCGTGGTTAGTAAAAAAAAAAAAAAAAGGAGCGCAGAAATCACTCCCCAAAAATATGTGTAAATATACGACATAAAATTGCATAACATTTTTACAGCACACCTTGTTGCAGCATGAGAAATTTTTTTGGTGCCGGATGGGTATATCCCATGCATGTGGTACTCGCTTGGCATATTCGAGCTGTTCAATACACTTTTGGACGGTTTGGATTGAAACTCCTCTCTCTCCTCTCACCCAACACTTTTTCTCTTTCTAAATCCAAGCCGTTCAAAAACACAATGGACTACTCGAGTGGTAACCACTCGGCACTAAAAAAATTTACTTGTACCATACCTTTCTCCTATAGAAAATGGTCAAATAACGTGATCTAAGCAGCAAATGCCGTGACCTCCTCTGTGTTGCTTCAACAGGGAGTGTCTGATTCTTTTTCCATTCCCTTTTTGTTTATTCAGGTTCTCTCTCTCTCTCTCTCTCTCTCTCTCTCTCTCTCATACTAATTTTTTGTATAATGGTGTCTTGAGCACCTACAGCAATTCTCTCTTATTGTACAATGTATATTGTTGGCTTTGTGATCCTGCATTCCGTAGTATCTTATCTTCTCTTGGAACTCATGACTACAGATATGTATCCCGGAGAGGAGGAGGACGACGATAGTTCTTTGCCTTCATCCGTCGAAGTGTTACCGCTCATCTCTTTCCCGAACGGCCAGTTAGCAAAATCCTTGAGTATTTGTGCTATTTGCTTGGAACATTTTCAACCCGAGGAGCGTTGCAGGGTGTTTCCAGCTTGCAAGCACATGTTTCATGCTCAGTGCATTGATCTTTGGCTGGCGAAACGACTCACCTGCCCAGTTTGTCGCGCCCCGTGCAGAATTGAAGTGACGCCTAACACAAGTTCCGGTTCTGCTGACCAAAATAACATGTCTTACCATGTTTTCCGGTCTGCGTCTGTGTTGTCGCAATATTTCTGGTGCTAAAAACTCACAAAAAGTTTTCGCATCAATGATGTTTTCAATTGTATGTTTAAAAACAAGTCTTCATTTTCAACCTCTCCCCCTCCTCCAGGACTCGAAAGAATCGATTGATCGTTTATGATCGGATACCATGAGGCATTCTACACCCAAAAAGTTGTTTAATTCTTGGGTGAAAATGTAAAGTACCAGATGCTGGAAATGGAACTAGTAGCAAAAGTAGAAGAGTTGATGCTGTATTCCTATTGCCATTTGCTTGTGTTGTATTACGAGAAATTTTTGGGTGACAGGTGGGTACCACGTTACCCGGCCGACATGATGCCTGAGCTACACATCCGGGCCGTCCAAAAATGTATTGGATGGCCTAGATTGAAACACTCTCTCTCCTCTCACCCCAACACTCTCTCTCTAAATTCGAGCCGTCCAAAATCGAAATGAACGATCCGAATGTGCTAAGCGAGCACCATGTGGTATCCACTCGGCACTAAAAATCTTTTCGTTGTATTAATTACTATTACTCTAACGGTAAATAGAGTAACATTTTTTCATTTTTAGTTTGGATTAATTATCGACTCATTTTCACACTAACTACAATATTATAAGTAAAGACCAAGGAAACTAGATTCTCCATCCACAAGAACCAACATTTACCACCGAGGTGGTAGTTCAAGTGGTTGGAGCAGCAGACTTAAGGTTGGTCCTCTTCCAGCGGTATTGAGGTCAAGCAGAATCACGTGTATTTTTACATTAACAATAACAATATATTTATAAGTATTTATTAATTACTACTTGTGAGGTCCGAAGAAGAGAGACAATATTATGTATATGTGCACAATAACTGTTTAAAAAATGATTGATAACTTGAAATTTTGGGGATTTTTGCTCCACACAGAGAAATTTTAAGAAATTTTTTTCACTCAAAAGACTTGCAAGAACTAATCCCATAAATTGTTCCTAATTAACCTAAAAATTTGTCTAATACGCGAAAAGTATTTGGAGTTGTGAAGAGGCCTGGGTTCCCCTTCACACGCTTGGGACCACCCTGACTATAAATACTAAAACACTACTATGTGTTTAAAAGAGAGTTCGTGCTATTTTGCTAGTCTAACTCGTGACACTACTCATATAGTACGTACCCGAAAGAACAGCCGAATCGACCGCGCTATAGAACAATAGGACGGGCTGCTTTACAGCATCCCCGGGTTCACCTAGTACTACACGGGAGATAACTTGAGAAGTGTACATAGTTTTCAGATTGAACACGCGAATTTCAAAACTAACGGTATTTTTAAGAAGGGTAAATTATAGTTACCCCCCTCCAACTATACCTCGCATATACTTTACCCCTTTAACTTTTTTTTTTGGCACTTAACCCCATCAAACTAATGGAAATGCTGAATCCGTTTAGATTCCGTTTGGAATGGATGGAAAAGGTCATCTGGCCTCTTTTCTGAATATTTTAGACGTTATTGCCCTTTCTGTACGTGCTCTGCATCTATGTATACATCCATGGAAAATTTTTCTCATACATCCACACTACATCCATGTATTCACCAAACCAGACAACAAAAACAAAGGAAAAATCACACCCATCTCAAGACTTGGCGTGGACCTCTTCGGCGAACGTAGAGGTTTCGACCAAGAATAGCATGGTGCAGCGATGGTGTTGGCGGCGGCAGATCGAGACCAAAAGAGGAAACGGGACTTGAATGGAGAATTGCTGCTGTACGGCGGCGGCAGGTTGCTTGCCCGGCGGCGGTGAGGGCGGCGGGTTTGTGGGTTTAGGGAATCTAGGGTTAGGGTTTGAGGAGATTAAGGTTAAGATGGACATACAATTTGTTGTCGACAATTTTGGGTTGGGTAAGGATTTTGGGTTTGTAGAAATTAGGGATCTTGGTGGGGAAGAGAGAGATGGAGGGGGATTGAGCAGCTTGAGCTGGTTGTCAGAGCATCTCCAACTGCCTAAGCAGATGGAGGTTTTCGCTCAAGCGGCTATTCAAAGCACGGAAAAAGCAATCCCAGCAACCTCTCCTTGCCTTTACAACCACCAGATCTGCCCTTTGTTGGCGCCGTGCGGCTCCAGCGAAAGTAAGAAAGGATACCTCTGTCTTCTCTTCTTCTATGATCTGGGTGCAATTTTCTGATTGCTGGGTTGTAATTTTCTGAGATTTCCAGTGAGTTTTTCATTTGATTTGTGGGTATTCCATTTCAGTTTGTTTGGTCGTGGCTGACCAAGCATCAAGGTAATATGTTACCCAGGTGCAGAGAGCGAGAGAGGTGGGTTTTCTACCCCAAAAAAGAGAGAGAGAGAGAGAAGGGTGGGTATGGCTGGTGGTGGTTTCTATGGAGGTGTCGGAGATGGTGTCGGCAGTGAAGAGGCATAATCTGTGTTTGTTTATTTTGCATTTTGTATTGAAAAAAATGTTTTTGGTAGTTGCATAGCTGAATTGCCTTGCTGTTGGGAACCTCAACTATTTTTTTTTTTTTTGATCGATCCGCAGGGAACCTCAACCATTTGATGCTCTCATTGGGGTGACTTTTGGTGACTGACATTTTGTTCTTGGGCCTTTGTGTTTTTTTTTTTTCCCCTTTTTCAATAGAGGGTAAAACAGTAACTTACATCCACTCCCTAACGGAAGTTAGTCGATTGTGCATTTTCATTAGTTGGAGGAGGTTAAGTGCCAAAAATAAAAGTTCGAGGGGGTAAAGTGTCTCCGAGACATAGTTTGAGGGGGTTAACTATGATTTACCCTTTTAAGAAATAGTTTGAAAATAAGGTACTTCCATGAACAGGTTCAAAAACGTCACTTTGAGGGAAAAAGAATTCTCCTTTCAACTTCCTTGGGAGTATATACTAAGCAAATGTAGTTTTTTAAAATAAAATAAAGCTCTCTCCTTAATTCTTTCTCTTATGTGGCATTTTCTTAATAAACTCAATTTTCTTCTCTCTCTTTTTTTCGAACACTTTTCAAAATAACACAAGTTAGAAAAAAAAAAAAAAAAAAAAAAGAAGCTTTCAAACTTCCTTCCATGATTAAACGTTTTCTCATTAAAAACGTTAATAAGAAAACATAACAAGATTTTACCCATATCTATAAATAACATTGTTACATTAAACATAACATAATTTTTTACTCGCTCCACGGGGTAGGACGCTTGTTCACCTAATAGAAATGTCAAATTTTGTAATGATACTGTAGTATTTAATTTAAAATTTTATGCTTATATATTTTACAGTAATTATCATAGTTTTGAGTCTTTTGACTGAGGTATTTGTTGCCTAAAATTGTGGAGTAACATTCCCAGAATAGTTACTCAAAAGATTTTGGAATTGGTCAAGCCACGTGCACTTCTTTTTCTCCTAATAATTGCTAGGATAAGTTGTTATCTATAACTCCAAACACACTATATAAATTGCAGTAGCCTACTTACACAAATATACCAGTACTGATTATCACAGCACAATCACTTTTTATATCCTCTCTTTCTTCCACTTCCCATGTACACAAAATAATAATCTCATTTACGATCGTCCAGTTTGATTCATTAATGTCATGATATTTTACATTTTATGGTGCTTTGAGTGTCGGAAAACTATTGGTTCGTGAGTTTGCTTCACTGTGCAGAAGGAAACTTGAAGGTCGACGTATCTTGGGGAATGAGTACCATTCAACCCAATGCGGAAGGGGGTATATCATTCCTTAGGAAAGCACTATCACATGCCTCGACCACCCCACGGGCTATTCTATTCCTTTCTCTATTTATTTATATTGCTGAATTTAATTGATGAATATTATTTGGTATTATTATTCTATCAAAAATTTCCTATCGCATATATTTTTCTCCAACAGATACTAGTAGTGATCTTATGGGTCAGGGTGTGTCCCATGTTGAAGTCACAGTCCACGAGTTCTGATTAGTGAAACGGAGTTTTCCATAAAGAAAGATTTACGGCATTTAATCGTGCGCGTCTAAAGTGTTTTTGAACGGTCCGAATTGAAAACTAATTTTGACCGGTTAGAAATAATTTTTATCGGTCAAAATTGAAAAGCAATATCAACTATTGATTGCGGGAATAGACGGCTGCGATTGCAAAATTCCATGAAAAAATTGTTCATGGCTCTGTTTCTCTCTTATGATTAATTGTATACTACTACTGATTTAATCTATGGTGGATGCAGAAACCAGCGGCTTGTTTGGGACAATTATTTGAACACAGTTTCTTGGATCCAGATATGTCGAAAGCCGTCCAAAGTGCATGCATTATGTGGGGTTCATGTGAATTAGACAATTTTGACCATATTTTCGTCCGGATATGACGGAAGAAACCAATGGCTTATTCTTATATAATTCGGTCTTGCTATTGTTAGCCCACTCGACTGACGATAAACATATTAGAAAACAAGAAAAACACGTATTCCTATATATTTTATACACTCATTAATACACATTCACACACTTTCTATTGTCACCCCATTGGACTGATTTTAGAATTTTACTATATAATTTATGGAGATGCTACATGATTCTTCACGAGGTCTGACGTAGTTAAATCGGATATTGAGACCATAGGTCTCCTCCAGTTAAAACTTAAAAATAGAAATAGATCCCTTTCAGTTTCCAAGTCCGTAGATTATGGTGGAAATTTGTGGATGTAGCGATAGAATGTTTCTATATACAGGGGCCATAACAATCCAAAAGAAAAAACAAACAAACCTAAAAATTGCAATTTATTGCTCTGTTCGATCCAAAAGAACAGAGCAATAGTTGCAGAGCATTTAACCCCAAATGGCCCAAAGATCATGGACGAATAACCCATTTTTGGCGGAGGGTTCGACTTCAGCTGCAATTTTTCCAAATTCAAAGCACTTACGAGCGCATTCTATCAACTCTGTTGATGAATTAAAGAAGTCAACGGAACAACCGAATCCCACCGGCAATATTGTTCGTGCGAGTCCTCTCCCACCAACAGTTCCGACCGGCAGGAGTAATGTCAGTTGGGAGACAAATAGTTCTAGAAGGAATTCAGAAAATCCTGTGTCTACAAAACTAGAATGCATAAATGTTTAAACTGTTGGGGACGTTTGAACCAGAGGAGAAAGGCAGATGCAAGATAAATTCCAACCGCAAGGAAATACCCAAGTTCAAGATCTTGGGGACCAAGTTTGAAATTCTATTCATCGTGGCTTTCGTCATCTTCGTGATCATGAATCTTACTGTCCCTGATGCACCTACTCTCGACATTCTTAAAGTAAACCTATGGAAATTTCATGATCATAATGACAATGAACCACGAACAGCAAAATGACAATGAACTACTTTAAGAATGTCGAGAGTAGGTGCCTCAAGGACAGTAAAATTAATGATCAACAAGATGACAAAAGCTTCAAGGAGTAGAATCTCGAACTTGGTCCATGAGATATTGAACGTGAGTAATTTCTCGCTGTAGGAATTTATCTTGCCTCCGCCTTTGTTACTCTCCTCCGGTTCAAATGTCCCAAGCGGTTTAACCATTTCTGCATTCATGGTTTTGTAAACACAAGGTTTTCTTAATCCCTTCTGGTACTATTTGTCTCTCCACCAAAATTACTGCTAGTACCGGTGGGAACTGCTGGTGGGAGAGGACTCGCACAAACAATGTCGGTGGGGCTCTGTTGTTCCGTTTACCACTTTAATTCATCAATTGAGTTGATAGAATGCTCGTAGGTGCTTTGAATTTGGGGAAATTGCACTTTGACCCTCCACCATGAATGGGTTATTCGTCCTTGGTCTTTGAGCCATTTGGGGTTCAATGCTCTGCAACTATTGTTTTGTTCTTCCAGATTGACCAGATCAATAACTTGCAAATTTTTAGGTTTGTTTGTTTGTTTTTTCCTTTCCCGCTATATAAATGAACTTGAGCGCGAACCAAGGGATTGAGTGTCGGATTAGCACAAGCTTGTACTTAGCTTCGCTACGGATATGATATTGTTTTTTTGTTCCTGTTAATCTTTGTAACAATTTCAAAGATTAATTCAATTCTTTTTGCCATTCAAAAAAAATAAATGAATGAACTTGAGCGGAGATTCTATCGCTACATTCACAAATTTTCCCCCAAAATCTACAACTTAGAAACCGCAGGGGATCTATTTCTATTTTTACTAGTGGAGCACTAGCCAGGTCTCAATCTCCGATTTAACCGCGACAGCCCTCGTGGAAAACCATGTGGCATCCACGTCAGTTACATAAAAAATAAACCATTCGTTTCTTCGGTTATGTTGGGACGCAAATGTGTTTAAAGTTGTCTGATTCACATGGACTCCACATATAATACACACACTTTGGACGGCTTTAGACATATCTGGATCCATACAACTGTGTTCCAATAATCGTCCAAAACAAACCGCTAGTATCTATTAGTCTTGAACCTCAATTTACACATATTTGGATGAGAGTATTCCGATGCTGGGAGTAACAAAAGAACCTTAGGAATTTGAAAAGATTGCCCCGCTCCCAAATAAAAAACTTGGACAAACTATTAGTACAAATTTACAGCAACACAACCTCTCCACCTAAAGGGCCGACCCTGACTTTTTTGGGGCGTAAAGCGAGAATTAAAAATGGGCCCTTTTTCCGTTGGACTATTATAGGCGTACCAAAGTAGGAGGGGGGCCCTAAAATTTCGTAAATTTTCAGAGCCCAATTAGCGACCACATCTCAAGCTTTAGCTCAGAACCCACACTATCTCCCTAGTTAGAACTTTTCCTTCACGTTGCAAGGAGAATTCACGTGGCGATTTATTGTAATTGTGGTTTCCTTTTCCTAGTCAACAGCTTACATTACTCATGTGTTTCTTTGTATGCAAAGAAATCGATATGGAAAAAAGCTAAATTGAAAATGCAATAACCTCATTTTTGTTGCTTCAACAGGGTGTTTCTTATGCCTTTTCCATTCCTTTGTTGTTCTCTCTCTCTCTCTCTCTCTCTCTCTCTCTCTCTCTCTCTCTCTCTCTCTCATCGTACAATGTATATCGTTGGTCTTGTGATCCTATATTCCACACTCTCTTATCTACTCTTCGATAAGATAAGTAGAGATGATCATATGCATCCCGACCAAGATGATCATACTGCTTCTATGTCTACATCCATCGAAGAGTTGCCAGTGATCTCTTTTCCAGACCGCGAGTTAGCCGAGTCCTCGACTTGTGTTATTTGCTTGGAAATTTTCCAACACGAGGAGCGTTGCCGGGTGTTTCCGGTTTGCAAGCATTGTTTCATGCCCACTGCATTGATCTTTGGTTGGCGAAACGATTCACTTGCCCAATTTGTCGCGCCCCATGCAAAATTGAAGTGAGTCCTCATTTTCACTTGCCTCGTTGGTAGCTCTGTTTGTGTGTAGCAACGTATTTCTGAAATAATACTCCATTCGATATCGGTATGATGCTAACTTGGATACTTTCAGCGGTATATTTAAGAGCCTTCGTATCCGGTTAAACATTAACCATTTTATTGGATCAGTCGAGGTTTTCATGCTTAGCGAGCACAGCATTAATAAAGTTTTGACAATGTGAAATGGCGTATTTTTCAAAAAAATTTCCGAGCAGGCGTGACCTATGACTTCATTGGTTTCGTAATTTGTAGGTGAATTCAAGAGTATCTGTAGCGGAAGAAATGGAGGGAGAGCGGTTGCATTGTGCTCGGAGTTTTTGGTAGAGGACTGAGGGGAGTTTGATAGTGTGAAGAGATGATGATACATGTTGCTGAAGTCTTAAACAGGGTTACCACATTTGACATTTGGTATAGACGTCAATGTAATTTGATTAGTTCTATTGACCAAGAAAGGGATTATAGATGGAAATTGGCAGTGCTTTGCATATAATGAGTGCATCAATTCGAGTAGTAATACGTACACATCGTTATTGTTTTAAATGGTAGTATAATTTATGAAAGTTGTAGTGGGGCTAAATCGCACGCCTTGTGTGCAAAAGGCTGCCGTGAATTCGGAAGCCTCACTGTGGATAGCGGGATCTGTCCTTGAAAGAATAGTCGAGCTACACATAAGGTAACATAATACTCCGTAGTATAATCGTTATGCTGGGAAGAGGCACATGGCGTTACAGTATAATTGTCGTTTCCTTTACCTAGTCAACAGCTTGCTTAGTCCTATGGTCCTTTGCATGCAAAGAAAGTGAGAAGTACAAATGGTCAAATATTTTGATCTAAGCAACGGTTAAATGCTATATATAACCCTTCTGTTTGTATGAAATGAAAATGGTTGAGAATGTTGTTTGCAAGTGCAAGTTGAGTGTCAACACTTGGAATTCTTTTTTCCTTCCCCATACCCTTTCTTTCTTTCTTTTTCAACTCTCTCTCTCTCTCTCTCTCTCTCTCTCTCTCTCTCTCTCCCCCCTTGCTATGGCATGCTATAGTTGTTTGAAAGGGGAATTTTTTGTTTTCTTTCCATTCCCCCTGGCTATGGCATGCTATAACAAGGAATTTTTTCTTCCTTTTCCATACCCTTTTTGTTTTTTCAACTCCATCTCTCTCTAGCTCCACCCCGGGCTATGGTATGGGAAACTTCTATTCTTTCCCCATTCCCTTTCTGTTTTTGTGACTCACTATTTCTCTCTGGTTATCTTGTACAAACTCGATCTGTATAATATTGGTGTCTTTAACACCTACTGCACGGACTACGACCTCTTATATATCATCTTATCTTCCAATGTATATCGTTAGTCTCGTGATCGTGCATTCCTTAGTCGCTTATCTTCTCTTGGAACTCATGACTAGAGATCTGCATCCGGCAGAAGAGGATCATAGTTCTTTGCCTATATCCGTCGAAGAGCTGCCTGCAGTGATCTTTTTTTTCAAACGGGCGGTTAGCAAAATCCTTGACTTTTGCTATTTGTTTGGAACATTTTCATAACGAGGAGCGTTGCAGGGTGTTATCCATCCCTGAGCCAATCAAGTCCCAAGATATTGGAGTCTCATGTATAGTGTCATCTCTAGATATCTGGAATCACTTCGTAAAACATTTTACATTGAAACAAATGGAGCATAAGGGTGTCCGCTTGTGATCTGGCCCAATCCGACGGGAACATGCATGCTTCATCCCATAGCCCATACCGACTACTTCGACCCATTCATTAGCAAAATTCGGCCCTCTTCAAGTTGTTATCGGACTGTTGTGAAAAGTATAATAGCTTTGCCGATCACTTGGTGTTCCCACACGATTTTCAATGAATTTTTCTCCACTTATTACTCTCGTCTTTCTATCTATGTCTCTGATAGTAGGAGTAACTCTAGACCGGTAGAGTTTATAAAAAGAATGTCCGTAACTATTTCAAATTTACAGCTGCAAGCTAGAACTATCGCTATTGAGAAATTTTCCTTCGCTTTCCAAGGAAGAGGGCACATAGCGTTTTTAAGTGTAATTGTTGTTTCCTTTATCTAGTCAATAAGGCTATAAACGATCGAGCAGTTCGCGAGCTCAGCTCGGCTCATTTAGTAAACAAGCTCGAGTTCAAGTTTTCGGCTCGTTTAGTTTACAGCTAAACTCGGCTCGGCTCGTTTAACAAAAACTCGGTTCGTTCAGGGTGGCTCGACTCGACTGTCCTACTTTCAATTAGTGTATGTTACACATTTTGTTTTTTGTTAATTATGGAAGAACGTACGTACCTTAGAAGTGAATGTTACGCATTTTTTAGATTTGTTGCATGGTAAACATGTTCTTTTTGTATGCATGGTATGCATTTTTTGGTTGATTAGTTGGGCAATTTTCGTTCTATCGATCAATTTCTTTAGTGAAGTTACGAATGTGGGTATACGTTAAACCACAAACATAGTTACGCAATGTTTCACATGAATTGCGCTCTTTTTCTTTTTTGTGTTGCGTATTTTTTTTTTTTTTTGGGTATGAGTGTTGCACCATAGCTCTTTTGGCAAAATATCAGTTTCTTTGCGTACAAAGTACCATAGGCTTGAATGACTCTTTCAAAAAAAGTACCATAGGCTTTGATTAAAAAAAGAAGAAGAAGAAGGTACCATAAGCCTAAAGCAAGCTGTTGATCACTAGTAGGGCTGTAAGCGAGTCGAGCCGAGGTTTGACGAGCTCAAGCTCGGCTCGTTTACTAAACAAGCCCAAAATTCAAGTTCGAGCTCGGCTCGAGTTTTAACAAGCCGAGCGAGTCATTTACTAAACGAGCCTATTGATTTTCGCACTCCCCTTTTTTTTTTTTTTACTAATCACACTAGCTTCCTTTTTATTTTTAGTGTGTGAAATTAATTACCAAAATGTTCTTAAACTTTGCACAAAAAACATTTCATCTTGATAGCAATTAATTAACAACAAGAAGCAAATATTAAAAAGTGAAAAGGGTGTTTTGCTAACTTCACACACTAAACACAAAAAGGGAAGAGTGGTTAGTAAAAAAAGGGGAGTGCAAAAATCACTCCCCAAAAATATGTGTAACATACGTCATAAAATTGCATAACATTTTTACAGTGCAACTTGTTGTAGCATGAGAAATTTTTCGGTGCCGGGTGGGTATATTCCACGTGGTACTCGCTCGGCACATCCGGGTTATTCAATACACTTTTAGACGGCTCGTATTGAAACCCTCTCTCTCCTCTCACCTCAACACTTTTTCTCTCTCCAAATCTGAGCCATTCAAAAACGCAATGGACGGCTTGGATTCGCCGACCGGACACCACGTGGTTCCCACTCGGCACTGAAAAATTTTCCTTGTACCATACCTTTCTCCTACGGAAAATGGTTCAAATAACGTGATCTAAATAAGCAGTACAAATGCCGTGACCTCGTTTGTGTTGCTTCAACAGGGAGTGTCTGTTTCTTTTTCCATTCCCTTTTTGTTTATTCAGGTTCTCTCTCTCTCTCTCTCTCTCTCTCTCTCTCTCTCTCTCTCTCTCTCTCTCTCTCATACTAATTTTTGTATAATGGTGTCTTGAGCACCTACAGATAATCTCTCTTATTGTACAATGTATATTGTTGGCTTTGTGATCCTGCATTCCGTAGTATCTTATCTTCTCTTGGAACTCATGACTACAGATATGTATCCCGGAGAGGAGGAGGACGACGATAGTTCTTTGCCTTCATCCGTCGTAGAGCTGCCGGTGATCTCTTTCCCAAACGGCCAGTTAACAAAATCCTTGAGTACTTGTGCTATTTGCTTGGAACATTTTCGACGCGAGGAGCATTGCAGGGTATTTCCAGTTTGCAAGCACATGTTTCACGCTCAGTGCATTGATCTTTGGCTGGCGAAACAACTCACCTGCCCAGTTTGTCGCGCCCCATGCAGAATTGAAGTGAAGCCTAACACCACAAGTTCCGGTTCCTGACCAAAATCACATGTCGTACCATGTTTTCCCGGTCTACGTCTGTGTTGTCACAATATTTCTGGAGCTAAAAATTCACAAAAGTTTTCGCATCAATTATGTTTTCAATTGTACGTTTAAAAACATGTCTTCGTTTTCACCCTCTCCCCCTCCTCCAGGACTCGAAAGAATCGATTGATCGGTTTATGATCGGATACCATGAGGCATTCTACACCCAATAGTGTAGTGTATGTTCAATGCAAAGAGGGTCATATTCATATTGCCATTTGCTTGTGTTGTATTACTCTTAACAGTAAATAGAGTAACATTTTTACATTTTTAGTTTGGATTAATTATCGAGTTATTTTCACACTAAAACTACAATATTATAAGAAAAGACCCATGAAACTTGATTCTCCATCAACAAGAATCAACATTTACCACCGAGGTGGTAGTTCAAGTGGCTGGAGCACCAAACTTAAGGTTGCTCCTCTCCCAGCGGTCCTGAGGTCGAGCAGGAGCACGTGTATCTTTACATTAACAGTAACAATATATTTATAAGTATTTATTAATTGCTACTTGCGAGGTCCGAAGAAAAGAGACAATATTATGTGTATGTGCACAATCACTGTTTAATTTATACATGGCTAAAAAATGATTGATAACTTGAAATTTTGGCGATGTTTGCTCCATGCATAGAGAAATTTTAAGAAAAAAATTTCACTCAAAGGACTTGTAGCAACTAATCCCATAAATTTTTTCCTAATTAACCTAAAAATTAGTCTAATACGCGAAAGTATAGGTTTGGTCCCCCTTGCACGCCCTTGGGACTGCCCTGACTAAAAATAATACTATGTGTTCGAAAGACAGTTTGTGCTATTTTGGTGGCCTTATTACTCACTCATATAATACTCGAAAGAACGATCGAATCGACCACACTACAGGACTATAGAACCGGCTGTTTACAGCATCCCCGGGTTCACCTAGCACTACACGGGAGATAACTTTGAAAGTGTACATAGTTTCGGATTGAACACGCGAATTTCAAAACTAACGGTATTTTTTAGAAATAGTTTGAAAATAAGGTACTTCCATGAACAGCTTCAAAAACGTCACTTCGAGGGAAAAAGAATTCTCCTTTCAACTTCCTTGGTAGTCTGCTTATCTATACTATATATACTAGTTTTCAAAAATAAAATAAAGCTCTCTTCTTAATTCTCTCTCCTATGTGGCATTTTCTTAATAAACTCAATTTTCTTCTCTCTTTTTTTCGTACACTTTTCAAAATAACACAAGTTAGGAAAAAAAAAAAAAAAGCGCTTTCAAACTTCGGTCCATTATCAAACGATTTCTCATTAAAAACATTAATAAGAAAACATAACAAGACTTTACCCGTACCTATAAAATAACATTGTTACATTAAACATAACATAATTTTTTACGTGCTCCACGGGTACGTAGGACGCTTGTTCAACTAATAGCAATGTCAAATTTTGTAATGATACTGTAGTATTTAAGTTAAAAGTTTATGCTTATATGTTTTAATTATCATAGTTTTGACTGAGGTATTTGTTGCCTAAAATTGTGGAGTAACATTCCCAGAATAGTTACTCAAAAGATTTTTGGAATTGGTCAGGCCACGTGCGCTTCTTTTTCTCCTAATTGCTAGGATCTCCAAACACACTATATAAATTGCAGTAGCCGAATCACTTTTTATAAACCTTATATCCTCTCTTTCTTCCTCTTCCCATATACACAGAATAATGTTCTCATTTACGATCGTCCAGTTTGTTTCATTTTATGGTTCTTTGAGTGTCGAAAAACTATTGGTTCGTGAGTTTTGTCTCACTGTACAGAAGGAAATTTGAAGGTCGATGTATCTTAGGTAATGAGTACCATTCAACCCAGTGCAGAATGAGGTATATCATTCCTTAGAAGAGCGCTATCACGTACCTCGACCACTCCACAGGCTATTCTATTCCTTTCTCTATTTATTTATATTGTTGACTTTGATCAATGAATATTATTTGGTATTATTATTCTATCAAAAATTCCCTATCCAATATATTTTTATCTAACGGATACCAGTAGTGATCTTATGGGTCAGGGTGTGTCCCATTTTGAAGTCACAGTCCACGAGCTCTGATTAGTGAAACAGAGTTTTCCGTAAAGAAGATTTACGGCACTCAATCATGTCCGTCAAAAGTGTTTTTAGACGGTTCGGATTGAAAACCAATTTTGATCGGTTAAAATTGAAAAGCAATCTCAATCATTGATTGCAAAAACAAACGGCTGCGATTGCCTGATTCTACGAAAAACTTATTCACGGCTCTGAATATGATTAATTGTATACTACTATGATTTAATCTACAGTGGATGCAAAAAACAACGGTTTGTTTGGGACAATTATTGGAACATAGTTGTTTGGATTCAGATATGTCGAAAGCTGTCCAAAGTGCGTGCATTATGTGGGGTTCATGTGAATTACAACTTTGACCATATTTGTGTCCAATATGATGAAGAAACCAATGGCTTATTCTTATATACACACAATCTCTATTATAAAACAGAAGGGTGTGGGGACAAGTTGTTGGAACGGCTTAGATTCATTTGATCCAAAGGTTGTAATGCATTCTCCCACTTCCCAGTTAAGTGCTCATGGTTTTCACCTAAATCACACAACTGTCATCCCTTTCAAACCAGGATCGATGCGTAGTGCCGTAGGCACGGGTTAACACTAGTGGTTGTATAAAACACAATACACAACTAATCTCTAGCTGTTCATTGCTATAATAAATCGTCAGGATTCGCTCAAACTCTTTCCCAGAAAAGTTAAACTTTTCCTTGAAAGAGTTTTTTTTTAATCTAGACGGCCCAAATACATCTGGACGGTCAAAATTATGCACACAACCAACACAACGGTTGTGCAAGTAGCATTTATATGCGGATGCCACATGATTCTTCACAAGGGCTGACACAGTTAAATCGGATATTGAGACCATAGATCTCCACTAGTTAAAAATAGAAATAGATCCCCTTCAGTTTTCAAGTCCGTAGATTTTGGTGGAAACTTGTGAATGTAGCGATAGAATATCCGCTCAAGTTCCTATATATAACGGCCATAACAATCCTAAAGAAAAAACTAACAGTTAGACCAAAAAATTGCAATTTATTGCTCTGTTCAATCCAGGAGAACTGGGCATTGGGCAATAGTTGTAGAGCACTGAACCCCAAATGGCCCAAAGATCAAGGACGAATAATCCATTTTTAGCGGAGGATTCAGCTGCAATTTTTCCAAATTCAAAGCACTTACTAGCGCATTCTATCAACTCCATTGATGAATTGAAGAAGTCAACGGAACAACCGAGTCCCCCTGGCAATGTTGTTCGTGCGAGTCCTCCCCCACCAACAGTTCCCACCGGCAGCAGTAATGTCAGTTGAGAGACAAATAGTTCCAGAAGGAATTCAGAAAATCATGTATTTACAAAACCAGAATGCGTAAATGTTTAAACTGCCGGGGACGTTTGAACTGGAGGAGAGTAACAAAGGCAGGCGAGATAAATTCCTACGGCACGGAATTACCCAAGTTCAAGATCCCAGGGACCAAGTTTGAAATTCTATTCATCATGGCTTTCGTCATCTTGGTGATCATTAATTTTACTGTCCTTGAGGCACCTACCCTCGACATTCTTAAAGTAAACCTATGGAAATTTCATGATCATGATGACAATGAACCACGAATAGTAAAATGACAATGAACTAAAAATGTAGAGAGTAGGTGCCTCAGGGACAGTAAAATTAATAATCATTAAGATGACGAAAGCTACGAAGAATCAAACTTGGTCCATGAGATTTTAAACTTGGGTAATTCCTCGCGGTAGGAATTGATCTTGCCTCCGCCTCTGTTACTCTCCTCCGGTTCAAACGGCCCAGGCGGTTTAACCATTTCTGCATTCTGGTTTTGTAAACAAACACAGGGTTTTGTTTCTGAATCCCTTCTGGTACTATTTGTCTCCCCATCGACATTACTGCTAGTACCGATGGGAACTGTTGGGAGGGAGAGGACTCGTAGGAACAACATTGTCGGTGGGACTCTGTTGTTCCATTTACCTCTTTTAATGCATCAATTGAATTGACAGAATGCTCGTAAGTGCTTTGAATTTGGGGAAATTGCACTTGGACCCTCCACCAAGAATGGGTTATTCGCCTTTGGTCTTTGAGCCATTTGGGGTTCAATGCTCTGCAACTATTGTTTTGTTCTTCCGGATTGACCAAAGCAATAAATTGCAAATTTTTAGGTTTGTTTGTTTTTCCCTTAGGATTGTTATGGCCACTATATAAATGAATTTGAGCGCGAATGAAAGGATTGAGTCTTGGATTAGCACAGGATTGTACTTAGTTTTGCTAAGGATATGATGTTATTTTCCTTGTTTCTGTTAATCTTTGTAACAATTTCAAAGATTAATACTTCCTCCGTCCCTTTTTAAGTGTCCTGCTTCGTAACTCCAACTTATTAAAAGGACATCATCATTATACCTTTCACATCAATTTTTTCCTCCGCTTTCCTCACTTACCCATCATCATTACTCTTTTACTCACTTACTTTTCAAAAAGGAATATACTTTTAAGGACAAAATAGACAATACACTAACTTTTATCCACTAACTTTACAAAATGGACACTTATTAAGGGACAGCCCAAAATAGAATACTGGACAATAATAAAGGGACGGAGGGAGTACAATTCTTTTTGCCAGTCAAAAATAAATAAATAAATGAACTTGAGCGGAGATTCTATCACTACATCCACACGTTTTCCCCCAAAATCTACGACTTAGAAATTGCAGGGGATCAATTTCTATTTTTACTAGTGGAGCTCTAGCTAGGTCTCAATCTCTGATTTAATCGCAGCAGCCCTCGTGGAGAACCATGCGGCATCCACGTCAGTTATATAAAAATAAATCATTGGCTTTTTCGGTTATATCCGGATGCAAATGTGTTCAAAGTTGTGTAATTCACATGAACCCCACATAATGCACACATGTTGGACGGCTTTAGACATATCTGGATCCAAACAACTGTGTTCCAATAATCGTACAAAACAAACCGCTAGTTTTTATTAGTCTTGATTCATTTCAGTTGACCCAATTAACGTCCAATTGAAACCCATTAATAAATGGGTTATATGACCCATTTTAACCCAACTTACAAATGGGTTGGGTTTATTTTTCAATGAATGGGTTTGGGTTTACTTATGGGTTATGGTTCAATTTGTCACCCCTAGTCTTGAACCTCAATTTACACATATTTGGATGAGAGTGTTCCGATGCTGGGAGTAACAAAAGACCCTTAGGAATTTGAAAAGAATGCCCCACCCCCAAAATAAAAACTTGGCTTGTTTGTCAAATATTTGGACAAACTATTACAACCCTGATTTTACTGGGGGCATAAAGCAAGGATTAAAGATGGGTCTTTTTCTGTTGGAAAATTATAGGCGTATTAAAGTAGGAGGGACTCTTAAAATTTTGTAAATTTTCAGAGTCCAAAGCGGTCGCATCTCGAGCTTTAGCTCAACCGGCTCTGTCTCCCTAATTAGAACTTTTCCTTCACGTTGCAAGGAGAATTCACATGGCGCTTTAGTGTAGTTGTGGTTTCCTTTTACTAGTCAAACAGCTTGCTTTACTCCTGTGGTTCTTTGTATGCAAAGAAATCAATATGGAGAAAGCAATGCTCAAATATTTTCATCCATAAGTAATGGCAATATCCTCATCTTTGTTGCTTCAACAGGGAGCTTCTTATTCCTTTTCCATTCCCCTTCTCTCTCTCTCTCTCTCTCTCTCTCTCTCTCTCTCTCTCTCTCTCTCTCTCTCTCTCTCTCTCTCTCTCTCTCTCCTACTGCACTGACTTCTCTCTTCTCGTACAATGTATATCGTTGGTTTTGTGATCCTATATTCCACACTCTCTTATCTACTCTTCGATAAGATAAGTAGAGACGATCATATGCATCCCGACCAAGATGATCATACTACTTCTTTGTCTACATTCATCGAAGAGTTGCCAGTGATCTCTTTTCCAGACCGGGAGTTAGCCGAGACCTCCACCTGTGTCATTTGCTTGGAAATTTTTCAACACGAGGAGCATTGCCGGGTGTTTCCGGTTTGCAAGCATTTGTTTCATGCCCACTGCATTGATCTTTGGTTGGCGAAACGATTCACTTGCCCAATTTGTCGCGCCCTGTGCAAAATTCAAGTGAGCCGTAATTTTCACTTGCCTCTTTGGATACTTAAGTTGTACTGTATATATTTAGGACCCTTTGAACCCGGTTAAACGTTTACCATTTTGTTGGATTCAGTCGAGGTTTTGATTCTTAGCCACAGCGTTAATAAAGTTTTAACAATGTGAAATGGTGTATATTTTTTTGAAATTTTTCCGAGCGGATGCGACATATGACTTCATTGGTTTCGTTATTTGCAGGTGAATTCAAGAGTATCTGTAGCGGAAGAAATGGAGGGAGAGTGGCTGCATCGTACTCGGAGTTTTTGGTAGAGGACTGAGTTCTGCCGTCCGTACACCGCTGTTGCTTGGCAGCATCTCCCATTCCGGACTGAGTGCAGTTCAATAGTGTGAAGAGATGATACATGTTGCTGAAGTCTTAAACAGGGTTACCACGTTTGGTATAGACGTCAATGTAATTTGATTAGTAATTGACCAAGAAAGGGATTATTAGATGGAAATTGGCGGTGTTTTGCATATAATGAGTGAGTAGTAATACACAGCATTATTGTTTGAAATAGTAGTATAATTTCTGAAAGTTGTAATGGGCCTAAATCGCATGCCTTGTGCGCAAAAGGCTGCCGTGAACTCGGAAGCCTCTTTAGTGGATAGCGGAATCGGTCCTTAAAAGAATAGTTGAACTACACTTAAGCTTCGTTATGCAGGGAAGAGGCACATGGCGTCATAGTATAATTGTCGTTTCCTTTGCCTAGTCAACAACTTGCTTAGTCGTATGGTGCTTTGCATGCAAAGAAAGTGAGATGTGCTAAATGGTCAAATAATTTGATCTAAGCAATGGCTAAATGCTCTATATATAACCCTTCTGTTTGTAAAATTCAAACAAAATCCTCAAAGGCATGCTTGAGGAACAACTTGCAGATCCAATTGATGAAAGCCTCAAAAATATTTTGGCTCTTTCTTCATCTGAAACACTATAAAAATGGTTGAGAATGTTGTTTGCAAGTGCAAGTTAATTGAGTGGCAACACTTGGAATTTTTTATTCCTTCCCCATACCCTTTTTTTTGTTTTTCCATCTCTCTCTCTCTCTCTCTCTCTCTCTCTCTCTGCTATGGCATGCTATAGTTGCTTGAATGGGGAATTTTTTTTTATTTTTTTTTTTGTTTTCTTTCCATTCCCCCTGGCTATGGCATGCTATAACAAGGAATTTTTTTTATTCCCTTTTCGTTTTTTAAACTCTCTCTAGCTCCACCCCGGGCTATGGTATGGGAATTCTTGATTAATCTTTTCCCATTCCCTGTTTGTTTTTGTGACTCACTATCTCTCTCTGGTCATCTTGTCCAAACTCTGTATAATGGTGTCTTCAACACCTACTGCACTGACTGCTCTCTTATCTTACAATGTATATCGTTGTTCTTGTGATCGTACATTCCGTGGTCTCTTATCTTCTCTTGGAACTCATGACTAGAGATCTGCATCTGGGAGAAGAAGAGGACCTCGTACGAGTTCTTTGCCTATATCTGTCGAAGAGCTGCCTGCAGTGATCTTTTACTTGAACGGCCAGTTAGCAAAATCCTCGACTTGTGCTATTTGTTTGAAACGTTTTCAACACGAGGAGTGTTGCAGTGTGTTTCCAGTTTGCGAGTCCTAATGCTGTCTGGTGGGCTAACACAAGTCTAGTGATATTTTCTGTTCTATATCTACGTTATCACAAAGTTTCCGGTGCTAAAAATTGACTACAGTTTTCGAAACCAAGGATGTTTTCAATTGTTTGAAAACAAGTTTTCATGTTCACCCTCTCCGCCTCCTCCGGGACTCGAATGAATCGATTGCTCGTTTGGACGGATACATCAGGCGTTGTTTTTCAATGGAACTACTACTCAAAATGGTTGCGTATGTTCAATGTAAAGAGGGTCATATCATATTCATTGGAATTCTGTTTTTAAATGTTAAAAAAGTGAATACCAGATGCTGAAAATGGAACTAGTATTCAAAAGTAGAAGAGTTGATGCAATAATTCTACCACTCATAAAGTGTAGTTTATGTTCAAGCAAACACATTTTCTTAGACTCTGTACAGATTCAGACAGAGATATGTGAATAGCCATTACTGTTCCGATGCAAGTGAATCCCTCATTGTTTTGTGGAAATAAAGTGCTTCACAAAATTACCGACAGAAGGGCCAACGAGCATTCATAACCAGTAATCCCAACGACAACTCCAGTTCGAAAAAAGGAACACCATAAGAACACATGAAATGCTAAAAGCTAAAGCATTCTGATCCTGCTATGATCTAATGTTCTAAATTCCAGTAGACCCAAACCCACCAGCGCCCCTAACAGTGGAATCCAAATCCTCAACCTCCACCACATCAGGCATCATGATTACCTCGATTATCAGCTGCGCAATCCGATCGCCGACCTTCACTTCAAAATCGACATCGGAATGGTTGAAGAGGATGACCCCAACTGGACCCCTGTAGTCAGCATCGATCACCCCCGCTCCAACATCAATGCAATGCTTCCATGCCAACCCAGATCGTGGTGCTGCCAAAAACCATCAATCCATGTCAAAACACATCGATTCTATCAAATGCCAATTGATATGCCCCAAACCACTCAAAAACAAACACACATATGACGTATTTGTGAAGATTGCCTAGGTTCGGGTACTCTCAAGGCTGACACTACAAAAAGAGTCGGTGTGTTAGGCCGATCCCATTGTGCTAGAGGGTCGACTTGAAAATTTGTTGTTAGGCATATACAAAGCTCTTGTCTTGTTTAGGCATTTGGTGCCCTCTCTACCAAGCATGCTTAGCGACAGAGCCACCTTCTTTGAGGTCACCTAGAGGAACGGAAACAACAATTATATGTGGGTCGACAAATCGCCTATTACGCTAAGAGAACTACGAAAGGGGAACCAAAGAGAAACTAAGCCCCTTACAAAACCCATACCTCTCATGTTCTCTCATCCAAACCTCTCTTCCATTCTGCAACATTTTCTCGGCCTACCAATGCATATTTACTGGAGTAACAAATAACAAATGATGAAGACAATCTTTGCCAAATTCAAGCCAAATCCTCAAAGGCATGCTTGAGGAACAACCCGATTTACGAAAGCGTAAGCATCTTGGCAGTCACTTTACAACCAAAGAAAAAAGAGTGACAGCTCTTCGTCAACAAAAGCTGATCATCCTTCAATTCAAGCCAATCTTCAACACCAACTTTGGTGTATGAACTACTATAATTTGAGGTTTGAATGCTCCTAATTTCGGGATTATCATACAAGTTATCCATATACAAATAAGGGTTTTTCAAAAAGTAAAACATAGGAGATAGGTTCCTTAAGACCCACGGGCAACACATACTTGGAGAGAGAGAGAGAGAGAGAGAGAGAGAGAGAGAGATTACCTATACGGGCATATGTTCCTTCTGGAATTGCAATACTCAGATCTGTTGGAACCAAGGCTTTTCCTCTGGCTGGTACTTTGATCTCTGCGGCGCTGCATATATAAATTATAATGTAGTAAAATTACATTTAGAATTGCACAGTATACGTTCAATCGCACAAACACAACTATGCATTCAAAAATGACGCAAACAAAATCATCGAACTATAAACTGCAAGTTACAAGATAATCACAACACTACTAAGGCGGATTTTGAGCGTGGGGTCAAAAACTAGAACAATACATAACTTATCAGTTATCACATCATTTTCAAAATAACATAGGAGTTTCGTTCCAAAATTCTGCCTGCTGTATGCCATAAGTATTCTGACTTGGGGGTTTTGACTTCGATTTGGGGGTTTTGCATCCAATTTCTGCCAAAGATAAATGCTTGACCATTTGGGAATTTGGGGAATTTTATCTGCCACTAAAGAATTTGTAACTATCAAATGCTTGAAAATAACATGAGGCAGATTAAGAGTTTTAAACTGGGGTAAAAAAGAGCAAATTTTTTTATATATAAAAAAATGCATTGCCCCGTTGAGAAACTGAAACAAGAAGGTGCAATCGAGGCGAGCTTTGTAACGTTCTAGCTCCGTTCATCAACTAAACAGGCCTAAAACTTGAGCTCGAGCTTGGCACATTTATAAACAAGCTGAGCCCAGTTCATTTACTAAATGAGCATCAATAAACAAGCCAAACCTATAAATACAAGCCGAGCTTTTTTGAACCGAGTTTTATAGTATTGAGCTCGGCTAGTTAACTACACGATTCCAAAACTCGTGCTTGAACTCGGCTCGATTACTAAACGAGCCAAGTTTCAAGCTTCTCAGTTGCAGCCCTCATTGGAAAGGGAGTGGGATCAATCGACCCCACTTGTATCTATGTCTCCGCCTTCTGTTCGCATCAAATAAACGAAATCGTGAATCCAAAACCTGATAGTAAGGTGGATTTATTACCTAGAAAGATCATAACCAGCGGAGAGAGGGGATGCTCTCGATGGCAAAACAGCTTTCTCGGAAAGCTTCTTCACTTTCAAGAACGGATTCGTGACCGAATTGCGGGTCCCGCGGACGCCGTTCTGGTCAAGTTTCTGAATCTTGGGGGAGGGCTCGTTGGTTTCGGAACCGTTGATTTCTGGGTTTCGGTCGGCCATTGGAGGACTCGAGAGAGATGAGAGAGTAGTTGATGAATTGGGTTTGGGTATTGGAACAAGAGGTGGACTTAATAGAGAGAGAGAGAGTGTGAGTGTGTGCCTGCCCCAAAAAATTCTCCCGCGCAACATACAGAGAGAGAGAGAGTGAGTGTGTGTCTGCCCCAAAAAATTCTCCCGCGCAACATATGTTCAACGGATGGCGCCAAATGTTCCCGCCATTGGCTTTTAGCATTGATTTGATGGGGTTGAGAACTTGAGAGGAGAAACCGAGAAAGTGTCTTGGTGGAGAATTTTCCGGGATTCTGAAATTAGGCATCGTTACCTTTGACTGATTATTAAAGAAAATCAAAAACCCAAAAATATTTATTTTTATGCAATTATTTTTTAAATATACAAGGTAAAGCTGCTCCAAAACCCAACCAATTTATATTTGGATAAAGATAAAAAAAAAAAATCTTTTTTGATTTTTCTCATCGAAATGAATCAATAATTAATAAAAAAAAAAATTGGCTAAACATGAATTTTTTTTTTTTTAAAGAAGGACGAAAGGCCTCAAAAGTACCTTAGGAGAATAACACCTTATAGCTATAAAGGAAAAAAATTGTCTGGTTAGATTTCTCTGGGGATTTTACTTTAAAACCAATTGGCTAGCCTTTGATTATATGAGCAAGTTATTAACCACATTTGGGTGGTGTAGGTGAGAGCTAGTAGGATAAAATCTAACATTCCCTCCATGTGTAGCTCCAATGCATGTGAAGATATGAATTGAGGTGACAAGGTAATTTTAATTGGGCAACAAAGACTTGACCATATAAAATGAGCCCACCCAAAACCTAGTTATGATAGCTAGCTAGAATAGGTGATTTGACTAAGGCCTATTTTGGCTAAATAATTCTTGACAATTTTTTTTTCATTTATTCAAACTTTTTTCTCATTTATTTCTTTTACGTCAAGTTTTTTTTTAAAAATTATTGGTTATTTTCGACGAGAGCATTCTAAAAATTAACAAATTAAGTTCAAAATCTTTTTTTGAATAAAAAAAAATAGTTCTTGAGGATTATTTAGCCTAAGTAACCATTGGACGTGATTTTATCCTATTTGTGGTAACTAGTCTAACGACAATTATTTTTATCACAGCTGTCTTCAATAGATATATGATTGAGAAATGTAATAAAATCAAGTGGTTACCAATTGATGATAAACCTTGATTTTGCGATGCATACCTACCAAGTTAAGGAAAAATCCGATTAAAGTTAATTCTTTCGTCTCTCTATGATATTATTAGGGATGTGCAAAAAATCTATCAACCTACAAAACCGACCAAACCCAAACCAACCCGAGGCATAAAAAATATTGGGTTGTAATCAATGAGCAGTTTGGGTTGAGTGGGTAAAATACAAATTTGAAGAAAATTTTCTCCATCACGGTGTATAGAATAATATAGCTGATAGTACTATCATACCATGGCGAACCCTGCCATACTTTGTTAACCTCACCTATTTGTAAAGAAAAATCCAGGCATCACCTAATTTCATTCTTCTATTTTTTATTTTATTTGTTTGTGAAAAAAACGAAGCTGAAATAGGGAAGGTTATTTCAACCTACCAAACTCACGATGTTGAAAATTGCCAAAACGAAATAAACCAACCGGTTGGTTTGTAAAGGTCAATGAGTTGGAGGTAGGTAAAAACTATCAACCCGCCATGCAAGTATCGATTAGAGGGAAAATATATCATTAACCCGCTTAACCTACTCACTCACGTACCTATATATAATTGCACCCTTTTAGAAAGAGAAGAACAAAAACAAAACCCCTTAATTTTGCAGCAAGTATGGTGACATTGTTGACGATTCTTGTTTTTAGTGAAAGCAGATGCGCTTTGTCTTCGGACTCAAGCTATTTGGGTCAAATCGATGCGCACAACGGCTAATACATGGAAACCCAATCCTACAATCTCTTTAATGGGCCAGTCTAATTAAAATCGAAGAAAAACTACGTACAAACCTACCCGGTATGAAAGTATAACACGCAATAGTTTTTTTAACTTGAAGAGAAAGCAAATCCCTTAAATGCCAAATATTCACTATCATACAACTTGAGATAGTGTGTTGTCCATTTTTTTTCCCCCCAATTGGCAGCACTCGTGCGAGAAAGGTCGTCCAAAGGGTCCAGACGAATTGGAGGAGGGAGTGATGACGACAGTGATGAGGAAGCAAATCCATCACATAATCGATGCATTTATCCTTTTGTGTAGCTCTCTCATTATGGGCACTACTCTACTACTATTACTATTTATTGGGGGAGATAATAGCAACAACAAAGGAGCAGCTAATTATGAGGGAGTGGGCATTGGAGGTGGTTGCCAAGATGGCAAATGGTGTGAGGATGGAATTCCCCCGAGAACACGGTCGCAAGTTGGAATTCTGCTTGCCGGTGTAGTTGTCCTCGTGAATTAGATGATGTTTTGGGTACCATCTATGTAGTTGTCCTCGTGAATTAGATGATGTATTGGGTAACCATCTATTTAGCTTGCACCTTGGTTGGGCTATGGTGACAGACTACCCTTTGGGTAGTAGTTACTCCAAAAGGACACCCCAGTGGGCTTGGTTCATTAAATGGGTGGTAGTGGCTCACTCGCTGAACATGCTATGACGGCTGGAAACCTTTTTTCGATGAGAGATTGCAACATTGGTCTCCCCCTCCCAACCTTTTACTTAGCAAAAAAAAAAAACTGATGAGGGAGAGGAATACACTTATTAGACATTTCATGCCCCATTCTCAGGGTCCATATCATATTGGATTCCATAAATCTAATCATAATTCGCTAATCACGGTTTTTAAAAAATATAATTTGTTTTCGGACCAAAATTATCACAGTCTGATTCCAATTCAATCCGTGAGTCACGAATCGATTCTAATATTATCCACAGATTACATGTCATAAATAAATAAGCAACTGCCAAGGGAAAAACAAACAAACTTAGCCTTACTTTCTTAGGACCTATGCATCAAGTATAGTAGACTAGGTGTAGGTGGTATAACTGAATTAGAATAACACTTTAATCCCTAGGTTTTATATGGATATATACTACGGGGTATATCACATGCATTAAGGTAAAATACTAAAATAGTAATTTTTTTTTTATAATAGTAGGTAAAATTACTTATATGTATGGATGTAAGTGTACATATTTATTTATTTGCATATATTCTGTAATAAATATCTCACGGTCCTGTTCGATTAGTTCACGATTTCAAAATAAAAATCCTTGTTCGGACCGCGAGTCATGTTTTTTTGACTGAATTCGTGTCCAAATCATTAATCCACTGTTGCAATCCAAAATATACAGATCGGTTTCGCGGTTCACCAGATTTCTTAAGCAGCCCTAGTTCAAAGACAAATTCTGGCGAGCCAATCTGTAATTTAGAGGAGTACTGGGGCCAGAACAAATCCGACCAAATCCTCAGGGAAGGTTTGCCCTTAGCTTTATATTCCTCCACATTGCGTTTCCCACTCCCTCACCGTCTTCAAGCAGTCAATCGAAACAGCAGAAAGAAAAGAAAGGGTTTCTTTGGCTTCCTCCCACCTCCCTCCCTCCCTCCTTCCCTCTCTCTCCTCAGTTCTCTCTCTCTCTCTCCTCGATCATCTATGGCCGACAACACCGTCTTCGACTCTCGCAACATCCAGATCTCCAAAGGTATATATTCACATTCGCCAGTCCATTGCTCCTCCAACGCTCCGCCGCTTCCGTTTTGCGTTTGTGATTGTTTGAATACTATTTGTGTGGTTCGATTTCCGGACTAAATGTTCGTGTCTTGCGTGAAATCCTATTTTGTTCGTGGAGATTGATGCGAGACGGACGCAGTCGTTTTCAATTGTATTTTTCTTTGTTGATTGTAGTTTTGTTAGGTTTTGGGAAATAGATGATAATGCTTCATTATCGTAGTAAATTTCGTCACTTTTTCAGGCTTCTTTTGTCACGGTAGCTAATTCAGCTAAGGGTATATGGTATTGAGTGAAAACGTGTCAAATTAGGGTTTTGTTGCAGTTTGGGGAAACCTACGGCCCTGTTTGGGTGCTGGTTTAAAATGTTTTTTCTATTTTTTAGAATGCTTCTCAGAAGTTGTCTTCCAAGCGGAAGACAAAAAAATTTATTCTGGGTGGCTCGTATTTTTACTTTTCTGATTGGTTAATATTTGTAGGGTTCGATTTCCTGACGAATGTTTTTGTCTTGCGTAAAACCCTAATTTGTTTGTGGAGATTGATGCGAGACAAACACGGTCATTTTCAATTGTGATTGAAGTTTTGTTATGTTTTGGGGATTGGATGATAATGCTTCTCTATTCTAGTAATTTTCTTTACTTTTGACGTCTCTTTTGCTATAGTAGCTAATTCAGCTAAGGCTATGAAGTGCTGAACACTAACCTGTCAAATTAGTGTTAGATTCAGTTTGGGGAAACCTACAACCCTGTTTGGTTGCTGGTTGAATTTTTTTAGAATACTTCTCCAAAGTTATATTCCAAACAGAAAACAAATAATTATTCTGTGTGGCTCGTATTTTACGTTTCTGATTGGGTAATATTTGCGTAGTTCGATTTCCAGACAAAATGTTTGTGTCTTGCACAAAACCCTACTTTTTTAGTGGAGATTGATGCGAGACAAATGCGGTTGTTTTCAATTGTGATAGAACAGAGAAGTTTTGTTAGGTTTCAGGGAATAGATGATAATGCTTCTCTACTCTTGTAAATTTATTCATTATTGACGTTTCTTTTGTTACAGTAGCTGATTCAGCTAAGGCTATGAAGTTCTGAACAATAACCTGTCAAATTAGGGTTTTGTTACATATTTTTGGGGTACCCTGTTTGGTTGTTGTTTTATTATGGGTTTTGTAGAACACTTCTCAGAAGTTTTTTTTTTGAAACAAAAATCTGTTGTTGTGTTCATTTTTTACGTTTCAGATTGTGTAATATCTTCGATTTCCAGACGAATGTTTGTGTCTTGCACAAAAACCCAAATTTGTTGTGGAGATTGATGTGAGACAAACGCAGCCGTTTTCAATTGTGATTGAAGTTTTGTTAGGTTTTGGGGAATAAATGCTTCTCTACTCTAGTAAATTTGTGTGATTGAAGTTTTGTTAGGTTTTGGGGAATAAATGCTTCTCTACTCTAGTAAATTTGTTCACTTTTGACCTTTCTTTTGTTATGGTAGCTAATTCAGCTTAGGCTATGTAGTTTTGAACCTTAACTGACAAATTAGGGTTTTGTTATATTTTGGGGACACCCTGTCTGGTTGCTGTTTCAAAAGTTATTTTTGAAAACAAAAAACAGTTTCATTTTTCCATTTTTATACGTTTCAGATTGTTTAATATTTGTGCCGTTCGATTTCCAGACGAAATGTTTGTGTCTTGCGCAAAACCCTAATTTGTTTGTGGAGATTTATGCGATACAAAACGCAGTCATTTTCAATTGTGATTGAAGTTTTGTTAGGTTTTAGAGAATAGATGATAATGTCTCTCTATTTCAGTAAATTTCTTTACTTTTGACTTTTCATTTGTTATAGTAGCTGATTTGGCGAAGGCTATTAATTTTGAATGACAGCCTGTCAGATTAGGGTTTTTATTATGTATTGGGGAATCTATAGTACACTGTTTGATGGCTGTTTTAAAGTGGGTTCTGTGGAATACTTCTCAATTTTTTTGTTTGAAAACAAAAACTTATTTTTGAACACAGAAAAGGACTTCGTTTTTGTATTTTGTCCACCTTTAGCCAAATGGATGATGATGCTTCACTTTTCGATGTATTCACTTTTCACGTTTGTTCTGTTATAGTAGCCAATTCAACTAGGTTATTCAATCTCGAATGATAACCTTTCAAATTAGGGTTTTGTTATGTGTTTGGGAGTCCTAGACCCTGCCTAGTTGCTGTTTTAAAATCAGTTTTGTAGAATACTTCTCAAAACTTATTTTCGAAAACAAAAGACAAAATTATTTTTGAACTCCAAAAAAGTCGTCGTTTTCATATTTCGTCCACTTTTAGCAAAAATTGATTTCTAGAATTGACAAGTATATGCTTACCATGTTCCCATTGCAGAAATGCTTTATATGTTCCCAAAAATTGGAACAAAAGTTCATGATAAGTATACTACAAGATTAAATAATGAAAATAGCAACCGTGTAGGGTCTATTTTAAAAAATTAGTGATTGATTTCCGCTTTGGTGAGTCCAATCTGAAAGGGACAGTAACTGAATGTAGTTGTTTGTTTAGTAATCTACCATGTTGCCATGTTTTATTTGTGATTTTTTTTAATTGCCTGAGTATGTTCCCATGTTTTCTTGGTGTTACATCACCAGTCTCTGCACTTGACTCGTGCTTATTTCTATTCTAAAGACTAAAGAGGGAGTTTTTATTTTTAAGGTTTTTTTCACAGCCGGGCTTTGGTTCAATTTTTTTATATTTCATGGCCTTGGAGGACACAATTTTCATCCTCAATTAGTATTAAAGTTCTTCTGCGTACCAGTTGGGGAGTTATTAGATAATATCCTATTAAGAGCTCTTTGAATTTATTTGCTGCGGCATACAAATTCCCACTTGCCCTGTTTAATATTTCCATGTCAATTATTGGAGATGAAAATAGTATAAATCCCTATATTATGAATAACTAATTAATATAAAAGAAGCATCCATTTTATTGTTGTGGAAAGCGTTGCATATATATGCTTCTTCATTCCTATATTTCGAGGATTTTGCAACTCAAGAAATTAGCACAAGTAACTACCTATTTCCTTAATTGTTTTGTTTATGACCCTCTTCGACCTTGATCACATTTTCCCCTACTTGAAAGAACAATATTGTCTGGAGAATGCTGAAGCAATGTCAGGTCTGTTTTTCCCACTTCAACCAATTCAGATTTTGATACAGGATTGACTCCTCGTCCTCAATAGCCAACCTTCTAGAATTCTGTCACATTCTATTTGTTAAGGATTTTCAACTCCATTATGAGTTTTTGTTTGTTATATACAGATGTGCATGGATCTGACAATCCAATACCGCTTTCACCACAGTGGCTTCTTCCGAAGCCAGGGGAGAACAAGCCTGGAAATGTGACTGGGGTGGGTTATTATTTCTCATTTGTTTTACTTAGTCTAGTATATTAAAACCCTGTTTTTTAATATGAAGAACTTTGCGATGGGTATTAATTTATGATAATTCCAGAAATTCATGTATTTTGGATTGCTTTCGCTTCTGCTTCCAGTGCGTTGTTTTCCCTTAGATTATCCTGCAACAGACTCTACATTTGGTTGGAGGTTCTATTCTTTCATTTGCTCTCTGTATACAGGAAAACAATTTCACCCCATCTCCAGGTTTTGCAAGTCCAACAGATGTGGTGAAGAAAAAGGATGTTTTCAGGCCAACTGTGCTTGATGATTCAGGCCGTCGCGATCGCTGGCGTGATGAGGAAAGAGACACCAATTCCTCCGTCAGAAAGGATCGTTGGAGGGAAACTAATCATGATCAACGCCGTGAGAGCAAATGGAACACGGAGACTAATCATGATCAACGACGTGAGAGCAAATGGAACACGGAAACTAATCAAGATCAACGCCGTGAGAGCAAATGGAACACGCGTTGGGGCCCTGATGACAAGGAATTGGATGGTTTGCGTGAAAAGTGGGTGGACCCTAGTAGAGATGCTGACACACCTCTTGATAAAGTGTTGCCGCAACTTACTCATCATGGAAAGGATGAGAGGGAGGGGGACCATTATAGGCCATGGAGATCTAACGCTCAAAATCGAGGGAGAGTGGATCCGCCGCCTCATCACCAAACCCCACTGCCAAACAAAGTGGGCCCCACGTTTGCCTATGGTCGGGGACGCGGTGAAAATGCTGTACCACCCTCTTTACATGATCGTGGAAGGTTTGGTCCTAGTGGAAGCTCTATGAACCGTACTCCAATCAATTTTCAACCGTTTGGGACCGTCTTGGAAAAGGGTGAAATTGTACAAGGAGAATCTTCCCCTTTGAGATATAGCAGGACAAAGTTGCTTGATCTGTACAGGATGACTGATATCAACTCCTGCCTGAAACAATTAGAAGGGGTTGTGCCAGTGCCTTCCCTTACACAGGAAGAACCATCAGAGCCTCTTGCATTTTGTGCACCAACCCCTGATGAATTGGTATGTAGCCCTTTTTTATCTATTGTAATCAATTAAATTAAATTTTATGGCATCTCTTTTGCTGCTGTACTTATGCTTTCACTTCTTGAGCAGGTTACTATGGAGGGAATTGAGAAAGGGGATATTGTAAGCAGTGGTGCACCTCAGATTTCCAAGGAAGGGTCAATTGGTAGAAACTCCAATGATTTTGCGAGACGACCCAAGCTTGGTACTGAATGAGTCCATCTTTTGAAATCTCAAGTATATGGTTGTAATTTCTTGTGTGCTTAACGTGTTTAGGATGTGGTCATGAGCAGGTAGTAGAGAAGATTTGCCTCTCGCTGTTGATGATTATAAAGATGAAAGTGTTGGCAATTCCAAAGGTGGTCATTCAAGCCACACAGAAGGTTTGTCCTACGAGAAGCAGATGCACTCTTACAGGCTGGATGCAAAAGTGGAAACCAAGCAGGATCAACAGATGTACTCTGACGATAAATTGTATCCTGGAGGTATGTATAGTCATATGGAGATCACACTATTGATTTATCCTTTTTGCAGAACTTAAGTGCTACTCAAGATGGCGATTCAATGCTGTGGGATAGGTTTTACCACAACGATGTAGTGATCAAGATTTAATTCATTAGATGGTTGATTAGTCAAAATGTTTAAACTGTATTTGAAAGTTGGATGGTTCAGGATAGAGGATAGACAGTTTAATGGTTGTAAATTGCAATCTCTCGTTTCCAGTTGTGGATTCAGAATCTTTTCTTTGGATGAGTTATGTTTAACCGGTTTGCCAATCCTTGATTCAGAAAGTTTTATCTGATGAGTTATATTTGAAGTTATGCCCATTTTTTTTCCTTCCCCTTTTAAGATTGCTTATTAATCCCATCAATTTTATGATTCTCAGATTTGCGAAAAGATGGTGGTCGTTACAGGATGGACGAGGTGGCTATCAATAGGGACACAATTGTGCAGGGAAATTCTTCTGTACATCCTGGCACAGCATGGCAATCCCCATCCATTGGAGAACAGCCAAGTGTGAACTCGCACGATTGGAGAGAGATTCCAGCTGATGTCAGGTCACGAAGTTCTGAAATGAGCTGGCTACAGTCACGGAAAGATCTGAATACTGAATGGGGATTTGGTTTGGCAGATTTGTCTTACCCCAGGGATGAATCCAAATGGCAGGTTGGTGGGGATCCAAGTATAAGAAGGAAGCCATCTGCTGTCATGGACAAGGAACAAGAAACCCTGAAACTGTCACAGACTTCTCCAGAGGACCTTCTTCTTTATTATAGAGATCCCCGGGGTGAAGTTCAAGGCCCCTTTACTGGGAGCGATATTATAGGGTGGTTTGAGGCTGGATATTTTGGCATAGATTTGCAAGTTCGGCTTGCAAATGCGCCGCCTGACTCGCCATTTTTGCAACTTGGTGATGTTATGCCTCATTTACGAGCAAAAGCCCGACCTCCACCTGGATTCAGTACTCCGAAAGATAATGATCTTGTACCTGGATCTAGTAGGTCAAACTCCAGCACCTTTGGGAAGATTCATGCAAGTTTAAGTGACGTTGATATTATGAAGGCTGAGGAAAGATATAAACAAGGCTCAACAACAGAAGCGGAAAATAGGTTTTTGGAGTCCCTGATGTCTGGTACTACGAGTAACCTGAGTGCTTCTCCGCTTGAGAAGTTTGCTTTCTCCGAAGGTTCTCCCCCTTACCCCAATCTGGTCGATTAGCAAAATTCTTTTATTGGTTCTAAAGCATGATTGAGTTCTCTAGTGTGTCTGCTTTTCCTTGTTTCTATTTAGCTACTATGAATTTATGTTTCTATCTTGACCTGATCGTGAAAACTATTTTCACACTTCGCAGGTCTGCAGGGATATGGGGGGAATAATTCTAGTGGTATGCCCCCCTTGGGATTGGGAAGTGAGGACAACCTTTACTTATTGGCTAAAAGAATGACGCTTGAACGGCAAAATTCTCTACCCAGTACCTATCCCTTCTGGCCAGGGAGGGATGCAGTACCAATGGTTCCTAATGTAGGTATAACCCAAGACTCGCTAACCCCACATCCAACACTTCTGTCTGGAATTGGTGATAGTCCTCAATCTCAGAATTTGATGTCCATCCTTCAAGGGTTACCTCCTGCCTCTGGCTACAATACCGGAGTTAGTGGTCGGCCAACTTTCCCTGTCCAAGGTGGCTTGGACCCACTTCAGGAAAAGCTTGAGTTACATCAACGACAAAATTTCCCTCCCCAAGCTTCTTTTGGGATGCAGCAACAGAGGCTCCAACCTCAGAGCCAACCCTCTTTAACGGATTTACTAGCTCAAAACATAGAGAACTCTTCTGGCGTTTTAAGACCCGAAAAACTACTCTCTTCTGGTCTTGCTCAAGATCCCCAAGTGTTAAGTTTGTTGCAACAACAGTACTTATTGCAGTTGCATTCCCAGGCACCAGTTCTTCCGTCTCAGCAAATTTCGGTATTGGATAAGCTCTTGTTGCTTAAGCAGCAACAAAAACAGGAAGAGCAGCAGCAATTGTTGCGGCAACAGCAGCAATTGCTCTCACAGGTTTTGTCAGATTATACCTCTCACCAGCGTTTTGGTGAGCAATCTTATGGACAGTTTCAGGCTTCTGCAGTGCCGTCACAGGAGTTTTTGCAGAAGGGTTTGCAGATACCAGTTACAAAGGTGCAAGACGAACACATTCATGACTCAGCTAATCTTGATCCCACTGTTTCTCGGGATTTCAGCCGTAACTTTGGCTCCGTAACAACTTCTACGCATCTGCCACATCAAATGTTTGGGAATACCACCATTCAACAAAATTTGGATGCTGCTCTGCGGGAACGAATTGATGATATTCAACAAAATGATTCTTTACAGTCAGCAACTGTTGTCAATAGCTTACCCCAATCTGAGGTGGTTAATAGATCTGCGCAGGAGCAGATGTCACAAAACAATTTGAGAACGAATGAACCTATTTCAGTTACATCTGAGGCTGCTGTGCAGTATTTGCCTTTGGAACATCAAGCAAAATCTGTTGCAGTAGAATCTGCGGTGAATTTTGAGAATGATTCTTCAGTTCCTGAGCAAGTAAATGATCTGATTGTTCCACTTACAGGTGCTCTTGAGGAAGCCCAAGTTGAACTAGATCAACAAAATGAAGAGATGTCCGAGATGAAAGAAGTGAAAAATGTTGAAGTGCGCGAAGTAAAGAAAGCTTCTGACAAGAAGTCCAAAAAGCAAAAGGCTTCCAAGGGACAATCCTCTGACCAGGCAAAGGGAGTTTCTAGAGCAACCTCTTTGCAACAATCAAAGCCATCTGGAACCGAAGTCTCTAATCCTGTTGACACAAAGAATGAGATGAATATTGGCTTGGGAGAAATACTCAACGGAACATCTCTAAAAGTAACTACTGAAAGCAAATCTGAAGTTGGAAAGATTGAAATAGTGGATAATCAACAAGTTAAAGACTCATTTCCTGTTAGTTCATTCAAAGATGGTACTGAATCTGTGGATGCAAAGGGTGATTCCACATCAATTGGACAACGAGCCTGGAAGCCTGCTCCCGGTTTCAAGCCGAAGTCACTACTGGAGATTCAGCAAGAGGAACAGAGAAAGGCACAAACAGAAATGGAAAATTCAGAGATCTCCATGTCCGTTAATCCTGTTAGTTTCTCCACTCCTTGGGCTGGGGTTGTCGCCAGTTCAGACCACAAAACAGATGCAAGTAGTGCCAAAATAAATTTGGGCAAACCTGAGAGTTATACGAATCAAAAGAGCAAGAAAAGCCAATTACACGATATTTTGGCAGAAGAAGTTTCAGCAAAATCTCAAGAAAGAGAGGTGGAGATTTCTGATAGTATTTCCTTTCCGGTTATGAATGCTCAGTTGGATTTGGTGGATGATGATGATGACTTTATTGAGGCTAAAGACACTAAAAAGAATCGCAAGAAGTCTGCAAAAGCTAAAGGGGTCGGAGCTAAGGTTTCGGTGCCGATTTCCACTCCTGATGTGTCTGTTGGATCAAGTGCCAATGAGAAACGCAAGGGTTCTCGCCAAGTACTCCAACAGGAGAAAGAAGTGTTACCTGCGGTTCCTTCTGGTCCTTCTTTAGGAGATTTTGTTGTTTGGAGGGGGGAATCTGCCAACCCTCCCCCTTCCCTTGCTTGGTCGTCTGACTCTGGAAAACTTCCAAAGGCTGCATCATTGAGGGACATTCTAAGAGAACAGGGGAAAAAAGTTTCGTCTGTCCCACAAGCAGCCCCAATTCCCCCCCAGAAGCCCCAGCCAACTGAGCCCTCCCGTGGAAGTGGTTCTTGGTCACTTTCTGCATCATCTCAAACCAAGGCTGCATCTCCTATCCAGATTGTTTCCAATGCTTCTGCTCAATCGAAACATAAAGGAGATGATGATCTCTTCTGGGGTCCTTTGGATCAACCAAAACAAGAAGCAAAGCAGTATGACATCTTCTCTCTTTCTTTGACCTCTGTGTTTTCTTCTGTTTATGCTCTTTTTGATCCTCTGTGGGGGCAATTAATGTTGTGGGGTAATTAATGTTGCAAGTATTTAGATTCCGTACTAGGTTGTTCATTTTGGGTTTAGATCAGTCTTTCCTTGGATTTACTTTCTTGTCAATTAAGTTTAGTCTGTTTACCTGTTCAATGCTTTTGAGTTTGACTAAACTGCTTTGATAGCAATATGTTAATGCTTTTATTTGGATACTCTCCTCTATCAAAGAGATGTGCATATTATTAAAATGATATGGAGTCAGTAAGTTTAGTCTGTTTTTCTGTTCAATGTTTATGATTTCAACTGAACTGTTTTGTTAGGAAAGTAGGTAAATGCTAATGCTTTTATTTAGATACTCATCTCTGCCAAAGAGAAGTGCAAGGGTACTTGTGTTGTGTTTTCCTGACATTTATGGGCATGTTCCGACTGCTAATCCTAGAAAAAAGTAGGCTTGGGCAGTTGGGCGCAGCAATTCACGTATATGTATTCCCCCAGATTTTTGGACATGATTCCTAGTAAGAGATTCTAGGCATGGTGAAAGTGTCAAAGAATAGCTGAAATCTGCGCACAAAAATTGCAGTGTTTCAATTAATACACTATCGGGAGCGTGAGCGTCAGACAGTTATATGTCTCCGTCCCACTAGGAAGAAGGCTATTGATTCTACTAACTGTTGTTAGAACCAGTTACAGTGATTAAGAAGGTGCAAGGTAGAACTAAGAGTATGTTTTCTGCGTGCAGGTCGGATTTTCCTCATCTTGCAGGCCAGGGCAGTTGGGGAACCAAAAGCTCCCCCGGGAAAGGGACTTTTGGAGGTTCAGTGAGTCGACAGAAATCTACAGGTGGCAGACCTGCTGAACATGCTCTTTCATCATCACCTGCCTCTGCTCAATCGTCGATGAAGGGGAAAAAGAATGCCATGAGTAAGCATTCAGGTAAGTAAGCCTTTATAGTTGCTCTACTTTAATAGCTCTTATTGTTGGTTACTCATGATTTAAGCCTAAGGATCTAAATGACCTCTTACCTGCAATCCTTGCAGAGGCCATGGGCTTCAGGGATTGGTGCGAGAGTGAGTCTGTCAGGCTTATTGGGTCAAAAGGTATCAGATTGTTTTTTGCTGATTTTCTTCCTCGCCTCACTTTGATTATTCTTTTTCCTTGTGCATTCTGATTGCTGTTTTTCGATTTGGGTACGGAAAATGGGCAGGATATAGAAAATTGAAGTGTCTAATGGCTCATAGCTGTTAGATCTGTTAGCTTGCCCATTTCCTCTTCCTTACCCAAATCCTTGATCTGTTAACTTGTTTTGTTCTCTACTTTGTATTTCAAGAGCTGGTTCAGTAAGTCAGTGTCATGAATTTTATTATCTGACATTCTGACGCATATTATTCTCAAACAATGCAGGGACATTAGTGTTCAATATAGTATTCCGAATTCAGATAATGGTTGTTTAGTGGGGAGTTACATTGACACATGACATATTTTGATTTCTTCTTTATTAGATACAAGCTTCCTGGAATACTGCGTAAAACAATCCAGATCGGAGGCTGAGATGCTTCTGATAGAGAACCTTGGCGTATTTGATCCTGACCACAAGTTCATTGACAAGTTCCTCAACTACAAGGATATGTTGCCGGAAGATGTCCTTGAAATTGCCTTCCAAAGTCCGAATGATCGTGGGGCCCCTGGATTTGGCGCCAGAGATATGAGTTCTGACAATGGAGGTGTGAGGGAATCTGAGCAAGGTAATAATAATCCAGTGGGTCCCGATGAGTCCAAAGGGGGAGGGAAAAAGAAAGGAAAGAAAGGGAAGAAGGTGAGCCCAGCAGTTCTGGGATTTAACGTCGTTAGCAACCGGATCATGATGGGGGAAATCCAGACCGTTGAAGAATAGGAAGATTTGAAGACAGTTTACTTGTAAATACATCCATCTAATCTCAAGAGCTGACTTTGAATGGTTTTTTATGTTGGGATTTTGTTTCTTTTTTGGTTTTGCATCATAGAGCAATAGCGGCAGGACTAATTGAATCAGCCAAGCGATTTTGTGAAGTAATATTTTACTTTACAGCCTTTTTGGGTTATGGAACTGAGTTCATTATAAATCAATGTAAACTTTTCCGTTTTCACTTGTTTTGTTAATTTTAGTCTCTCATGCAGTTGTATTTAATCTGTTGGCTATCCTGTTCTGGTTTGGCATCTTCATATTTCTGATGCTGTAAACAGAGCAATACTTTGCTAGGCTTATGTACACTCCAAAAATTGGTAGGTTTTGGTTTATTTTCTGCTCGGTAAGAAAGGTGGGTGAGGTAGCTGCCACCCCTCCTGGGCATGATCATAATAACTTCAGGCTCGCGGCGGATCTTTGGACATACATAGGTATTTGTGGCTCCACCAAGGCACAATTGAGACAAAGTCTTTCTTATGCGCATATGGTTCACATGAATACTATAGCTAGCGGCTTTGACCCACAACAGAATGAGCAAACTCCTAATTAAGTCCAGGTTCTGAGCAAACTCATCAGTTTCTTTGCCAACTTGTCTGCCCCCGAGGAGGTTTAAGTTTAGATTTCACTGTATGAGAGATATAGTCATGTTCACCTGGAAGAAATGACGCAATCAATTCGTGTTGGGGGAAAATTTCATTGTACTGTTTCCTTCCTTGGACTCTATTGCATCTAAAGTTACTGTTTTGGGAGTTTCTTAGAGCAAGTACATCAGATTAGGCAAAATTCGAGCCAAAATTGCAAGTCAACAGTGCACATTTTTCTTTTTTGCTATCCACATCCCTTTCAATACTACACCAATACTATCTATTTTACCTACTCTTCATTACAATATTACTTTTTCCATTATCTTTTCCTTTTTCTTGTTTTCTTTTCACCGTTGAGAGAAAGAGAGAGAGAGAGAGAGAGAATAATATTAGTATATGTGCAGATGGTGAACAGTCCTGAGGTAAATTTACCGAAGGACTGTAGCCAAATGTAGTCTAGCTAACCTCAAAAGAAGCTTTTGCTAGCCTGCTGCAGTGTACATTTTAGGATTTTGCCTAGGTAAAATACCAAAAATGCTATTTTACCTTCTTTGGTGTACTTGCTCTTAGATGGATATGATGTGTATGAATTTGATTTCGCTGATCAAAAGCAAAATATTGATTGGAAGTTGAAATTGACGTCGTCGGTGGTGAATCTTGTCAAATGGAATTTCTGCTGACAAAAGCCATTGAAACAATGTAGGAGTGACTCATCTATGTAAAGTAGGAGTATATGTTAGCAAACAAAGACAGCTGTTTCAAGTTGATGCTTGACAAAGCCCAAGATGCTCTTGCGGGGTGGAAATCATCCTTTTTATCTCTCAAGCAGGGAAACTTACGCTGATCAATGAAGTTGTCTGCCCTCCCGATCTACCTTTATTCTACTTACAAGTTGCCTCTTTCTTTATGTGACAAAGCTCAATGCCATCTCGGCTGCTTTCTGGTGGAATGCGAGTGACAGCAAGCCTCTTTGTATTGGCTATCTTGGGACAAAATGTCAGCCTACTAATCGGAGTGGGGGCTTGGTACTTGGGATTTTCAGGTCCTCAAACCAGGCGTTATCGTCGAGTTAATGTTGGAGAATCATCAATAACAAATCTCCGCGGCTCCGTTTGGAACCTATGGAAAGGAAAGGAAAAGAAAGGAAAATAAAGAAAATTTCCTTTCCATTGTTTGGTTGGGAGGAAAAATGTGAAGAAAATAAGGATTTTGAGTGTAATGAATAGTGAATTTTCCCTCTCATTTTCCTCTCATTTTCCTTCCCTTTTATTTTTCTTTCCTTTCTTTTTCTTTCTTCAAGTTCCAAACAGAGCCAAATCTCTAAAATCCTCCTTCCCAAGTACTGTACTACAAAGTGAATATTCACAAAGTTTAAGCATGATCCTAAAATTAAATCCTCATTGACATGGAAAAGCCTCTTTTACGGACGTGACTTTATTGCTAGTCATAATGGTTGGATTCATCATTTTGGGAAAATGACGGCCCAGGATGTGTTTTTGATAATTAATACTATCCGTTAAGATAAGAACATTTGTTAATGTTGAAAATGTCTTTGGCAGGTATTAATTATCAAAAAAACGTCCTTGGCCGTCATTTTCCCAAGTCCCTCGGCCATCTCATCCCATTCACAGGCCTGGACTCCGTTCTCTCTCTCTCTCTCTTGGATTTGGCCCATCAAGTGCTCCTTGATTGGCAGCTTGCCAATCTCGGTTTTTTTCTTTCCGGTCTAGAATTTGTCCAGAATTGTTCTAGTGACCCGATGCAGACTTCCTTGTTCCATTTAGTCTTTGTAACAACTTCAAAGATTAATGAAATTTTCTTTGCCTTTCAAAAAAACAAACCAGGACTAGTTTTTCACGTTCATTGCCATTCTACGGGCAATCGGAAAAAGGCCTCTTCTGTGTCTTCTCGAGCTAATTTGGGTTCACAAGAAGCAAATGGCAATGGAAAAAAGGCCTCTTCTCGAGCTAATTTGGGGTCACAAGAAGCAAGTTTCGATAAGAAAATTGCCCCCCATTATGAAGCCATTCTCCGGCTAACTTGGGTTCACGGGAAGCAAGTACAATAGTCTGCATTTGTTTGTATAAAGGAGCAGCGCACACTATAAATCAAGTAAATTCATTGACACCATTGAAAATGAACAGGTCTATGTTCATATTTAAACTCCGAATCATAAGTCTTGCAAAACATTGGTTACAACAAGATCGTTTACGCCCACAAAAGATGTCCTTTGGCAATTACTTCATCTCACATCACCTATTGATTCAAGATCAACAACAGCCTTGGTTTCCAATTTGATTGAGTTGTTTATGCCTCATCACCCATCTAGTAGAGCGCAACTCCAGAAGCTTAACTTTCTTTCTCCACTTGAAACATTTAGTTGAACAATCATGTTTTGCATGATAAGCTTTTGGGAAAAAAACACTATTAATAATAGTAAAACAGTTCTTGAATATAAGCATAATGTATTAATAATAAAACTTTGCTAAAACCAAATTCTTGAATATCAACAGTACATTGTATGATACAAACGCTTGCAAAAGTTTTTAGCCAGACTAGTGCCTGAACAAGTCTGGATCTTCAAGAGTCAGGGTTGAAGGACACAGCATCAACAAGAATATGGTTTCTTAAAAGTGTCAAATCACCCTCAGTTGTAGTGAAGACGACTAATCCGAGGGCATTTCCAAAAAAGGGTTGACAAATGAGAATTAAGTTCATTTTCCAGCTTTGCAATTTACTCCATTGTTTAGTTAATCTATCCCATGAAAATCTTGACTTTCATAACCTGGCACAGTGAGGCAATCTAACCAAATTTGGCAAACTCATTCTGCTCAGGAGAAGCATTCTTTGATCATAGACAACTCATATGTCCAGACATAATATTAGCTTACTTCATCATAGCAGACATATTGGAAGGTTAGTAAACCGGAAATCAGATGCATGATGTCAATGAACACAAAGATATATCTTATCATACCACAAATAAGTATCTCACGCACGAAAAACCGGTCATACCAAACACATCAAAGTAATGCAGCAGTCAAATTCTAAAGACAAAAACTTGCAAAAAGGGAAAAATTACTAAGAGCACTCGACTCTCAGAGACATTCCACTTAAAGGGGAAGTTCGCAGACAATCACCATGGCATCAGGTCTGACCGCCCGTCCGCTTTTTCTCATCATTGATCAAATGCAACAATAGTACAAAATCTAAAACTAGATAACTAGCTTGTCTAATCCAGAAGACTAGAATTGTATCATTTCTGTTCATTACAAACCCATTTCAGTTCTTGCTTAGAGAACTACATCCATCACACGTTTAAAATCGGAGAAATGACTACCAAAACACAATAGAATTCTTCAGGAAAACTATATTTATAGACTGCGGGAGGCATCAGATAATAAGCGGAGTTTTTTGTCTTCATAAAACAACTCAGTGTTAAGCATACGAATTGTTTTCATCATTTGCCCTCCAATTCTACAATATCCTTGTCAAAAATGGTATTTTTAAAACAAATCAAGTCAAATTACATATCAGAAGAAGATTCCAGAGCCTCATGCTACAGTTATCCTTTACTTTCATCCAATAAATCAACTTCCGGTTGTTTTTTCGGACTACAAATTGGACCGACAGCATCATAAACTTCAACAATCCAAAAAACAACACGAAAAATCACATTTTTACGGAAGGAAATCTTAGAACTGAAACCAATAAATACTGAAACAAAAATAAGAATAACTAAAAAAAAAAAGAATATTGGCATCAGACAATAAGCGGAGATGTAATCAACACGATAAATTCAGTGTGTAGGATAAGATTATTATTCATCATCTGCCATTTTTTCCCCTAAACAAAACAATTTCTATGAAATACCCAATAGAAAACAAAACCAAGACTATGATTCTAACGCATCCCCAGTAGAAATCAATCCAAGAAAATAACATAGCAAGTGTTAAAAACAGGAGATTTGAATGTAGGTAGGTCCATTTGACACCAAGGCAATAGAATAAAATCACGCGATGGGCTGGTAAGCCAACCTTTTAATCGATTTCTGCATCCGTTATATCTCCTCGCGTATTCAGATTTGCACTTCAAGGAGAGGGTAAACAAATGCGAAAAAAAAAAAAAAAAACTATCTAGTTATGAGAACAAAATCAAAATTGAATCGCCCAAAAACAAAGCATCACAATAATTTAAAGTTGATTTACCAACATATAGTACAGACACAGATAGAGGAAAGCGCATCATTCAAATTGCAATCAAGAAACCCTAGGAGAGAAAAGTGCATGACGCTTGGGGATGGCGAACGGAGCTTAAATAAGGGTTTTAGAAAATTAGGGTTTCGTACGCTATACGGCTGCTCTTGAGTAGATATATAGTATAAAGTTGGGCCCAGAGGATTTAATAAGTCCAGTATGTGCGATGGGGATTTTGGACAATAGGCCCATGTTTATCACAGACCTGGGCCTCTTTTTCAAGTACCGCTCTTCTGTTGCATTTTGGATCTAAGGCCTTCTTATTCTTCAAAAATGATATTCACACAATAACTTACACAACCTCTCACATATATGTAGGCTCCACGCATACTACTATGTGTGGGTCTCACATATATATGAGAGGTTGTTTAAATTGTTGTGTGAATAGCATTGTCCCTTATTCTTAGCTTTAAGGGTTTTTTTTTTTGGGAAAATGACGGCTCAGGACGTGTTTTGATAATTAATATCCGTCAAGAACATGCTAAGAACATTTGATAATGCTGAAAATATTCTTGACGGGTATTAATTATCAAAACACGTCATTTGCCGTCATTTTCCCCTCTCTTTTTTGGGCGTTTGGCCTTTATTCAAAAAATAATAATTAATTTTGCGTCAAATTTATATAAATTATTTATTTCTCTCGATGAGAGAAATCTAAAAAAGTGTGAAAAATTATACTTTATTTGGTGGTTGAGATAAATTGAGGAAAACATTCTACTATGTACTAGTAAAACTTTTTCACTTAATCGAAGTAAAATGACTTACCGATTAAAAGAAAAAAAAAACATGTAAAAAAGTCGGGAAAAGGTTGGCCCACTTGGATTGTGGATAGTATTGTGCACGTTCGGACTGTTGATCTCGACAATTAACTGAATTGTTAAATGATTGGTCGGTTGAAATTACTCACAGTACTATACAATTCGAACCGTTGATTGCCGAAATCATCGGTCTAAATGTACACAGCACCCCGGCTTTGGCGGTTCAATGAAAGGAGGATGCGGTTGAAATTAGGAATTTGCCTTTGGCGGTTCAATAACTAATCCGTCTCCCAAAAGTTTGAACGTTTGCCGCCTAAAACAAACGTTTCTCTCTCCCCCGCCTTACCCCTTATTTTCTCCTCTTCTTCCCTCTCAATTCCCAAATTCAACACATCCAAATCCTCCATTGTTACCCAAACCCTAGCTAGCCCTCACAATCACTTCACCAATCCACCTCAAAAAGACAAAAACAAACCTCCGCCGCATGGAAAGCGACGACGATTACGAATCATTCTCTCCTCCCCAACAACCCTCGCCCCCGCTCCACCACCGAAAGCTCAAACGCCTGAAGAAATCAATTCACGTCGCGAAAGGAGTTGTGTCGGTTGAAAAATCGTTAGAATCGCGGGATCTGGAGTCTCGGCGGGCACGCGAGGCCTTTGGAGGTGAAAATGAGTCGAATTCTGGTTTAGGGTTTGTTGACGTGGGCAACGGATGTGAAAAGAAAATGTTGGATCAAAGCGGTGGAGTGGGAGAAAATGAATCGGAGGGTTTTGGTGTTGAAAATGAGTTGAGTTCTGGTTTTGGTGGTGGGCGATTTGGCGGAGGTCGTGAGGAGAGTAAGAGGGACTTAGGGTTTGATAATTTGGATGGGGAGAGGTCGGACTGGAGCGGTGGAGGGGGAGAAAATGGGGCGGGTTTGGAGATGGAGAGAGTGGAGGAGAAGCGGGTTAACGAAGGGGGTTTGGATGGATCTGAGGAATGTGATGGTGGTGATGATGAGTTGAATTGTGCGTTGGATGGGGTGGGAGTCGGTGGAGAGCGGAAGGAAGCGAAGAGGGTTTTGGATTTTGATGATGTTGGTGAGAGAGTTGAGGAGAAACGGGTTAGCGAAGAGGATTTGAATGAATCTGAGGAATGTGATGATGGTGGTGGTGATGAGACAAATTGTGGATTTGATGGGGTGGGATTTGGAGAAGGTCGGAAGGAGACTAAGAGGGTTTTGGATTTTGATGATGTTGGTGATGGATTTGAAGGGAAAGGGTCTGATCAAAGTGGTGGAGTGGAAGGAAGTGCAGCGGATTTGAAGGCGGGGAGACGTGAGAAGAAACGGGTTAGTGAAGAGGATTCTAGTGAAAGTAAAGGGAACAAGAAGAAGAAGAGTGGTAAGAGTGATGGTGATGTTGTGAGGCCCAAAACATCTTCTTCCAATAGAAGAAGGGAAGAAAAGGTGGTTTGATGTGAATTTGGTTGTTTATGGTTTGATCCTTCGCTATATCGATTTTTTGCAATTGACAATTTGATGATATATGTTCCTTTGGTTTACAGGAAAGAAAAATTTATCTGCAGCAGCTTCATGCCGAGTCTCAGAGACTCTTGCGAGGTATTGTGCTTCACTTACTAACCTGTAATCCTAGGGTGCTGAAATTCTTACAGTGACATCATTTAGGCTGCCTTTGGATAGATCTGGAGTTCTACTGAATAGACTTAGTACCATATTTTGTATGGAGCACACGATTTTGAGTTATAAGTTGCTCTTGGAACTAGAGTGGAAGTTGGATTAGAGTTAGAAGAGATGAATTTTTTGTTGGGATCTTTGTGCAACTCTCAATATGAAAGATTTGTAGTCTCTCCTATTGAATTGTACTTTCATCTTTCAAAACCATCATCATGATAAAGCTCAAAACTCTATATCTAAATCCATATGAGGAATCTAAGTTTGGGCTATTCTTATTGAATAATAGTATCAAATCTGTTCATCTGAAATTCACATCTATTTTAAGTGGAGCTTTAGATTACTTGTATAGGCATTTATATTCGTTTTGCATTTATTTATTTATTTATTTTTGTAGAAACTAGAGATGCCACCTTTAAGCCTGTACCAGTTGTACAAAAACCTATATCATCCGTGTTGGAGAAGATTCGACAAAGGAAGCTTGAGGTGTTGAAGAAGTGAGTATCGTCATAGTTTGGCTTTGACTTTGTATATTTTGAGTCTATTGTCTTTCTTTGCTCTTATTTTCCTAACAATACAATTTAATGCGTTTTTTTTTGGCAGAACTATTAGTCTGCAAAATAAATGGTCTGCTGCTGCGAACAATGCAAATTTGAGGGAGGACAAAATGGACCTTGATTCAGAAAAAGTCGTCGCCATAGAGAGAGAAGTTGATATATCTGTTGAAGTGGTGCAAGAGGAGACAATAGTGTGTCATGCTGATGTGGAGAGTGGGGTGGATGTATCTCATGTGGATGGATCTCAGGAAGAAGCAAGACAGTCAAGTGATGAAAATACTCCCTCCCAAATGGTAGGTTTTATGCCCTTTCTCAATGAAATGATTGCTTCCCGTGAAAATGTTCTTGTATTTGTATTGAATTCATGGAGCTATTGATATATGGTGATTTGTGATCGGTAATACTTCCCTGAATTCTGGTTCACAAATTTTGTTATTTAATTCCTGTGTTCACAATTGTTCTTCATCAAATGGAATGAAGTTTTCTGTAATGGCAAAGATTCCCTATATGAACGAACTCTTGCCGTTTTCCATGCGTAGGCTGTGGATGAGCAGTCAATGCATGCATTTCGAGCTCCAGTTGACGATACTCAGGTTCTTTTTCATGTTTCTGATGTTTGAAAGGAAATTGCTACTCCTGCAAGATATCACAGATTAATAAATTATTGCACATCATTTCCTCTTTGTAGGATCTGTTTGGTGATTCTCAATCAAGTGAAGGGAAAGATACCTTGTATGATGACCAGAATGATAGTCCTGCGGAAGAAATTTTGGCACCTTCTCTCCTTGCAATGAACTTGAAGTTTGATTCCGCTCCTGGTGATGACATGTGAGCAGTTAAAAGATGTTTCAATCTTGTGGTCTTGGGGGCATAAATTACTTAATTTAAAGAGTTATAGAATATTCATGTTTCACCTTACCTCATTGCCACATAGCATTATAAATACTTTGTGTTGTTTTTTGTACCATATCAAGGTTTTCCTACTTTATAAATATGAGAGCAAAGTCTTACAAAAGTTAAAACTTGACTAGGGTGAAAATAATTATACTTGTGGTGATTCTTTATTTTTCACAGTTCTGATGAAGAAGAGTACAATGACAAGGAGAACATTGCTCCAGATAGAAATGATAATGGATTATCTTCTCCACAAGGTGACCCTGTTAAAGCTTTTGTTGATGATGAAGCTGTGGAAGAAGATGACAGTGACAATGACCTAATGCGCTTCCAAGAAGATGAAGAAGATAGGGACATTGAAGATTACGATGAACTTAAGGATCTGATAGCAACTGGGTATGATGAGAAGCCAATTGATAACGAAATGCGCAATGAACTTCATCAGAAGTGGTTGGAGCAACAGGATGCAACTGGGACAGACAATCTTTTGCAGAGACTGAAGTTCGGTTCAATACTCAAAGACACAGGTTTGCTTGATGAGGACGATGAAGAAGGAGAAGATAATGAGGATGATGAAGAATTTGGGGATGAAGCTGTGGAAAACAATGCAAAAGCAAGTGTGGTCCGAATGAATTCAAGAAAAGCAAAGCAAATGATTCCTCACATGTTTTCCGATATGAATGATGGTTACTTATCTGACGGCGAAGAGACAGAGAGAAAGCTAGCTAAGCAGCGACTTCTTGATAAAAGTGTGAGTTGTTCCTATGGCATACCAGAGGCAGAACTACAGTTTGTTCTGTTGTCCTTTTCTTTTTTCAGAGTTCTTATCGTTCCTATAGCCATACATGGAATCCTTGATTCTCCTCCTGGTAGGCTTGTTCGGCAAATATGACAAGGATAAGGGAGTGAAATGTGCCCATTTCACACCCCATCCTGATTTAAACACTAGAATACTCTAATTTTGTTTACGATTTTGAAGAAAAAGTTCACATTGGCTAGAAAAAAAGATATATTTAGCCTTTGAAATGGACGGGAGTGAGAAACTTTCATATTTTTTCTCCATTTGACTTCAAGCAGGTTTAGAAGTAGTTTACACCGTGTGCTAATACTACTACCTAACTATATCAAACAATATGCAATAGAAAAGAAGTGTTCCAGACACGTCCCCATACTCACACCCAACTTGTGGACACCTCCAAATATCCTAAGCTTGAAATTTATGGTCTGATGGTTGGACAGACTTTCACGTCTATTACCCCTACCTGAGTCCATGTAACATAGCATATAGCAATTCATTGGGATTTATAATGCTATGTTGGTATTTGTCACCAGATCGGTAGTTCACCAGTATTTCTTGTCTGCTTTTCTTTCTTTAGTTTGTTCTGTATACACTTGTTGAAATTCATGAACTTGAACAGGAGGAGCAAGTTACCTTGTTGTCTCCAGCCAAGGATGAGAGTTGTAGAGAAGTGTTTGGCCTCATAAAGAAGTTGAATATCCTGCCTGATGCCAAAAAGAAAGCAAAAACATCATGTGAGATGTTTCTTTGTAGTTCACTAATATTGTATAGTCATTATGTTTCATTGCTATTACTTAATACTATTTTTATCTCATTATTTTGCAGCATTTTTTGATAAGATGCTAATAGGAGGAAGTAGCAATGGCTCTTCAAAGGTAACACAATCTGCATCTGTTAGGGACATGATATTAAGGGTGGTTGGTGTTTTTTTGTATTCTTCATTCCATCTAGCTCTATGAGAGTTACTAGGTATGATAATGAATTCAGTTGAAACATGACCTACATTTCTGGACCATCCTTGGTCTGGCATAGATCTCAAGCGTAAGTTATGCCTACGCCAGTCTTGCCCGTCTTTTGACAGACCCTTTCAGAAACATCTCTTAATCAAAGCATATCTTCCCCACCTTTCCCCCAGTTGTCCAAGTTATATGTGCTTACACATTGTTTGGTAAACAGAAACGAAAATACAAAATAATGCAGGATGAGTTGAATGAGATAGGGTGGCTTCCCTTTGCAGGTATATGGTGGATTCAAGTCCTCGAAGACCTTAGACCCTACCTGCCTACTTCCTATGATATGCCATTTTACTGTTGGCAAATAGGAACTCTTGTAGAGACCAATGTTAGACACTTCGTCAGTTGTATTAGTACCCTAGATTGACCAGAATCTATTGGTTACCTTCATGATAGAAGTGTTAATTATTTCCTGCAACCACCAAAGGCTTAAAATGAGTCAAGTTGCAGATGCAGATATCTTGTGTTATTTGTCATGGAAGCTACATGCTTGTGTCTAGTTTGTTTTAGACTCCAAAGTTATAGCGTTGTAGCTTGTTGGATTAGGCTATTGTTGACTGTAGCTTTTCTTTTGAAAAATGTTGCAGTCATCTTTCCTCGGTCGAGCAACAAGCAATTCTCTTCCGTCGTCTCATAAGAAAGGAACAAGCATAGTCCGATCTTTCATTTTCGGACGGGATGACAGTAATAGCAGGAATTCAGCGTCAATATCAGAGGATTCTTCTGATGTGGTATGCTTTATTCAAATTCAGAAAGGCACAATATTGGAACTCCTGTTCCATGTTTTTGTCCACTATTTATTTTGCAATGCTCCAAGATTATGTCCATTTTGGAGGTACAGCCAAAATTTGTTGTCTATCCTCGCACAATTTGCTCTTCAGATTTCATATTAGGCCTGAGAAAAGAATACTTGAGGATCAGACTCGCTATAATAACTTAACCGGACTATTGGAACTCCTGTTCCATGTTCTTGTCCACTATTTATTTTCGCAATGCTCCAAGATTATGTCCATTTTGGAGATCCAGCCAAAATTTGTGATTTTCCAAAAAGTGTGATTTTACTGGTTTGTTTGGAATAAGGCATCAAGTTTGAAACTTATCAAAAAAACATTTCTCTTGTAGAAGTTGGATTTCTATAAAATTATAGAATATAGGGAGTACGAAATAAGCTCAAACGAGATGCCTCTATTCCAAGAATATCCATAGTAGTAACTGATTAACTCCAGAATTATCTTCCAGTATGGCTCGCTCCCTGTATGTTGATTTTGGAATACTATTGCAGTATATCTACTGGTCTGGAGCTTCTGATTTACTAGTGCATTAACACTCCTTTCTCTCCCCTGCTAAGCTCACTAGTAATTATCATGAGGCCTATTTTCCTTCTAAAAAAATACAGATTCCAAGAGAAAGTCCACCAGCAAGGAATACCGTGGCCAAATTCAGTAGCTCACAATCCAGAGTGAGTACTCAAAGTAGAAAGGATCCTGCTGAAGCCGTTTCCGGTGCTTCACTTTTTGAGATTTTGAAGCGATCGTCAATGCAGTCAAATGTCTGTAACCAGGATACTACGGTTGGTCTAACGCAAACTGTATATGCTGCTTTTAAAATTCCAAAGAAGCCGGTAAAGATCGAAGGAAGGAGCTAGAACAAACTAGGGAATTCCACAACATTCTTGGGCCATTCATTATGGGAAGCGGAACTGCATGAAGAATATGGTTCTAAGACTTGCTCTCTCTGCCACCATGTATCTTATACGAGGGGAAAGGAATTGTGGGAGTTTTCCGGACTGACAAATGGATAAGGAAGCAGTTGGCATGAATTTCATCTAGGATATCAGGCATTGCATGGAGACATATGCCTACCACAGCTGAAAAATCAGAAAATTTGCTGAAGTTTGGGAAGGCTCTAGCAGATTGTTTAGCTCATAGCATTGACTTTTGGCCATAGTTATTTTTTATTTTTTTGTGTGTGTTGTCTTTTAGTGTGAACTCTCATCAAAAGGCTATGCCGTCGTATTTGGTTCTTGGTTTGTTGGTTCTTTGCGAATTTATCTTACCAAAATGAAAAAACAGACATCTCTGGTCCCGCATATCCTCTGTATCAGTTATTTTGTTCATTTGTTGAGGTTAAAGAGTAAACTCATTAAATTTTGCTCATTGCTTTTTAACCGGGACAATCTTTTTGAGACAGCAAAAAGTGACAAAAATAAGTAACAAATGGAGATGGAGGGATATATGGAGAGAGGCCTGCTTTTACCCACCCCACCCCATTTTTCCAAATTACCCCTGTTAACCCAACCCCCCCAACCTTTCCCCTTTTCTTTTTTTCCGGCCTTCTGTTGTTTTTTTTTTTCGGTTTTCTTTTTTTTTTTTTTCCCGGTTTTCTTTTTTTCTTTGCGGTTTTCTTTTTTTTTTCAGGTTTTTTTTACCCTGTTTTCTTTTTTTCTTTCCGGTTTTCTGTTTTTTTTTCCCCCGGTTTTCTTTTTTTTCTTTCCGGTTTTCTTTATTTGTTTCTTTTCCTATTTACATCCTTTTTTTTTTGGTTAACTAAAATTGTAATTTCAATGAAATTTATATTCTTTTAATTAGTAAATTAATTTGTCTTAACAATGAATAAGAAAAATAACTTGTAATGAACAATAATAAATTTAAACAAAATTGCATTTTATTATAATTGAGTACATATTGTCAAAACATGAAAAAAATAAAAAACACAAATTTTAATTAATATCTCCTCTAAATGCTGTTCCTGGTGGGTTTATACCCATTACTTCGTACCACAATAGCAAACGTGCTTCATAACCGGCAGCCCATCCTATAGCTTCGTCCAATGCATTCCTCTCCCACCATATTGGGATGGGTGGTAGAGGGTAATGAGGTTGTAAGAAAACTTGCACGAAGTGATTGTTATTAACACGGGCAATAGCAATTTCGCGGCGGTATTCTAGTGGAACTGGAGGAGACCTCAATGGCAAATGAGTAAAACAACCGTAAACATCCGCATCAAATGTATGCAGTACAAGATTGTACCTTGTTGCGATGACAATTCCTAAAGTCATAGCCTCCATCCAATGTGTGTCTGGTGCCGTATGCTCGAACCAATTCAGTAAGATTACTAGACGGTTTGGCCAATCATCTACTGAAAAAACCGCACTGTATAAATCATGATTTTGTTGAATCTCTTCAATAAGCTCCTGTCGTACTCGAAACCAACCATTTTCACCATACCCGATTTGTGCAGCTATCGCTCTGAATCCACAATGACCATCACCAAGCACATCAACAATGTGGGAAATATAACACTGAAAAGCCTGAGGTAATCGCTGAATGTAGCAATCAGGAATGGGTGGAACTGTAAATTGAGTGTTGCGAACTCCCGAACCCCTCCCACGTCTCCCTCTCCCTCTCACTTGCGATGTTGCAGTCCTTGATCCTGAAGTGGATGCTTCTAAGGAAGAAGGTATGCGACGTGTACTTTGCTCATCTCTACCTGCAGGTCGACCTCTATGTTCTGTGTTGTACGATGGAGGTCGAACTGTGCTACGAGATGGATCTGCCATATCGATAATCCTGTCTATGATATGCTCTCGCATACGTGGATCCATCCCATCTAATATCTCAACGACCTGAGAATTGGTAATTTATCACATTCGAGAATTGGCGAAAATCGTCGCACATGGCTTGCCACTTCTGTTCGAAAGACGATTGTGTAGATGAATTGATAAGCGAGTGCCATGACATGAGAAAGCGCTTCCATTCAGGACCAAGCAGACGGCTGCAGTTCTTCATGACGCACTGATTTATGTGCCAAATACATAGGATGTGCCGTGCCGTGGGGAAACATGCTTCCATTGCGTTCATAAGTGCTAAGTCCCGATCTGAAACAAATACCAATGGCAACGATGCCCCCTTTTGAAGCATCCAGTTTTTTAAGGTATCCCCTTTTGAAATGTTGTAGTAATCCATTGTTCCGGCAAGAACTTTCCACAATCGTCTTTGGTAGCTTCGAAAGAGAAAAGTAAAAACTTTCTTTTTCTCTCGAAACTAAATTTTAACTAAACTACTAAATTTTTTGGATCGAGAGGCTGGTCGGGTGGTGAATTTTTCACAACGTGTGAGTTCTAAATCTTGACAAATGATCCTATTTATAGCAAAATGAGAACCTCTCTCCCCCCTCCCCCCAAGCCCAAATATGGCCGGCCCCCCACCCCAATCTTGACAAATGGACCTCAATATGGTCGGCCCCCCCTCCCCCAACCCCAATCTTGACAAATGAACCCCAATATGGTTGGCCCCTCCTCCCCTAACCCCAGTATTGACAAATGGACCCTAATATGGTTGCCCCCCCCCGCCCCCCGCCCCCAACCCCAATCTTGACAAATGGTCCTATTTTTTTTTGTTCTTTATAGATTAAAAAATATAGTTACAAAAATAAGTATTTCAATTTTCATTTCATCATAAAATGGTCGTAATAAATTTTTCGCGCCATTTAGAATAAAATCATCAAAAAAATTCATTATGGCAATTTAGAATAAAATCAAACTGAAAAGGAAGAAAATGAAATAAAATGAAAAAAAAAACAAATTGAAAAGAAAGAAAGAAAAGGAAAAAATAAAGAAAAAGAACCAAACGGTAAAAAAAAGAATAAAAGAACCCTGAATAAAAAAAAACCAAACTGGAAAAAAAAAATAACCCTACGACTTTCTTAGGGTTAATCAACGTTCAAACGGATTTAATTTTGGAACACTTAATTTTTCAACCTCTTTATACCGTTTAAACTACCACAAAAATATATAATTTTTTCACTTTCCATTATTTCACCATCAATATTAGGCTCGTTTGATAGGTTTCGTTGAGTAGATTTCAAAAATATAAAATTTATTTTAAATAAATAAGTCAAAAAAAATTATTACCTTTTAAAACAAAAAAATAAAATGGAAGAGAGAGAGAGAGAGGAGGGGGGCCGGGGGTAGAAAGGGAAAAAGGGGAGTGGGGCCCGGGGGGGGGGGGGGTGGGTTGGAATGTCAGGGGGGGAAAAGCAATTTACATATGGAGATAGATCCAAAAAGTCTACTTCCAACTTGTTAGGTAAATAAGGCCCCGTTCCAGTTTCCCTTCTTTTTCTAAACCTCAGTTTTTTTCAATTTTTTAAACTCAAATATAATGAAAATGAAAAATAATTTTTTGATTTTTTTTTGCACCGTATAAAAGATCTTAATGAAATCTATCAAACAAGATCCATATTGGTAGGAAAATTATTTACGTAAACACATAATTTTTGGACTTGAAATTATCTCCTTTTTCTAAAACCTTTTTTTTTTTAAAACTGGAACGGGGCCTAAGTAAATCTGCGGTATAGAAAAGTCTAGTTTACCTAATAACGATTTAAAAACTAGTAACTGCATTGGGAGAATAGAATGGATTTAATATGTTTTGAGACGCTATATATTTCTTCAAGAGCATTAAATAAAATCATAAAATAACATACTTTTTTTTTATTTTATATATATATAACAAGGCATCGTGTCTACTTTCATAAACTTTTTAATCAAAACAACAAACCTTTCCAATCTTAGCAATAGCCAATATTTTTTTTTTTTTTTGTCGGGGCCAACAAGTTACTAGTTTTACCATCTCCCTTTCTTAGATTTAGATTCTGTCTTGCAAGTACGTAGTATTATTAAAATGAAATTTATTTCGGTTCACTTCTTTTGCATAAATACACCGACAATTCTTTCTTCGTTCCATGCAAAATCATTAAAAAATTATTTTGTATATGAGAAAAAAACTTATTAATTTAACACAATAAAAAAAATTACTCCATCTACAAAGCAAAGTGTTAAAATTAATAAAAAAAAAAAATACAAAACCTATACATGGTGTGTTCCTCTAATTAAAATAAATAATTAATTTTTAAATTAAATGTGTTGTATTAGATAATAGTCTGTCACGTAAAATAAGAAATAAATACTTACTGTACAAAATAAAAACCTTAACGAGACCTTGGCTTAGATCATGGGATACAATCAAATCGCATCAAAAGGTCAAAACCGAGTCAAAGGTGGTCCTCACCGCACCAAATCGCATCCCCTTCTTACAACGAGAATCTTCTCTCTCTCTCTCTCTCTCTCTCTCTCATCCCCAAATTTTCGCCTGGAAAATCTAAAAACCTCTTTGCCCTAATTCACCCCACTCGCTCACTAAATTAGTCCTTCTACTAGTCAACCCAAAAATCTCCACTATTTCCGCTAATCTTTCCCCAAAAGTCACACACTAATCTCAACTCACACTCCTCGCTCAAAACCAGAGATCTCCAAACCGAAAATGATCCAGCATCTCTCATAGAAAAACTCTTCACAGATTCATCGATCAATCATCCATGGCGATCCTTCGCAAAGGCAAGTGTTTCGCACTCTATCTCCTTTTCCTTTTCGCTTTACTGCGCATTTCTAGGGTTTTAGCAAACTCGGACGTAGTCGCGATTCAAGACGCAAACGAGCGTTTTGACAAGCTAGATACGGATTGTGAAACTGATGAGGTGGTGGATCGGCACCAGATGCAGATAGGTGAGAAGCTAGATAGGGATTGTGAAACTGAGGTGGTGGATCGACACCAGAGACAGGTAGAAAAGCTCGAAGAGCTGGTGAGGAACCTTACCGAGCTGGTGTCTAGGTTAGAATCACGGTTTTCGGACCAGCCTTTAGATGAGAAGGTGAAAAGTATTGTTGCAAGTGAAGTTGAGGATGGTGATGTGCCTGTTAAGAAAATCGAGGAGAAGAGCGGTTTATATAAGAGAGTTCGAGACGGAGGAGAGCGGGATAGAATGGGCGGGAAGGGAGCGTCGGTCACGAAGTACGATCCGTTTTGGTCGGAGAGGTTCCAGTCGGTTTCGGCTGTGGAACTCGAGACTTCTCGTGCTAGCTGTATCAATGTGTTGCCGTTTAGGGATCACGAAGGGTTGAGTAAGTATTTCGCTGTAGGGGACGATCAGGGGAGGGTGTTTGTGTTTCCACGGAACGGGGATGTTTTGGTCGTATTCAATACATTTGCGGATTCGCCGGTGACTGCCATGTTGTCGTACTTGTCGGTGTATAAGAACGAGAGTGTTGTAGTCACAGGGCATGGAAATGGTCTCGTTTTGGTGCATAGGGTTTGGGAGGAATCGAATGGTGAGGATTGGACTGCTATTACTATGGAAAATAGGGGGAGATTGGATTTGGACGAGATTGGGGAAAATGGGTCACCGGTATCTTTGTTGGAAGTGCATCATGTTGGGAGGACTAGGTATATCTTGTCTGTAGATGGTAGTGGGAAAATTAGGGTTTTGAGAGAGAATGGAACGGTGTATGGTTTGGCTGTGCCGGCAAGCCGTCCGCTTGTCTTTCTGAAGCAAAGGCTTTTATTTCTGACGGAAACTGGCGCGGGATCATTGGATTTGAGGACCATGAAAGTTAGGGTGTCCGAATGTGAGGGGTTGAACCGTTCTTCCGTGGAGATTTATGTTTTTGATGCCACTGAGAGGTCAAAAGCGTATGGGTTTACCTCGGAAGGTGACATGATCCATGTATTATTACTAGGTGATATAATGAACTTCAAGTGTAGGGTTAGGTCCAAGAGGAAGTTTGACATGGATAAGCCTCTTGCCATGGAGGCAATCAAGGGGTACTTGCTTGTAGTTAATCAAGAGAAGGTGTTCGTGTATAATGTTTCGTCTCAGCATTATACCAGGGCCGGTGGGCCCAGGCTTCTTTTCTCTGCTTATCTTGATGAGATCAGGTCATCGTTTCCTAATTATCGATTGACGGATCTAGATACCCAAAAGGGAATGGTAATGCCATTGCTTGCTAGTGACACTGAAAAGCTTCTTGTTCTTGGCCTTGGAGATGGGCATGTGAGGATGTATCGCTCCAACCTTCCGATTTTCAAGGGGGAATCTAATACGATTCTGTGGACTAGTCCCGTATTTTTCTTCATCCTTTTCCTCTTTGGGGCTTGGCAGTTTTTCGCCAAGAAGAAGGAAGCGCTTATTTCGTGGGGCCCAGATGACCCTTTTAATTCCATGTCTATTTCCAATGGAGGAGCTCCGTTGGGATCTGGCTCTAGTGACAGGTCTTTCACAGAGTCTTCTTCAAGAGGAGGTGATGCTGGGGATTTGAGAGGTGGTGGTGCTGGTGGTCTAAGGGGCCCAACAAGAAGGTATGTCTCTCCGTCTCGGTACCCCGGTGGATCAACCACTTCCTTTAGGAATGCTTCAGCAGATACCAACTCCTCTAGACCTTCTTCTGTTGATCCCAATCTTAGAACAACCTCGGAGCAACTGAAGTTTAGGGGGTCGAATCTAGAATCGACAGGCTTCCAGAAAAGGCGTGAGAGTTTGTTTGTGACAAGTCAAGTTGTGGATGATAGCAGTTGACATTTAAAATCAACTGCGTGTACTCTAACTAAAATCAACTGAGTGTTCTTGTGTAATTTTATCCGTAAACTGTTTTCTTTGGCCGTGGGTTGTTTAGGCTTGCCGTGATTGTGAACTCTGTAACTGTATTACACTTGAGAAAATAATTAAGGAATTAAATTCCATGCAATTTTGTAATCGTAGTGTCTGTAAATTACTGAATCCATGAAATGGGGAATTAGCCTTCCTTCTGTATCCTTCAAATACTGCATGCAAATATGTTGTCGGACAGTCTATGTTCTTTCCTGCGAAATCATGAGAACTGAGCAAATTATAAGAACGGGGCGCCTTTCCTTTTCCTTGTGTTCCTCTTCTCCAAAAGGTTGCTGTACTTACTGACTTCAACACCTGTGCAGAGGGGACAACGGTTAAAGATGTAGTTATGCATCACAGGGCATGTTCTGGTCTGCGGGCTGCTTAAATGCTTTTTCCCATCACTTTTCCCATACCAAACACATGGTTGAACTTTTCATAATCCCTTTAAGTTAGGCTTGAGGGAAGGGCGGTAATAAGAGTATTTTCCGTTGCGTCTTAGTAGCTGTTCGTTGTAGCTAGCCATTTCTGTATTAAAGTTTCAGTTATATTTGATGTTGCTGCCCACAATTCTGAAGTGATAACACTTGATATGAAAATGACCAAAAGTACCAAGAATCAAAGGTACTCCTCTTGTACAGTTTGGTGTTGTTGTGTTCTGCCTTCGGAAATCTGGGTTTTGGAATATGAGGTTTGGGGAGGTAGCTAAGGGCATTCCTTTCCTTGTTTGTTGGGTTGTTTCACACGCACAAGCGAGCACTGGCACAACAGGAAACTATAACAAAGAGAGTCAGGCACTTGACTACATCGGCAGTTTCCAACTCTCTTTTGTGTGTGTGTGTGTGTGTGGTTACGAGCGGTTCTATTCTATCCTAGTCTGGGCCATTTCCATCTTGAGTATGTGGTATTTGTCCAGCAGTAACTGAACTGGCTTACCGGTTAACTGCATCAATTTCTGCTGAATGTTTTTCTTATGAATTGATTGAAGATTTCTACTATTTGCTAGCCTCTTCCTTGTTTATCTTTCTGTTTGCCCATATTGCTTTGCAGATTGAACAATTTGTTAACCGATTTCCCTGTAAGTAATGTGCATGGGTCCACATCAATGTGTGATGGTGGAGGGACGTGGTGTTGCCCTTTGAGTAGTACTACTACTAAACAACTACTCCCCTTTCATCTCAAAAAACAGCTACTCCCCTTCTTCTTCCCCTTGCTCTCGGTGTAATTGGCAGCTTTTGAACCGTTGACAATGGAGTGTGTGCAAGCGGGCGCACAAGAGATGTCACACTGAAAAGTTTCAAATCAGAGCCATGCAGCATATTAGTCTAAAGTCCAAATAAACAACCCAGGGCCGACCCTGAGTTTTCGGAGGCCTAAAGCCATAATGAAAAATGAGGCCTTTTATGAATTTTGAAGACAAGCACAAAATAAACAAATCACCTTTCCCAAAACAAAATAGCACTGATCAATAAGAAAAAATCTCGAATAACCGACCATTTCAATATTTCAAAAGCATCATCTAAATATCAATAGTTCAAAAAAGTTACCGAACTTGTAATCACGTACTTCAAGATTTAAGGTTTCAAGCAATATAAAATTAATCACTTTCAAACTTCATGCAATATAATTTATTAAACAAAACAAATATACGATTCAGACAATCAGACGAGTCCAGCGACTAGACCCAAATTTCAATCCGAAATTGTAATATACCTCTGAAGCTTAAAAAGAAGAGAGACTTACGTACAAGTTTCGAGTGGAAAATGGAAATCTGCAGTTGGAATGTTGGATCAAACATTCAAACCAAAGAACTCATAATCCAAGAGGACCCTTGTTCGTTCTTCACTGGTGGGTGTGGATTGGTGACGACGTGTCGTGGTAATGTGAGCCGATTAATTTAGGGAAAAAAGAAAACCCTTGTTCGTTCTTTCAATTTCAGAGGCTCTCTAGCTTGAATTCGTTTTCGGGAAAAAAAAAAAAAAAAACGTGAGAGAGTTTGGTTTTGTTTCTTTGAAAATAGACCATCTAGTTCTCTTTTTTACAAAACTGTCACCGAGTTTGTTTTTGGGCCCAGCTCTCATTGTATCCGTGTGGGCCTTTTTTTACTTGGAATGGGCCATTTTTTGAGTATAGTACCATATAGGACTACTAGGCATTTTGAGGCCCTAAAATTTTGTGTTTTTTGGAGGCCTAAAGCCATGACACCTTGGACTGAAGCCCCAAGGCCAGCCCTGAAACAACCCCATAGGAACTTTAGTCCAGCCTAAATTTTTGTGATGTATAGAGTCCATTAATAAAAATAATTTAGAGTCTGGAGTCCGTGAAAAGACAAAATTGCCTTTAATGAGACAAGGCTTTATTTGGCTAACACAAAAAATATCTTTTTTCATTTAAATTGTCTTAAATAAAACAAGGGCCTTGTTTGGCTAACACAAAATATGTTTCTTTTCTTTTTTTTTTTCCGATCTTGTTGCATTTTTATAGGGTACCCTAGGGTTTTAAACACTTTCATAAGGTTTTAAGGTGCATTTTCCTATTATAGAGTTTTAACCGTTTAGACACTTTCATAGGGTACCCTAGAGTTTTAGACACTTTTATATATAGGGTACCCTAAGGTTTTAGGCACTTTCAAAACCAGTCAACCTTGGTCAATGTCGGTCAACATTGGGAGGGATTTTTTGTAAATTCTGGACAGAATGTCTTTTAGACTTTACAGAAAAAAATATTTATGTCCCTATTATAGCAAAAAAAAAGAAACCCTTATAAGTATGTTCTCCTACTTAATTTGCCCTCTAATTTTTTTGTATGGAATGATTTGTTTGACGGGTCATACACGATTAGCAGCAAGTCCCGTATCGCTGAGACGGGCCTTACGCAATAATTGTTCTTGTTGGGTTTTTTCTTCTTGTTTGATCAAACAAACGTTGTTTTTCTTAGTACCTAAGAAACGGAAACATAAAAAAAAAAAAAAAAAATGACACTTTAATAATGCAACCCTGAGATCTCCAATGCAGAAAAAAGTAATTATAAAATGACATGCTAAAGTAGTCAAATGTGGGGAGAGGCATCTTTGCCGCTTTGGGGCAGCAAGAAGAGGGGGCTGATTCCCATGGTTTCGGTAGTGACATGGATGCGTTTTCTGATTTTGGCAGTTAAGCCTTTTTTATGCGCTGTATTTGTATTGATTCATTACTACAATATTGTTAAAAGATGACGCTTGAAAAAGTAAAAAAATGTCAGTTTTTGAAAAAACCGTAATTAAAAAGATTGCAATAGATAAATAATGTTAGTCATCTAAAAAACTGTGATATAAAATATGTATGCTGTCACTTTCTAAAATAGTGACGTAACTATTCTTTCTTTTTAATATCAGTTTCTCCTAAACTGTAATCTAATATATTTATGATGTCACTTTGTAAAATAGTGACATAATTATTCTTTCTTTTCAATGCCAGTTTCTCCTAAACTGTGATCTAATATATTTATAATGTCATTTTGTAAAATAGTGACATAACTATTCTTTCTTTTTAATGTCGGTTTCTCCTTATAAGTGACATTGAAGAACAAAAATTTATTTTTGTGTTTAACCATCTATGAGTGTCATTTCTTTGAAATCTCAAATCGGGAGCGGGTCGTTACATATGATATCAGAGCCTGTACCAACCGAAAATATGAGACAGAATCTCGACCCCATACGAGGACGTGTGTTCCTAAGTGGAGGAGATTGTGACGTCCTGCCCCTAGGAAGTTCTAGGTAGTGGTCAATCGGCCTGAGAGTAATTGAGACCCGTTCGAGGGGTTGTCGGATCGGTGACCAGAAGGGTCAACCGAGGGTAGTCCCACATCGCTTGGTGAAGTGTAAGTTGTGTTCTATAAATAATATATCGTCATGCTATCTTGTACAATGACTATTAAAGCTATGAGAGTGCCAAAGCCAATTGAAACTTCATAGTTAAGTGTGCTCGCACCAGAGTAATTCTGGGATGAGTGACCTCACTGGGAGGTTTGATGGGGTTTGGTGTTCAAAGCGGACAATATTATACAGGGCGGGAGCGGGTCGTTACAAAAGATGATGGCTTTAAAGCACTTTAATGACGTTTCACAACTGTCATCTTTTACTTTCAATTACGTTTATAAAGCGTCATTTTTTACTTTCAATTACATTTATAAAGCGTCATCTTTGTAAATATTAATGTCAGTTTCAAACCGTTATTTTAAGATTCAGACTTTTAATGACAGCTCCATAGATGACAGTTTCAAAACTGTCATCTTTCACGTTTAATGACACTTTTAAACTATCACGTTTTACGATTATTGTAGTAGTGATTTGAGTATTTCTAGACTCATTTAGGGTGTTTGGGCTTCATCCCAATTGGGTGCCCTTAATTAGTTTTTTGCCCAATTGTAGCTTTAGGTCTCGGATTAGAGAGATGATTGTTCTTTGGATATGATGTTGTTTTTTTATTCTTATTAGTCTTGAAATAATTTTAAGATTAATGAAAGTTTTTTACCGTTAAAAAAAGGTCAAATGTGATATGATATATACTAGTATGAAGTATCTTAAATATTAAAATTCGACAATTTCGCGCTCACGTAAGAGATATTTTCCCCTCCAATTTCTATTTCTAGCAAATCAAATTTGTATGGCGTTGGTGGGTCAATGAATCTCGACGTTGGGAGAGAGAGAGAGAGAGAATGTTTGGGGGGGGGGGGGGGGGGGGCCGCTTGGGAAGCCAAAAACTTAACAAAACGTCAAATACTGGAATAGGGGAAATTACAGATACCCCCCTTGAACTACCACCCGGCAACACAGTGCCCCCTTTAACTACAAAAACCAACACTTAACCCCCTCCAACTACCATTTGCTGATAACGTGAGGATTCTCGTTAACGTGAGGATTTTGTCCTTGGATTTCAAAAAAAATGGCCTGCAAAATTTTTCCATCCAGAACCCTAACGAACAACTAACGGAAGGGTTAGGGTGGCAGCGAAATAATAGTTCAAGGGGGTTAAGTGTTCGATTGAGTAGTTGGAGGGGACAAAGTGTGGCCGGGTGATAGTTTAAGGGGGCAAAGTATAATTTCCCCACTGGAATATGACCAAAGTATATGTCTAACTACTTTTCTTCCTCCATTTGAAAATAGGTAAATGATTTTTGCACTTCATTTTTACTATTTGTATGCCTGTGTTTGTTTTCCATTTACGAAGTTCATCACAATGTTCTTTTATGGATCATGAGCAACTGAACAAATGAGAGGGTAATGTTGTAATTTTACTATAATGATAAATTAAAAAACAAGCGCGGATTTAAATTGTGGATTTTTAAAAATCATAATCTCCTCTAAAATATTTGGAAGATCATAGTTTGATTTGATTTGGTCACTATTGGAATGTATTCCCACAAATTGTAAGTGAGCCTCTCCCTGAGCAATGGATGGAGTCGCAGTCTGACTCGCGGGAGTTGTTGATCTCTCCTCAAATCTTTTTAGAATTTAAAATGTAAGATACCACGGTTTCATTTTGATAATTCGATCGAATGGTTCATCTTATATGTCTTGAAGTATAATATGCGAAAAAATAAGTTACCGAAGATTTGTAGTCATTTTTTTTTTAATCAGAAGATTTGAAGTCATTTGAACGACTCACAATTGGCTTGAAAAAATGGACAACCAAAGATGATCAGAATTTTGACTATTTATTTCTCAACGAGTTTGAAAAGCTATTTCATTTACTATTTACTAATGAAAGTGATTGTCACTTTCTAAGGTCACTCTACGTACTAGTCATCTTTATAATGAAAAATAATAGTCCGATTAGATGAGACTGTTCTTTTAGGGCATGTACAACAAATTAGATTAAATTCGTGTTTAGCTATTTTACTTAGTCAAATACATAAAAGGTGTTCTCCAGGACTATCAATAGAGGTTAAGTGAAATAGTTTTTGCTCTAGCACCTCTCTAAATATGCCTAGATACTATTCACAAGCCATTACTTTTTTTTTTGTGTGGAGTTTTGCTCTCCTCAAAAGCTTTCTCCCTCCCTCTTTCTTCAGAGAAAATAAAAATATAAGAAAAAAGAGAAAAAAAAAATACCATAATTAATAGAGAATAGGTAAAATATATAGACAATATTATCAGAGTTTTAAGAAAAAGTAAGTAGTTAAACTAAGAAATACACTTCTTAATTACTTAAAATATTGCAAGTGGTTGGTTGTCTCAGTGGTGAGGCCTTATGCCCCCATGCACCTGGACAGTGTTTGATTTCTGTAAGCCCTGTTTCTCTCAGTCACCTGAGAAATATTGCAAGTGATTGTCTTCTTTCTATTAAGCATCACCAATGATGGCGTTTACCCTGAAAAAATCTACTCAACTCAAATTCTATCATGAATGAATATTATACATATATATTAAACCTATCAAAATAAAATAAAGATGATGTTTCGAATCAAAGAAATAGAAATCCCAAACACCCTATGTGACACACACTCTCTCTCTCTCTCTCTCACACAAGGGATGTGATTCTCTCTCTCTCTCTCTCTCTCTCTCAAAGGATAGGATCATGGACTTATGATCATATCAGACCCCACAAGCCCTCTCTTCACACCCAAAGTTTAATTATGGCAAATTATGCTGCTCTATTTTCCAGGGCATCCAAAAGCACAATCCCTTTACAATAAAAGTCCAAAAGAGTCGGTGATGGATATCCAAGGGGGTGCACACCTTTACTGGCTACTATGGGGAATCAGAGAGAGAGAGAGAGAGAGAGAATAATCAAGAGAGAGAGAGAGAGAGAGAGAGAGAGAGAGAGAGAGAGAGAATAATCAAAAGAGAGAGAGAGAGAGAGAGAGAGAGAGAGAGAGAGAGAGAGAGAATAATCAAACCAGTGATGATTTCACTTGCTAAGTTCTAATAAGCCCCTCCATCACTCATTGTTCCTTTTTGACATTTTTGCTCAGTTGTGTTGTGGACCTCTCTCTCCATCATCTCACAGCTGTCTCCCCTCTAAATCCCATATCGTGTATTCTTTCATTTCTTTCTTGTTTTATTGCGTTCGTGATATTCTAATCAACTTACACGCGCATCAATTAACTTCATGTTGATTATTTGAGAGAGACATATAGTAAGAGGATATACAAAATGAGCTATTCTACGCTGTCAAAATTGAAATGTTGATATATACTTACATATATATGTGTTACAGTGTATGTGTTATTTAAGCGTGTGAATAAACATGATAATAATTAACTACAGCTTCTCTTCGCAGATGACTGTACTCAAACTATTTTTAATTAATAAGTCGTATAAATTTGACTTGAAACCTCAAAAACTTCATAGGCAATGGTCCAAGAATTTTTCAAAATTCTAAAGAGATGGAAATGCTATTGAATTAATCAAGCTAATTAGGTGTGGAGATCTCGAAATTTGTTTCTTTATTTTTTGTTCATATGGATCTATGAATGAGTTGAATACATGAATTAAACAAAACAAAACAAAAAACATATCAAAAAAGTAGAAGAAGTCAAATATGACCCACCGTCAAACTTTTGTTGTCCATCCATGCATTTTGAATTATGAAATTAGGTAAATGATTTTTGCACTTCTTTTTTCATTATTTTTATTCTTTTGTTTGTGTCCATATATGTAAATTTACGATAATGTTATTTCATATATGACAAATTTAAATGGGTATTGTGTTACCAATTTTCTGTTGGTGGGCCTAAATAGATCATAAAATTAAACATAGTATATTGTCGAATGAGGTTTGAATGTTGTCGGTATTATCCTTAAAGTTGTGATCGTTTAATAATGTGACTGGGTAATTGATAAGTCTCTATTAGTAATCTATTATAATGGGCTACGATAAAATAAAGGTTTATAAATATGTGATCAAAGTCCTCACTTCAAACCCTAGCTAGCTTTTTTTTTCATACCATCCCATCGTGTGGGCATAAGACTAAGATCAAGATCAATAGAAGAGTTTTGGAGGTGGAAGACGAACAACCACAAAAGATTTTCACCTTCCATGGCGACACGTACACATAAGGTTTACGAAAATGCTGCTCCATATATATCTCCGCAAATTGTAAGTAAACCTCTCCCCGAGCAATGAATGGGTTAGCTGTCTAAAAAAATGGGTTATTCATTTTGTATTGTGATCCTCCCCAGTGTAATCTCTTCTCAAATCTTTTTAATTAGCAGTTTCAAATGTAAGTCACCATGGTTTTCACTTACTTTGATAATCCGAATCGCTTATTTAATACATATGCTTTGACGCATAAATTAAGTTTGAGAAAGGCATAATTTTTTGAAGATTGATAGTCGTTAGAACGAATCACGACTATATTGAGGAATGAACAATCAAAGATGACCAGAGTTTTGACTATTTATTTGTCAACGAGCTTGAAAAGTTATTTCGTTTACTAATGAAAGTCATCCATTGTCGCTTTCTAAGGTCGCTCTACGAGTCATCTTTATAATGAAATAAAAAGTTTCCAGATTAGATCGATGCATGTACAATCTCACGTGTATCTATATATTTTCTTAGTCCAAATACATAAACGGTGTTCTTCAACAGCCAGCCTCAATACAGTTCTTCTCCAAATATGCTTAATTACTATTTACCAGTCATTTATCTGTTTTATTAGTACTAATGACCATGTATCATCTCTTGCTGCAATCGTTCTGGCAATCTAACAGCATGTTATACTCCGACCCATTTTCTCAAAAACTGTTTTTTTGTTTGTCATTTTCTCAAATTGCGGTCTTTTTTTTAATTAAAAAAGAAAAATACTTTTCCACATAGACTGACTTCTTACCAACCCACGAAGGCGCAATCCGAGCGAATTCGAATCCCAAAGCAGAAGCTCCCGCCGTTTTGAAAAGACTCGAGGAGCCACTCTTGCAATCCGAAGCGACAAAGCACTGGCGCAGATTGATGGGACGCATGACTTTTGTATTTTCTCTCACCAATTAAAAAGATTATTCAATATCTTTAAATTGGTGAAAAAAGGCAAATATAATTTTACAGAAGTACTTTACTAAGAATATTATATAAGTAATATAGATATAGTAGTATCTCTTTTCTAAATTTATAAATTTAGGTGACACAACTACATTTCTTTTTATTACTTGTCGGAACACTACTATCTTTGGCTAAAAACCACATAACATCGACAATAGTTGCATAACTATGCCAATTTGAAATTGTTACTAATAAGAGAAAACAAAATTGTTTCGGGATTGGTGCTAGAATTAATCGAGGTGCGCGTAAATTGATCCAGACACATAGTTGTAGAAAGAGAATACAAAATTGTCATTATATAGTGTTGTTTCCATTATCAAACACTTCACAATCCCATTCAATTAAGAAAAAGAAGGTATTTGAGTTCAATTAAGAAAAAGACAGAGAAAGGTATCACTGCTGTTTTGACTAGACTCCAATGGGAATGGGTTGGCCTCTCAAGAGACTAACGAATTTGTTTTCTTTTAAAGCTTCATGTCCCTAATCTGCTACCTATTCGAGGTTCAGGACCCTTTTGTCTTTTGGGACAACACGGGTGTTGTCTCCATCCGGACTTTCTAATCTCGGCAATGAACGGATGGACGGCTGAGATCTGTTCGTCTGAGATGAAATTTGAACTGTCCATTCCCGAATTGGACGGCCCGGATGGGGACAACGCCCGTGTTGTCTCCCATGAGACAAAAGGGTCCTTGAGTTCAAGAAATTGATGCAAGAAAACTTTCTCAAGAAAATTTTAAGTACAGTGAAATACATAAAAGAAAAGTATTTTCATACATGGGTTCATTGATAAAGGAATTTGTGGAAAAGATTAAAATCAATAGTTTAATAATAAACGAGTACACAAATAAAATTCCTGCAAAATCTTGCATTTTTTGAAAAAATGAGTTTTGAGGAAAAACGAATTCTAGCAGAAAAGTTAGAGATTTTGGTCTCACAATTTTGCTGCCAAACACTCAAGAAAATGCAGAAAAATTAAGTTATTTCCATATTTTCTTTTCCTTTCCTTGCACCTGATGCCCATTTGGACAAATAAGCCACTTTGGCTTATTTTTTGTCCTTATTCAAATTTTTTTCGCATTTTGTGGCTTATTGTCAATTTTTTGGGGATTATTGCTTCGTTATGACGAGAGGAATCTAAAAAATAAAAAATTTCGATCGAAATCCAAATATTCGTCTTTCTCGCCAAAAAGTGGCTTTCCCGCCAATTTTCGTCGAAATTAAAAAAAAAATGGATTTCAGTCGAAATTTTTTACTTTTTAGATTCCTCTCGTCATAACGAAGCAATAATCCCCAAAAAATTGACAATAAGTCAGAAAATGCGAAAAAAATTTGAATAAGGACAAAAAATAAACGAAAGTGGTTTATTTGTCCAAACGGAAGGATCCCACTTTAGTGTACGGTGAAATAGATCCTTAAAATATTTTATAATTGAAATATGGGTAAACTGACTCAAAAGTCCGAGATGATAAGGAAATTGCCTGACTGGGAATTGGACAAAAACGCGGGCAATGACAGCCGCTGGTCTCTAACACACGAGATATTTTTGGGTTTCGGGTGGGTATATCCCACGTGGTATCTGTTCCGTACATCTGGATCGTCTAATACACTTTTGATCGGCTTAGAGTGAAACCCTGTTTCTCCTCTCATTCCAATATTTTCTCTCTCTTTTTTTTTTCTCTCCAAATCAGAACCGTCCAAAAAATTCAACGTACGACTCGGATGTACCAAGTGGACATCACCAACACTGAAATCTGTTCGGTTTGGAATTCCAAATCACGGTTTTGGATAAAGTAACTTTTCTACTTTTTCTCTCTCTAACTTTTCAATCATTATTCTCATTTTTCACTCTATCTCTCTCTACTTTTTACCTCTCTCCACAATCATTACTCTCATTTCTCTCTCTACCTTTATTCAAAAACACAACTCAAAACCCACAACCGAACAAAACCTTAGCTTGTGCACATTTTCGGGACGCAATCACGAGAAAGCCACTCCCCAACCATATACCGACAAAAAATAATAGTAATAATTTGTCCACATTATTACCTTCATCGTTCTTATCGTATTGTACACTTCGGACCTTTCGGTCTACAGTCTACACGCATAGAAAGAGGACCACATAAAACGGGCCCCTTTGAACTAGTAAAAATTTTGCACTACAATTTACCCATTTTTGTAAAATTATTTGTACCAAAATTAAAACATTCATACATTTTCTTCTCCTAATTCAACACATTTCTTACGACTTATAGTTTAGTAAAAATAATTTGACGTTTATGAATTGCAAGAAGTAAGTCCATAACTTAACACTTAGCAGGGATGCCCCCTTAAAATTTACAACTATATCATAAATAAAGGTTCGACTCAAATTTAAATTTTGATTTGAACTTGCCCATCAGGATATTTCATATCAAATGGAGCGTTTACTCAGTGAAAATCTTAGTAAAAGGATGGAGATAACGCATTTTGAATACACTGACTGTGTGATTGTGTCGGCTTCTCATTGGTTAGATACTTGGATTGTAGGAAATCTTTTTATATTTGAATTTTATTTCTATCTCGATAATCTTAGATTTAAAACGATTCTTTTTGTAAAGATTCTTTCAACAAATTTGAATGTTTGAATACATTGCTGGACCGGAGATAAGACCACAGCGAAACCTAATTCAATAATATTTAATAACTACTATAATGATGTTAATACTCTTTATCCATGAACCATAAAATTGAGTATTCACACCAAAATTAAATTTGAGTATTTATTACTCATGGTTGTCAAAAAACAGTCTGAGGCAAAATATAAAGTTTTTTTTCCCCCTATTTTGTTGGTTATTTTTGGAATTGAAGAAAACAATTTAGAACGGCTCAAAATGAAAACACAAGCAAAACACCCAAAATCCACGCACATTCACACTCATATGAGTGATGAGTCCCGCACACAACATATTGAACCGATCTCGATTGTCCATGTCGAGCAATAGACGACTCAGATTACATCTCAATCAAACATCAATGGACGGTTGAATTCTGTCCGATTGGGTAGCAATCTAAACCGTTCATTGCTCGACAGTCCCGGCCCAACACTCATGCACCCCAAGTTCGTGTTTGGGTGCGGTACTAGAATGATTGCAGTCAACAAATGCAGCATCCTCATCCATTTTCGACGCGTGAGTTTTCTACCCAAGGGTGAAACTGTCATTTTCAGTACCATCCGAATTTTGCGACGATTCACTAAACGACAAAAAACCTCATCCCTTACCCCCCCCGACAAGTATCGCCAGCCACCTCCTTTTCACACGTGGACGGCCAGAGATCCATCTCTATCTAACTCGGTGGTTGGGGTCAAGGGAGAAATTTTTCAGTCCAAGCGAGTATATCTCAAGTGGTTCACACTCGCTCGGCACTCCCGATCTATCAGATGCACTTTTGGACGATTCAGATTGAAATCTTATCTCTCATCCTTCCTCTTTCTCTCTCATTTTTCTCTCTTCAAATTTGAGCAATCCAAAATCGCATCAGACGGCTCAGATGTGCTGAGTGGGCACCACGTGGTACCCACCCAGCACAGAAAAATCTCTCCGGTCAAGGCCGAGCCCCCCAAGGTTAGTCCCATCCGTTGGTGAATTTGTTTCTCACACTATCAATCAGAGTTCGATTTTTGTTTACGTCGCAAGATAATTTCCCCTGAATTATACTAGTCTCCGCATGGATAACCTTCCTTTAATCGGACTTTGATTTTATTCATTGTCCGTAAAAGAGGGTGGACATTACCCTTCTTCTTTTTGGTCGAAATTATGTAGTACTATAAAATCATTACACTTCTAGGTGCAAGAACAACAAAATCTCTGTTGTCCCAATAGCAGATTCTGTGGTCCCTACACCTTTTTGACTAATAAAAAGATAATGTTCAACCTCTTTAAGAGATGATTAACAAAATCATCTTCGATCGGAATTAGATGAGGATCGCGTAAACTGTGACGAAACACTCCTGCCCATCTAAAAAAGAGACTATATAAAGAGAGTCAAGTCTGACCCTTAACCATGGTTAAATTCCCCGTGCGCTTCATAAATCCAACCACGGTTAAATGCCGCCGCTTTAACCCACCATTTTTTAATTCCTTTTTCTCCTCACTTCCTTCCCAATAACACAACAATAATAAAAATCTCCATTTATCCCTTCCTCTCTCTCTCTCTCTCTCTCTCTCTCTCTAGAAATGATGATATTGTCGCCGTGTGAAATCGTGGCGGTTTGCTCCGTTCACGAGCCTTGACTCTCAACACCGCGCCGTTCTCTCTCTCTCCTCTCCAGTCAACCCCAGGCCTCCGTGTCGTAGCACAGGTTTCTGCTATTTTTTCCCGAGAAATTTTTTGGACGCTTTCTCGGAAAATCCCGAGTTTGCGACCGAACGTACATAGTAGTCGATCTGTTTGTATTGTGATTATTGGAAAAAATTTACGATCTACACTCGAGTCCTTGTGGATGCTAGCTGGGTTTTGTTTACTTCTGATTGTCGGTAGCTGGAGAGAGCTGGGTAGGAAGTTTAAGGAGTGACGAGTTGATTCGATTTCGAAGGAAGTTTAGGGGATTTTCGAAGAAGAGAAAATCATGGTGGAATTCGAGAGCTCGGCGTTGATAGCGGTTCCTACTGCTTCCGAAGAAGCGAGCGTGTCTTCGTCTGGTGAACAATTGATGATATTGCCAGCGCCACCCGCGGCTACTACAGCTGAGAAGAAGAAGCGAAATCTCCCCGGAATGCCTGGTAAGTCGGGACTAAGCTCCCATCCAGTTTTCCTAACGTCCATCCCGCTCCAGTTTGGATCTTTGCGGATCCTTATGTGGCCCAATCGGAATCGTTCATTTTGCCGAGCTCGTCGAGCAAAATATTCATCTCAATACATTAACTCGTCGTACGATTATTCTCCGTCTATTTTTTCCTTGCACAAATTGTTTTTTCTTGTATAGCTATTGATGTTCGACGACGAAGTTAATTTATTACAAGAATTTCATACTTAACAAGATTTACGAAATGAACGATTCCCGATGATTGCTGTGGAGAGGCCGAAAAGGCCCAAACTTGACGAACTAGGCATGTGAGTTGGTCCGGACGCCCGAGTTTTTAAAAAAAAAGGAAAAAAAATTAACGATGTTTGTAGATAAGGAGTACGAAATCAAAGGAAGAAAATGAGAAAATGTTTGTGATTAAACGTGAGGATGTGTTCTTTCAGATCCAGATGCGGAGGTGATAGCTTTATCGCCGAAAAGCCTATTAGCGACGAACCGATTCGTGTGCGAGATCTGCAGCAAGGGGTTCCAGCGCGACCAGAACCTCCAGCTCCACCGCCGCGGGCACAACTTGCCGTGGAAGCTCCGGCAGCGGACGGGGGCGGAGGTGAGGAAGCGGGTCTATGTGTGTCCCGAGCCGACTTGCGTGCACCACGACCCGAAACGGGCGCTGGGAGATCTGACGGGGATAAAGAAGCACTTCTGCCGGAAACACGGGGAGAAGAAGTGGAAGTGTGAGAGGTGTGCGAAGAAGTATGCGGTGCAGTCGGATTGGAAGGCCCATATGAAGACCTGTGGGACTAAAGAGTATCGCTGTGATTGTGGGACTTTATTTTCTAGGTCTGTGGTTTGCTTTTTTATTGTTTGGTTGCTCAGAAAATGCAGGAAAATTATACCTTGATTTTTTTTTTTACTCAAAAAGCCCAATAACACAATTTTAGGCCACAACTATGGGACTTGGGGGTTGCTGTCCCTAGCATTCAGCAGCGCTCACCGTCCCTCACGGCAATCAAAATCTCTTAAAATCTTATGCAATCTTGGGCTCGAGTCCATATCAAATTGAGTTTTATTAAACTTTTACGTAAATGATGGGAATTCAAATTTTTTTTTCACATTTTTATGAGGTAGGATTCTGTTTTAAATGTTGTTAATAAATTATTTGTTCATTTATTCAAATGGGATGTGACCATTAGATTACCTTCATCCCGAAGGAAGCTTTTACTGCTCAAATTTGAGTGAAGACCAATGAATTTTTGCACCAGTTTTAGTGTGTAGAGGATCTAATACTCCCCCCCCCCCCCTCTTGTTTGAATGACACAAATGCCTAAATTTGTATGCTGATGTTGCGTTTTGTTCGGTTCATTTTGTGATGTTAATCAGGAGGGATAGCTTCATTACTCACAGGGCATTTTGCGATGCGTTAGCACAAGAGAGTGCTAGATCAGCTGAAAACCTAGCCATTGCTAATTCAGAGGGGAGTTTGAAGATTCAGACTGTTGTTGCAGCTTCGTCGTCCTCTAGTCCACCGCCGCCGCCTCTCACTCCGTCCACAGGTGTTCTCTCTCCAGTTCTGTCCATCCAAAGCTCAGGTATAATTTCAAAATCTCACTGTTTGTGTTGTATATGCCAAATCGAGGAACTCATGAGGCCTTTTTTCCTTTATGGTTCCTTTTGCCTAAATTTTTGTTGTCTTTGTACAACTTTTGTTCGATTCACCTCATTTTTGGGATGCCTGAAAGATACGAAATTACGACGAAAAGCAAAACAGAAAGACCATTAAAGACGAGAGAAAAAATTAAGCAATTCTATTTAGTAGTATATTCTTGCTTCTTAGCTTTGTCTACTAGTGATCATCTTTGTTTTCATCTGGAGATGAGGTTCGGATAGAGTTTTGTTAGGATTGATTCGGACAGAGGGTCTTTGTTTTATTAAACTAGTCTTTTTAAATTACTTTTAAATTAGTACTTTCTCTGTTAATGAGTAAGTAGTGCTACTTTGATAGTAAAAGATTAAAGGGGTTTAATTATTGAAAGTTGGAAAGCTTTCTTTCTGATCTCATAAAAGCAAAGATAAAAGCAATTGAAAATAGAGATCGGTTGGTGAGAGTCAGGACGCCATCATTGAAACCTCCTTTTCACCTCTAAAGTTCTCCACTATCTTCCCAAGTTAAAAAGGCCTGAAGAAAGGTTCCTGGTTTTTGTGTTTTGGTATTGTTGGGGACAGCTTCTCCTTTTGATTTACGAGATAAAAAGAATTCTATAGTAATGGGGAAATCTTATTTTGGGAAAGCTTTAGTGGTCATTGTGCCATTGTGGTGTCTTTTAAGATGGTAATTTTATGCTGGATTTTGAGGGACTGGACTGTCTTGTTGAGTACCTACGTCGGTTGACCGAAACCGATCATTTTTAGAACAAGTCGAGAATGTTAAACGCATCTTGAGGCATATGAGTTCTCATCCATTGTGTTTACCCTCCTTTTTTCCAAAATATATGAGTACTAGAAATGTGTTCCGAATCATCAAATATGCCCGATAGCAATTTACGAATGAGTCAAATAACCTCAACAAGAGTTGAGAAGGATTTTCGTCCTTTTTGATTTTAGTGTTTCGAACCTCTTGCTTTTGCTTTCAACTTTAGAAAAGCTCTAGATTAATTGCTTGAAATCGGTGCTTTCAACTTTAGTCTATTTTTTTTAATTCACCCCATGTAAGATTTCTTGTTTTCTTATGTGCACCATAAGTCGCCTAGTATCTCAGTGTCCTTCATTCTTGACTGATGCTTGACTCTGATGACAGAGGCACCGGAAAACCTTACTGCGGGACTAGTACAGCAGCAACCAGTGGCGGCAGCCTTGACCACCACCACAACTGCTGCCGCCGGCTCATCCACCACCAGCGGTAACACCTTAAATAGCAATAGTGGCGTGTTTGCTAGTATATTTGCACCATCCTCATCGGCACCGACTGGTCTCCCACAATCCTCCCAATCTCCATCCTCTTACTCTGACATGATCTGTGCCATGGCTGGCTCAGAGCAATACAGGACAGAACAACCCATGTCTCTCTCCCTCTCCTCTTCGCTCTACCTATCCAACCCCACCGCCTCTTCCCTATTTCCAACCACCGGCCATGAGCACCACCGTGCTCATCAACCGCCTGCTTTATCCGCCACCGCATTGCTTCAAAAAGCAGCCCAAATGGGTGCAACAGGATCTGGCTCCTCCTTCCTCCGTGGCCTCGGTTTGGAACTGCCATCATCGGAAAATCGCACCCCCACCTCCACCGCCTCTGCCACCTCCGCCACTCATCATTGGAATAACCACGTTAAGGCAGAGGGAAATTCCATGGCATCTGGGCTGGGACTCGGGCTACCCACCGATGGGCCAGATCTGATGATGGGTCCATCATCCATATACGGCAACAGGCCCACCACGCTCGATCTTTTCGGATTGGGAGTTGGTGATGGTGGGGCATCCACTGCTGGGTTTTCTGCATTGCTTACCTCCATGGGAGGTGGCATTGATGTTGCTGCAGCTGCTGCTGTATTTGGAGGAGTAAATTCGAATGAGGAGTCTTGGGAAGGCCCATCTGAGAGGAAACCATCTCTGCTTTAGCACCTCTTTTCACTAGTTTTGCTGTTGGATTCTGGTTCATCTCTCTCTTGGTTTTTACGTTGGAGAGATTTTTTTTTTTTTTTTGTATGCGTAGTTATATACTATATATTTATATGCATGTATGTAGCCTCTCCTTAATTGTTTAGTTAAAAAGGAACTTGCAGTTTCAGTTTAGGTTTGTTCTTTCTTTTGATACATGTCCAGTTTAATTATGGCTAATCTTTGGGTACGTAGTAGGGGCGGAGTCAGGATTTGGACTCGAACTCTGAAGGGGTAAAATTAGTAATGAAATTTTTTGGAAGACAATATTTATAGTTTGACTATTGTTGTTCTTGTAGATTTTTGAAACTTTTCTGTCAAATTGAAAAATTATGCAGTTGAAATTGTATGTTTTTCTTTCCTATGCATAAAAAATGGACGCCGTACCCTTTGATTTGTTTACATATCGATTGGATCGAAAATGTGTTTTAATGGAGTTGAATAGGTAAGTCGGTGTTAAACTTATCAATTGTTATTAATTTGGTGAGGTCAGTACATACAAAGTTTCGCTCTGAGTTTAATTGTAATTTTTAAAAATGAACGATAAAATTAGTCCCCAAAATTCATTGATTAGCTCGGATATTTGAATTAAGGCGGTACAGGATTGTTTATTTGTTATGAGAAGCAGCTCAACCGATGATTGGATACAGCTAGAAGTAGGGACATTGGTCTGGTTGTAGTTGGGGTGAGAAGTGAAAGCATCTAATCAAATAAATTTGGTCAAATACGATCGAATGGATGTGTTACTACTACTATTTAAGATTAAGACATGAAGAAGACCAGTGTCCAGCCGTCCAGGTGCGACTGTCCCTCAGATTAATTGGATGTCAGTGAGTTGGCTGCAACATCTCTGTCCAATCCTCAGAGGAATTTTTCAGTGCCGAACGAGTATTGCCCACGTGGCATTCGCTCGACGAATCTGAGCCGTCCGATGCATTTTTGGACGGCTCAGATTAAAACACTCTCTATCCTCTCTTCAAATACTTTCTCTCTCCAAATCTGAGCCGTTTAAAAATGAAATAGACGGCTCGGATGGTCGAGCGGGCACTACACGGTACCCGCTCGACACTGAAATTTTTTTCCCAATCCTCTGGCCAGCTCATGGTTAATAGTACAAAAATAAAAATAAAAACCATTAAACTTATTTTTGGCAACATTTGCCAATTGCTAGGGGTGCAAAGAAGCAAAGCCGAGCCAAATTTTGTAGCGCTTGAACTCTCCTCACTTACTAAAAATGAGCATGAAACTCGGGTTCAAACTCAACACTTTAAAACTCGACTCAGGTCGAAAAAACTCGGCTTATTTGTATCGACTCAGCTCGTTTCTAATAAATCATTTTTATGACTAAGAGGGTAATAACTACACCAGATTATGATTTAGGATTCAAGGGCTGCATGTGGCAGAGCTATGTTGGGGCTCGGGAGATTGGGGTTTTAAAATTTAATTTTGTATATATCTGATTTTAAATATTATTGATAATTATTTGTGTATAGCTACTTATAATCTTAATATTTTTGGTTTGAGTTGATAAAAAAATACTTATTTTACATTCTCATTTCTCAATTTCTTTCATAAATAAAAAATAAGCTTGTGACTATTGGAGTAGCCTAAGAAAAAAAAATAAGATGATTGGTATCCTTTAACTGCATTAAACTAAAATCATTTCAATGAACAAATGTAATGTATTGAAAAGGAAAAACTTTATGACCCCGTTCGTTTTGGTATTTTGGATTTGTAGGTAATTAAGTGCAGAGAGAGATAGAATAATAATTGAAAATATGGGTAATGGTTGGAGAGAAAAATGAGAGTAATAATTGGAGAGAAATATGATAATGATTAGAATTCGAAACACCAAAACGAATAGGGTCTATGATATTATACGTACGTTTTGATAAAAAAAAAAAAAAAAGAAGGTATATATGTCTATTAAACTGATCCCTCTCGGATCAAAATTCTGGCTCCAGCACTGTATGCCAGAACAATGGACTTATTGCTAAACACCCACTACCAGCCTACCACTCATGGTTAAAACCTGATAAAAGCATTCACCTTAAAGTGGGTTATTTTTGGCCTGGTGGTTGCCAATTGGCAGTAGTTTCCCACCAAATTGTCAAATCTTATTTTGGGAGAAAAAGGACACAACCAATCTACTTTGAGGGCGTGTGTCTTTATGAGTTTGAAAGAAGTCTAATAATTCTATGGGTAGAGTTTTCTCCTTGTGAGCGAGTGTGTAAGTTTTGTCAATGACACCGAAGTTACTAGTAAATATTCGCAAGTGTTTACGAAGCTACAAATTTATGAGTTTTGATTCTCTTTGGGAAATGTCTGGTGCTTCGGTCGATCGATCCACCAACTTTTTTTTTTTTTGTCACCATCCCTGCTGATTATACGGGAGTTTCAGTCGAACTATATACTCGAAATAAAATTATGACTCAAGTCCGTCTTGATGAACGTTCTTGAAACTCTCGTATACCGTATATGGTCCTCCTACGTTGTTGGGCCCATTTAGGCCACTTTTGTCCTATTTTTCAGCACGCCGAAATGCAACTAATCAACGAGCTAAACAAAAGATTTGTCATGCTCAATTGGTTTGTAATGTTAATGAGTTGTAAAAGTATGTTTCTGAGTTATATCGATGCGGGACCATGATTAAATCTCTTTTTTTTTTTTGAAAAGCGAACATGATTAAATCCAAAAGAGAGTTTTGAGAAGTAGTAATGAGAATTGGCACGTGAATTTAGAAACATGACCGAGGAGACTTTGAACCGTAAATTGCTTTTGTGGAGCTCACGTCACGTGCATCGAGTAATTCTGGATACATCTGGAGCCTATCTTCTCTTTTCGGTGCAACGGAATGATCTCGAGTATATCTGATGGAAGTTCCGAAATCTGCTCGCACAGGCTTTTCCTTCCTTTATTTAAGTTGACTGGGGTGCGCGTTGGCCCGCCGAGTAGGGGTCCACTCTGGTCTTGCTTCAATTGATTGGAGACGTTTACTTTGTAGAACTCGTCGAGTAGAAAGATGTGCAAAAAAATCAGCTCGATCAGATACTGTTAATTAAGTGAATCATCGAAACACATCTAAGTGTTTCAGATCAATTTTTTTCAAGAAAAAGATGTTATCGATTAGGCATTTGATGATATTCGATAGAGCTGATTTTTTGCATATTTGTTCTACTCGATAAACTCTACGAAGTGACTGCTTCCGATCAATCGGAGACCAGAATGAGACCGAAACGAACCCCACTCGACGGGGCAGCACGGTGCTGCCTTCTCAATGGGGGCAATAGCTAGTAGTTCTTCTAACCTAGTGAACACGGCAACCACATGCGAACTTCTTGCATCATTGAGAGTTTGGGACCTCGCATCCATGAATAAAGTTGAGCTACTTAAGCATAGACTCATTGACACTTGACTTCAATTTAATTGTACATCTAGGACTGTGAACCAATTAATTGATGATCGAGCATATATATACATAGGGAAATAAATGGAAGATGAAGGAAATGTGTAATTAAGCTCCGCAATTGGGTGGCGAGATTGGTTCTTTTCAGATTAGTTGAGGTGCGCATAAACTATCGAGAATTATTGTTAATCTGCTCATTCATATACCCGTCGGAAATTATTATTCCTGCCTTACCTTTAAGTAAAAGTTAACCACAATTAGGCTTCAAATGAGTCGATTCGAACCAAGCCGAGTTTTAGTATATTCTGACTCGTTAATTTCAGGAGCGAGAAAAATTATATTCGTTGGATGACGTAGCTAAATCTTGTCGATCGGATGATACGGCTGGTTAAATTTTGTTGGTTGAACGACGCGGCGCTTCCTGATCGATCGGATGACACCATTTCCTAAATCTTCAACAACAAATTAAACGTCTTAACTGTTTTTTTTTTTTTTTTTGAGGGCAAGAGGGTAATTTCACCTACCAAACTCACATAGACAATTGCTGACTAAGGAGAGGTAAAGTGAACTCTTTAAACACACACATTCAAAACCCAAACTACCGATATGGGAGCCAACCCAACTTGCGCAGGCTCAAGGTCTTAATTGTTAGTTTCATTCATTTAAGGCCTATGAATAGTTGGTCGCTTTCTAAGGCTAGGAAACTGCAAATTGTCCTGTACGCCACTTGAGCGAGTCAAAGGAAGAAATTGGCCTCGCGTCAGATTCTTCAAACGTGGGGACTACTTGCCAAATTTATACATTTCCTACGGTGGTTCTTTTTCTTTGCCTAGTCACTGTTCCCTTACTACATGATAGTATATATTTTTATAATATACTACGATGCCTTAAATGCATGAGAGGCAATCCACCACTTAAAATATTAATCCACAAAATACTAAACCTTCTACGGTGTCTGATCTTAATAATATGTTTTGGGAAATGATTTTGACACTCTCTTTTTTTGTTAACGCCATTCTTCTGTAAGTGTATTTTGCACCAATAATAGATTTGCAGGGGAGTGACGTTAACCAAAAAAGGAGTGACAAAATCAGCAGCTTATGTTTTTATATACTTTATTTGGTTCTATGACTCGCATATGAAAGCTCTAGGAACAAATATTAATTATGAACCTTTAGAATAAAATGATCAGAAAATAAAAATTTTGTACCGGTTTCAAATGAATTGAAAATTAGAGCACTTAATTTTTTTAGACAGTTTATATATTAAAAAATAATAAATACTCCATTCCTCCCTAAATAAGTGTCCGGCGCACAAAACTAGGCTTTACAAAAGATGCATATTTTTCGTTAAAAAATCTAATTTTTTTCCACAATCTAATAGAACTCATTGCCATCTATTGATTTGTGAAAAAAAATTAATTTTTTTAACAAAACAAATGCATTTTTTTAAAGGCCTAGGTTTGCGCGCCGGATACTTATTTAGGGACAGAGGGAGTAACAAATAAACTGTTGCTCGGAATGAGATAGTTTGGTGCATTTTTTAGAATAAAGAAATAATATTTTTAATGGGATAGTTTTAATATAGAGAGTCTGATGTAGTAGATATTTTAAAAGTGAGTAATTAAAGTAATAAAGTGACTTTTTGCTCTTTAATTTGGTTTAAAATTTAAAGATACTGACTGGTGCAGATGCTCTAATACTCCTACCATTTTGGTTCTTTGGCGCGTTACTATAGCGTTAGATGGGGAGAAACTGTGATGTCCCGATTTTCGGACACGTTAATTAAATCATTTTTAATAATTCATATGACGGATTTAAGAATGAAATTTTATTAAACAGAGTTTAGTAGCGGAAATCTCAAATACTAAATTCAAAATTATTTAATTATCTTAAAACTCCAAAAATAAAACAAAATTTGACTAATGTGATAATACTTTTGAAAATTCAAATAAAAGTATTTCAAACGAACAGAGTTTCTAAGGGTAAGACATCCAAAACTCGACAAACTCCCCTTCCTTAACTGGGAGGTTCTCACCCTGGTACTGATCAACTTGCAAAGGATCCTGTTCTTCAGTCTCTTGATATCTTGCACCCTCTGGCAAATTGATCGCCAAAACAACCGATTTACCAGGATCTAAACGTATCCGTGAGTGATAATTCACCCAATAGAATAATCCTAACCCCTACCAACCCTTACTCTACAATTAGCAGTTCAACAATATAACCATTGATAATGTACAGATGATACAGAATAATAGCACATCGTCTTTTTTTTTTACTATCCATCATCTTAGATGAAATCTAAAGATCATCTCCAAGAGATCTTTTCCTCCCACATCCACTAACTACAACCATCTCATGGGTCCACCATTCCTCTTGCTTATCCTGCACCAGGATCCTAGGTGAGCGCATCTAAGTTATGTATCGAGTATGTTCTCACTTAAGACCATAACAGGAGAATCGAGTCATACCATAACGAATCGTACATTAGGGTCGGATATCCACTACCCCACGCCAACTATAACCGTCTCATGGGACCCATTCTCTTTCCCAAAGAGAAACTTCCCATGATGTATCATACATTAACGTCTCACTAACTATAACCGTCTCATGGGACCCATTCCCTTCTTCGAAGGAAAACTTCCCATGACGTATCATACGTTAGCATCACAACATAACTCATCACTGGGCCCGGCAGGTAATCCATTTCAACACAGGGCCCCATGGGTTACCCTTGCCATCGCCATGGCTCAATTCACAATCCACACAGTACTCACACTTTCAACACTTTACCACTTTTCCATTTACTTATCATTGTTTACATGATTCACTACGCGTAACCACCCAGTAAACCTAAATCCATTCTAGCACGTACAACATGATATAATCAATAACAACTCAAATCATAATATGATACAATTCATTGACTTAATATTATAACAATTGATAGGTGCAAATAATTAAACATATAAGGGATTTGGATTGGGCCGATGTCTTTTCGAATATTTAAGTTTTATTGAACAAGTATGTTAATTTTATTAATTCTGAGGATTTCCGTTTGAAATCCTTAGTTTTTTATAAACTGATGAACATTTAGAAATCTTAATGTTACTGTAAACATTATTGTTTTTAGAATTTGAATTGTAGTTCATTATTCTTTTGCCCAACTTATAATTAAAATATTTCTTTCTTCTTTTCTTTTTTTTTTAACATTATAACTAGACTAGTAGAAATCCCAATATTCATTTAGTAGTTTTACTGAGTCTAGCGTTAGACATGCATTCTTACTAATATTCCATAAGTACTAACTGGATTGACCAATATTTTGTCAAAATGAAAACTTATATTTCGTTAGTCATTTGTAGATTGTTTTACTGTAAAATAAAATCCATTGGTATCATTTTTCTGTTTTTTATACTTATCATTCGTCCACTGCAAAACTACCCACTGATTATTAACTAAGTTGAAATCTATAGTTTTTCTATCTATACTTAACAATTTAATGTTTCTAATTTTTTTTTAAAATTATAAATCTTATCATTTGATTCTAAATTGATCATTGTTCTTGTAATAACAAAGTTGTTAATGTATACTTAAATATAATAGTATTGATCACAGATTATAATAAAAGACAATTTGGTCGTAACATACATTTTTCATCGTAATCATTAATATGTAACAACTAGTGGTAGAATAAGTTAAAAACATTCTTTAGGGTCAATTTTAGAACTACCATAAACATAGGAGGGGGAAATGTAATATTATCATTAAAATTCAAAACCTAGCTCGTTTCTTTCTCTCTGATCATTGCCGAGAAATCAGAGAACCAATTGGTTCGGGCCGCGCGTCGTTTGGATCGATTTCTTCCACTCGGAACATTTAAATCAATATGTAAATACTTAATATACTTCGGAGAAAGTAGCGAAGTGATTATTCTACCTTTAATCCGGACAAAACGATTCGGTGGAGTCCGGTGGGATTTCGTTTGGCGGCAAAAAATCAGTATTCTAGCAGTAACTTTGGGATGGAGTAACTTGCCCAAACCTCTGCCGTTTTGGACGATTCTTGTGTCTAACACAAAGATCTTGAAACGCTCTACAAATTTCATGCTGAAGTCTAAGCCCGAAAACCACTCTATGTAGGAGAAAAATGGAGATTTAGAAAGGTCACTGAATCTGCCTGCAAATCAGAGTCCGAGAATTTTTCCAAACTTTAGACAGCGATAATTCTATCAATCCTTGACCGTTTTGGGCGATTCTTGGGTTGGAATCGAAGCTCTCGACCCCCTCTACAACATTCGTGAAGAAGCCTAGGCCTAAAAACTACATTAACAAGGAAGAAATAGGCCATGAATAGGGGTACGTGATATGGACGAAAATGGAGTTGGTTTGGTTTTTGTAGAGAGATGGGAGGGAAGTGGGGAGCTAATACAAAGGAGTAGTGGAGAAATGTGGGAGAGTGGGATGATATGGGTGAAAGTGATGGAATGTGGGAGGGCAGTGAGAGAGTTAGTTCGCATAGGATTCTAGTTAGGGTTTAGATTGGGATGATAAGATATGAAGATTGTGGGAACAAAGTCCCATAATTTATGGAATGATTACTAGTATCTATAATATCTATAATATAGATATAAGATATGCATATATAGTTACAAGTTGAATTAAAAATTTTCTAAACAAATTTTATTCATGAAAAATTAATTTAGATTCTAGTTTAATCTAATGACACTTTTAAATAATTAATCGATTACTATAGATTATTTGATTAAAAATAATTTCTTTATTCAAAAAAAATTAGGCAAAAATTCGGATCCTTATAGAAACGAGTGTGATGCGGATGCTCTGAAAGAGCGTAAGGGAGTGTTTTCGACAGAAAATAAGATGAGGAAATTTTTTTCGTTGTCGACAAATCATTAGTTGTTTCTTGAACAACTTGATAAAATACAATAAATTGTTTATGTGATTTTATATCTTGAGTAATTTAATTGTAACTTCCTTGTCAAACAATTTTTCAACGCCATCTCCAATTTGATCATCAAACCAGCTCACCATTTCCTCCACCTCCCCCAACAATCCTTCTCTCTCTCTCTCTCTCTCAACCATGCTGTTTCTCACTCTGCTAACCTCCCTACTCCTCACATCCCTCATAATCAAACTCACTCATTTACTGATATGGGTCCCACTCAAAATCCAACACCACTTCCGCAACCAAGGCATAGCCGGGCCGGGCTACCGCCCGTTCCTCGGCAACTCGGCCGAGACCTGGCGGCGCATGACCGCCGAAGCCGGATCGCAGCCGGTGTCCACCTTCAACCACGACGTCGTGAGCCGTGCGCTTCCCCACTACTACATCTGGTCAACGGTTTACGGGAAGACCTTTCTGTACTGGTTCGGGCCGAGGCCCTGTTTGGCCGTGTCCGACCCGGATATGATCAAGGAGGTTTTGTTGAATACGGGTGGGTCGTTTGAGAAGATCCCGTTTAACCCTTTGGCTGGGCTGGTGTGGGGAAAAGGGCTTGTTGGGCTTGTGGGTGAGAAGTGGGCCGTTCATAGGAGGATCACTAGCCAGGCCTTCAACATGGAGAGAGTTAAGGTCATCTCTCTCTCTCTCTCTCTCTCTCTCTCTCTCACACACACACACACACTAGTCCTGACTGACTTTATTAGTCCTCCCATCGTCTAAGAAGTCTGGAGTTGTGTTTGAAAATTGTGTTTGTAGCTACTATCCGCTTGGTCTCATACAAAGTAAGGGGAGGGTCATGTCAAGTTTCTTACCGTCCATTTCCGTCTATTTTCAATTTTTTTTGGACACCATTCTAAGCCCGTAACAATGATCGGATCCGTTCATTTTGCAGGAACGGAATAAATGCTTAAAAGATCCAAAAAAAATTGAAAATGGACAATAAGAAACTTGACATGACCTTCCCCGCAAGTAATACCTACTACAATTTGGTTGCAAAAAGTTAGGTCCACCAGGGTATCTATTTGAAGAAAATATATTTATTGCAATAACCAGTGGACAATCAAACTCTTCACAAATATAATTCAAAAAGAATTTTCTGGGTATTCGATGGACATGATCATTAGCATGAGGATTCCGATCTCCACTTTAGTACTTTACATTATGTGGCTGGTTTTGGTCGAAGTTTATGTGTCCTCCGAATTGTAGGAAACGAAAAAGGCATTAGAACCAATCAATATGGAAGCAAGTTGAAAGCTAAACTTATCTTTTTCCATTAGCAGGTTTAATGAGCATTTTGAAATAAACACTGCTTAATACCACTCAAACACACTCTGCCCTCCAATTCAGCATTCGTTTTGTGGCCAAAATGTCATCAGGTTAACACTGCATATGACAGGATTGGGTGCCGGAAATGGTTGCCAGTACTATGAAGATGCTGGAGAAGTGGGAGGAAGAAAGAGGAGGGAGGGACCAATTCGAGGTGGTAGTGAACAAAGAACTCCACAACCTTTCAGCGGATATTATATCTCGAACAGCTTTTGGAAGCAGTTTCGAAGAGGGAAAACGTATTTTTGAACTGATAGACCGCCAATTAAGTCTTGTGTTGCCGGCTTTAAGGAGTGTCTACATTCCTGGATTCAGGTGCCTATTAATTGCTGACTTGTTGGGATCTTTATGTCCGTCTCCTGTCTCATCATTTATCTTGTGCCCTTTTGGCCTATGTAATAGAGGATGAAATGAGAAGAGGGACAAAGGATCCATGCTTCGTTTCACAATGGTATCAAATTAAATGGTTTGCTATTGCTTGACATCCATGTTAACTCCAAGCCAAGGCCTTCACTACTCCAGAAAATCTTGCGTTCCTAAATCTATACCGCTTTGTAAAACAGTAGCTTTTTATTGGTTTTTTTGTGTGCAAGGCCACATATCTGTCCAATGCTACAAAACGTTTTGAATGTATAATCACCATTGGGTTGAGTTTGTGACATGATGCAATGTCACTTGCTTCTCTGCCGTAAGCGTTAGGGCCTAGGGGTTCTATGTTGGGAGAAGTTTATATTCTATAGACGTTGATGGTATAGAAACCTACCTATTATATCTTTGAACTCTACTGTGAGTGGGAGACTTGTGCACTGAATTAACAATTTAGTATCTGTAAATGCATACTGTGTTAGTTTGATGTTAAATTTGTTTCTTTATCATCAATTATGAACGTTATCTACGAAGTCTTTATCTTGCAAATACTTTACTGTAAACCTAAAAAACTCAGTGGTCTTGTCACTTGTGTTTCTTGGTTTTGACCAAATTTAGTTGTCCTATTTCTCGTAAACAATCCTCTGCAGGTTTTTGCCCACAAAGAAGAACAGAATGAGGTGGCAGTTGGAGAAGGAAACTAGAGAATCAATAAGGACACTGATCGTAATGAACAGCAAAACAAGAGAAAATTCAAGAAATCTCCTGTCTTTGTTACTGTCCTCCCACAGGAATCAAGATGGTGTAGAAGAGAGATTGGGAGTCGAGGAAGTAATCGACGAATGCAAAACCTTTTACTTTACAGGAAAGGAGACAACTGCTATTCTTTTGACTTGGGCACTTCTACTTCTTGCATTGCATCAAGAATGGCAGACCAAGGCAAGGGAAGAAGTGTTCTCCATTTGCAGGGAATGTGAGGTCCCAACTGCAGAGAATTTAAATGAGCTCAAGATTGTAAGTTTAGTCGATCTCTATGTTAATCATCTTGTCAAATTTGGCAACAAACTTTTTAATGGGTCAAATGAGTGTTTGGAACCATGTTCGTTGTCTGTTTTCGAAAGGCTCTGAAAGTTGAAATAGATAGACGTGAAAGTTGAAATAGATAGACGCGTTTGGCAAAAGCTGTCTGTTGTTCCAAATGAAAGGCACAGTGAAGAGTTTTAGGACACAAGCTGCCAATCTGAAACGGATTTCAAACAGTCAACAAGTTGTGTGTGGAGTAACGTTTTTGTTGCCTGTTTCTGTTTTCTTAACGTATGAAAATGGAAACAGAAACCATGTTTGATAACTACGGTTGTTCCCAAAAAGTGGCATCGCCGGTAGTGTTTGCTAGTCGTCTTTCCGATTTTGCAACGAGTCAAATGAGTGTTTTTTTTTGTCTGTTTTTCTATTATGATTTTGCCATCCCCTCTCCTCCCATTGGAGACCCCCTCCAGCCAACCTCTCACTCGTTTGATATAACCATGTTTACCAAACATAGTTTTCCAATCACCACCTATTGAAACATCTAAGTCTATTTTTTTTTCCTGGCAGGTGAGCATGATACTAAACGAAACACTTCGGCTCTACCCACCGCCCGTGATGATAATGAGGCAAACATTGAAAAGCGTTAAGCTAGGGACCCTCGATGTTCCAGCCAATACCCAACTCGACCTGGCCATGACGGCTGTGCACCATGACGCTGAGCTATGGGGAGCAGATGCTAATGAGTTCAACCCAATGAGATTCACTGAGGCCCGGAAGCATTTCGCAGCGTTTTTTCCATTTGGTTTGGGTGCCAGGATTTGCGTGGGCCAGAATCTTGCTGTGGTGGAAGCGAAAATTGTTTTAGCTATGATTATTAGACGGTATTATCTCTCCATGTCGCCGTCGTACGTTCATGCTCCTATTCGATACGTGACACTGCAGCCTCAACATGGTGCACAAGTACTCTTCAGGAGGGTTTAATTGTAATGTTGGTCCCCAAAGTATTAGCGAAGTGACAATTTGGTCCGAAGTAAAAACAAAACGCGTTTATCAAGTCACCAAGATTCAAAACGTGTATTTAAATGGTTCCTAGAGCTAACTCTCCCCAACTTCCTTGTCATATGTAGAGGTAATTTCAGAACTTCATCACAATAACAAAGGTCGAGGAATATATAGAATTTTAAGTACTGTTTGTTTATTATGTAAACGAATATGTACTTGTCTAGAATTGTAAGATATGCTTGTCTAAAGTTAGAAGTTACGCATGTCTTGATGCTTCTCCTTGTGAAGCCCCTGATGGTTGTATCCGGACTTGTTTGAAAGAAATAAATCCTAATGTGCTTCTTTCTTAGATCCGTTCCTACTTTTGTGTTCGAACGAGTTAACCTTGGGTTTACCCATGGAATGTGAATCGGGGCTTTTTATAAAACTAAGAAACCCCTGGCCCGTCGATGGGGATTTTGAGTTTGGGCCAGGTATGTGATAATGAAATTTTGGGCATTATCTAGACCCAATCGAATTTAATCTGGCCCAATGGCTCAACAAACCATACTGAAATCAATTCAAGGCCCAATAGCATCCTTCCGGTCCACTATTCAAATTTTTGACCAAAATTGGGGGTAAACATTATCAGGAGGAATGTATAAAGAAGGGGAACATAACCATCAACCAGGTTAAGATAACACAGTTGACCCAGGGAAACTGTACAGAAATGAAATTGGGATGGATCAGTTACAAAAGGAATTGAAATATCAGAAAGCCTACGCCCACCGCTCAACATTTACCGCTCCTCACCTAGAAAATAACGGATGGCCTAGATTCTTTCAATAGTTTTTAAGTTAAAATTTGCATGACCGTCCGTTTAAAACCAAAATTCAAATTTTGAAATACCTATGAGTGTCCGATGAAGGTGATTTTTGAGTGGACACACTATTTTGCAAGCTATACAAGATGAACGGTTCAGATTACCGCAGTGAATGCACGGTGGGACCCACAATGGGAGGCGGAATTCCCATGGTTTCCACCTCATTCAAAAAATAATTTTTTCTCTTCAACTGAGATGTTGACAGGTGCCCTTCGTTTAGCATTTTTTTTTTTTGGGGTCTTGAACCTGTGGCTTTCTATACTTCTACCCAGGGCCGGCCCTGTACTATTTACATAAGTCTATATCCATTATTTTGGAGAGCTATAGTACGTGGGAGCACACTGTATTAAATTGTTAATGTAATCAGGGAACTTTTGTATAGGGTTTTTTCAATTCCATCATTTTGGAGTGCTGGAGTAAGAAAAGTTTCTATATGTTAGATGACGCAGCTAAAATCTTATCGGTTGGATGATACTGAATAAATTCTACAGTTCGAAAACGCGGCGCTTCTTTTGATTGGTCGATCGATGCGACATTTTCTGATTGATCGGATGAAGCGATCACTTCAGTTTTCTTTCATTTAGAATTGAAGTCAATGCCATTGTAAAACAAAGAGGTGATGAATACATCAATAATTATAGTTCCTCAAGAATACATCTAGTGTCAAGTTGATCCATATTTCTTTAATTTATTATAATATCTTGAGTAATTTAATTGGAACTTCCTTCTCAAACAATTTTCAACGCCATCTCCAATTTGATCATAAAACCAGCCCGCCATTTCCTCTACCTCCCTCAAAATCCTTCTCTCTCTCTCTCTCTCTCTCTCTGTCTCTCTCAACCATGGAGTTTCTCACTCTGCTAGCCTCCCTAATCCTCACATCCCTCATAATCAAACTCACTCACACACTCATATGGGTCCCACTCCAAATCCAACGCCACTTCCGCAACCAAGGCATAACCGGGCCGGCCTACCGCCCGTTCTTCGGCAACTCGGCCGAGGTCCGGGTGCGCATGATCGCCGAAGCCGAATCGCGGCCGCTATCCTCCTTCACCCACGACGTGGTGAGCCGCTCGATTCCCCATTACTACAACTGGTCAACGGTTTACGGGAAGACTTTCCTGTACTGGTTCGGGCCGAGCCCCCGTTTGGCCGTGTCCGACCCGGATGTGATCAAGGAGGTTTTGTTGAATACGGGTGGGTCGTTTGAGAAGATCCCGCGTAACCCTTTGGCTGGGCTGGTGGGGGGAAAAGGGCTTGTTGGGCTTGCGGGTGAGAAGTGGGCCCTTCATAGGAGGATCGCTAGCCAGGCCTTTAACATGGAGAGAGTTAAGGTCAACTCTCTCTCTCTCTCTCTCTCCCTCTGTATTCGTCACTTGTCACGTGATGTATGGAGCGTCCATCTTATAAATTAAAATTCAATTTTTGATACATCATATCATTTAATGTTCGATCAAGTTGCTTTTTTTTGCGTGAATAAGATAAACGATTCATATTATAACAATAAACGCACGGTGAGATTCACAACGGCAGTGGTGGAAAACTCAATTTTGATCTCTTCACGAATGTAATTTGACCACTAATTTATTCGATCGACGTGATCTTTTTTTGGATAATTAGATCATCCACATGCACAAACGATGCACACAAAGTAACTCATGCTTCGGAATTCATTGAATAGAGCCGTGGTGGAACTCAATTTGCATCACATTTCTGAAAATGCACAAATGACCTTTATCAGTTTTCACATGCTTCATAACTGAAAATGCTATTTCCATTGTTGTCGTGGTAACAGAAAGAGTTACAACACAACAAATCAACCTTTCGATAAAAAAAAATGAGATGCGCAAAAATTTTACATATAAATTTTTTTTGTTAGCCTAGGTCACGATAGTGCAACTTCCGCCATTGGGTGAGATCCGAATCAAATGTGGTTTGCAAATTTCCATATAAGCCAAATCCTCATTCAAGAGGATGGGATTATTGGGAGCCACGATAGCCCCAACAGTCGACCCCAAAGGGTACAATCAGATGAGCTAAGAGCCACATCTTTATAAGGTGTGAAAAATTGGTTTACATGCATGCACTTTATGTGGCCGGTTTTGGTCGAATTTTATGTGCCCTCAGAATTGTAGAAAACAAAGCATTAGAACTGATCAAGATGGAAGCAAGTCGAAAGCTAAACTAATCTTTTTGCCATTGGCAAGCTTGATGAGCATTTTCAATAAACACAGCATTAAAACCACTTAAAACATACTCTGCCCTCCAATTCAGCACTAGCTTTGTGACCAAAATGTTATCAGGTTAACACTGTGCATATGACAGGGTTGGGTGCCGGAAATGGTTGCCAGTGTTGCGAAGATGCTGCAGAAGTGGGAGGAAGAAAGAGGAGGGAGGGACGAATTCGAGTTGGAAGTGAACAGAGAACTCCATGACCTTTCATCGGATATAATATCTCGGACTGCTTTTGGAAGCAGTTTCGAAGAGGGGAAGTGGATTTTTGAATTATTAGACCGCCAATGGAGTCTTGCGTTGCTGGCTTTGAGGAGTGTTTACATTCCTGGATTCAGGTGCCTATTAATTGCTGACCTGTTGGGATCTTATGTCCCTCTTCTATCCCATCTTGGAAGGGCATCAAATTAAATGGTTTGCTATCACAGTTATTTGATTGGCATCCATGTTAACTCCATGGCCTTCGACAAGACTCTAGAAAATCTTGCATTCCTATATCTATATCGTTTTGTAAAACATTACAGTAGGATTTTATTGGTTTTTTGTGTGTACGACCACATATCTGTCCAATACTACAAAACATTTTGGTTAGATAATCACCATTCGGCTGAGTTTGCGACATGATGCAATGACAAAAGCTTCGCTGCCATCGCGTTTGGGGTTCTGAGTCAGGAGAAGTTTATGTTGTACAAAACATTGATGATATAGAAACCTACCTATTTTATCTTCGGGCTCTACTATGAGCGGGAGACTTGTGCACCGCCTTAACAATTTAGTACTTGTAAATGCCTATTGTGTTTCTACTGTTCGTCGATTATGAATTTTATCTACTTAGTCTTTATATTCCAAATACTTGACTATAAACCTAAAAGATTAAGTGGTCTTGTCACTAGTGTTTCTTGGTTTTGACCAAATTTTGTTGTCCTTGATTTCTCACAACCTATCCTCTGCAGGTTTTTGCCCACCAAGAAGAACAGAATGAGGTGGCAGTTGGAGAAGGAAACTCGAGAATCAATAAGGACACTCCTAATCAACAGCAAAACCAGAGAAAGTTCGAAAAATCTCCTTTCTTTGTTACTGTCCTCCCACAGGAATCAAGACGGCGTAGAAGAGAGATTGGGAGTCGAGGAAGTAATCGATGAATGCAAAACCTTCTATTTTGGAGGAATGGATACCACTGCTAATCTTTTGACTTGGGCACTTCTACTTCTTGCGTTGCATCAGGAATGGCAAACCAAGGCGAGGGAAGAAGTGTTCTCCGTTTGCAGGGAATGTGAGGTCCCAACTGCAGAGAATTTGAATGACTTCAAGATTGTAAGTTTAGTCATCAATATCTATGTTAATCATCTTGTCAAGTTTGGCTACGCTTTCAGACACATGGGTTTGATCTTGAATGGACTTTTAACGAGTCAAATGAGTGTTTGGTATCACGTTTCTTGTCTGTTTTCTGTTTTCCAAAAGACTCTGAGACTTGAAATCGAAAGACCCGTTTGGCAAATACGGTTGTTCCCACAGTGAAGAGTTTTAGGGCACAACGCGTCAATCTAAAATGGATTTCAACCAGTCAAACTAGTCTTTTGTGGAATAAAATTTTTGTTGTCTGTTTCTGTTTTGGTAACGTATTAAGATTGAAACAGAAACCTTGTTTGACAACCATGGTTGTTCCCCAAAAGTGGCATTGCAGTAGCGTTTGCTAGTTATCTTCCCGATTTTCGCAACATGTTTGGGACACATCGAACTAATCTAACTTTTAACGAGTCAAATGAGAGTTTTTTTGGTCTGTTTCCTATTTTCGTTTTGTATGCGTAACATTTTTTTCTGAAAAGAAAGAATGGAAACATTTTCTTTGTAAACAAAACCCCAAGCTCTGACTACATTTTTGCCAAACAGCACCATTGAAAGATTTAAGCCCCCCCTTCTTTTTTTTTTTTTCTCTGGCAGGTGAGCTTGATACTAAACGAAACACTTCGGCTCTACCCACCGGCCGTGGCGGTCACAAGGCAAACCTCAAAAAGCGTAAAGCTAGGAACCCTCGACGTTCCAGCCAATACCCAATTCTACCTGGCCACGGCAGCGGTGCACCACGACACTGAGTTATGGGGAGCAGATGCTAATGAGTTCAACCCGATGAGATTCACCGAGGCTCGGAAGCATTTCGCCGCGTTTTTCCCATTTGGTTTGGGTACCAGGATTTGCGTAGGCCAGAATCTTGTTATGGTGGAGGCGAAGGTTGCATTAGCTATGATTATCAAACGGTATTATCTCTCCGTATCGCCATCGTACGTCCATGCCCCTACTCTGTATGCGTCACTGCAACCTCAGCATGGTGCACATATACTCCTCAGGAGGGTTTAATTGTAAAGTTTTACTAGTGAAGTGACACTTTGATCCGAAATGAAAAAAATTGGGTTTATCAAGTCTCCAATGTTTAAAGTGTGCATTTAAATGGTCCCTGGAGCTAATTCTCTTGAACTTCATCGCCGAGTGACAAGAACATACTCCTCTGTTTAGAATGTAATATATCCTGTAAAGTTTTCTCATTAGGTTAGGAGAGTTGGGCTGATGGTAGGTTTAGTTCTTGGTGCCAGACTGCCAGTGTGTAGTGTGTTGTGGTTTCCCCTTGTTGACTTGGAATGTGTTCTTTCTTTGTAAAGTGCTCTCATCTGGTTCAATTTTCACTCACTTATTTTGTTGTGATTCATGGTATCAAAGCTATAGATTGGAATTGCCTTGTAAATGGGAGTGAACTAATGGGTTAGAGAAATTCCTGGTACCAGAGTCCATATCATGTAGCCAATTTTCCTTTCTGTTGAAAAGAACTTCGCGTGGGACTCCTATACTTGTGTGTTGTGAAATGGTCTGAAAACACCAGGTGACGGTGCTCCCAAACTATTGAATAATTACTCATGTCATCAAGTACTATTGACTCTATTTGAATGATGTGAGGTTCTGCGTGTCACGTGTGTCATTGTGAAAGGTTTTGAGACACCATATAACGGTGGTATTTCAAGACCATTGTATAATTACTCATGGATTCTCTTTACCTTGTTTGATAATCTTCGTTCGTAAACCTCGAGGAAATGATTATTTTTACCTAATTTTTACTAAATGTGTTGCTGCAATTACGCTCCAAACGAGCTGATTCATATCGAACCGGGTTTCATTGTGTTGAGACTTGTTTGTTTAAGTTTTTAACGAGCTCGAGCTTAATGAAAAGTTAATGGGCCGAGCTTGAACAATTATCACGAGCTTTTAACTGTATCCCTTTGACATGTTTGACCATAATTTCCCAGCGATATATGGTTTCCTTACGCTCTCGTGGTGAAGGACATTGAACTTGGCAAAGCTTGACGACATGATTTTATATTTATTGACCCACAACATGCACTTATTATGAACTCAACTGACATTTAATTGTCATTGATTTTAAACATGACCAGCTCTCCACGGAATCTTAAACCTGATTATTGTTGATTTTTGAAGCGAGCTTAAAAATATCCATTTATCACTACAATACTCTGACCTTTTAATTGGAAGAACATCCCCAACCTTGAGCGTGGAGACATGTGAGTTGATGTAAAGTGAATAACTTCACAAATAAGAAAACATTTCTACTCGGTAGACGACGCAGTTAAATCGTACTAGTTTGAATGATACAATTGGTTAAATTTAATTGCTCGAACGACGCAGCACTACTTGATTTCTGAATTGCCGGATGAATAAATCATTTCCTTAATCTTCTTCAACAATAAATAAAGATATTAGCTTTCAGTTCCATCCATTTATTAGATCCTGAAGAAACCCATCTTTGTTCTTTATTCATTACCATACCCCCTTGTATTCAACTGTTCCATAATCCTTCAATTTTATATCTTGTGAGTAGTTTAACAACTTTAATTGGAACTTCCTTATCTACCCAATTTTAAACGCCATCTCCAATTTCATCATCAAAGCAGCCCACCATTTCCTCCACCTTCCCAAACTGTCTCTCTCTCATATCTACAGCTTATGTGGATGGAGGGTTTTAATGAGAAAAAAAGAACAAGAAAAAAGTCATGATTTCTTGTGAAATTTCTCATTTAGATTGAATATTTTAGTGAGAAATAGAGACAATAGTAAAAAAAAATTATTTTAAATGTCTTTCTATTTTTTTATCTCGTCATTTCTTACCGTCCAAACGAGCTGCTAGTGTCAAGTTGATCCATAGTGGAGTATTTCTTTAATTTAACATCTTGAGTAATTTATTTGGAACTTCCTTTATGATCTACCCAATTTTCAAAGGCATCTCCAATTTGATCATCAAACCAGCCCACCATTTCCTCTACCTCCCAAAACTCTCTCACTCTCTCTCTCTCTCTCTACACACACAGAGCTAGAATTCAACCATGCTGCTTCTTATTCTGATAGCCTCTCTACTCCTCACGTCCCTCCTAATCAAGCTCACACACTCACTCATATGGGTCCCACTCCAAATCCAACACCACTTCCGCAGCCAGGGCATAACCGGGCCAGGCTACCGCCCCTTCCTCGGCAACTCGGCGGAGATCCGGCGGCGCATGATCGCCGAAGCCGAATCGCGGTCGATATCCGCCTTCACCCACGACGTCGTGAGCCGTTCGATTCCCCACTACTACAACTGGTCGACGGCTTACGGGAAGACTTTCCTTTACTGGTTCGGGCCGAGGCCCCGTTTGGCTGTGTCCGACCCGGATATGATCAAGGAGGTTTTGTTGAATACGGGTGGGTCGTTTGAGAAGATCCCGTTTAACCCTTTGTCTGGGCTTCTGTGGGGACGAGGGCTTGTTGGGCTTGCCGATGAGAAGTGGGCCGTTCATAGGAGGATTGCTGGCTTGGCTTTTAACATGGAAAGAGTCAAGGTTATCTCTCTCTCTCTCTCTCTCTCTCTTAATTCCTCATTAGTCCCTTGTCACTCATCTTACAAACTAGTACCTTTTCTTTTCCCTTTTAACTCGGCGAACTAGCTTAAGCGCATCGATTCATTTTGGGTTCCAGCGATTAATTTTGAGTTTCATTTCCATCGCCACTTACAAAGCGACCAACAAAACTATGCATGGACTAACTCCGAAAGAGTTCATAAATTCGAACCTAAGAGCTTACGAAATAATACCCATTACGATTCCGTTTGATGATAACTCAAATGTGTTTACCATAAAGTTGGGTACATTTAGTTGAACAAACATATTTGTCATACAAATTCACAATAAATGGTGGACAGTCAAAACTCTTCACAGATATGATTGGACCAAGAATTTGATGGTATTCGATCGACGTGATCTTGAGTATGAACGATAAGCTCATTGATGCACACAAAATGAACGCTTCGGATTGATTGCATAGAACTGTGGTGGAACTCAATTTGCATCACATTGTCAATGACATGAGAAATTTAAATGAGGATTCATATCTCCACTGAGTACCTACTACTCCCTGTTTGGGATATATAACTTTATCATTACGCTTCGGATTGAATGCATGCACTTTATGTGGCCGGTTTTGGTCAAAGTTTATGTGTCCGCATAATTGTAGAAAAGAAAAAAGGCATTAGAACCGATCAAGATGGAAGCAAGTTGAAAGCTAAACTTATCCTTTTCCATTGGAAGGCTTGATGAGCATTTTGCAATAAATACTGCATTAAAACCGCTTAAACATACTCTGCCCTCCAATTCAACATTAGCTTTGGGACCAAAATGTCATCAGGTTAACACTGCATCTATGGCAGGGTTGGGTGCCGGAAATGGTTGCCAGTACTATGAAGATGCTGCAGAAGTGGGAGGAAGAAAGAGGAGGGAGGGACGAGTTCGAGTTGGAAGTGAACAAAGAACTCCACGACCTTTCAGCAGATATTATATCTCGGACAGCTTTTGGAAGCAGTTTCGAAGAAGGGAAACGGATTTTCGAATTAATAGACCGCCAAACAAGTCTCGTGTTGCAGGCCTTAAGGAGTGTTTACATTCCTGGATTCAGGTGCCTATTAACTGCTGACTTCTTGCGATATTATGTCCCTGTCTATCTCATCTTGGAATGGTATCAAATTAAATGGTTTTCTATTACAGTTATTTGATTGGCATCCATGCAAACTCCGTGGCCTTCGAGAATACTCTAGAAATCTCGCATTCCTAAATCTATGTCGTTTAGTAAACAGTAGCATTTTATTGGTTTTTTGTGTGTGGGGCCACATATCTTTCCAATACTACGAAAACATTTTGAATGGATGCTCAACATTTGGTTGAGTTTGTGACGTAGGCAGCGTCAATTGCTTCTCTGCCATAGCGTTCGGGGTTCTGAGTCATCAGAAGTTAATATTCTACTAAACATTGATGGCATAGAAACCTACCCGTTGTATCTTCTGAGTTCGGAGACTAATGTGAGTGGGAGACTTGTGCATTGACTTAACGATTTAGTGATTATAAATGCCTATTGTGTTAGTTTGATGTTAATAGTTTCTACTTTTCATCGGTTTTGTGTTTTATAAACTTATGTCTTTATATTGCAAATACGTGACTATAAACCTAAAACATTCAGTGGTCTTGTCACTTGTGTTTCTTGGTTTTGACCAAATTTTGTTGTCCTTGATTTTTCAAAACCAAACCTCTGCAGGTTTTTGCCCACAAAGAAGAACAGAATGAGGTCGCAGTTGGACAAGGAAACTCGAGAATCAATAAGGACACTAATTGTAATCAACAGCAAAACAAAAGAAAATTCGAAAAATCTCCTTTCTTTGTTACTGTCCTCCCATAGGAATCAAGATGGTGAAGAAGAGAGATTGGGAGTCGAGGAAGTAATCGATGAATGCAAAACCTTCTACTTTGCAGGAAGGGAAACCACTGCTAATCTTTTGACTTGGGCACTTCTACTTCTTGCATTGCATCAAGAATGGCAAACCAAGGCGAGGGAAGAAGTGTTCTCCATTTGCAGGGAATGTGAGGTCCCAACTGCAGAGAATTTAAATGAGTTCAAGATTGTAAGTTTGGTCGATATCTTTGTTAATCATCTCGTCAAGTTTTACAACACTTTTAGGCACAGGGATTTGATCTTGAACGAACTTTTTAGCAAGTCAAATGAGTGTTAGGTACCATGTTTCTTGTCTGTTTTCTGTTTTAGAAAACTCTGAAAACTGAAATATAAATACACATTTGAAAGATATTGTTTTTTCCAAAATGTCGCAGTCAATAGGTTTAGGACACAAAGGGCCAATCTCGAACTGATTTTCAACCATTCAAACGAGTCTTTCGTGGAGTACCATTTTTGTTGTATGTTATCTGTATGGAACTGGATTGGGTAACTATGGTTGTTCCCAACATAATGTCATCGTCGGTAGTTTCTGCTAGTCATATCGCCCTGTTTTGCAACACTTTTGGGACACGATCGAGTAATCAGCCAACCTCTTGTCCTCAATATTTCTTGTAACCATGTGTTATCTATTAAAAAACATGTTTGAAAACATAGTATTTGACACAACCTTGCAAATTTTTTGTTCTTTTACTGACAAGATTGGATGGAAACATGTATTATGTTCTTCGTAAACAAAAAAACCAAAGCACTGACAACATTGTTGCCAAATAGCACCCATTGAAACATTGAAGTCTTTTTTTTTAAATACAGTATTTTTTTTTTTTCCTGGCAGGTGAGCATGATACTAAACGAAACACTCCGGCTCTACCCACCGGCCGTGGCGCTCATGAGGCAAACCTCGAAAAGAGTAAAGCTAGGAACCCTCGACGTTCCGGCCAATACCCAACTCTACTTGGCCATGATGGCGGTGCACCACGACACTGAGCTATGGGGAGCAGATGCTAATGAGTTCAACCCGATGAGATTCACTGAGGCTCGGAAGCATTTCGCCGCGTTTTTCCCATTTGGTTTGGGTGCCAGGATTTGCGTAGGCCAGAATCTTGCTGTGGTGGAAGCGAAGATTGTATTAGCCATGATTATTAGACGGTATTATCTCTCTGTATCGCCGTCGTACGTTCATGCCCCTACTCAGTATGTGACACTGCAACCTCAGCATGGTGCGCATATACTCCTCAGGAGGGTTTAATTGTAGTGGTGGTCCCCAAAGTTGTAGTGAAGTGACACTTTGATCCCAAATGAAAACATAATCAGTCGATCCCTGAACTAACTCATGGTGGTAATCAAATTGAGGTCTTCCTCTAATCAGTCGATTGAAGTGTTTTGGGATTGGAACTGTCAAACCGAACTGTCATCAACTCTGAATAAATCCTCCCACACTTGTTGTCAGGTTCTATATTAGTGAAAACTGACATGGAACGCAGTCGTTCGGATACTAGTTAGTACTATGTTTTCCTACCATTACCCGGAATAAAAATCCCGGGTGATTAAAATCAAAGAATTTTGAAGCGGTAGTTTTTATTTCGGGTGATTATAAATTAAAGAATTGAGAAGTAGCTACCATTAAATTCTTACATTTTGTAAGCTGTTATTTGGTGATTCCTTTTAGTTATCGTCTTATTCTAGTCAATCTCAGTATCGGTGTGGAGTGGTAAACACTATGTACTCTAGTGCATTTGACGGGGGTTCAAACCTCACTAACTAAAACTAATAATATTGACTTTAGCCGAGCAAAAATTAAAAAAAAAAAAATCGTACATTTATTATGTTCGACATTTCGTTTTGACATTTTCTTCCCATTTTATAATTTCTTTTTTAATTTCACCTAAATGGATATTAAAAATAAGTGTCACCTAAGCAATACAAATGATAAAAATAAAACCTGTTCGATTATGCTCCATTGTATAAAAAGTTTTAACAATTGCTAGGGTTTCCTATGTTTGCGTAAACCCAATTTCTAGGTGCAAGGACCATGTCCCCGTTTGACGCCCGATAAATGAGTATGATTGATTGATAATTTTGTGGACCTATTTCGAATAAAAAAAAATAATTCAAACTGTAAGTTATTTATAATTGTAGAAAAAGTAAGATTGATTTTCGAGAGAAAAAAACTCCATTGTATAAAAAGTTTTAAAAATTGCTGTCATCTTTGACTAGTTGTGTTGAGGTTTTGAATTTCAAAAATACTTTTTTTTTCTTTACTTTTAAACTGAGCTAAACAAGGCCTGCTAAAAAAAAATTAAAAAACAAATTGATGAAATTTTAAAAGCAAAACAATCTCATAAATCACACTATCTCGAAAGATATTTAAAAGATCAGTTTTCCACTTTTTTGGGAAGAGTATTCTGTGGCACGTCCCAATTTCTAGGGTTTCCTATGTTTGCGTAAACCCAAAATTTCTGGTCTGATGAGAATCATCTAAATCAGAACCAGCCCTAAATCGAAAATCGAACAGGTATCCGTCTCTCTCTCTCTCTCTCTCTCTCTGTTTGTTTGTTTTTTTGTTGTTCCTTTTGTGGGTTATTGAAAATTTGAGATGCTTTTAAAAGAAACACCTTCAAGAGTTAATCCATTGAAGATTCAGCTCAGATGTAGGAGTATTATACATTTACTTGCCCTTGTTTGGAGCATTTCTTGTGGGTCTTGAACCTGCGGCTTCATAGGCTTCTTTCCCCAGGGCCGGCCGTGTTGTATCATAAGCATCATTTTGGAGTGCTTGAGTATGTGGGAACACTCTCTGTTAATGTAATTGGGTAGTTTTTTTAAAGGTTTTTTTTTCAATTCATAGCAAACATTAACCATTAAACGAGGTTACAGTAGCTTATTTTGTGTTCTTGATTTGGAGAAGCTTGTGCCATCTACGGGAATTATTATGTTTAGTGAATAACTCTGGTCATACTTACCAATAAAAAAGAACCTCTGGTCATACTATTGTTTTTCAGGTATTATGTTGACCAATACATGTTAGTTTTCCTTTTTCTTGTTAGTTTGGATTTATTTTCCTTTTTTGTTGGTCCTTTTTCTATTTTGTGCGTTCGAATATTTACTCGCCTCGAAATCATTGTTGTGTGTTCCTCTGGGCTCCATGTATGCACCGACACTCCTAGAAATAGATGTGTCCATGACAGACACCCTAGGACGCGCGACACTCCAGGAACAGACATGGAAACACTACAGTGTGATTTATATGAATTTCAAAGTTTTCCAGGAGTAAATATTTGTAATTTCAAAAGTATTGGGCCAAAAATTGCCATGTCCGCATCCCCATCGTGTCCGTATCCTTGCTAATAGGGATTTTGGACTTCCAATGGAAGTATTTGAGACTTGACAGTATTATTCATCCATCAAGTTATTGAAGCTTGCCTATGGATTCCAACAATGAGTTTAGGAGCTTTATCATGACGGCTTCGAAATAATTATTTAAAAGAGTAGTGATTTGAGTCCTTTTTGTGAAGGACTGTAATCATAGATGTTCCTAAAAGGAAGACGTGCTCTATCTCTAATCCATATTCCACTCTACTTTGAAAGTCACTTATAAGTTATAACTACTACCAAAGCTGCCATATTTTAGTTGAAATTGAACGTAAGCCCCTTTCACTTGGAATTCTCATTAATAGAACTAGGCCTTTCTTATTGTTACGATTACTTTGTGGAAAATTTTGAAGGAACAACTGTTCATAAAGGTGTTTAGTTGGTTACCATTTCCCTGTCAGTGGAAGGAGTTTTTGTTTCCCTACTTAAAGTATATATAGCTTGTTTATGCTTTGCAGGTTGCTGATTTCATTGTGGAGTAGTCTCTACTTGAGAATTTGGAACTTGATGTATTGGGAGTTAAATCATCTTCTGTAAATTGTGCTAGTTTTCATATCTCTAATGAACGGGCAGAAGAGAAGTTGCTTTGATTGAGAGGGTAAGATGCCATCTAATTATTTCTCCATCATAAGCACCGCATTCAAGCGGGAAATCCCAAGGTCAATTGCTGGGCAAGAAGGTGTGGTTCAAGACTCGGTCGGAGTTATTATTGATCATGGGAAATTGTTGTTTGGCTGCACGAGGTCATTCCATTCCTCACCTTTTTTGGCATTTAGTGATCTTCATGTGCTTCTACGACCTGGAACTGTTGTCGCCGCCCAATCAAATTTGCATTTAGTGAATCGAAGAAGGAATATTTCATTTGTTGGAGCACTTTCTCGCACATTCTCTATTCCATCAGTTTCAGGGCCTTCGTTTCAGGTTTGTGGGTATCACGTTGATCGCCTGCTATCTGAACCCAGCAATTTTCCTGCGTATATAGAGTCTCAGAAGACAACAATGGCTGTTTGTGGCTCTAGGGCTGTATTTGGTGACTGTTCCTTAAATAATCTAGCTTCAAAGGTTGGGAACCTAAATATGTCAACAACAAATTCTTCTTCTATTTGCAGCAATGTAAGCTTCGAGGCTTTTGACAACTGCAGAAAAGCCTGCATGAGTTTGAGAAGTAAGGAACAGTCCAAAAATCTATTTTGTTGTGGATATTACATAGACAATGTTACAAGGAGGAGGGGCAACTCTACTCCATTCTTGGGGTTTGGAATTAAGAGCTTCCACAGCTCATCTACTGCAAATTCCTCTGTTGGGGCCGCCCCTGAAGTGTCCTTTGATAACTCTGGACGTGAGGACCAACTTGCAAGTGCTGCAGTTACTTCAGAAAAGTACGTTTTCTTCATGATTTTGATTGTTTTTTTTAATTTAAGGAATGAAATTGTGTTATTTTATTGGACTGCTGTTGTGAAAACTTCTCTTATTAATATGCTATTGGTATATGACTGTTGATAATTGAGAGACTGATGTCAATGAGATGTCTAATAAGGTTGATGAGGTTTCTATTTGAGTGTCAATTTCGCTTTATGAACACATGGTGGGAGCAGTTTATCCTCTAATGGTACAGTTCTGATAAACTGATCCTACGAGTAAATTTCATTGTTTCATCTCCAGTTTGTGTCATACAAGGTGCATGATAACCATCTTTGTGGTTTAGTCGGGCTTTCTTGTACTCTGTATGGTTTCAGATACAAAACTAAAGACTTCTTGTGTGACCTTCCTCTCCACATCTATCTGCTGAGTACCTTTCTATTATAAAGAGGATGCCAGTAGTATTCAGATAACTTGTCTCTTCAAATGAGCATTTCTATTGCTCCATCCACCATTTCTTGGCACGTTCGTAATGTGAACTTTATCCAATATGGACTTGGGCAAGACCTCGTCAGTGTGGTCATTCATGGAATTGATTTCTTCGCACTATTGATTTTACCTTTCTGATAGTATAATATTTATGACAGGACATAAGTTATGGTGTTTGGTATATAATCTCACTGATGACTACAGATGATTTACCATCTCGGAGTCTTAATGTTATCAGGAGCTGATTTTCTACTAAAATATGATTCTGTGAAAAGTTCTTCCCACCTGTAAATACAAGTTGATAGTGTTGTAGTGTTTTTAATCAGTTATCAGATACGTTGCTTGGCATTGACTGCAGGAATGACCTAGGAGGGAGTACACTGAAGCTAATTTCGGGGTCATGCTATCTGCCTCATCCAGACAAAGAAGAAACTGGTGGAGAGGACGCTCACTTTATTTGTGCAGATGAACAAGCAATTGGTGTAGCGGACGGTGTTGGTGGTTGGGCTGATATGGGAATTGATTCAGGGCTTTTTTCTAGGGAACTCATGTCTTATTCAGTTGCTGCAGTTCAAGAGGAGCCTAAGGGGTCTATTGACCCGGCCAGGGTATTGGAGAAAGCTCACTCAAGTACTAAAGCCAAAGGTTCCTCAACTGCTTGTATTATAGCACTAACAGACCAGGTATGCTTCTTTCAGTTTGGGTACCTTCCTCTGCTATAATACTTGTTCAAGGTCATAGTTACTGTTTGGTTGAGCAATCCAGTTCAAGTTCATTTGACCCCTTTTCCCCTACTTAGTAAGCTTCATATGACTTCTTTGGTGGGAAATAAAGGGGGAAAGATCCATATCTAGTTCCTCTTTGCTTTCTAATCAGAAACGATATGCATCCTTTTCTGGCAATAATGGGATATGATATGGATATCAGTCTGTCCTCTAGTAATTTATCCTCCTTTTTGAATCAGTGGTTACTTGTCTTTGAATGTTTTATTCCCATACAGTGAGATGATATTGCTTTCTCTTGTTTACGTCCACTGTATTTTTCCACTTTGTCACGAGACCTTGAGATTGCTTTGATTATCAAATGTTTCTTCAAGCATCTAGGGAATAAACGTGAAAGTTTGCCATATTACTCGAGCACTCCTTGGACATTAAATTTCAACTGTTGGGGCTTGGACTTGATGTGTTAAAGCTTGGTAAACCTTGAATTGGGATTCAAACTTGGTCAAAGTGCATACTTTGGACGTTTCCTCGCTCCTTCATATTAGGGCCTGGGTTAACATCATTGTCCTTGATGGAAGGAACTGATATCTGGGTTTAAGGCCAAGTTTAGGCCATTCAATTGGAAATTTTTTACTTTTGGTTGTCTTATTATATAGTTAAGAAGGTTTTCTTTGGTACAAGACAACTGGAACAACCAGTTTCTATGTTCTACAGAAAAGGACTTACCATTCTGCTTTGGTTTTCAGGGTCTTCACGCCATTAACTTAGGAGACAGTGGTTTTATAGTGGTTAGAGATGGATGCACCATATTCCGATCCCCTGTACAGCAACATGATTTCAATTTTACATACCAATTGGAGAGTGGAAATGGTGGTGATTTGCCCAGCTCTGGTCAGGTCAGTTATTGAGTGTGCTCTTCATGCAACTAGTTTCTATTTTGTTGGATTTGCAGATTAAAAATTTGTGAGTGCTTACGTTTGGTAATTTTAATCCGTTTTTTACCATGTGATAATGCAGCTCCTCCCTCTCATCCTTTCCTAAACCTTGGCCGTTAGCTTTTCTTAAGTTCTTGCTATTAGTCGACTACTTTTACGTCCTCAGTGTGTTGAATATTGCTTGTGACATTTTCGTGCGCTTGACTAGCATTTGTGAGTTTGACTTCAATGTGTTGCTCTATTAGTTCACTAAAGAACCAGTATCTTGTTCACCGAGCAATTTTGGTTGTATAAAGATCAGTTGTTGATCTCAAGCAAAGAGATTCTATAAAGATCAGGGTTGTTTTTCAACGTTATTGTTATTTACTCCTGATTGTGGAATTGATGGAACACCTGTGGGACTTGTGTTTGTTTGCAGGTGTTTACAATTCCTGTTGCCCCAGGAGATGTTGTAATTGCTGGAACCGATGGATTGTTTGACAATTTGTACAACAATGAGGTTAATACAGTGGTGGTTCATGCCGCCAGGACTGGATTGGGGCCTCAGGTTACAGCTCAGAAGATAGCAGCACTTGCCCGCCAACGAGCGTTGGACAAGAATAGACAGACACCTTTCTCCACTGCTGCACAAGATGCTGGGTTACGTTATTATGGTGGCAAACTCGATGACATTACTGTTGTCGTTTCCTATATTACTGGCACCAGCAACGTATGACTCCTCTCTCTTTCTCTCTCTCTCTCTCTCTCATACATTCAGTCCACATACTCCCTCCACCTTTCGTTGTTAGTCCTGCTTTCCATTTTTGGATCTTCCAAAATGGAAGTCCTCTTTGAAAAGTTAAAACTTAAAAGATGTGTGCATAAATTACCCTTAAAATTACTTGTGCAAAAGTGAGAATTAGAGGGTAGTATTGGGAATAGATGTTTTTAAAGTTGAATTTAAAAGGTTGGAATTTACGAAATGGACGAATATTGGGAGACGGGGTATGTGGATAATTATGGATGTGCTCAAAGCCTCAAATATCCTAGAGCACCCTAGCGAATGATGACGTTGTGATTCCTATGCTGCACTGCATACCTGGTATTATAATATACATGTTTTCCCCCGCTCCAGATATCTGTGTGTTCAATTGTAGACATCTGTATAGTTTTACATTCTCACTGCGTACATACTTAATGGAGTTTTTTAATTTATGTATGAGCAACAATTGTGTCATACGGCAACTCAATAATGGGTCTAGCACCATGTTTGTTTCATAAAACAGCATAAAACTTAATCGCGGCAAGTAGTGTTTCAAAGTGTTGAGCTAATGTACTTAAAATAGAGTAAAAAATTGTGTTGAGGTAATGTAGCTATTGGAGATCTCAATAATGCTACTACTTGTGTGCGAGATCGAGCCTCAGGAGTTTTGTGAAACTCTGCTTATGATGAGTGATATGTAATGGTAGTTAATCCTTTCTATCATGTGGCTGTTCGTCCAGCTTAAAACACAGTCAGAAATGCATACTCAAAACTCTCTAAATCCAATATACGAGTTATATTTGGACCATGTGTGACTTATTTTCTAGGCATTTTGCTTGGGCAGGACTTTACTATTTTGCTGAATAAAACTCAACCCGAGGGGAGTGAGGGGGTTTGCTGGGGTCGTTGCTTTCACTGTAGGAAAGGTCTTTCATAGTTTCGCATTCAGGAAAACTTGTTATGGTTATGCGGCTATATAGAACAGGCAGGCAGGGCTTCTGGTGTTTGGCTGCCCGAATAAAATTGATAAAAATTCCATTGATTGCAGGATTACTCTGTAGACTACGGTTCCCCCGGTTTCTGTGTTATTGATCACCTTTGGTGAATCAACCCTTCAGATGCTCCCCCCGCCATATGGGGAAGAAGGAAATGCTTAATGATTCTGGACACTCGTGTAGACTTGGTTCTAATGCTTGTTTCTTTTTTGTTATGCAGGAGTTGTCTTCTCACTCAGCTTGTGAATCTGGTTAAAGACTCGTTGCACCAGTCCCTTGTTACGAATCAACAATCTGGTTTCAAATCATTCAGGTTGATTGGAATGGTGATGGAGTTGAAGCACCATTCACCCTATGTTTTTCACTCTAGCTAATGACCCTGATTTGTTACGCGCTCTTGAACCACTACTTTGTTGTACATAGACTCGAATACTTTTCCTGGCATTTTTGCTAGGGCTAGGGGATAGGGTTTTGGGTACGGGGCGGATTCTTGTTGCTACTGTATTTGATATGATATGACTAAGTTAAAGAATCTGACTCAAAGATAGTTCAAACCTTGTGTAGCCATGACATAATTTTTAGGTCTTATTAAGTTAATGATCAATGGTTCTAATTTGAGCATGATTTACGAAGTTAGTTATGTTGATGAAGGATCAGCGTTGAAAACTTGGGAAGATTGCTTGCATTCGGATAATCGTACATTTCGTACTTTGTGATGCTTAATGTTGGCTCCGGGAATTTTTTCTAATATCAGGGTGTTTGGTCAAGTTGCAACACCTCAACTAATTTTTGGTGACCAATTTCACCATCTACTAGCAGGAATTCAAATAAAGTTGGGTCATTTATGGATTCTTAGAATCATCGAGCTGGTCGTCTACGCAAAAAAATAAAAAAAATAAAAAAAATGTCTATTGGATGCATATAGGCACATGACCAAACGACATTTAACAATATGGTTTTGACAATAAAGTGCAACACAAGTTAGTGCGTGTGGCTTTCAATTCTAATTAATTTAATTTTTTGCGTGAATTACTTACCCAACGAGCGTGTTCACTGAAATTGCGAGATGCTATACGAGTCCCATTTAAACTCGCAAACTCCGTTCCAGAACACCTTCTTAAAAAATACTAAGTACTTATTTCACATTTTCAAATTCAAAAATAATGTAAATAAAAAATTAATTTTTTATTTTTTTTTGCACCATGTAAAAGATCTCGATAAGATCTATCAAATAAGATCCATATTGTTAGAAAAATTATTTGCTTAAACACATTATTTTTGAGCTTGAAATTGTCTTTTTAAAAAATAAGTACTTAAATCGAGTTCTGGAACGGGAATCACCTCCACATTGGTGACCCATCTGATGGTCTGCAAAATTGTTTCAAGATTGTGTTTTTGGCTCTCTGGGTATATTCCAAGTTTCCAAACCAAATGGATTATTTTTTGTTTTTATTCAAAAAAAAATCGCATTTGTTAGTTTTTCATCAATTTTTTGAAGATTATTGTTTCGTCATGACGAAAAGAGTCTAAAAAGTAAAAAATTACGATCAAAATCCAATTTTTTAAAATAAAGACGAAAAAATTGGCTTATTTTTGTCTTTATTCAAAAAAATTGAGTTTCGGTCATAATTTTTTGTTTTTTAGATTTCTCTCGTCCTGAGGAAGCAATAATTCATAAAAAAATTGACAAATAATTAACAAATAAAAAAATTCAAATAAGGACAAAAAATACTCATCCATAGTGATTGTTTTAGACGAACAAGGCAAAAAGTTTGCTAGTGTCCAAAATCAAGAACGAGAAAGGAAGAATTGAAGGGTCCACCAATCTTGTGTTTATCTGTGGATCAACAAAAAGGAGGAAAAGCAAGCAAGAAAACAATAAACCATAGTCTTAGATTTGATCTTTATCTTACAAAAAAAAGGATTAGGAAGGACCTGTGAGTAATCTGATGACAAATTAAAAAAGACCCTCTTACATACAGATGAGGTCCGTTCCAGTGGGACCCACCTGTATGTGCGAGGAGTGTGACTGAGGTGTGTCACATCTGATTTGCATGTAACATTTTTGATTAAAGAAACCAACCCAACACAAGATGTTCATGGACCTATTTAAAGCCTCGGTCACAAGCAGCTGTACTTCTCTGCAGAGCTATCAATTTTTGCCAATATACCAAATGCTAATTTCACCTTCCATTATTGTCACGAATTTAATCTGCAACCACACTTGAGCATTCGAATGAGCAGGGGCGATGCAAGAAAGGGACCAGGGGTGTCCCGTGAACCCCCCTGTGTTTGGACAAATGTTTGCCCTTCCCGCTTTCAGGGGCGTGCTGGCGTTGTCTTATGGGTACCTCATCCACGGTCGATTTTCTCTTGCGCGTACTTCTGGTTTGAGCTGGGAATTCTTTTGGATCCTCTACTACTGAGTCATGGACGGGATTCTCATACCGGCACTCAGTGTAGGTTTGCTTCAGCATGATGCCCTTGAGTCTGTAACCTGTGTGCTTTTTGCAGTAACTCGTGTCTTGAATTTGGTAGTTTTGGTTCATGCCTGTATTGTGTGATAGAATCTTTTGCCATCGGGTATTTGATATGAAATATTTGACTGTTGATAAAAAAAAAAAAAAACAGTGGTGGATAAAGTTGTTATGGAGCATGTGGTCAGGTTAGCCCTTAGTGTTGATTCTCCTGGCGTAACCGTCTGGACACGTCATGATGATGTATGATGGGTGAGCGCTCGAGCACCGAAGGATGAATCTCGTCTCTTGGCTCGTTCAGGGCACAATGTGTTCCGGCACACGGGGCAACACTACGCTGGGAAACCTGAAGGCTCGGACAAGCTCAGGAGCCATGCTCTGACAGATTCTGGAAACCTGTAGGGCACGCTCTGTGACTTGTGCCTCGGGAGAGGCCCGAGCCAGATTCTGTCGGGCCACTACAGTATAAAATGGATGTGGTTTTTTTTTTTTTTTGATAATCACAAGGGTGGAAAGGGGTAACTAGCGTAACAACTCCCTTTGGCCGTGACCATAGAGGCTCCCTGCCCGCCGATGGAATGTCCGGTTCGAGCCATAGCTATCGCCGGAAGAACGGGCCGTCACCATAGCGCCACCTGGTGCACAGTTGGCATAAGCTTCCCTCCTCAATGGTCCGAAGACACATCCGCAGACATGAGACCAAGCCACCTGCCAGGACTCAAACCCACATCTTCGTCAAGGAGGGTAGAGAACCCTACCAACTGGGCTACCACCTCAGTGGTTAATGGATGTGGTTGGAGAATGATTAAGGAGAGTGATTTTGCTACTTCTTTGTTTGTTAATATCACTCCCTTTTGTGTCTTGATTAGATGATTTATTTTGTAAGAGAAGGGAAGTGACATTGACAAAAAAAAAAAGGAATGACAAAATAATTTTCATGATTTATTCTCATCATCACACGTGTGGGTGTTTTGGGCTTTTTTTTGATCCGGGTGTTTTGGGCATATTGATCATTGAGAGGCTTCAAATCCGTTACGTATGTCGGAAAGGTTAGCCCATAAGTTTATACGGGTCCACCATAGACACAAGTGGAAGAGAGCCTCTCTCACAGGACTAATTTTTCATTATTATTTATTTTTATCGGCAAGACTACTTCCATTAATAATTTAATAATACGTATACACTATACAGTCAAGCAACCAAATGAATCCGACCGCACAACCCAAAACTCCGGAGAAGTTTGCCCCGGATAGCACTTATAACCGCATAGACACGTCAAGTCTGCCCCCGATAGAGCCTCGCAACACGGAGGCGTTGGGTCCACCGGATTCGGCTGAGTCACGGTGGGTTTGCACGCATTCAAGCCATCCTCCTTCATGTTACACAACTCCAACGCCTCGGACCCTCCAATAACCAAAAGCAGAGTCGCCACCGCCGCCGCCACCGAAAGTTTTCTCCCCATTATCTCCATACGCGAAATTGGTCGCTCAAGTTATATTCAATTATTCACTTGCACACACAAACTCTTGGCTGTGGTGCTCCTTGGTTGTGGTACTTATATTGTGGTGTAGAGGTGAGTGGTGCAAAAAGTTAGGGGAGTCCGTGAATGGGATTTGGCATGATTCGGAGTCACTGAGGTGTTATTATTTGGGGATAACTTATTCAATGCTTTGGGTGCATATGCAGATTTAGGGATGGAGCCGGAATTTTTCAATAGCAAGCTAGGTGAATAATGTAAAACTTTTACATATCTATATATATGACCAAACTTTACGTCCACACCACCCCCTTCCCGGCTAAATGACCGGGATCAGAACCGTCCAATGTGTTTAGAAGGTGTTTTTAAGGGTTCACGCAAGAAATCAACAAAAAAAAAAGGACTGGCAAGGGCTTGATCAGAGCAGTTTTTCAGATCAAGTCTTTTCCGGTCATTTTTTTTACTGATTTCTCGCGTGAACCCTTAAAAACACCTTCTAAACACATTGGAGGGTCCGGATCATGAAAATTTGATCGGGAAATGAAGGTTTGGACGTAAGGTGTGGATATAAGGGTGTGGACTAGATCCCGTTCTACTAAGGACTCCCTCAAACTCGTAATTTGCGGACCTCATGGATCGGGGTCGAATCTCGACGATCCGAGTCGGTCAATGTGTTTAGAACGTGATTTTAAGAGTCACCACGAGGATTCGTCCAAAAAAAATACTCGGAAGGGCTTCATTCGAGTATCTTTTCGATAAATTATATACGTACGGTTATTATGAAAAACCGCTCGGATGAAGCCCTTTCAGGTATTTTTTTGTGATTCCTCGCGTTGGCCATGGAAAACATGTTTTAAACACATTGAGCGGTTTGGATCGTCGAAATTTTGGTCCGGAAAATCAAAAAAGGGGTGGTCCTCACGGAGGAGATCTTTGAGGGAGTCCTCAATAGAACGTCTTCCTATATGTATATACATATATATATATATATATATATAATATAATGTGAAGTTATAAAATTTTGGTGTTTTAGGTAGAGCAAACATTTTGATGTTTTGAGGCAACTTAGGTGTTTTAGTGGATCCAGTTAAAAGCACTCGGCTTTGCCTCAATGTGAACAGGGTTCGAGTATTACCGGGGCTGGTACCTGATGAACCTGGTAATTTGTGTGTAACTAAAATGCATGAATGCATATATAAATGTATGTGGTTGTCTGGTTGAGATTGGAGGTTGGAAAACAACTCAGAAGGGCTGAATGATTTCTCCATTATTGGGACACTTTTTTGTGGCTATAACAGGACGTAAGAGAGTGCCCACAAGACTGAAGAATTTGTCTATTAATGGGGAGCAATTATTTAATGTTTTGGGATACTCCAATGCCACACACATATATTCTCGCCGTGGATTCAACGAAAATGTGTGGTATTGCAGTGTCCCTCAGTATTGCGTGGCTGTGCTGGCTGCGGTTTAGGGTCACTGAATCATTAGACATATTAGGGCACTTTGTGTGTTTAATCCCGTGAACGAATTTGAAAGCAATAAATTTGCTGGTTTTTTTTTTTTTTTTTTTGTCTTCTTTATGTTCTTTATTTTGGGTTGTAATTTGTAGTAACTGATATACGTTACGAATTAAAATGATGATAATGAGAGAGTGAAGGAGACAGACGTTTTTTATGGGCTTTTAGAATCCCAAACTACACCCGCACCCACCCACTTCTTCCACAAAATGCATACAACCCCCCTTGCAGGTGTAGTTTAGTTGTTCTAGGTGAAATAGAAAATTGGGATTGTCCTATCTCTCTCCTATGCTCAACCTGGTTTCATTCATCGACAAATGGTCCCCAGCGTCTTGAGTGGCTTGTAAAAACAAGCAGACTGTGATCCCTACCACATACATTAAAGATACGACAAAATGCCAATTAGTTAAGTCTGTTGTGAGACTGTCTTGATTCAATTTTTGAACATAAAGTTAGCCTGTTTTTTTTTTTTATTTATTTATCAGATAGTGTAGTGGGACAAATCGGCACAAGATTGCGGGTCGGATCGGTGAGAAGAGACCTAGAGTGGGCAGAGCCCTCGTGGGCTTAGTATTGGGCCAATGGTCCAATATCAGTATAAAAGATAGATCGGAAGGCCCACATGGCAGCCTTGGGCGGAGAGCTATGTGGGCCGAGTTGTTAGGAAGAAAGGCGGTCGGGCCTTATCTCCTATGGCACGGGCCGACGCGATGAGGTGGCGTCACCCTTGCGTGTCTAAGTGATTGTGTGATTCACTTAGGGCCTTGGGCTCAGTGTAATAAGGGATGATGTCATCGCACGTGTGTGAGCATGTTTAGCTTGGAGAGCAAGTACATGGGGGGCTATAAATACCAAGGGAAAGACCCTAGAGGTATAGACACACTCTTCTAGATCTAAATTACTCTCTCTATTAGCTTTCTTTCTCTAGTTGCTGACTTGATCGTCGGAGTGCCCGCCAGCAAGAGGCCGATGGGGCTCTAACGGTTTATTGCTTGTGTAGGTTGGGCTAGGAGGAAGGCGGCTCACCCGAGGAGGATCCACCGGCGAAATCACCCCACCACAGATAGTTAGCCTGTTAACGATGAGTAAACATGGTAGTACATTTAAATGAAACTATGGTAGGCATATGAACTCACTTCTGAATGACCTGGGGTGTATACAAGATCGATGTCACGGCCAAGGTTCCATGGCCCATTCCCCACTAATTTAATCTCCACATCAGCCGTAGAAAACTCGACCTGGAAATACCAGAACACCAAGTAACATGCTTGGAAAATAAAAATCAAGTTCTAATCTAAACATGAAATGTGTAACTTTGCTGCAATTGATGTCCTCTGAGGACTAAAATACGAATTTCGTTGGTTTGACAACTACCTTAAAGATCATGAAGAATGCAGGCCTTTTGCCTTTGTCCGGACCTGATATAAGTTGCTGCGTTACATGAAGACTATGGGATGCAGACGACGTGTAGTGGGGCATTCCCCAACAATTTTGTCTATAGACATGGAGTTCTACCCAAGACTGTGTAACTTGGTATCAAATCTAGGTACCAGGAATGGGCAACACATGAGGGAGGGTATGAAGCGAAGTCCCACATCATCTGGGTACCAAAGTACTATGAAGTATGCGAGCGTGAGGGCACTGTCACTTTAAAAGCTAGCTTTTGGAGTCGAGACTAGACTTTCGGAATTGTAAATAGCCATGTTTCGACACTTGGGTAAGGTCTGAGGTACGTGTCTAACATGTTTATTAGACGTTCAGCTAAAAGAAAATGAAAATAGAAGAGTTAACTATGATTCTGTTCCAACAAATATATTGAAGTTTCTTGAAACTTAGCTTAACCTCATTGCTCTCCTCCCAAGCCAATCCAAGGGAACAATAATGCTTCATTGAGGCCTTTTCTCTAGTTACAGGTAAAGTTTTTAACCTAACCCATGTAACATAACAAATAGGACACGCTTCTTTTGTCGCTAAATAGGGTTAACTTTACATTTGCATCAACATCTAGTTAAAATCCCTATGACAATACTTGCCAGTTCCGAATGCAAATTTCTCTATTAACAACCGCAGGAACAAACAACTGAAGTAGGATTCATATTGCCTATTCTCTAGTCATGGGAGAAACTTCATGGATGAACCTTTCTATCTCTATGGGCTATTGGCGAACCTTTCTGTTGCAATGCTTTTTCAGTTCGGTACTATTATGTGCCTTGCTATATTGAAAATTTTCCGCATTGCAAATTGAACCTCCGTTCCATTTGTCAGCGTTTCATTTTCCTATTTCCTTTCTTTTTTCTTTCTTTTTCTATTCACATTCCACATTGGAGAAACACTAATACCAACTAAAGAAATAGAGAGGACAACAGAAGCATATATCTACTGTACATCTTTTGAGTGCAAAATTCGGTCACATCTGAACCGCTTAGACCACTTCTCATGATCAACAAAACAGAAAACAGGTCATCTAACAAGGTATGCAGAGGAAATTGAGAAGGGTCATTTGATCGCACTTGTGAGTGAGGAACATGTATCGGACACCACCCATTGTCTCAATGTTAGAAGCAAGCCTCTCTGTGTATCTGGGACTGCAAAACATTATAATGAAAAGTCAGTCGACGCTAAACTCGTCTCACCAAATCTTGTCGTGAAAAATAACATATTCCAGCATTATTCCCTAGACTAATACACCGTTCACCCTACTCATCATTTTAAATGTTCTGTATTTAATGGAATTTTGTTGATAGACTGATGCAGATGCTTGAAGTTACCTGTCAACAAGAATATTTCCTTCGGGGTGAATAATCAAATAGGAAGCAGCTCCATATGATTTTTCAGAGTGATAACCACAGTGATACACGCACGCCCTAGAAGCATTCATTTGCCAATTAAGTAAAAAAGCCAGTGCTATTTGGGAAACTATAAAGCAAACAAAGTGGTTGTTAAATGCGGAAAATTCATAAAGCATGATTACAATCTGGGGGAATCCGTTGTTTAATCATAGAGAACATTTTTCATGTTAAAGAAGTAACAGTCAGAAACTCACTGTCAGTGGAATCAAAAGTTCAACATTCTACTTTCGAACATGCTGAAAATAAAAACTTCACAAATAACACAACTTGATTTTCTTGTGTCGGCCCAAAAGATTTTATGCAATACCCATTCAGGGTCCCAAGAACTCTCTACCCAAGTTACCCAAATGAACTTCAGTCATTCAATCCAAGCTCATAAAATGAAAGAAAATCTTTCTTCTAAGGAATCAAAACACACAAAGGGATTTCACCCATCCTGAAGGAACTTGAGGATTTGATGAGGTGATTTTTCCCCAGCTGAAACCTACGGATCACAAAACAGGTCCGCAACACAACAGCAGCAATCTATGGTTTGGATTGGTGGGGTGGCAAATATAAAAAACGGGTGATACTAGGTGAATTTACGAAAACTTTGAACTTTTTCAACATTTTACGTGTGGCCATAGAACTAGCGGCAACTATTTATGTGGGGTGCATCATGTTACAGAAATGTTACCCTCTTTACCACATTGGAATGTATTCTCACGATATAGAGCAGTCTCATATGAGGATACCCATGATGTCGAACTTAAACAGCATTCAGATCAAAGATAGAAGACAAACCCTATCACTTATCACCTTATAGTAGACTTTCTAGCTCTCAGGCATTCATATCCCATTTTGAAAATATCTAGTGTGCAACTCCTTTATTGTATCAACCTAGTACATTTGATGCGGTCCATACGAAGAGTTCAAGGGCATTTAGTAATTTCCTATGGCTGGAAGTTATGGTGCTTATGGACTCGAAGGGTAGTCCATTGGCCACTAAATGGACCTACTTGAGATACTAACGAGGCATTCGTTGGAGTATTTAAGGCTGTGACTTTTCACGAGCCTTATGTTTTTTGATTTAGGGAAGTTTGACCACATATTTAATGTATGCAACCATTAGATAACACATTCATCCTACGTAACCATCTAGGGAATGGGAATAGTCTTTGGTATTAATACTTCTTGGAAATAGGAGTAATTAATGTTTGGGAATAGTAGTAGTCATTTGCATTTAACACATATTTAGGAGTCAATAAATTGATGTGCTTCAAGAGTTTGAATGAATGATGATTGAGTATATAAAGTTTCTGAAGCTTTATGCTTTTAAGATTGTGTGATGCAATCCCATTCTTTGGTGTGATGCTAAAGAGACCTTAGGTGTAATGTCTTTGGTAACCTAGGTGTGAGGCCTAGATCTATCTTCTTAAACCCCTTTATTATTCTCTTCTTATTCACTGTTCAAGTCGACTGTTCAGTGCCCCAAACAGCCCCTTTTCTTAGTGTTTTGATCATCCGATCCTTAACCCTATTCCAATCCCGTACTACTTCAGTATTTGGCAAAAAATCATTAGTTTAGGATATTAATCTCGTTAGTTATTACAAGTAAGCAATAGGCTGCGAAGCTTTAACTCTTTAAAACTCTCTCCCCTCTAATCTGTCTATCTGTATCTCTATCTTCCTCTTTTTTTATTTATATACAAGCCCCATTAGTCACCAAACAAGCAGCCAAGCCCTTTGTTATTTTTTGTGCTATAGTTTCTGGATGTTGGGTTATCTGAAAGGTATCTTCGACTTTGGAACCAACTCAATGCACGTCTCGAAACTAGTGCTGCAATATTTTATGGTGATCAACAACCATGCAATTTGAAGGAACAGTTTAGGGAACAAACCAGTTGATGAGTTTAATTTAACCACTTCAAATACCTATCCACTACTTCAAAAATGTAAACAGGGGAGCAGCAACATGAAAACTCTCGTTTTTGGCACAAGGCGTGAATGGGATGAATGCGCGGGCGTGCCAAGACTTGTAGCGCCTAACTTTTGATGAAAATTCCCGTGAATCTTGACTTCTATCGTATGAGCGATTGTGTGTGATCCAAAGGTTGAAGATCACAAGGAGGTTCGGGGTTTGCCACACGGTCGTGGACTTAAAATTTCCTAGTCGTATAGGAATTGGAATGTAGAAACGTAAAAACGTGAACTTTATTACACCGGGATAATAAAGTTGATTACAAGGAAAATAAAAAGTCCAAACTACTTGATGAAGTGAGTTTGAGTACGAGGTACTCGATAGGCTACTTTGCTGAAAGTAGGAAAGTTTTTGTAAGCGTTATGCTTTGGTTGGTGTTGGACCCCTTTTTCCTCTTGAATTCTGCCATTTATAGGCAAAACAGTATCCTGATTCAGGCCTGAATCCGAAATCTGTCTTGTTCCATCAGCTGACACGTGTCCCATGTTTCCCTCCACTTTTCATGCACGTCTGGTAGTGGGCAGTTTCCAGCAGTTTGAAGGTAGTTGAGGTAGATCATGGGTAGTGGGCCTCTTGTAAGATGACAAGTGTCCCTTGACTTGGTAAAATATCTCCCAACTTCCCCCTTTTCATGCTAGCTTGCCACATGGCCAATTGACTAAGTCAATTAGCCTTTGAATTAGGAGGGAAATAACTACCATCACAGCAACAAAATCCCTAAAAACGTGGGCTGTAACTCCCGGACCAGATCTGCTCCTTTTCTTCGTGGGTCAACCCGTGGGCTGCTCCATGCGGGCCAAATCAACCTCTTCTTCATGGGCCCAACCGTGGGCTAGCTTCCACATAAATACGGGGCCGAGTTCTCCATATGGGCTGCGTATTTCTCGGGCCCAAATGGGAAAATACCCATGGCCCAAGAATTACCCAATTAATTACACAATTCTCGGCCCAAATTAATAAAGCAATTAACCAAAAATCCAATCACGGCTAGCCCGATTCGTGGTGCCAAAAACGGGTATAAACACAACAGTAATAATCAGAGATGAAAAAAGAAAGAAAGAAGAGCTACAAGAAAAAAAAGAGGGAAAAAGACAGAGAGAAGAGCTGCAATAGATAGAGGGAAAAAGACGGAAAGAAGTGGTGTTGGGATTTATCAAAATAAATTGGGATTGTTTTGGGTGTTTTTCTCAAAACCTTCCTTGTCCTTGAGAGAGCTTCTTTTAAAGGTTTGGGGCAGTCCTACATTGCTTAGATGGGAAAAGTTGGAGTGGCTTATCTATGGGATTACATCTACTTAGTTCACGTTATTAACGTAGCTCTAGAGTGGCTTGGCTCCTACGGTGCTTCACACCATTAACTGGTGAAGCAGGTGCTTCGTACCCGCAGTTCACACGCCCACACTCGTGTGCGTGAGCGAGGGAGTGGGCTGTGTGGTTGCAATGTGGCACTTTGGTGGCGCACTTAGCACGTTGGTGAGGTGCCTTGTAGGCGCCCCTTCTTATTTGGACTTGGCAGTAACGTGGTGCTGATGTAGAATCTGTGTGGCCTACATGTGGCGGGTGAGTAAGACAAGTTCTTATAGAAGCCCAACGGTTAATCGACCATTAGCGGTTAATTAACCACTGGATGCACCTGTTGGGTGCGGGCAGTTACGGCACTGGTTCGAATAGGTGCGATCTGCACTGTAAGATCTAATCTAATGGTAATAGATGAACAGGTACGAGTCCATTTGATTGGGTGCATCTGGATCTATAAGTACAACCCAGATCACAGCCATTCTGTACACCAAAAAATCCAGATTATTTCCCTCAATCTAATCAATCGCTTTCTTGTGCTGTTATGCTGCTATTTTGTAGAAACGCCTATAACAGCCCTGGTTTCATTTGATTATTTGTTGGCTTAGTATTCTGTCTGTCGTTCGTTTTGTGCGGATGCAGGCAGAAGATTGTTAGATCGGGCTTCATTTTATCCTTGAATAGATTTGCTGCAACCCGGTACAGTTTTCGGAAAGTGACATTGTAACGTGACTAAAAGCAAGTTCCATCAAGTCGTTCATATTTTGAAGAATCCAGATTCTGCACCACAAGTGGTGGATTGCTCTGGCATAAAGTCTAGTTCCCTTGCTAGGTGTCATGATTGTGTTGACAACACGTATATATCGAACAATTATCTGTATAGCATGCCACATTAAAATTTGGACAATCCTCACACAAGTACGTCTAAACATATTTTGATCATCACATGTTATGCACATAATCATATAATACAAAGCATTCCAGTGCTTGAAACGTGATAGAAAGGGCCTTTGCATTACTGAAAAAGTGATGGGCAATGTTTAGAAGTCATTATCATCCCATCAAGACTTGGTGAATAAAGGGAAAATCGTTTTATGCTCTACATGACTTGGTGAATAAAGGGGAAAAAAGAGGCAACGGTCTCAAGCAAGGCTCCAATTGGTCAAGTACGTCCTCCTTTTTCCTAGGTACCATCTCAGTTTGCTTGATCTTGTTGTATCAAGGGGGTACGTCCTGTATTTTCTTCAACATTTATGGTATCTTCACATGGTTCTAGAAATTCAAATTGCATACTTTCTCATTCCATAGGAAAAGGGTAAAAAAGAGACTATGAAACATGTTGTTTGAGAGAGAGAGAGAGAGAGAGAGAGAGAAGTGTAGGGTGTTAAATTAACCCTAACACGAGAGAGCTTTTTTATATTGTCACGAGACACGTTACTCAACATAACTAAGCAATGTGGGACAAATAAACATAAACTATTCTAACACTCTCCCTCAAGCTGGAGAGTAAATATCAATAAGTCTCAGTTTGTCACAAAGTAACTCCAATCGTGGTTTAAACAAAGGTTTGATGAAGATGTCAGCCAACTGAGCTCCTGTAGAAACGAATGGAGTAGATAACACACCACTATCTATCTTCTCACGAACAATGTGACAATCAACTTCTATTAGTTGTTTGGCCCAATGGTTGTGTAGCGCTTAGTTAGAACGTGAAATTGACTCTTGTAGTAATCTAACATATACTATGGGAAAAAAGTTATACGAGACACACCAATAAATGTAATTTTTCTTTGAGATCAGAGCCAAGAAAAATTTATATTTTGAAAATAGTGCATGATAGCTTCATTTATAGTAATATATAGTACTATCAACTCTCAAAAAGAAGAGAACATGTATTCGAAACAACTTGAGACAATTTAGATTATACAAGTATTAATAAATTCACTCAAAATTAAGTTAGGCTACCTAATTTTTTTAGATTTTTCTGGCATATATTTTATGAGGCATTTAAAATTTAAGGTATTATAACTATGATTATTAAACCCACTTAATTATTTATAACTTAATACATTCAATTCCAAGTGCTCAATTATTTTATCAAACTTTTGGAATGAGGGCAAATCAGCCCCTCAAAGTCATGAAACACGTACACCAAAAAGAAAATTGATCTTTCGATTATCCGCCCACTGGGCGGACAGTAAAGCACAAAACAATCATAATTCTTACATGGAAGAGTTTTTACTGTTTGAATTCTTACATGTAAAAATTCATATTCTATACACTTTATAATGGGCGGACGGTAGATTAATCCAAAGAAAATTGGGAGAATTACTATAAGGTCCACTATAACCTTTTTGCTTTTCTTTCTGAACTTTGAAGATTTCATTCTCCATGTTTTTCTTTTCTTTCTCCAAGAGTTCAATCCTTTTGTTCAGTTCATCAATAACTGCAATTGTATCCTTTTTTGATTGGTGCAATATTGTTCCACAAATATTATCCAACGACATGTCATTATAGGTATTCGGAACTAATGTTGAACCGGAATCTGTTTGTGACAAATTCTCTTCTCGTGATTCAAGGCCAATGCTGTCACGCACCATAGTGGACTTGTACCTTGGCTAATCAACTTCAAATGATGGGTTGGAGGGAGTGTTAAAATCATCAAGCCCCTGTACTTTTCCTGCATTATCTTTTTCTCCCTCTTCATTTCCTTATTCAGTCATGAACGCCACTCTAGTGCTTTCTCGTCTTTGAGTTCCATAAACTTCAGCTTGTTCCCCACGGAGGAGTACTCCAATCCTTTGTTCTGTTTCAACTTCAGCTTGTTGAGGAGATTCACCATCAACAGTCATTCACCATCAACAGTCATTCTTACATTTTCAACCTCCGGTTCAAGAGCTTCTATTTCTCCACCTTCTTGTTCACTTCCAAGATTGTTGTAGATCTTTCGTTCTTTATCTGTTTCTCGTAGTTTGGTATTACTTACCTGTGAAACACAATTTGACATTCTAACTTGTGTCAAAGAGAATTTTAAGTGTTTTCAGAGAGAAAAGGTATGGTGCTTAACATAATGATTAAAAACTTTTGTAGTTGGTTTGACTGTATTACTTGATCAGCCGGAAGTTGGTTCAATTGATCGCAATCCCTAAGTAAGTCCCGAAGCTCTGAAATGTTCCATTTTAGTAATCTTGGAACTTCATCTGCATTCTTTTGTTGTAGGAGTTTAGTGTGCTCACAAAGCCAAAACTGTGAAAAGAAATTTCATAGTTCAGCACTGAGAAATCCATAATAGCTGAAAATTCTAAATCGTAAAACTGCATAATTCAGAATGACAGGGAGGACCTTAAAAAAAAAAATTCTAATGCACTTTACAAATGGAGGGGCTCCTATAATCAAAGTACATTAAGCAAGAAAGAATAAATCATGTTTGCCAACTTTTCCAGTTTGAATAAAACTACAGTCTAATTGTCACGACCCAAATCCTGTGAATTTGAATATCGTGACCGGCCAGTGAGTTCACCTCACCAAAGGCCTCTATTGCTCTTTTAAAAAAATTGAAATAGACTTAACACTTGCGGAAGCGATCAATAAAATAAAAGTCACTAGAATTCCTTTTTAATAACAGAAACATGAACTACATTTTCCTTTTCCCTTCCACTACATAACTGCAACATGAACTTAGTGGTATGGATACTTGACCCGACCTTCTACTATTTCGGATTACCTGAAAAGGAAAGTTTTAACAAACGTAAGCCACTGCTTGTGTGAGATTATGAATTATCAGAGTTACATGAGCTACCATGGAATTCTTTTATCTAAAAAGAACATGAGTCATAAATTCAGTTTTTCATGGCTTGAACTGTAACCAAAATCATAACTTCAGCTTTTTATGGCTTGAGCTGTAACCAAAATCATGACTTCAGCTTTTTATGACTTGAGCTGTAACCAGACAAATCTGTATATAACATAACATACTAATATGATAGCATCCAACGATTACCGCCGGTACTGAGGGAGCGACCCCCAATGCGCATAACATGAATTGATCAATTCAGTTGGACACCCGGCTGTGTCCCTTTCCATTCCGCCCTTATAACACCGTTCCGACTAATATCTTTAACGTCCCCTAGATTCAGAGACATCGTTCGGATGTATCGATAATACTTTTTCCATAATCTGTTCAAAATATTGTAATTCCATGGTATATTTGCTACAAAAGAATCCGAGTGTTAAATAACCATACTTTAGTAGGCCAAAAATATAACTTTTACGAAAATTCATAACTCACCTTTTTGCATCCGAATTTACTGTACAAATTAGCAAGGCGTAATGGGTCCTAGAACAACACATTAATAATTAGAAATAATTAAAACTGTAATTGAGTTAGTTTATGATTACTGGTACTAATTCATAAATTTGAGCAACTTAGAAACTAATTTTCTTATTGTGTCTACGTGGTGCCAGTGAAGGAGGATTCCATGCTTGGTATGAAAAAACAACTCTGGCATGTGTACGCCCGTGTTTCGTGATTCTCTCGACTAATTTTATTTTAATAGATCTAGCCAAAATTGGTGTTCTAATGGGGTATCACAACCCACGCCTAAGATTTGAGCTTGAGTTCAAGTTTGATCCGACTACAAAACGAGTAGAGTCGAACCACAAGTTGTATGAGAAGCTTGATTAATCCTAACAATTTTAAGAAATAACCCACGATCCATTTTCCGAATCTAGGAACCGATTTACTTTCAAATTGGAAAGATCTTATTTTTCCTAGATAATTTCCTTGACTAAATTATGAAATTCTTAGGTTTCTTTTCAAATTTGTACAAGTGCTAGTGTGTGTAGGTGTACGACAGTAAAGAGAGAGTGACTCACCTAATCTTTTTCCTCCTCCCCCCTTGTTTCTTCTCCTTCCTTCTTCCTCTTTTATTTCTTTCTTTTTCTGGTGCGTGTGTGCTATGTGTGTGCCGTGGGGAGTGTGTGAGGCGTGTGTTTTTGTGCACTTGGAGGGTCATGAGGAAGGAAAGTCTATTTATAGAGGACTTTGATCATATCTAAAGGAAGTCTAGAATAATCTAGGATTAAAATAATCTAATAAAATCTAATAATATCTAGGATTATCTAATAAAATTTCTAATAAAATCTAATAGAATCTAATAGAACCCAATAAAATCTAAAAAAAATCTAAATAGAATCTAGGCATATCTTCTGGAATAAATTAGGGATTTCTATCCGATTCGCCCTATAATAAGACACCGACTCTTTTCCGGGTCATTCAGTTTGAAATCCACGGTTCTCCACCTTACGGAAATTTCGTGCCTTATTCTTGTGTCGCAATGTTCTTAACATGACGGGACGATATCGGCAGAGCTTAATAAAAATTGACACATAGGTAGAAAAATACTCTAATTTTTTAATGAACCTTGAGTAACGATTGATATACTCCTTAAATCCTAACAGTAAGCAGCCCGCTAAATTTTACACTTTTTATTTAGTAGCATTGAATATATATATTTTATTGTCTTAAAAAGTCGGGGTGTTACACTAATACTTTTTTAGTCTGAATAAAAATGTAGTCTAGTAGCAAGAGCTAAAAGAAAATTATTTAGTAATGCATGTTCAGATATCACATAGCACCATCCATAATAATAATGAAATCTTAAAAGATCAGCAAATACATGTGATATTGAGAGAGAATGTGTATTAGGCAATAAATCAATAGCAAACCCACGTTATTTACTCGAAAGAAATGTGTTGAGCAATGTTTTACTTACCATTAAAAGCAAAGAACATCCATGCAATTCATTGAGGTGCTTATGATTTTTGTGAATGGACTTCATCAAATAATCTGTAACAGCTCCCACCCAGTTGTACTGTTTTACCTTTGCTAGGTCTTCCATGTAACGAACAAATGACCAATTCACCGTTGTTCCACTTGTTGAGAAGAGCAATGTGACACAAAGCAAAAGACAAAGCAATCTGACAACGTCATCAATATCTTCTGGCTTGTTGCTACTTTTCAATTCTTTAATCTTTTCCTTCATTGTTGTAGTTGTTAACCTTGGCTCTTTAAGGCCCAACCTCTTAGCTAACGCAGTGTCTTCTTTACTGATGCTTGTTTCTGTCATCTCTTCAATTCCATAGGAAATTCCAAAAATCAACTTCATATGATTATCCTTAAGCTTCACTTTCTTGTCACCCAATGTAAAACTTTTTGTACGTTCATCATAGGACTTTATGACTTTCACAACAACTTCATCAAACTTTCTGCAACGATCACTTAGCAACTTCTTGTTCACAATTGCTTCAATCAATAACCAAAAAGGTGTTTTTTTGAGGCAAGCTATATATATGTTTGGGACTGAGATAAGTATCTTTGATCAACCTAATCATACCCTGCAGATTGGACCTATTCAAGCTTACTCGATGTTGTGTGCTCTCTTTTTCAGCCACTTTTCTTGACCTTTTTTGCATCGGTTGTGATCTGGTTATCAATTCTTCTTCTTCTTCGATATTGGCTGCTAATTGCTTTTCTGATCTTGGTCTAAGTTCATATTGAGTTTGTGTCGCTCCTCTTGCTCTAGACTTTTCTGGGATATTGATGGTAATGGATAGGACTAAGTTGGGCTGGTTTGCTTGAGCAGAACTTATTTCCACTACTGTGCCTTGTTGCGTACCCCTTCTTCCCATCAACTCATCCACATGTGCTTATGCTGTTGGGGTTTTGATCTCATCTGGTGTGTCTAAGTTTGAGTCATATTCTTGTGTATCTGATGCTTCTGCTGGTTTTTTACTGTTTGAATGTAGATCTCTCTGCATAGTTTCAAAGAAGATTTAGTGAGAGCATACTAAAAAGTCTACACGCACAAATAAAATCAGGAACGCGAGATCATAGGCAAATCCCTATTCTTAAGTTCGAAAAGAACGCGAGATCATAGGCAAATCCCTATTCTTATCGATGAGAATGAACGAGAGAAAAACAAAATGTTTTTACAATTTGGAGTTCAGAGAAAATAGAAGAGCACAATAGAACAACAAAGGATTCTGAGGGTGGGGCCCACATAGCATCAGATATACTCAACATAAAAAAAAAATCGGTATCGAAACAGAATATAACTCAGTTGTGAATGAAACTTAGTTAATATTGTTACAAATCCCTCACGAAAATGAAATACATACGCAAAGAACGTAACTATGCAACTTGGTAAAATTACAGAAAATGACGACATTGCACACCAAATCTTTTGGCGAATTACAAGCACTCAAAGAACTATGCAACTTGATAAAATTACAGAAAATATGTTTTAAATACGTACTTTTAAACCGGGTCATTGTGATTGCAATCCACCAGCGGTCTTTCTTGATTGTCGTCTCGATCGTCTTCGTTGATCGTCTTGTCGATCGCCGTCCTTGATCGTTTTGTCGATCGCCGTCCTTGATCGCCTTCTCGATCGTCTTCCTTGATCGCCTTCTCTCCCTAGCCTTCTGTATCGCACCCCCGCTTCACCCTTCTGTATCGCACCGCCCTTGATGCGAGATGTATAGCTTCTGTATCGCGTTGGTTGGTTTTTTCATCCGAGGGGTAGTTTTGTCAAGAAAATACTTGACAGGATCTATTGGGCTATGATATACGGGCTCAACTTTGTGCAGGACCTATTGGGCCATTGTCAATCCAAGAAGGACCGGCCAAGAAGGCTCTCTATATTTTTCTTCTATATGGCCCTTTTTAAAACCAAATCAGCCTGTTTTTTCACTTAAAAAGATTCAGAGGCCCACAGGCCCATCCAAACAAAACGTAAAAAGAGAATGAAAGTGGGGGACTGCTGCTGTCTGTTGGGAACCCCTTGAAAATTTACTACTGTATTTTTTACTTTTCATGTGGAGGGACCATAAATCGAAATCCTAGACTTTCTTCGATCGGTACTCTCTTGCCTCTTAATTACTCTTTTTCAAAGACCACGAAATAAAAAAGGATTAGAGATTAAGAGTCAGGGAAAAAAAATTAGAGATCCATTAATAGGTAATCAATCCTTGATTCTTGATTTGTTCTCTACTTTGCTCTAGGGTTTTAGTTTGGTGCTTAATGAGTAAAAAAATATGGAAATTACTTTGATTTTTTTTTTTTTGTTTAAAAATCCCGATATGTAAAGAGATTCATTGCAGATTCATTCAATATGATGGTTTGGATCTCTTATTTATTGATTTCTTTCAACATAATACATGGTGATAAACAAAAACATAAAATAGTTGGAAATATTGTATTAATTGATCTGATAATTGCAGCTTGCTAGCTGCAAAATGCTCCTACCAATATTCATTTTCACAAAATGAGCAGTTTATTTTCAAATGTTAGAGGATCAATTTTATTTTCAAATGTTAGAGGATCAATTTTCTGAAGGCACATATGATAAAAACCAAAATTTTATTTTCTTTAACATTTATTAAAGGCCTTATTTTGAAAGTTCATCTTGAGCTCCCGAAATGTTAGAACCGGCCTGACAATTGTTTATGCAACATCTCTCAAATCCAATACGTGCACAACAAAGCACATAAAACAATGTTTAAATCAATCAAAAAAATATCATCATACCAGCAATATAAAATATATTAAAGTAATAGAAAACATAGCACTATAACAGGCAAAATCATAATAAATAACTTAAACAAATGGTTACGCACGGCCTCGACACTTGTAATTTTTTTTTTTTTAAAGATGAATTTATTAAAACACAGAGAAACGAACAAGAAGCTGAGGAGAAGGGAAATCAACTGGACAGACCCCAACAGCAAACCCACCCCAAACAAACCGACAAGAGCCCTGCAAAGGGGCAGAAAACAAGACCAGGAAAGGCCAACAAGAACAACAGCAGCCACCAAATTACAAAGAGAAAGATGGGATCAGGGAGCTTCCAAGTCATCTGTAAGTGGCAGTTAGTCGCGCAAAAGGGGAACCTTCCGAAGCCCAAACAGCCTACACCTTACGAGACTTGTAATTTATCGAAGTGCAAAACCAAAAAGTAAACTAATGGTTTTATTGTAAATTAAAGATGGCGAAGGAATTAAAGCACGCATTCAAGGGCGGCTTCTATTGAGTATGTCGTCAATGGATTTGAGAGACTGAATGGCCATCTGAATATAGTAGCCAAGAGGTCCAACGATGGAAGCAAGGGGATCGGCAGCGAGTTCTTGCTTCACATCGTCGTCCACCGTGGGCAGTGGCTTGCTGGGATCCTCGTCAAATGACTTGGCTTGCTCAAGGTATGTGTCCATACGCGGAGTGGCAAATAAGCGCAGATTTTCCACATCACCTCTTGTTGCGAAACGCTGACGATTATGGGACGTCTCAGAAGAGAGTGCAAAAGAACGACCTTGCTTTTCGTAGATTTCTTGTGATTGCATCAACTTCAAGAGCTGTTGCAGCTCAGATTTAAGCATTTCAATCAACGGGTTAGACTCATCAACGACATCCTCAAGCAAGTTTTCGGCTTCAACGAGCTTCTCTTGAGCATCCTCCAACTTCTTCTCGTCAGCCATGACTCTTGCTTCTTTCATCATCTGTGCAGTCCGGACACGGTTCTCCTCAATCATCACCTCCTCCCTTTCTGGCTCTACTGATGTCCCGATGCGGGTTGTGTTAGCCACTAGAGGATTGGCCTCAAACAGTTTCACCCCTCCAGCACTGCGCAATGCATACTTATCCATTATATATATTTATCAGATGGATTCAAGTCATATTGACCCAACTTACAAAACATATACGTGGTAGTATAATTTATATATACTCGTAGTACGTAAATGCCGGGATTTAATACCACCTGTACGTGTAATTGATTTCGAGAACATCTGCGCCCATCCGACTACTAACAGCAGGGAGAAGAAGGTCCACTATAACCTTGCGTAGCTCTTTGATGTAGAGATCGCCAAACGAAATAGTTACAGAGCCGTCAGTATCGTCCCTGGATTGTGGATAGTCTCCCGCAGACACCTTCTCGATTGTCGATTCTAATTTTGTGACGGTCAGCTTCAGGTCCTGAACAACCACGCTGAGAAGCCCACCCAAACACTGGGAAAATGCAATGCTCAAGTTATCCTCGTTTTGAACATCTGAGAAAGTTCCTCCAAAGCTGTTGTCTGCGATGGCCTTGAGCACCTATCGATCGAACGAGTACACAGGAATGAATTAGTGAACTCATACAACTTTTGCAATAGTTAAGTGTTAATTATTTCAATGTACCTTCGGATCGTGGTCTTGGCCAAAACCGAATGTGTGCACGGGCACCTTGCCTACCGGAACCTTGGTAGCATCACCATCGGTTTGCAAACCGTCGGACATAAGCATGATGCAAACTGCACGCCCGCCGGTAAGCTTGCGGCCATTGAGCACTTGTAAGCCCGTTTGAAGGCCAGCAGCAATGTTTGTGCCACCGTTGGCAACTAAAACTTTGACCTTATTTTCAATCTCTGTTTGAGAATGCTCAGTTATCTGGCGCAATGGGCACAACCGCTCGGAGCTCGCGGCGAATGTGACAACCGACAAACGATCAATGGGGCTAAGTTTCTTGATCACGAATCGCACAGCAGTTTTCATTTTCTCTAACTTGTCTCCTTTCATGCTCCCGCTGACATCTAAGACCATCACAAGATCCAATCCGCGTCTGTCGTTGCCGGATCCTGCCCCCGTGAGCTCCAACATGACCTTGAATTTGCTTTCTTCCAGTGGTGCCTCATTCTTGTTGATGATTCTCAACGATGTTTTTCCAGCTTGGAATGCTACAGGTTTATTTCCTGAAATATGCCATCCCGAACACAAATTAATTACATTCAACAAAATATTCTAGTATGCTCTATATAATGATTATAATCCTAAGAACTACAGCTGACACGGGAGGGAGGAGCGAACCAAACTAGGACCAGGTAAGATTTACCATAATAGTATGCTACAGTAGTACATGTGGAAAAAGAAAATAGAATTGGATGATTCATAAACTAACATTGTGCCGTAGAATCAAATTTTGTTAGTGGAACACCCCTTAAAAACGAATGAAATCGTAAAATGCTCGTTCTATTTCTATCAAAAGAGAAACAAACTAATAAAGCATAATATAAACCTAAGTCATCTTGGGTTGCAACAATCGGCTCATCATCGTTGAAGGTCATTTTGCCAACGAAAGTTGATACTCATGCAGCAACCTCCAGTATTATATAGACCTTATTGCACTACGGATGAGGCCATAGCATCTTATTAATTTAGGGGGTGTTCCACTAAGGTGGTTTTTTGAAAAAATTGGTTTTTATAGTTTTTTTATGTGATGTATTATGAGAGAATGACCTATCTATGTTTTAAAAAAAATAATTTCTTGTCAGTGGAACACCCACTAACATGAATGGACTAGATAGCAACTTGAACTTTTGAAGGGGTTAGTTGACTTGAAAATTAGGTTTGGATAGCACTTATTATATGGAAAAATGACCGCAAGATTGAACATATTGAAATACTAAATAAAATAATTTACGTCCCAATATATATTTTAATGATCCTTAACATTTAACCATTTCTATTTTAATTATTTAGCCATTTATATTTAAAATAATTTATATTGTAATATTGTATAAAATAATTTGCCTCCCAATATTTTAATACAAGAACACAATATTTTAATTCTTTTTTCTTTCTTTCATCATGACTGCATCGAGCATCCCTACTAGGCTACTACTCATGGTTTTACAGAACCGTCCCGTGAACTAACCTATATGGGAGAAGTGAGAGGAAGTTCTAGAGAGAGAGAGTGAGAACGAGTGACATGGGCGGCGGCTCCTCCCCAGACAGCTCAGCCCCTGGCAGCCGATCCACACCCACTCCCCCTCCGCATCCCTTCCACTCACCTACCCCAGCTCCCTTCCGACTCCCCGATCTCTTCTACGGCTGAGCTTATTTGGCGTTCGGAGACTCCTCGTGGCGGATGTTCCTCTCCGTTCCAGTATGGGTGACTACGCCAGATTTTTGGACCAGGGGGAGCAGAATCTGGGGTTTCCAGATCCGAGCTTCTGACGACGACAGCGGCGGTGACGGTGGGTGACAGCTCCGGCATCCTTATTTTCTATGTTTTTTTACTTTTTTGCATTTTTTTTATTTTCTTTGTAGGTAGCTTTGTGGACGGTGGTTTTAGGGCGGGAGGTTTTTTGTGTACCCGGTTATGGCCGATGATTTTTTATTTCATAATATTTTTCTAACTCTTCACCAAAAAAAAAAAAAAAAAAAAAACCATCCCGTGGTTTCGACATTTATGAGTCAAATTTTGTTTCCCCACCAAATGACTGCATTTCAAATTTATTGCCCTACATTGATGTTTTTGCCCATTTCTCTCTTGACTTTTTACCCCGTCAATTTATCTTTGTACAAATTTGATATATTGAGGTTTCGTTTCAGAAACCTTCTTAAAAAATAAACAGTTTATTTTACATTTTCAAACTTAAAATTAAAATAAATAAAAAATATTTTTTTAATTTTTTTGCATCGTATAAAAGATCTCATCGAGATCTTTCAAACAAGATCCATAATGCATATTTCTAGATTTCAACAAGCTCTTAATTTTTGAGCTTAAAATTATCTTCATAAAAAATAAGGACTTAAAAGTCCGTTCTGGAACGAAGGCTGAACATGTTTTATGCATTTTGACTTATTAAGGAGAAAAACAAAATAATTTTTTGACTTATATGGCCTCAAAAACTGTAGAAGGTACATGTTAGCCTAAAACGAACGACTTTTTGACACTCAAAAGAGCAAAAGACGTGCTTAACTTTTTAGGCCAAAATATATAGACCTTATTATATTCAATATAGTTATAATGAAAGTTATTATATTAATAATGTGATCGCATAGGTTGGGTTTCCACAAACCTTCCATAATCGAAGATGTTCGTTACAAAGTTGATCGGTTTAGGTTTGTGATTTTCTTTTTATTCTGGATTGGCAAAGGTAGTCGCGCATACTTTGGCAACTTTAAGTTTGTGAGGTTCTGATATTCGTATTTGGAAAGCTAGACCTCCTGATTGATTATTGGATCCCTTGTGGACCAATTATCGTCCTCGTTAATGTATTGTTACTCTCTTTTTATCAATGAAAGCTTGTTATCTTGTTGACAGGAAAAAAAAAAAAAAAATCTGCGAAATATATGTAATTTCATCCCTCTAGCCAATGAGGAACGGTTCAGTCTACGGATTTCTATAAAACCAAATTGATCTAGACGGTTGGCAACCTAATTGCTTACTTTGCTAGTAAGGTATAGAATAAGACAAACTTTGGGTTGTTTAGAATGGGTCACCGTCGATTTTAATGACGAAATGGGAGGAGGCTCTCGGAGAGGGTGGAGTAAATGCGGGAAGGTGGGTGGTAGATGAGAGCTGTACGATGAGGGAGGTAATGGCAAAGTTATTGAAACTGGTACAGAGGAGGGTTATGATTTTACTCTTTATTTGACTATGGAAGGTGAGGGCTTTAATGGCGATTTAGCAGAGGGTGGAGTAAATGCGGGAAGGTGGGTCGTAGATGAGAGCTGTAATGAGGGAAGTAATGGCAAAGTTATTGAAACTGGTAAAGAGGAGGGTTAAGATTTTACTCTCTATTCGACTATGGAAGGTGAGGGCTTTAATGGCGATTTAGCAGCCCGTTATTTCCCGCAAGACAACTGGGTTGAGGGAACTGAAATAATTTTAGGTGGGCCAGACCTATATAGAAATATGGTGGGTTTTTCATCAGATTTTTGGGGGGTTCACACTAGCCGGCCCCAATTTGTCTTGGTGTTCCTATCTGACCCCACCGCAATCCAGAATCAAACTCCTTCCATCTCTAAAAAAGTGTTTCTTACAAGAAAACGTGCAATTTTTAAACCTAAATATAAAGCACTTCCGTCCATAAATTTTTCAATTTCTTCATAGCGAATGAAAGATCTAATTGAGTTATCTAATTTGGTGTGCATAATTGGAAAAAATTATGCATATAAATACTTTATTTTCTAGTTCGAAAATTGCACTTCTAAAAGAAACAGAGAAATGCAACATACTACTCGAAATTTCTATTCCAATTAGTTAAATAAAAAATGAAACCACTAGCAGCTTATTCAAAACAACAAACACTAGTGTGATATTAATTTAGTGCAAAAACAAAACACTCAAAGTACTCCCATTATACTTTCCTTCCGTAAAAGCGAAGTTATAAACCATTAAGAACCCCACCTGGTCAAAAGCAGCAGAGGCGTAAATCCCCTGTGCCCATCCCACTTGTTTGGCCCCGAGTTCGGGTTTCAGCGCCAACGGGTCGTCCATCATGACCACAGCTCCGAACAGAATTGGGGAGATGTTGGTCATGGCGGCGGAGGTGACTCGGACTGCGGTTGGGTTGTTTTGCCGCTGACGATGTCGTGGAAGCAGAAATGGAGGTGACTGAGTTTCTCTTTTTTAAGGCCGAGTTGTTTTTGAGAGAGGTGTCTTGTGTACATTCGATATTTGAGCTCGTATCGTGATTATCTTCTCAGATAATGGATCCTCTTTAATCCATAAAATGGACGAAAGATCAAGTTTTCACCGATTGTGATCCAAAGCACTCAATTTATATGGTTTAGGAAGATCAAGAACCAGGTCGATCGCTTGTGGTCAATAATATTGTTGGTGTTGCATAGCATGCATTTCTTGGTTCTAAATGCTTTTAAACTTGTCCTAACTCTAACTCTATATGAATACATACAAATCTTTTGGAGGACTTCAACAAGTTTAGCCCCAGTTCTGGTGATTGACGTAAATATTGTTATAATTAGTAGAAAGAAGACGACAATCTTAATAAACGCTTTCTGTAATATTGTTAAGTTGTTGGCAATAGGCTACAACTAAATTTGCATAAATTTAGCAAAATAACTATAAACACATTTATCAAGATATGAGAACTAGATCCCTCACTAACGTAGGTATATTAATTAGAGTTTAGTCGCTTATCATTCACATGGTTTTTTTTTTTTTTTTCTTTCTTCTAGATAGATAGTTAGATACCCTTGTAAACGTTTTGCTAAAATCAACATGGACTGAAACCTTATTTTTTTGGGGTAAATATCACTCATGACCTCCCCTGAGTTTCTGACAAATGATAACTTATTAAGTGATAAACAAACATTGGTAGTTCGGGTAACCATTCTTGTAATTAATACTTTCTCCGTTCCATTTTGATTGTCCAATTCGGTTTTCAATGTAATTTTTATATTGTTAATATCTTTAATCAATAATGAATTTTATGTGCAATATGGATCTCATGTGATAGATTTCAATTAGTTCTATTATACAAAGATTTTAAAATCTTTAAAAATATTGTAGATTGAAAGATATTAACAATTTAAAAATTGTATTAGAGACCGAGTTAAACTACTAAAATGAGACGGAAGAAATATCTTCAACATGTGTGAGACGGAGGGAGTATCTTCAACACGTTGGTGGTTGGGATTTCAATATCAACCCAATAATAATAATAATGATACATACACAAACTTTGTGCCACAATCAACCACAACTCCACTCACATGGGGTGTGGGGGCCCATGTGGGAACCACACCCCATGTGAGTGGGGTTGTGGTTGGTTTTAAATTGTTTATATCTTTCAATATGAATATCAAAAAATATGCAATATGAATCTTCTTTGATAGATATCAATTAGTTGTTTTCTACAAAGTTTTAAAAATCATGAAAAACATTATAAACTAAAAGATATACTCCCTCCGTCCCATAATGGATGTCAATTTTTAATATCCATGCCAATTTCAACTCCTTATATCTTTTAATACGAATTTCAAAAATATGCAATATGGATCTTGTTTGATAGTTCTCGATTAATTCTATTATACAAAATTTTCAAACTCATGAAAAACATTATAGATTGAAAGATATAAGCGATGAAAAATGACACGGATTTCAAAAATTGTCATTCTTTTTGGGACGGAGGGAGTAAATGATTTAGAAATGACACAAGTTTCAAAAACTGTTAAATAAATGGGGAGAGAGAGGAAGTACCTTTAAGGGTAATATTGGAAGTTTGACATATTTTTATTGTTGTTTTTAGAAATAGGACTAACATTTTGGGACATCCCAAAATAGAAAGAGGATAAGCAATTTGGGACGGATGGAGTATATAATTGTGCACTCAATAGCCCATGGATCTGAATCATAGACCGTAGTTTTTGTAGGGCTCGTTGACAATAGCATTCAGAAAATAGTAATAATAATAATAATAACAATAATAATAATAATTCTTGATCGGACATCGATATGAACCAAAAACTAGAAGATCAAGATAACTTTTTGTGTTTGATACCTATTGATGTTCAATCAAGATAATTTTACCGAGCATTTTTCTATTTAAACCAAGCCGGCAGCTTAGTTAGCCAGTCTTCAGAGCCCTTCAACTAACGGTAGGCGTTCAACTCTCTCTCTCTCCATCCACAGGCAATTAATCCCTTTGTATGTGTGTCTTGGTTGTTCTGATTCGATTTAACCATCATTATTTTGTTTTTATCCTGTGGATTTCTCTGCAACTATTATAGAGATTTTAATGGCTTGTACAAATGTAATGTGTTTTTTTTTTTTTTTCTTCTCGGACGGTTGATTGAGTTTGAGATCACTCCAAGTGATTATTTAATTTTTATTTTTATTTGGGAATTAACCAATTAGGAAATTACTCGATCTGGTGCTTTTACACGCGACTAAACTGGAAACAGATTAAATTCTTTGTCAATTCTCTGGATAATAATTTTTTTAAATTTTCTTGGTGGAGTCTTTGCTGAGTTGCTCTAAAATATACTCCATTTTCCTAGGGCAGTCGAAAAAAGAAGAAATCAGAGATGGAGCCAGAGAAAAGAGGTAGCATTGCCTTCTTCACAACATATCGACCACCGGTACAGCTGGACATATTCTCGTGCCCGCAACAGCCGACGTCGAAGCAAGATGAGCTTCACATGACTGACGGAGTGTCCTACAATTACAATGGCCAAGTCATTCCATCGGCGGCTCTCAAGACAATTCTCAAGCGCCCAAAATTTGCTTCCGAAGCCAAAGAGGCCGATGTAGACTCAGGTCGTCTCTCGGGCATGGTTTTCGTCTCCGAAAGAGGCAACCTCGAAACACTTCACATAGCTCTCCGCTTCAATGATAACCCACCCACAGTCAAAGTCTCCAGTTTCGCTGACGTTTTCGGCACATTCAATGGTGTTCGCATGGAAGACAGTGGTTGCATTGCCGGTGATTATCTCGTCTATGTCACCACCAAGGACCCCGCTAAACGTCGTCGTCAGCCCTGGACTGCCGTTTATAAAACCAATCTTAACACCGGAAAAACGGAGCGCCTCACCCCATCAGGTTCCTTCCTTCCTTCCCTCTCTCATTCTTTTACCAGTACTATTAATTACTCCTAGTACACAGAACTAACTCAGATATATGTATATATAGCATGCCTTTTTTTTTTTTTTTGTGTGTGATGAACGTAGAGAAAGAAGGCTGATTTTCTCCTTGATCATTCTGCTCATCAACAGCGTATGCTGATTTAAGCCCCTCGGTGTCACCGTCCGGAAAGAAGATTGCGGTGGCGTCATTCCAGGGAAAGGGTGGTTGGGATGGCGAGATCGAAGATCTAAAGACTGACATTTTTGTGATGAACGTAGATAGCGGTGGCGTAGGGAAAAGGTTGGAACGCAGGTTGGTTGTAAGGAACGGTGGGTGGCCGACGTGGGGAAGTGACAACATCATATTTTTCCACCGCAAGGTTGGGCAATTTTGGGGTGTGTTCCGAGCCGACATTAGCAACAGTACTGGGATCACGCAAGAGGTTACTCGTGTGACCCCAGATGACATTGATGCGAGAACTCCGGCAGCCATCAACGCCACCACAGTGGCAGTGGCAACTATTCGCCAGACATCAAAATTCGGAGACACCCGTGTAGAAGCACAGTATCGACACATTGAGATATTTGATTCAACTCGACCACACATACAAATTACTCAGAAAACCAGACCAAAGGCTGACCATTTCAACCCCTTTGTGATAGATGGTGGGAAGCGCATCGGTTACCATCGTTGCAAGAGCGAACTTCTCAAGGTATCAACCGCCACATTTCAAACTTTGAATTCCTTTTCTGGCAATTAGTACTTAAGAGGAGCCTACTTAATTGTGACAGAGTGGAGACGATATCCAAAGACGGTTCCACAAGCTCGACTCTCCGCATCCGGGTGTAGGGCTATTTAGGGTGTCGGGAGTGTTTCCAACATTTTCCAAAGATGGCTCCAAGCTTGCATTTGTTGATAATGAGTTCAAGAACGTGTGGGTAGCCGATAACCAAGGGTTGCGCATTGTTTTCGAGGTATAATAAGAATATATTGTAGTATGTATTAATGCGGAATTGTATTTATCATTGATAGCTCATGAGTTTTTTTTTATGTAGACAAAAGGCCCAGACAACATCTTCTCGCCAGTTTGGAACCAAGATCCAGAAAAGAATATATTGTATGTATGCATGGGACCTTCTTTCAACGCTGGCCAAGAAGTGAACATCTTCTCCTTCCCCGCCGTGGCCCGTGGTGAAAAGGCTCGTAAACGGCTCACAAAAAAAGGTTCCAATAATGCCTTCCCATCCACCAATCCAGACGGTAACTTTGTTCCATCTGATTCCTTTCCAAATAGAAATTATAATAGAATAGTAGTATATACTTGGCTCCTTGCCGAGCTGATGTGTTGTTCAAGAATTGGGGGAGGACTCAATTTATCCGTTTAGTATTTTAAATATTTTATTAACTTAATGATGAGTCCCACTTCAAGTATTATTCATTATAATATGGATTTGAATGACAAAAGACCCTTTATAATAATAATAATAATAATAATAATAATAATAATAGTTTTTAATATTTATACGGATGGGTTGGAAATTGTAACAGGGACGAAATTAGTTTTTCGATCTACAAGAGATGGAGGCGATAAAAAACACAAGAATCTATACATAATGGATAAGGCAGAAGATGGGGAGTATGGAGAAGGCACAATAACAAGGCTAACAAATGGGCCTTGGACTGACACACATTGCCAATGGGATCCAAGGGGAGATTGGATAGTATTCTCGTCAACCCGCGACAAGCCTAAAGATGCCCCAGAAAATGACAATGAACTTGACCCAGGATACTTTGCAGTGTTTCTAGTTAAATGGAACAATCCTTCAGTGGTGGTAAGAGTGATAGAAAGTGCAAGTAATCTTGCAGGGCATGTGAACCATCCATTCTTCAGTCCAGATGGAAATAGTATCGTTGTGTCTGCGGATCTTGCTGCAGTGTCTGTTGATCCCACCGCTTTGCCTCTCTTCGAGCACTCTGTGAGGCCTTATGGAGATATCTTCACTGTCGACATTGACCGGGATGACATAAATAAGAACAAGAATGTGAAGAAGTTCAATCGCATCACACATAGTAGGTATGAGAATTCCACTGCTACTTGGACCATGTTCTCAACTCAGGACCCGAATGCAGCATGGAACCTGCTTTTTAAAGAAGCTGGAGCCTACACTCCATCATGCCCTTATGCACATGGTGATGGAGGCGAAAGTTTTCACATGACTGGCCACCTTTGCATCCCAAAAAGATGTTGTTGATTGCCTTTGTGTTCCTATCTACTTGTCTTGTTTTCATCCCGTATGCTTTCATTTGATGTGTTGGGTACACCCAAGTGTATGTGTGTGTGATGTAGGGGATTATTCCCCTTGTTATATATATGTGCAGTGTGTGCACTGTCACTACAACACGAAAGGGCTATAGCGATGATTTAGTTTCCTCGCTAAAGCACCTGATTTCCTCGCAAAACGAATTAGCGAGGACAAATTTCCTCGCTAATTTTCCTCGCTAAAACCTTGTCGCAAAAGGCTTTAGCGAGGAAAAAAAAAATTCCTCGCCTATTCCAACACAATTGCGACGAAATTTTTCCTCGCTAAAATAAATTCAAAATGTAAACGAACTCTTCACGTTTTTTGCCACTCCCAGCACTTGAACCTTAGATCTCTTGTATATGAGACCTAACACCTATCCACTGCACCACTTTGCACTTTTGTGTGATATTGTGAACTTTTTTTTTATATATTATGTTTTTGCATATCTTTCACCTTTCCAAATGAGTTTCTTCAACATTAATTATGGCCTTTCAACTTTTTGTATTCTTATAGTGTTTAAAATTTGTTTGAACAAATTTAATTTTTTGCTAGAACAACAATTTTTTTTGTTGAAACATGTTATATTCGTATCCGACAACAACTTTTGAAGAACTAATAATATATGTCATTATTCTAATTTTTTGATGGAATTATCCTTAGCTTTTATGGAACGAGATTTTTATCGTCATAAACTAGCTCGAGATATATTTTAATATCAGATTATGAATGACAAGTTTCATCATTGTTATTTTTTAATTTTAAGAGTAAGTTTTGACCTTTTTCTGTTTGCCAAATACAAAAGGTATTATAGATTCATAATTATTTTTTAAAGCTTTTTTCATCATTGCTATAATAATATGAACAAAATTTGTAAATACTCAGATTAGATCATCCTAAAAGCACTAAAGACAATACTTTTTAAAAAAAATTCATCTTTAATGAAATTTTTAAAATTTTAAATTACCCAATATCTCTCTCTCTCTCTCTCTCTCACACACACAATATGTATATGTATATAAATGAATGCCATTAGAATCACCTAAGTTGGTTTAAATAAAAATCAATAACGGTTCACACAAAAAATTTTTTACAGCATGAATGTACAATAGATATGAAATAGTATTTTTTTTTTGTGAAATAGTGTATTTTATGTATATGTTTTGAAAATATATTTGTGATGATCTAATTAACTTCGAGATATTTTCAATACGACATTATTTCAAGATGTTTTTAAATTTATTATCTTTTGTTGAGTTTTTCATTACTATGGAATAAATCCTCAATACCTACACTTCAATATATCTTTCATTGATAATTAGAATAAGAAAAGTGACAAATATGAGATTTTTTACCAATTCAATGTGATTGACGAGGAAACTATATTTTTTTCCGTTTATTACTTTAATTTTTATTTTAATAACTTTGATAATGGTATTGATCTATGTAGTTGATTATGTCTTACCATTGTGATATTACAATTATACATATGAACATAATTTATAATTATTTATATATATAAAAAAATTAGTAAGTCGTAAAAAAGGCGAGGAAATCAGATTTCCTCACCGAAAGCTTACATTTGGCGAGGAAAATCAGATTTCCTCGCAAAATGTAAGCTTTTGGCGAGGAAATCTGTTTTCCTCGCTAGAAACGGTCTTTTAGTGAGGAAATCTGTTTCCTCGTAGATAATGTACTTTCAGTGACGAAATTCAATTTCCTCGCCAAATTTCCTCGCTATAGCCCTTTCGTGTTGTAGTGTGTGTGGTTTAGATTGGGTGTGGTTTTGAGTGTGGTTTTTGAGTTTGTGTGAGGTTTTGAGAGAGTGAGAGAGGGTTTTTTTGTAACTATATTGTGTGTTAATATAGTGAAATTTTCCCTACTCGTTTCGTGTGTGTTCTTGCTCAATTATGGCTTGATTGCGAGTGTGTGGTTCGTTGGTGTTGATCTTGGGCGTGCCCCAACAGTGGTATCAAAGCTGGTTGAGCTCGGAAGAGGAGGTTCGGGTTGAAGGTCGTCGGATTCAAGATCTGAGCACGGGGTTGTGTTCGTCTTGAAGAGAGGAGTTCGATTTGGGGTAGCACGTCGCGAGAGGAGCTCGGAAGTGACCGGAAAACTCATTCGAACGGCTACGGGCGGAGGTGAGTGGCAGCGAGGTACGTTTTTGAAAAGCCCGTACTCGTTCTTTCTTGGATTGAAGTTTGAAGCATAGGGTTTTGTTTGTCTTGTCAAGGCGAGCACGGGGGTGTGTAGAACGTCGCCGTTGGAGTTCGAGATAGCCCGGAAAATTAAACACATTCGATCGCAGCGGGCGGAGTCGGCGACGGGCAGAGAGGTTGTTTTGAAAAGCCCGAGGTCGTGGTTGATTGGAAATGAGATTTGAGCACAGGGGTTTGTTTGTCTCGAGGAGACGATCCCGGATCTGTAAAGTTTGTCGCCGAAAAGTGAGGAGGTGAGATAAACACGTCGGTCAAAGGAGGCGCGTGGCTAACGTTGACTGGACAGAGCGCTGGAAGCTTCCAGATCCGGTTCAAGCGGTTCCAGACCGGTTCAGGGAGAGTTTCAGCCGATTCGTAGCGGTTCAGACCGGTTCTTGACCGGTTCATGGCGGTTTAGGGGTAGTTTCGCTCGGTTCAGTGATCCAGAGGAGTTTTTTAGCCGGTTCAATCCGGTTTTGGGGTTTTTCTGGCCGGTTCAGACTGGTTCCAGCTTGCTTTCGACGTTTCGGATTCGTTTTCGAGGTCGGTTCGCAGTGATCAGGTTCGGATTTCGCTGATTTGTGTGTTTCAGCTTGTTTTTTATGCGTTTTTGAACTTTTGGATTAGTTTCGGAGTACCTAGGGTCAATTTATTGCGTTTAGCTTGTTTTTGGGTGATAAACATCTCGCCAAATTAATATATAAAAGCAGAACCTTTTCTGAAGACTTAACGAGATGTTTTTCTTTTTTGAACAATGACAAGAAAACCACACAATCATTCAAATATTTCTTTCCTACTACTAGGGCTAGTAGATGAGATGAGCTATTCGGCTCAGCTTGGGCTCGACTAGTTTAAGCTCATTCGATTACTAAATGAGTAGATCTTTAGCTCAATTTAGAGTTCGTTTATCTTTTTGGATTCCTCTCGTTGAGACGAACCGATAATAAACAAAAAATTGATGCAAAACTAACAAACGAAAAAAAAAAAATCAAGTTGAAAAAATAAGTCAAACAAGCTTTTAAGCCAAAACCTTAAGCGCCAAATTTTGGCTTTGGCATGAGATTTGACACATGGGTGGAATTGATCCTATAGGGAAAACCATATAATCATACAGGCTTTGAGAGTTTGGGTCCAACCCCAAAAAGGATCATAGATTAAGACCACAACCCTCGAAAGGCCCAACAGCCCAGCCCTACAAAGATTTTGGGCGCACCCAAAGTTCGAATTGATTAGTTGTACCTATTCAATAAATGAGAAAGCATTTAATTTAAACCATGTACAGATAGATGCATATGTTAATGTTTTTTGGACTTAAGGCCTTATTATCAATAACACATATGGTTTAAAATTAATTGCATTTCCATCTTAAATAAATGAACATCTGACCAAGCACAATTGATAGATAATGCTTACCAATTATCATTAAATTCCCTTCACTTTTCCACACACAAACCCACGTATTGCAAATGGTAGGAGATTACACCCGACAAAAAAGACAGTTGAAAGGGTGGTTTTGAACACTCAGAGAGTCTCGAAGAATACACCATACCCTTTTGCTACTGTTACTCGTAAATTCTCAAAGTAACTCTTCGCCTCTCGAAGTTTTTTATTATAGCAAAAAACAACGAGAGAGAATTAAAAAAAAAAAAATGTAAAGAGCTATTGTTGGTTCCACCTTTCTTTAGTCATTGTATATCTTGTTTGACAAATTAAGTTGCTACACTGTCACGAAACTAAGAGAATTTGCTTTTCCAAGGCTGTATTAATTACCAACAGTGCTATAAAAGCTCAATAATCTGTGCATTGCCTACTCTCACAAAAAAGAAAATACAAAACCATAGTTTCAATAGAAAGCTTCATTAATCCCTCTACTGCATTTTCTAGAGTGAAGATGTTGCGAATGCAAATGTCGTTGCCAAACCAGTGTACGTTAGGATCCGATTCAGATACTGAATCCGATGATCTAAGCAAATATTTTAGTGCCCTGGCACCACACAGAAACACCAAAGAAAAAGGCATTGAAGAGGATACTGCTAGCCAAGGTGTGAAGGGGTGGAAGGAAGATTTCGGTAACCATTTGACACTTTCTCTTCCAATCGTTTTATGTACATCATTTTCTGTTTTCCTTTCGAATAAAACATCCATAAATTTTGCATTTCAAATTGATATATTTGAGGCAATTTGTGTCGTTGCTTGAATTAGGATCTGTGATAATTCTCAACAAAAGAAATGAATCAAGAAATAAATTTTGTTTTCGGATCTCACCACATACTTAATATAGCAGTGAATAATTTGCACTGTCTAATAGCTTAAAATTTTGGCTTATTAACCTTTTTGGTCCCCAAAGTATTAGCGAGCTGCCAATTTCGTCCCCAATGTACACATTTAACCAATTTAGTCCCCAATGTTTAAAATGTGTGTCTAAATGGTCCCTAACCCTAACGTTGTTTAGTCTTTCCGTTAAAAGGAGGGGTATTTTTGGTATTTCAGGCTTCCTCGGTCAAAACACCATAAACAGCCTTCTTCTCCCTCCACATGAACGTGATAAACAGAGATGAACTCCATCAAAATTTGATTAAAAAAAAAACTCCATCAAAATCTCAAAGGCTACAACAAATTACCAAAAAACAACGAAAACCACCACTCACAAACCCCCTCCCCGTAACCTTCTCATCACCGCCGCAATCTCTCTCACTCTACTCCCTAACCCTCTCTCTCACCCACTAGTCCACCACCGCGCCACCCGTCTGCTCCGTCACTCCCACCCAACCATACACCTCCATCAACAACTCCCTCCGGCCTAGCCCTAAATCACAAGTCAAAAAATAACTCTAAAACACAAACAAATCAGATATTAGTTGGCAAAATCCAGCCGCCGCCGGCTGCCCAATCAGCCCACTCGAAACGACATTGTCCTCGTAGAGTACCAGCCGAAGGCCGAAGACCGCGGCGTAGAGGATCAGAGCCACTGGAGGCGGCCTCGCAGAAGGAGACGAGGATGGCGTAGTTGGGGGTGAAGTACTTCAGTGTACTTGGCATTTTGACGGAGGCGGGGGAGGGCGGCGTCGAGGGAGGCGGGGGCGTCGGGTGTGGCGGCGGAGAGGATTTCAGGCGAGGGGTGGTGGTAGGAGAGAGAGGTGGAGAGATTTGGGATTTTTCGGGAGATGGCGTCGCTGCTAGGAAGGAGGGGGAGCACGGGCTAGGAAGCTGGAGTTTGGAAGATGGGGAAATAAATGGGTAACAGGAGGAGGCACACATTTATTTTTATTTTTGTTTGTTTGTTTTTTGTTTTTTTATGTCACTGCCAGAGATTGGGACGGTGGTGTAGGGTTAGGATTTAGGTTTAGGGTTTGAAGAAGATGAGAATACGTGAAATACCAAAAATGCCCTCTTTTTTAACGGAAAGACTAAATGGCGTTAGGGTTATGGACCATTTAGACACACATTTTAAACATTGGGGACTAAATTGGTTAAATGTGTACATTGGGGACGAAATTGGCAGCTCGCTAATACTTTGGGGACCAAAAAGGTAAATAAGCCTTAAAATTTTAGATGAGTTGGTGACTAAACTTGACAATTTTCAATTAACTCTCTGAAGCCTAGTTTTACTGAACTAAGTGTTACCAGAATTAAAATCAAGTTTTTCAAGTGAATAGCTTTTAAGAAATAGACTTTTGAAGCTATTTGCCTCCAATTTCCTAAGGCCTTACATCTTCCCAAATTGTATGAATTTTCGATTCGTTATATTTATGGTCTACATTAGAAAATTTTGAATCCATATTATACGCATAATTGACTTACGGGAATATGATCTTGGGACAAAGTATTTTGGTAACCAAATTTACCTATTCATCTCATATTGTCAATCTCTACCATTTATATTTTGGGGATAAGTAATATCCTTACAAAACTTTGTCAAAAATAGACATTTATGCTCTCGCACTTACTCATCTCAGGTGTGCTTGAGTAAATATTGTGCGTGGTTCTAGACATTTTGTATCATTAACTTTCGTCACGAAAGACTACAAGAACTAACACTTTCAAAATGCAGAATCATTAGCGAGACATGCAGAAATGTATCAAGACTACATAAAAGAGATCAAAATCCCAACAATCCGAGGGTCTATCATCCCATTCAACACATGGCAAGACCTAGCAAAATCAATCAAGCAATTGTACAAGCAGCCACTGCACTACCTTACCAATGTACAAATGAAGCAGTGGGACAAAGCAAGACTTTGACACTGAGCAAGAGCAGGTTCCAATGGACAGTTTTATGCATCCTGCTAAAGCTGAGGCTACCGTATGGCTTATTGAAGAGATCCACAGGCAAAACACATCTCATCTTTTTCTGGCTAAAATTTGGTCCAATGACCCCTTTTACCATGCATTTGTGGATCCATTTTATCAGTAATGGATGGAAAGAGGGAAGAAGAATATTTATCAGTTTGGCGTTAATTATCAGTCTGTGTTCATTTGTACCTCGTATTTTGAATTTACACAAGAAATTTGTGGGTCCAATAATAGACATATATTCATGTGGGCCTCTATTACTTCATATAATCTCAAGATAAATGTTACAGCCTTACAGGTAATGAAAAATGTACATAAAATTAAATCTAGGTCCCTCTTGTAGTCTGTAGATACCAAAAAAGATTTACCATGCTCACATTAAATGTTGTGTTCTCATGGTATATGTTAGTGATAGATTTAAGACATACTCACGTTGGACGTACGTCTCATTTGTTTGGACCAAATATCTAATGTGATTATAGATAAGATTTTGAGGCATACTTTTCAGTATTCGTAACTATTGATGATCTCAGTTTTTTGGGGGAAGTCAGATAATCTCACTTTGGATTACTTTAACATAATAAAAATATTGCTTGCCGGAAATCCTGAGGGAACCAATCGGAATTGTACCAATGGGGTACAGACGGGGCCGCGGGACCCACTTATGGGTCCCGCACAAATGATCCAAACTTTTTTAAAAAATTAAAATATTTTTTCGAGTGGCCACTCGAGAAATCAGCTCAAAAAGATAACTGCAATTAGTTGATCCGATGTACCCATTTTTCATTTAGATTACAGGCCCTCTCGGTTATTACGAGAGGGCCTGTAATCTAGATTGCTAGCTCAATAACCGAGAGGGCCTGTAATCTAAATTGCTCTTCTCCTTCCTTCATGGATAAAAGGTGGTAGAGGAAGATCTCCCTCTCGCTCCTTCATTTTTGGACCACGGGAACAAATCTAGGTTTTGTCTTGGGTCTCCGATCTGGCTTGGCAACGGTTTTTCAATCCCTCTGACTGTGATAGTGGAGGCGTGTGCAGCTGATCCGGCTCCGATCTCCGATCCAAATCTAGCCTATTGCAGCGGGAACAAGCTGACCACTTTGGATTCCATGGACTCTCTTCTCCACCAACCTCTTCGGGTTCCGATACAGTCGTTGTAATCTTTTTGTTGTATTTTGTTTTTTGTTTTGTTTTGATGTTTCTTTGTTTTTTCTTGTTGCAATTTTTTTTCCCTTATTAATGGGATTATGCTGTGAAGTTGGTAGCCTTCTTAGAATAACAGTCCAAAACAAAATTCAACAGAAGCAGCCTGATGATAGTGCATTTAAAGGAAACATAATAAATCTCTCTCTGGCATTACGTATTAGTTCATCAAAACGCACGTTTGAGTATCTATTCAAATTAATCTTTCTACAACCACACACAAGTGCATATGCACACACACACACAATCACATTCACTGTCCACACTGTGAGTTGTTTTATAAAGACAACAAATAAAAAAAAAACAAAAAAAAAAAACTGGTTTATTTGTTTTTTGCCAAAGCACCCTTTAGGGAAAGTTATTCTGTGAATTCAAAGCTAGAAGAAACAAAATCTGAATTGGATTGCAGATGTACAAAATTGGAAAAGAAATTAACTCCATTCAAAGGTGAAAATTTAATGGGTAATTCTAAAAAATTGAGGGTAATTAATGAAGCATCTGTAATTGCTGACTATACATTCTATGTTCCAATACTTAATTATTGGGAAAGATAAATCAATTTTACTAATCCGACCAATTCAGCCCCCGACCTATCGATTTTGGGCTTCAACTGAGAAATAGCTAAGCAGATTTGCCCTTTGATAAATGTGACTGGACAAGAATCGACCAAGAAATTTATACATATGAAGGGGGAAGACGAGTATACAGCAGTATACAGAAAACAGACCTCCTAACATCTACTATAAAGTATAACCAACACAAAAACCCCGGTAGCTATATGGTTGATTATAAAACTGAACGCGACGAAGCCGATTAGTTATGTTCGCCAATGCATCTGATCATCGGAGTCTTTCCTGCTGAGCAGGGGAAGAATGGGAATCTTCTATACGTCTGGTGATCAAAGAAATACCATATTGGGAGGCACTTGAGGCAGCATGGTACGATGTCACAGTCAGTTGCATAAACTTCGGAAGTGCATAACCTAAATAAAAAAAAAAAATTAATATAACATAAATCAGATACAAAGGTCCAGTGAAACAAAAACAGAAAATGGATATGAAGGTTCCAGCGACAGGAAAAGCCCGAATCATGCAATGTTTCCATTGAAATCTAACCTTATGACACAACAGATTCAACCACATGTGCCTCAACTGAAATTTAGATATGGCCAATATATGAACAAAGGGTCGAGCAAACATACAATAGCATTCCCATGGTAAGTCTACGCTTAAATTCAGCTACTTTGAATTATGAATGAGGTTACCAAGGTCAACAGCTGAATATATCCAGCTCAAATACCTTCTCTTCTTAAGGAAAAAAAAAAAAAAAGCTTCTTGGTTGCCATTATAGTCAATACAAGTGATCAACAAGTTAGTTCGCTAGAAAACAATAGGTTTCATAATTGTTTCTAATACTCGGTTTGATCACCAGACTCCTTATCCTTTTTCACTTTGACTCTATGATGCAGGAGCAAATAATGAAAACAGTTGTACGAGGAGTCTTCTTTTATATCCTTTAATTATTAGTCTAAGTATTTAATTATACAGTTTTTAGTGTTATTTTGTTAATCAAAGAGTCTTTTCTTGAGTTCATTTCAATTTCCTAAGTGTCTTTTAAGTTCTCGAGAGTTTTTCTAGTTTTGAGTGGTCAAAGTACGTAGTTTATTAAATTTAGAGTCTTGGTAGTTGAAATTTACATTTCCTATGCTTGGAGGGATGTTCCAAGTAATCTATTTAAAAGCTATGTGGTGAATGGAAAGAGAGAGTGTGAGTTTGAGTAGCCTTTGGCTTGTTAAGAAGTTTATCTTCTTGTTATCGTTTCTGTATCTCTAGGAGGATTCTTTAGAGTGGTGAGCGACCTCTACGCTCTGTATCTCTTTTTAGACACTTCGGGTGGTGATAATCTGTATTCCGTTGGTGAGCGACTATCCCTTATCCTTTATCTTTTTTTTACTTTTCTTCCATGCAATCTACAAAACCCGGCATCACTCTAGTTCTCACTCAATGCAGTTATGTTAACAAGTAAAAAAATAAGTGACTAGAATACATGTCAGCAGTGCCCTTGAACTGAAGTATATTAATACATTTCCAATAATTCTACAATACAAATTAATCAAGCTGTATGGCGTGGCCACAAGATACATTAGTTCATACAGAAGAATACGCAAACATATGCACGTACGTTTATAGCTCTTGACATTCATTAATAGTACTTGTAACCAGAGACAGAGCTAGCTAGCTTGTGGCGTATGGGGGCCATGGCCCCCGCGTTGTTTCGGGTTTCTTGTTAAAAAAAAATATCAATATTAATATTAGTAGTTTTTTTTTGTTTGTCAAGAACATCTAGATATTGAATTTTATGTTGGGTGTTAACAAATCCTCTAAAAATGTGTTCATTTTGGGTCTCAAAACCCAATTTTTCTCTATGTGCTACGATGTCTCATAAGTTTCTTTCAATTATTAATTCCATTCCTCTTTTTATCTCTCTCCACTTACTATCCAAAAAACCTCCCTCAGAACCTCAACCAAACAAAATATTAAATTTCTGAACCTTAAAATTTCAAAATCTTATTGTTCATAGTTCGACCCCCGCGTTTGCGAAATTCTGATTCCGTCCCTGCTTAGAACCTTAACTTCAAGAGAAAACATTGACAAAGGACTAGAGAGGACTAATTACCCGATTATCTTTATTGCTACAAATGAACAACTTAACTACTCCCTCTGTCCGCATTTTATGGTCTCAATTAGCACTTTTGCCGTCCAAAAGAATTGTCCCACTTCAAAACTTAGGTGGGTAATAGTTAAAGAATTTCCTCTTTTACCCTTCCATTTTGAAATTACTAGTACTAAAAAAGTTTTAAAAAGGTAATAATTGAAGGGTAAAATGAGAAAAGTAGGTTTTTAGAAGTGCAATGATTGTGTTCCCTTATTTAGTTGGAATCCCCAAAAGAGACTATTAAATGGGGACAGAGGGAGTACTTATAGTTGGCCAGAAACAAACACACTGCATGAAGAACCAGGAACAAGAAAATCAAACTAATCTACAAATACAACTCTTAAGACTTTCCAAAGGGACAAGATACAACTCTAAGACTTTCCAAAGGGACACAATAAAAATTCGGGCCACTAATATTGGTAAAATTTACAAAAAGGTTTTTGGATTGAACATAATGCTATGTTATACACTAGATATAAGAACATCATTATTTTACTTTTAAGAAAAACAGGCGACCTTGTATACCTCCAAATGCAACACTTGCAGCGGAGAACGCTAGCAGTGGAGGAAGCTGCACAGAAAAAGTAAACAAATGATGAGATAAAAACGATTCACATGGGAAGAACTATACAAGTAATTGACTTGTTTTTAATGATTAAGCCATAAATAGAAGCTTGATGAGTGCATTTCAACATCCATAATCATAAAGAATTGGAGCGGCATATAAGAAGTACAAAGGCCATACTCCAACAAGGAAAGGAAGCCACTTTGGTCCTTTTACATGTTTCTGAACATATGGTATCCCTGAAATCAAATAATGACAGGTTGCATAATACATAGAGGCATTAAGTCATTATTATTAACAAATAAACAAAGAGAGTAATTTAATCAAACCTGTATTGAAACCATGAACTGTACTGAGCAACCCGCCAAGTCCAGAGCCAGCCTATTCAATTGACCGTGTAAAGGTATATAAGAAAGCAGAAAAGCTAGTAAAATGAGAAGTGAAAGTTTCCGCAAAAACATGTAGTACTCTCATGTGATATTTGCACAAATCAACAACGCTCAAGCATTCAGAATTCAGACACAACTTTTTACCCACAAGAACAGGGGCTGGAGGCAAGGAATATCTCCAATGGAATTTTGCTGAACACCTTTACCAATATCAGATAACTCAAGGTTCATAAGGAACTCGGAGAAACTATATATATTCCAAGTAGTGAATGTGACAACCAGTGCACGTTTGTTGCTTTTCACACTATTACGATATGTGGCACACCTTTCGTTCATTGGGATTCATTAGGGGTCACTTCTTCACAGTGCAAACATATTTGGTACCTGCTGATGGCAAATATCTTTCCCGAACAAACAAACAAAGTAGAACAATAATAACAGTAGCCCTAAAAGTAGGTTAAATCAAGCATTCCTCGAGAACCCCTGTTCAGGAGTGCTCAAACCGAGAAAAACAATAGTAGTTGATTAGAAGAATGCTGAGGACTACAAAAGCACATCGAGACAGGAACCGTTTAGTAGTCCACAAGATGTATGAAAAATAGAATTGCATGTTATCAAAGTGTCCGCTTCTCATGAAAACTGTTTTTAATGGACTAACACATTTCCAGGATCCAGTAAAACACAGAGAGTATCCGAAAAGATCTTTCAAGCCCCAAGTCTTCGCAAAGACACCAAATCAACCTTCACATTACCAAGGACTGTTGCAGGAACAAAAAGCTAGCTCACACTTCCATATGTCAAAATCAAAGCAAGCAAACATCAAACGGCACATGTATCAGAGTCAGATACCAGAATTTAAGCTCCTACAACAATATATAAAACAGTCCTACTCCAGTAATTTAACAAACCCCTTTAGTGGTACAAACTAAGTCCTAGATGTCATCCAAGGTGGGATCATGAATTGCTAGTACGTTACAAAACTCAAAACTGTGAGATACAAAATAAAGTGTGATGCAAATATGTAAATCCATTTCAAACTCCAAGTCATTAATGTCCTTAGTCATTAAAAAAAAAATCGTCATTAACAGTCTTCGAAATGTCGAAACTAAAAACGAAAGTTACATCTTGGAAAATTTGCAGGTACGCAAACTAGGGTCACGCAGTTGCATCTGAATTATATTTCCAAGCAAAATCCAGCCATAAATGTTTTTTCCGACATTTAAAAAGCTCTAGGAAAAAATACATTGATTGTATTCGTAATCAACAGAAGTAACACGGCCAGAAAAACCCAGTATGTCCAACTTACCAAAAAATGGGTAAAACATAAGAATACTTACAACAGAAGTAGCGTCATGTAGAGCTGAATTGATGGCCCATTCACCGCTTTCCGAGCTTTTTATCGAACTAATCCTTTTTTTAGAACTATTGGCCGGAATAATCTCGTTTTCAAACTTTTTTTAAAAGTACTCGGTAGAGCCACTTCAACAAGCTCTACTTGAGTAGCGCCATTACAATTGGCGCAATTTGCCATGTGGCGCTCTGCCATGTGCTGCGTTGGTTGTATGACGTGGACTAACGCCACTTGAAGTAGCTCTACCTAATCAGGTAACGCCATCTCAAGTGGCTCTACCTAATCAGGCAGTGGCGGACCTAAGAATTTGGCATAGCGGGAGCACTACTAGGATTGTAAATGAGCCGAATCAAACCGAGCTTTAGGATGTTCAGATTCGTTCGTTTAGTTTTTAAATGAACACGAGCCGAGTTTGTGGAGGTTTGAGTCGAACTCGAACTTGTTCACGAGTTTTATCATGTCAAAATTTTTAGTTATTTATGCTCACATACAGGTCTAGAACTTCACTAAGAAAATTATTTTGTACATAAATAAGTACATACATAGATAAAATTATAAAATCATATTTTATAATTTAAGTTTATACATCACTAAGTTATAAAATTTTCATGATGTACATATAAAAGTTTAAACATATTCAAGCTTATATGTGATTTTCTTGTAACGTATACATATAAACTCCAGGTTTGCTAGCCTAATCGAGCTTAATACTGTCAGATTCATGTTCGGCTCATTTATTAAACGAGCCTAAAATTAAAGTTCAGGTTCGGTTCATTTAATACTTGAATCGAACTCGAACAAGCTTTTACCGGGTCAAACCTGAAACAGTTCACAAATGACCCTAATCATGACTACAATCAGCCTTTTGGCCCTACAGACATGGGTATCTAAGCTTGTCTCTTTAGCCTAGAGGACAATAGCTTCCGAATGCTGCTGAGGAACTCATGCCGTGATGCAGTGAAAGTATCGAGTACAAGTTACGCAAGTGGAAAATGTTAGTGTACATGAAAAATTTCTATGAAACTCAACATGAAAACTGGTAAAAACATTATCAAAATTTGGTCAAAGCAATGACGAACCGATATGAGACATTTCATTGGCATTTATCTTCAATCATAATAGAAGACAGATTAAGACACCCCCGGCCCCGGTACAATCAAATTGAAAGGTATCAAGAGGATCCGTTTCTACCAGCTTCCCACTTGTCTAAATCGCAACCTTCTTTTCCATATTCCAAGAGCGAGTGAGCATACCATTAGTATCTTCTTCTTTTGTTTAAGTTTTTTTCTTGACAAAAGAATCTGGAAAATACAAAAATAACCGAGATCAAAAGGGCAATCTCATCCAATTTGGGTTGAGATTGAAGGCATATGTGGTGATACTCTGTTCTTTAGAGGATAAACCATTCTTTCTCTCTTGTGGCATATCAGTTCCCCGGGCTGTCAGGGCAATTCAATTTTTTTTATTTTTTATTTTTGATCCGCAGGGCAATTCAATTTAGTACACAGATGACTACAATCAGTCTTTTGGCCCTACAGACATGGGTATCTACTATCTAGGCCTGTCTCTTTGGCCTAGAGGACAAGAGTTTCCGAATGCTGTTGAAGTACTCGTGCAGTGAAAGCATGGAGTACAAGTTACGCAAGCCCTACAGACATGGGAATCGATCAAGGTGCACATACATAAATTAGCCCGGATATCTGACGGTCGAAAAAAATTTGCGCAAGCAAAGTGTTCTTTACTTGTCACAAGATTCTGCATCTTTCCAATGGTAGAAATGTGAGCGGGCACCGTTACACCAAAACCATTGGTGCATGGTTGGGGACCATTTACTTTTCTAGCTTTGTATTAACTTGACTCCACTAACCCAAATTGCACGGTATATACTTGCATGATAAACTGACTGATAAGCCCTCGATATTGTAATTAATAGGGTTTATCTCTCTCATTTTTGTCACACACAAGTGCATAACTTGCTTGATTTGAACGATATTGCACAAAAGGTGTGTTTTTGGCATTTGCAGGTAAATCGTGTGAATAAGGCGCATTTGGAGGCTATGGATTGCCCCGAGTGTGTCCAAGTATCCAAGACCACGTGGCGCTCCGCGACTGAGTCCCAAAAGTCATGAAAAGAAACTTTGAAGCATACTCGGGATGTCCAAGGATCAAGGGAAGTGAGGGAGATGCAAGGATGTTACCCAAAGCAACTCATTTTCCGACCAACAGAGGGTAGAATCGTCATAACTTTTGATGTAAAAATTACTTTTGATCCAAACCAATTGGTTTGATCCACGTTGCTGGTTTCACCTTCATTAATGTTGTAAGGAATCTTCTCCTCTTCAAGGATCTTGTATTTACTTTAAGTTTAATCAATGTTTGGTATTTTCCTTACCTTTCCTCCAGCTCATTTCATGTCTTCTTTAAATATGAGTGAGTAGTATAGTGGGGTTGGGTTGTGGGATGGTTAGCATCCCGTGACCGAGGGTGTAGCTTGATATTCTCTTTTAAAATCTCGTTTTCTAGCTTAAATATGTTTTAGGATTGATTTATGTATCGAAACGTAGAGGTGTTAATCTCTTTGATCAAGCGTAGGCAAGAGTTAAGCTACTTGTCACGTTTGACGCTTAGAGCCATGTCCCTCTTTGTGTTTGTCCAAATGTATCAAAAAGGGTCCGAATCTTGTTTAACACTTTTGTCGAGAAAAGAGAATAATCCAGCTCGTCCTTGTGTTGTGGGTGTTAACTATCCCTAAACCTAACCTTTAGTTTAACCTCCAGTCAAAAACCGTAGATAGGTTAAGTAGCCAGTTAACTAAATCATTCAGTTGGCCGTCTCAAAGCCGAACTAAAGGTTGGCGATCCTAACGCTAAAAACCCTTCATAAAGCAAACCTTCTGGCCTAGCTCCATTGGCTCCTTGTGGATTCGACCTCGGACTTCCGAGTTTATTGTGCTACAACCGACCTAGCCCTACGCTTGAGGCATGCTCTTATATCAACACACATTAAGGTCGCAAGCACAGACAAAGTGAGAAACTACACAAAATGGAAAATTGAAAGCAAAAAACAAGAAAGAGGTACCAATAAGTCAATAACTAATGCCATAGACCCTTTGCATTAATTCCACAACCGCGTCACCACCGGTGAAATTGCAACAATGTTTGGGACACAACACTCTACCATAACAGCCTACGCGCAAAGACTGTTGTGATTGGTATTGTGGTAGAGTGTTGTGTCTCTAGCGTTATTGGTGAAACTATACTACAAAGTCTTGGCGCCCGTTGGTATTGTGAGAGAGAGTTGTCCCTAGCGTTATTGGTGAAACTATACCACTAAGGCCTGGTTTGGCTAAATTGAAAAAATTAAATTTTTTTGGTTTTTTTGGTTGTCCTTATTTAAAAAATTCTTGCATTTGTTAGTTGTCGGTCGATTTTTTGTGGTTTCTTGGCTTGTCTCGACGAGAGGAATCTAAAAAATATAAAATTATTACCACAATATTTTGGGACACAACACTCTACCATAACAGCCTACGCACAAAGACTATTGTGATTGGTATTGTGGTAGAGTTTTGTGTCTCTAGCGTTATTGGTGAAACTATACTACAAAGTCTTGGCGCGCGTTGGTATTGTGAAAGAGAGTTGTCCCTAGCGTTATTGGTGAAACTATACCACTAAGTCTTGGCGCGTGCCTATGTACACACGCATTGCTTCATAGGCTTCTTTCCCCAGGGCCGGCCGTGTTGTATCATAAGCATCATTTTGGAGTGTTTGAGTATGTGGGAACACTCTCTGTTATTGTAATTGGGTAGTTTTTGTTTAGGTTTTTTTTTTTTTTTTCAATTCATAGCGAAAATTAACCATTAAACGAAGTTACTGTAGCTTTATCTTGTGTTCTTGATTTGGAGAAGCTTGTGCCATGTACGGGAACTAGAAATTGTCCGTGCCCGAAGGCACGGTTTGAACGATCATTACACACAAATAAACTCTACCTAAAGCACGACGCCACATCACCACCAAATTTTTTACGTGCAATATATCAACCTTTGCCCAACAAATCAGATAACCCAAGTATATTTATTGAAATTGTCCGTGCCAACTACACAAAACAATAACCCAATCATATTCATAGAAATTGTTCGTGCCTAAAGGCATGACACCTCATCTCTTTCTGGGAAGATGTTATTGTAATTTATGAGTATAGCCCAGTACTTAACTACCAAAAACAATGCCAAATTTAAAGCCATCTAATTCATGAGTATAATACTTAACCACAAGAAACAATGCCTAATGGCACATTGATCACATTTGGTGCATCACACTTTTATACATGAATCAACCAACCTAAAATAGTTTCAATTCACGATTGAAGAAAGATAAATGACTAATGAAACACCTACAAATTTTAATATAGAGAAAACTAAAGACATTAAAGAATATCTCTTCTATCTTCGTTCCCCATTAGAGATCACCCAGATACTTCACTTCAACACCACTCTTTTGAAAACCTTGTGTACCATAGCAAACATAAACATCAAGTCATACGGAAAAATCAAGTATATGTAAAATCAATCCACACCCAAGATAGAAAGAATGAAGTGGGAATTGAACCTAGAAACATGTAATGCATATGTCCTTTTGTTGCCATTTGTGCAACCCACAAAATAGTATCTAGAACAAATGTAGGTAATCATAGTTTATTTATTTTTGGGACAATTAACTTTAGAATCTCCAACATAATAGATCGAACTCGATCAAAATAAATTATAGTACAGGGGTATTTAGCCGGAGCCATTATCCTCTCCTATATGGCCACCATCACCACTTATTAAGCCTCGACTTCTCTCAAAATTTGCTTCTTTATTAAGCTTAAAACATGGTCTTTTTAACCTATTCCATTATGCTAAATTTAATTTCTAAAAATAGAGGCTTACGACAGCCAATGAAATCCAAGCTATGAACTAAAGCGGTTTAATTTCAGCAAGTATATATACCAAACTATTCATGAAAAAAAAAATAGTAACCAACGGAATAAAGAAAAACAATATATAAGGGAATAGAGTTTCTAATCGAGCAAATATTTGAGACAGTGAGGCACCAATGGTTTTTTGAATCCTTTACCCCTGAAACAATTAGGCACTAATCAATATTTTGCCCAATGAAATTTGGACAATTAGAACACCACCCACATTTATTCTATCTTTTACACTTTGTAACTCTTATCCTTAATTATGAAGTTAATTTTTGGTGGAAAAGAGTGAAAAAGGTTGCTGCCTTTATCGTATCCTGCACTTGAGAAGTGAAACGACAATTAAATTTACCTTATTATGATATCCCCATCAAAGTAGTCTTGTTGTATTTTCTCTTTTCATTCCACTCCTACATAACACCAAAAATGCGTGGATAAATAAGATCAAGATATGTGTGGATAAATAAAATAGTTTTACCTTTACTATAACAAAACCTCAGGATACACAGTGTTCGTCTTTGAATTGGATGTATCACTGGAAAGAAGGACACTTGTACGATCACCAGATGTGTGCATCTAGATAGCCTAAAGACTGGTATGCGCAAGTCAACCCCAACAAATTTTACAGATATTCCTTGCGATTTATTAATTGTTATTGCATATGCCAACCTGATTGGAAACTGACGCCTTGTCAACCGCTACTTGAGCATCCTCATGCGTCTCGATTCTTTTAGTCACTGGAATATCAACTTCTTCTACACCTATGCAATGCAACTTTAGTCATTGGAAGTCTATTACTATAAATGCATACCATTGGGTACGTCAAGTTCAACAATTTGCTATTCATTTGCTTCGGGAGCATTCTTATGCAGATGAACTTAATTTTTTGGACACGTGAGGCACACATATTTCTTCATTTAAAAAAAATAGCAATTTTTTCAAATAATATATATTTCAATGTAAGCAGATTAAAAATCGCAGTTTACCACTTTCATTCGTCCCTACTCGTTCAGTCACGTACAGGAACCATACTAATTTCATTCTCACTATTCATATACTGGACACACAAAAAGAAAGAGTGAGTAAATAAGAGAGAGAGTACGTAAGAGAGAAAAAAAACTCAAGGGAAAGAAAGAGTGAGAGTCAATAATTATTACTGCAATTCAATCAATAACGGTTTCAGAAGAATTCAAAAATTATGCAATTCAAGTTAATGATTTGCTAGACCATTCAGCAAGGAATGAAATGACTTTTCCGATCCCAAGAAAGAACTGAAAAAAAGAATGTATACAAAACCGTATATATGCTCAATATGTGAATAATTGTATGCATAATCGTGAAAAAGGGAAACAATGAAATACACTCATTGTCCTTGTAAAATCTGATCCAAAAAAAATCGTGAAATACAAAAAAACAAACTATTTCTTCTAAACCAAACTAAGGGATGGTTCAAATGAATAATTGTAGTCGAAAATGGCTTTTCCTTGGCCTCGCAATGAGATCAGCAATGGAGATGCATAATTGTAACGCCCCGAAAATTCGGAGACATTAATAAAATATTTAAAAGATTATTTTCACAAAAGAAATTCATAAATTTACTACGTCACCATTTCAAAAACATATGTCATTATATTACAACTGTTTCGAATAGATCAAAATATTACAGTTTCCAAATAAACTTAAAAGCTTCCAAAATAAAGTTGACTTAAGTTTTCGGCTTCTTTCTCAATAAGATTGAACTCGATCAAATCGTACGACACTTAAGTTCCATTTTCGGTACCTGGCGTTCGAGTTACCAGGGTACCATAGTACCATGAGCAATGACGCTTAGCAGCCAAAACCCACCCGAACCCACAACTTACAAGCAACAAGAAAATATAATTGAAATGCATTGACATAACAGAAAAATGGGACAATTAATCATTTTATTACTATTCTTTAACCTAAGTGAAATCTCGAATCTTATCCACAGATCCGTTCTTACCCATAACCTCTGGCACAGACACTAGTGTGGTCGACTCCCTTTTTCCAGATCCGGATGAAGACACATAAGTTATATACCCAGTATCCCATCCGCGACCATAAACTTGGATAAAAACTTCCCGGGTGCGCACGCGAGCACACTCTGTCCCGGTTTGTGACACAAGCACAATACCACCCTTATGTCCCGTCCCAACATCCGAGAGCCGATCACCACCATGCCGTGCCCAGAGTTTCGTAAATCAACACTTTCAACAAATCACCACCAATCAACCTCCAACAATTTTATCCCCAGATACCTTGTCCGGAATAACAATTCAAGCCCCAGATTCCTTGTCCGGAATCACAATCACAGCCTCACTTTATTCCATTTTTCGCTAACCCTATTTCAACGTCTAAGATGATAAGTCTGCACATCGCAACCAACCCGAGAATCTAATTGTCCAATCTATCAATGCAACAACATTTCACACCGATCAACATTTTTCGAAACATACTCGCATGCTATAACAACAAATAAATCCGCGATAGTAACAAATCATGTGACATGCAAATAACTTATCATACGATAAAGTTAATCATGCGATTCAATAATCCAACTAAACATACCAACATGCTAAAAATATTCAACCATGCGATAATACTAATCATGCGATTAAAACAAATTAAGTTATTTCTTTTATTCTTTCTTTTCTTTTTCGAAACTAAAGTCTACATTTAATTTACATCATGTCCAAGTGTTGATAAAATTAGAATAGTTCGTATTTGCACAAGTCTAGGATCGAATCGAAGTTACTTAACTTTGGGCCCGACGGGATTAGTTTTTAATATGCTAGGGGTGAGATTTACAAGCTAATCTAACTCAAGGGGTTAAATAGTAATTATTCTAAACTTTCTATATTTTCAGGCTGTTCTTCCGGCGGCTGCCTTCCCTTTCTTTTTAATAAAAAACAAACCAACAAAACAGAGGGCCATTCCAGCGGCTGCCTTTCTTTCTTTTAAAAGAAAAACAAAACAGAGGCAGTGGTGTTCAACGAAGTGGGCTTCCGGCCCGGGCTCAACCGGCGACATCGGGTCGAAATCTTATCACGCCGAAATACAAAACAATCAATACAGAACATAATATATATTTAGGGAGGTGAGTTCGGACTACCTCTCGTCCGGCGAAATAATTTACGGTGTGATTTTGGCGGCGGTTCGGAACGGCGATGGAGCTCGGCTGGATGGTGATGGTGTTCGGCTGTGGTGACCCGGGATGGAAGGAGGAGAAGGTGGTGGCTGCTCCGGTTGGTGAGAAAGATGAGCGGCGGCTGGAGGGTGGAGAATGGAGGGGTGGTGGCCCGGTGGAGGTGATGGCGGCAGGTGGGAGGTTGGGTCGACGGTTGGTGGCTGGCTGGTTGGTGTGGAGGAGGGACGGAGGAGTGGCGGTACACAGTGGCGGTGGTCCGGATGTAGTGGTGCTCGGCTGCCTTCTCTCTCTCTCTCTCTCTCTCTCTCTCTCTTCTGCCGAAATGGGAGGAAGGCTGGGAAAAAGAAATGGAAAGTGGGATATAAAATGGGTTTGGATTTTTGGAGGGAGGTTAATAACTCTTGGGCAATGATGTGTTGGATGGGATAGGAGGTATGGTGGGGGAGTGGGGGAGGGAGTCTGAATTTTTGCAGGGGAGAAGGTGGGTTTCGGCTGAATGAAGGGAGAAGGAGTGAGGTGGCGAGGTGATTGTGGAGTATTGGTTTGAGTTGGAAAAAAATGATCCAGTGCAACTCATGCACATACTAGAAAAATTACTCGTCGGATATGCACGCGCACAATCGATTACAGAAATAAAATTAGTGTGACAACATAAATAATATTTCGCATTAAATAAACTAACGAGCAAAATAATATTTTTGGTTTTGATATCTATTAATATTTATTAAAAATAACGGGTCTTTACAATAATCGTATATATGCTCAATATGAAACCAAGAACTACGCTCAGTGTCCTCCTCCTAAAATCTGATCCCCAAAAAAAAAAAACATGAAATACAAATGAGAATCTACTTCTTCTAAACCAAACTAACCGACGGTTCAAATGAAATTGTAGTCAAAAATGGCTTTTCCTTGGCCTTGCAATGGGATCAGCAATGGAGATGCATAATCGTATATATGCTCAATATGAAACCAAGAACTAGAAAAAAAAGGAATGAAATACAAAACCGTATAATTGTAGTCGAAAAAAATCTGTTCCAGAAAAAAAAAAAGGAAAAAAGAGAAGCAAGATAGAACCGTGCGTTGCGGGTAAACCGAAAGAAAACAATGAAATACACGCACCTCAATTTGCCGTTTCGGGAGCCGAGTGAAGGCGATGGGGGAGGAGAGAGGGAGAGAGTAAAATAATGGAATACAAAACAATCTATAATACAAATCCGTATATTGGTACGTTTAGGAACAGAATAGCAATTATTGCCATAAATTTTGAATTGCCTTTGATTGGCACTTTGATTTGCCTTCTTACCATAAATTATAAAGTGCCAATTTATGGTTTGCAATTGGTGCCGTTTTTAATGTTTGCCAATTTAGGGTTTAGGAATAGAATAGCAATTGTTGCCATTTTCAACTTTGCCTTGCCCACTTTGCATTGTCGTATAGGAAATGAATGACTGGGAAACCGTTTATTGCCAGGGTATTAGAATGGAAATGAATAAAGGGTTATGATTTATGCAGAAAAATGTGTACTAAATTTAACGGTCAAAATTTATACAGGAAAAATGTGTGGACCACCACACCGCCGCGATTCGTAATATAGATTCTTATGTTTAGTGAATAATTCTGGTCATACTTACCAAAAAAAAAAAAACTCTGGTCATAGTATTGTTTTTCAGGTTTTATGTTAACCAATACATGTTATTTTTCCTTTTTCTTGTTAGTTTGGATTTATTTTCCTTTTTTGTTGGTTTGAATATTTTGTCGCCTCGAAATCATCGTTGTGTGTTCCTCTAGGCTCCATCTATGCATCCACACTCCTACAAATAGATGTGTCCGTGACGGACACCCTGGGACGCGCAACACGCCGGGAACTGACATGGAAACACTACAGTGTGATTTATATGAATTTCAAAGTTTTTCAGGAGTAAATATTTGTAACTTCAAAAGTATTGGGTCAAAAATTGCCATGTCCGCATCCCCATCGTGTCCGTATCCTTGCTAATAGGGCTTTTTGGACTTCCAATGGAAGTATTTGACACTTGACAGTATTATTCATTCATCCATCAAGTTATTGAAGCTTGCCCATGGATTCCAACAATGAGTTTTGGAGCTTTATCATGACGGCTTTGAAAAAATTATTTAAAGGAGTAGTGATTTGAATCCCTTTTGTTAAGGACTGTAATCATAGATGTTCCTAAAAGGAAGACGTGCTCTATCTCTAATCCATATTCCACTCCACTTTGAAAGTCACTTATAAGTTATAACTACTGCCAAAGCTGCCATATTTTAGTTGAAAAACAGAACGTAAGCCCCCTTCACTTGGAATTCTCATTAATAGAACTAGGCCTTTCTTATTGTTGCGATTACTTTGTGGAAAATTTTGAAGGAACAACTCTTCATAAAGGTGTTTAGTTGGTTACCATTTCCCTGTCAGTGAGTGGAAGGAGTTTTTGTTTCCCTACTTAAAGTATATATAGTGCTTGCGACCAAATTGAGTGTCAAGATGGAGAGCGCCCTAAGCGTAGGGCTAGGTCGGTTGTAGCACAATAAACTCGGAAGTCCGAGGTCGAATCCACAGGGAGCCAATGGAGCTAGGCCAGAAGGTTTGGTTTACGAAGGTTTTTTAGCGTTAGGACCGCCAACCTTTAGTTCGGCTTTGAGACGGCCAACTTTTGATTGATGGAATTCTAATTACCAAAAAGACTAAAAAATGGAATTTGACAGGAAATAAAAGCGGCAAGGTCTAGGGGTTCATTCCGCCCATAACTTAGGTCGTTCAATGCTTCTCTTGATAACTCAAGTGGGAGTCATTGTCATTTGATCTCACTCGGAAGATTTAACCATGAAAATCAAATTTAACTCATACAACGGGGTTTGGAAATGGATGAAAACTCGTTTAGGCATTTTATCGAACACAAAGAGAGCCATGGTTCCAAGCATTGGGTGTGCCAAGAGACTTGTCTACACCCAATCAAAAAAATTAACATCTCTACGTTTAGACCAAAGATTAGAGCTTAACAAGTTCTTTGAGGCATTTTGGCAAATACTTAGGGTGACATAGCTCCAAGCATTATATGTGGCAAGAGATCAAGTCCTTGCCTACACATAATTAAAGAGGTTAACAACCCTAGGTTTTGTTACATAAAAAATGAACTTAATCTATTCTCAAACCACATTAAGCACAAGAAATGAGAGAAGCCATTAAACTACCTAAATCATAGGGTAGAAATCACCCTATGACCAAGCTTAAATCACTACTCACCCATAGTGGGTGTAAACACAAGGCAAAACGAAGAGAGATATGAAAACATGGGCAAAAACGAAAATGAAAGCTAGATTAATGAAGAACACAAGTATACTTACAACATTAATGAAGGAAATCTACCCTAAAACCTTTGCAATCCCCCTCCTTTGAAGAGAGAAGGAGAGCTTAAGAAGAGAGGAGAAGAGGGAGGTAGAGAGAGAAAATGAAAAATGGAGAATGCCCTAGAATCGGGCTAAGGGTGGTATATATACCCCCTTTACAAAAAAAACTACAAAAATGCCACTGAAATGTCCGCGCAGGAGTGAGGGATCGATCCCTAGTCAGAGGGGGATCGATCCCTGTTGTTTCTGAAGCTTTCTGATGGTGGGGGATCGATCCCTAAACATTGGGGGATCGATCCCTAAGCTTGCTGGATTCTGCAGACACATTTTCAACTTCGCGGGCTCGCTTCGGACACTCCCGAACTCGGATTTTAGTGTTTTTCGAACCATTGGAAAGCTTGTTGAGTCTACTTTCTAACCCAAGTGGTTTGGATCAAAAATAATTTTTACATCAAAAGTTATGATGATTCTACCCTCAGCTGGTCGGAAAATGAGTTGCTTTGGGTAACATCCTTGCATCTCCCTCACTTCCCTTGATCCTTAGACATCCCGAGTATGCTTCAAAGCTTCTTTTCATGACTCTTGGGACTCGGTCACGGAGTGCCACGTGGTGTTGGGTACTTGGACACCCTCGGGACTATCCATGGCCTTCAAATGCGCCTTATTCACACGATGTACCTGCAAATGCCAAAAACACACCTTTCGTGCAATATCGTTCAAATCAAGCAAGTTATGCACTTGTGTGTGACAAAAATGAGGGGGATAAGCCCTATTATTTACACTATTGAGGGCTTATGACACCCTCCAACTTAGACTTTGCTAGTCCCTAGCAAACTAAAGCAAAAATATAACTAATGACGCTATGCAGTCTTCCCCCGAAACAAGATACGGCAACTATGCTCAACGACACTCGGTAAGAATCCAGACAAACACCCTTTCGAACTCAATCACATGCAACCCACGCACATGCATACAATGAACTAAGGTGAACAAATTATGCCAACGGTCAAGCAACACACATCCACCTTGAATTTCAATTCCAAGACTCAAAAGAGCGTACTCTGATATGAACTTGTACAAGGTAATAAACAAAAACATCCCATGATAAGCGCTAGCAAGAATCGCAATAGCAAGAGACAAAAAGTTATGCATGCTAATCAAAAGAGCGCCAACAAAGAGAGTTATTCAGAAACAAACTAAGCTAACGGAAACTTCATACTAAAATAGCATTAAATATCGATCATGCATCAAAAGGAGTTAGATGAGCGTACAAAAGATCAACGGAGGACTTTAGTAGCTTATAATGACCTTGGTGCCAAGAAAAGGGAAACAAAAGGGGTAGCGGCCATAACTTTGCTTGGTTTCAACTACCCTTGGCCACTACCTTCCCCTAGACTACCCAACCATGGCCTCAAGCCAGCCACCAAGTAGATTGCCCAAAAGGAAGCTACAAAGAAGACAATAAAGAAAATCTACTAGATTAATCCTACTAAACTATTACCACCGACTCCACCACATTGTCCTTATCATCCGGCACCTCACGATATTGAGTCTCGAGCTCCCCCTCCTTATCGGACTCTTTCTTATCCAAAATATATGCTAGCCCGGAGGTCTAACCAATCCTCACATCATAGTAGTCAACCCTCTTTCGAATCCCATTTTGCTCTTTCATAGCATTTCTTTGAGGAATAGGGTCATTTGAGATGAGATTTGTAGTGAGAGAGATTGAGGGGCCAATTCCAAGAGCTTTGGAGAGGGAGATGAAAATTTGAGGCTTTAGTTTTTGTAGTGGGAGATGAGAGATAAGGGATCACATATCAATTCTTTGCCCTTTTTGCATCCCAACCACTTCTATCACATTCACACCACCCTCAAATCTCCTTAGATCATTGAAACACAATTTCACACAACCCTCCAAACATCCGGTTACCTAAGTTTAAACAATGGAAGAGACTCGGACTATAGTTCAACAATTTAGGACGAGGGGACACATTTGTGGTTTTATCATGCAAAAATTGCCTTGTATCATGTCCTACGAACGCCAATCAACTCCAATATGATGCTTAAAAGATATCTCAACTACTCAAGTATGAACAAACGGATATTATTTACGCAAGTGCGGAAAGAGAGACAAACAAGCATGGGATGCTTCAAAAAGAACTTCAACTCTAAGCGATGCATACTACTTGACACACATTGGAGCTCAATTTGTTCAACAAAGTTCACATATATGCATGCAGCATAGATTCAACACATAATCAAATTCGACGGGGTGCACGACTTCTGCTATTATTAGGGAAAATTGAGCATAATCTAAGTATCTAGCACTTGAAATCATTAATTACAAGGAAAAATTGCACAAAAAATTTAAAATTTTCTATGCATACCAAGAACGAAATAAACTTAAAGCATAAACCATCCCCCAACTTGAAATATGCAGTGTCCTCAATGCAAAAGACAGTAAATAAGAGAGGGATAGAACAAAAATGTACCGATGGGGTGGAATGTCAACCACCCGATACCTCGACCAAGTTGGAGGATTTTGCGCCATTGCCTTCGTTCGTCATTGGGACTGCTTCCACGGCCCACTCGTTCGGCTCCGCCGTCGGAACCAAAGCTAGTCGCACAAGGCCATTGCCGGAGCTTTCTTGGGCTTACAACCGCGACACATAGTCGCACCCATGCTTAGAGCTCCTGAATGCCTCACTCACCCCGGCTTTTAGACCCAAACTACCAAGGCTGGTGCGGTAGCGTGTTACCCTGCAAAAGACTTAAGAACCAACTACCTACTTGGAGCCAAATGACATTAGTACCAACTTGCTATGTTAGCCAAGTCCAAAAATTGACAAGTAAAATTAAATCCACCAAATCTTTACGCGATCGCACGGGTACTACTTTTCTCCCCATCTCTCACTTCGCGGGCTCGCTCCGGACACTCCCGAACTCGGATTTTGGTGTTTTTCGAACCATTGGAAAGTTTGTTGAGTCTACTTTCTAACCCAAGTGGTTTGGATCAAAAATAATTTTTACATCAAAAGTTATGATGATTCTACCCTCAACTGGTCGGAAAATGAGTTGCTTTGGGTAACATCCTTGCATCTCCCTCACTTCCCTTGATCCTTGGACATCCCGAGTATGCTTCAAAGCTTCTTTTCATGACTCTTGGGACTCGGTCACGGATTGCCACGTGGTCTTGGGTACTTGGACACCCTCGGGACTATCCATGGCCTTCAAATGCGCCTTATTCACGCGATTTACCTGCAAATGCCAAAAACACACCTTTCATGTAATATCGTTCAAATCAAACAAGTTATGCACTTGTGTGTGACAAAAATAAGGGGATAAGCCCTATTATTTACACTATTGAGGGGTTATCATATAGCTTGTTTATGCTTTGCAGGTTGCTGATTTCATTGTGGAGTACTAGTCTCTGCTTGAGAATTTGGAACTTGATGTATTGGGAGTTAAAATCATCTTCTGTAAATTGTGCTAGTTTTCATATCTCTAATGAACGGGCAGAGCAGAAGAGAAGTTGCTTTGATTGAGACGGTAAGATGCCATCTAATTATTTCTCCATCATAAGCGCCGCATTCAAGCGGGAAATCCCAAGGTCAATTGCTGGGCAAGAATGTGTGGTTCAAGACTCGGTCGGAGTTCTTATTGATCATGGGAAATTGTTGTTTGGCTGCACAAGGTCATTCCATTCCTCACCTTTTTCGGCATTTAGTGATCTTCATGTGCTTCTACGACCTGGAACTGTTGTCGCTGCCCAATCAAATTTGCAATTAGTGAATCGAAGAAGGAATATTTCATTTATTGGGGCACTTTCTCGCACATTCTCTATTCCATCAGTTTCAGGTTTGTAGGTATCACGTTGATCGCCTGCTATCTGAACCCAGCAATTTTCCTGCGTATATAGAGTCTCAGAAGACAACAATGGCTGTTTGTGGCTCTAGGGCTGTATTTGGTGACTGTTCCTTAAATAATCTAGCTTCAAAAGTTGGGAACCTAAATATGTCAACAACAACTTCTTCTACTGTTTGCAGCAATGTAAGCTTCGAGGCTTTTGACAACTGCAGAAAAGCCTGCATGAGTTTGAGAAGTAAGGAACAGTCCAAAAATCTATTTTGTTGTGAATATTTTACATAGACAACGTTACAAGGAGGAGGGGCAACTCTACTCCATTCTTGGGGCTTGGAATTAAGTGCTTCCACAGCTCATCTACTGCAAATTCCTCTGTTGGGGCCGGGCCGCCCCTGAAGTGTCCTTTGATAACTCTGGACGTGAGGACCAACTTGCTAGTGCTGCAGTTACTTCAAAAAAGTACGTTTTCTTCATGATTTTGATTGTTTTTGGTAATTTAAGGAATGAAATTGTGTTATTTTATTGGACTGATGTCGCGAAAACTTCTCTTATTAATATGCTATTGGTATATGACTGTTGATACTTGAGATACTGATGTCAATGACATGTCTAATAAGGTTGGTGAGGTTTCCATTTGAGTGTCAATTTAACTTTATGAACACATGTTGGGAGCAGTTTATCCTCTAATGGTACAGTTCTGATAAACTGATCCTACAGGTAATTTTCATTGTTTCATGTCCAGTTTGTGTCATAAGAGGTGCATGATAACCATCTTTGCGGTGTAGTCGGGCTTTCCTGTACTCTGTATGGTTTCAGATACAAAACTAAAGACTTCTTACGTAACCTGCCTCTCCACATCTATCTGCTGAGTACCTTTCTGTTATAAAAAGGATGCCAGTAGTATTCAGATAACTTTTCTTTTCAAATGAGCATTTCTATTGCTCCATCCACCTCTTCTTGGCACGTTTGTAATGTGAACTTTATCCAATATGGACTTGGGCAAGACCTCGTCAGTGTGGTCATTCAGGGAATTGATTTCTTCGCACTATTGATTTTGCCTTTCTGATAGTATAATATTTATGACAGGACATAAGTCATGGTGTTTGGTATATAATCTCACTGATGACTACTGATGATTTACCATCTCGGAGTCTTAATGTTATCAGGAGCTGATTTTCTACTAAAATATGATTCTGTGAAAAGTTCTTCACTCCTGTAAATACAAGTTGATAGTGTTGTAGTGTTTTCAATCAGTTATCATATACGTTGCTCGGCATTGACTGCAGGAATGACCTAGGAGGGAGCACACTGAAGCTAATTTCAGGGTCGTGCTATCTGCCTCATCCAGACAAAGAAGAAACTGGTGGAGAGGACGCTCACTTTATTTGTGCAGATGAACAAGCAATTGGTGTAGCGGACGGTGTTGGTGGTTGGGCTGATATCGGAATTGATTCAGGGCTTTTTTCTAGGGAACTAATGTCTTATTCAGTTGCTGCAGTTCAAGAGGAGCCTAAGGGGTCTATTGACCCGGCCAGGGTATTGGAGAAAGCTCACTCGAGTACTAAAGCCAAAGGTTCCTCAACTGCTAGTATTATAGCACTAACAGACCAGGTATGCTTCTTTCAGTTCGGGTACCTTCCTCTGCTACAATGCTTGTTCATAGTTACTGTTTGGTTGAGCAATCCGGTTCAAGTTCATTTGACCCCTTTTCCCCTACTTAGTAAGCTTCATATGACTTCTTTGGTGGGAAATAAAGGGGGAAAGATCCATATCTAGTTCCTCTTTGCTTTCTAATCAGAAACAATATGCATCCTTTTCTGGCAATAATGGGATATGATATGGATATCAGCCTGTCCTCCAGTAATTTATCCTCCTTTTTGAATCAGTGGTTACTTGTCTTTGGATGTTTTATTCCCATACAGTGAGATGATATTGCTTTCTCTTGTTTACGTCCACTGTATTTTTCCACTTTGTCACGAGACCTTGAGATTGCTTTGACTATCAAATGTTTCTTCATGCATCTAGGGAATGAATGTGAAAGTTTGCCATATTACTCGAGCACTCCTTGGACATTAAATTTCAACTGTTGGGGCTTGGACTTGATGTGTTAAAAGCTTGGTAAACCTTGAATTGGGATTCAAACTTGGTCAAAGAGCATACTTTGGACGTTTCCTCGCTCCTTCATATTAGGGCCTGGGTTAACATCATTGTCCTTGATGGAAGGAACTGATATCTGGGTTTAAGGCCAAGTTTAGGCCATTCAATTGGAAATTTTTTGCTTTTGGTTGTCTTATTATATAGTCACGAAGGTTTTCTTTGGTACAAAACAACTGGAACAACCAGTTTCTATGTTCTACAGAAAAGGACTTATCATTCTGCTTTGGTTTTCAGGGTCTTCACGCCATTAACTTAGGAGACAGTGGCTTTATAGTGGTTAGAGATGGATGCACCATATTCCGATCCCCTGTACAGCAACATGATTTCAGTTTTACATACCAATTGGAGAGTGGAAATGGTGGTGATTTGCCCAGCTCTGGTCAGGTCAGTTATTGAGTGTGCTCTTCATGCAACTAGTTTCTATTTTGTTGGATTTGCAGATTAAAAATTTGTGAGTGCTTATGTTTGGTAATTTTAATCCGTTTTTTACCAAGTGATAATGCAGCTCCTCCCTCTCATCCTTTCCTAAACCTTGGCCGTTAGCTTTTCTTAAGTTCTTGCTATTAGTCGACTACTTTTACGTCTTCAGTGTGTTGAATATTGCTTGTGACATTTTCGTGCGCTTGACCAGCATTTGTGAGTTTGACTTCAATGTGTTGCTCTGTTAGTTCACAAAAGAACCAGTATCTTGTTCACCGAGCAATTTTGGTTGTATAAAGATCGGTTGTTGATCTGAAGCAAAGAGATTCTATAAAGATCAGTGTTGTTTTTCAACATTATTTTTATTTACTCCTGATTGTGGAATTGATGGAACACCTGTGGGACTTGTGTTTGTTTGCAGGTGTTTACAATTCCTGTTGCCCCAGGAGATGTTGTAATTGCTGGAACCGATGGACTGTTTGACAATTTGTACAACAATGAGGTTAATACAGTGGCGGTTCATGCCGCCAGGACTGGATTGGGGCCTCAGGTTACAGCTCAGAAGATAGCAGCACTTGCCCGCCAACGAGCGCTGGACAAGAATAGACAGACACCTTTCTCCACTGCTGCACTAGATGCTGGGTTACGTTATTATGGTGGCAAACTCGATGACATTACTGTTGTCGTTTCCTATATTACTGGCACCAGCAACGTATGACTCCTCTCTCTCTCTCTCTCTCTCTCTCTCTCTCTCTCTCTCATACATTCAGTCCACATACTCCCTCCACCTTTCGTTGTTAGTCCTGCTTTCCATTTTTGAATCTTCCAAAATAGAAGTCCTCTTTGAAAAGTTGAAACTTAAAAGATGTGTGCATAAATTTGCCTTAAAATTACTTGTGCAAAAGTGAGAATTAGAGGGTAGTATTGGGAATAGATGTTTTTAAAGTTGAATTTAAAAGGTTGGAATTTACGAAATGGACGAATATTGGGAGACGGGGTATGTGGATAATTATGGATGTGCTCAAAGCCTCAAATATCCTAGAGCACCCTAGCGAATGATGACGTTGTGATTCCTATGCTGCACTGCATACCTGGTATTATAATAATATACATGTTTTCCCCCGCTCCAGATATCTGTGTGTGTTCAATTGTAGACATCTGTATAGTTTTACATTCTCACTGCGAGCATACTTAATGGAGTTTTTGAATTTATGTATGAGCAACAATTGTGTCATACGGCAACTCAATAATGGGTCTAGCACCATGTTTGTTTCAGAAAACAGCATAAAACTTAATCGCGGCAAGTAGTGTTTCAAAGTGTTGAGCTAATGTACTTAAAAGAGAGTAAAAAATTGTGTTGAGCTAATGTAGCTATTGGAGATCTCAATAATGCTACTACTTGTGTGCGAGATCGAGCCTCAGGAGTTTTGTGAAACTCTGCTTATGATGAGTGATATGTAATGGTAGTTAATCCTTCCTATCATGTGGCCGTTTGTCCAGCTTAGAGCACAGTCAGAAATGCATACTCAAAACTCTCTAAATCCAATATACGAGTTAATCCTTTTCTAGGCATTTTGCTTGGGCAGGACTTTACTATTTTGCTGAATAAAACTCAACCCGAGGGGAGTGAGGGGGTTTGCCGGGGTCGTTACTTTCACTGTAGGAAAGGTCTTTCATAGTTTCGCATTCAGGAAAACTTGTTATGGTTATGCGGCTATATAGAACAGGCAGGCAGGGCTTCTGGTGTTTGGCTGCCCTAATAAAATTGATAAAAATTCCATTGATTGCAGGGATTACTCTGTAGACTATGGTTCCCCCGGTTTCTGTGTTATCGATCACCTTTGGTGAATCTACCCTTCAGATGCTCCCCCCACCATATGGGGAAGAAGGAAATGCTTAATGATTCTGGACACTCGTGTAGACTTGGTTCTAATGCTTGTTTCTTTTTTGTTATGCAGGAGTTGTCTTCTCACTCAGCTTGTGAATCTGGTTAAAGACTCGTTGCACCAGTCCCTTGTTACGAATCAACAATCTGGTTTCAAATCATTCAGGTTGATTGGAATGGTGAGGGAGTTGAAGCACCATTCACCCTATGTTTTCCGCTCTAGCTAATGAACCTGACTTGTTACGCGCTCTTGAACCACTACTTTGTTGTACATAGACTCGAATACTTTTCCCGGCATTTTTGCTAGGGCTAGGGGATAGGTTTTTGGGTATGGGGCGGATTCTTGTTGCTATTTGATATGATATGACTTGAGTTAAAGAAACTGACTCAAAGATAGTTCAAACCTTGTGTAGCCATGACATAATTTTGAGGTCTTATCAAGTTAATGGTCAATGGTTCTAATTTGAGCATGATTTACGAAGTTAGTTGTGTTGATGAAGGATCAGCGTTGAAAACTTGGGAAGATTGCTTGCATTCGGATAATGGTACTTTGTGATGCTTAATGTTGGCTCCAGAAATATACTCCTAGATTTTTTCTAATATATCAGGGCGTCTGGTCAAGTCACAAGCACCTCAACTAATTTTTTGGTGACCAATTTCACCATCTATGAGCAGGAATCCAAATAAAGTTGGGTCATTTACGGATTCTTAGAATCATCGACTTGGTCGTCTATGCAAAAAAAAAAAAAAAAAGTCCATTGGATGCGTATAGGCACAAGCGAGTGCGTGTGGCTTTCAGTTCTAATTAATTTAATTTTTTGGTGTGAATTACTTACTCGACGAGCTAATAAAATAAAGTGTTCACTGAAGTTGCGAGATTTGATACGAGTCCCATTTAAACTCACAACCTGTCACAATCTAAATCACCTCCACCTTTTCTGTTTGGTGGCAACTAGCAACACATTGGTGACCCATCTGATGGTCTTAAAAGTTGTGTTTTTGGCTCTCTGGGTATACTCCAAGTTTCCAAACCAAATGGAATGAATAGGTTGCCAGTGTCCAAAATCAAGAACGAGAAAGAATGAATTCAAGGGTCCACCAATCTTGTGTTTATCTGTTGATTCCACAAAAAAGGAGGAAAAGCAAACAAGAAAACAATAACCATAGACTCGCAAAAAAAAAAGGATTAGGCGGGGACCTGTCAGTAATCTGAGTTTTGATGACAAAAAAATGAACCCTGCTACACACATACAATTTGTGGACAGATTATGTTGTGGGGCCCATTACGGGTTTCACACAAATAATCTGAGCTGTTCATTAAATGTAAAACATTTTTTCAATGGTCTCCTGCAAAAAAATCATCTCAATCCGATACCTATAGATACTCGATCCAATCATCCAACTTTTCATTATTCTAAAATCTGAATGGAAAGTTAAACGATTGGATCGAGCATTTATAGGTATCAGATTGACCTGATTTTTGGCAGGAACCCTTAGAAAAATAGTTTACATTTAATGAACGGCTCGAATCATTTGTGTGAGACCCGTAATGGGCCTCATAACGAAATCTGTGCATAAATTATCTATGTGTAGACTTTCTGCAAAAAAAAAAAAAAAAACCAACCCAACACAAGATGTTCATGGAATCATGGACCATTTTACTCACGCTTGCACATTGTGTGAGCAGGGGCAATGCGATAAAGGGACCAGGGGTGTCCCCGTGAACCCCCTGGATTTTGATATTTTTACTACTACTCCTAGTTTTTTGTTTTTTTTTTCTTTAACTTCTTTTCAACTCTCTCCTTAAAAGATACTACATTAATATATATTCACCCTAAGACTCCGTTTGTTTTGATGTAAAATATTTTCTTTGAAAACAAACTTCAAACTTTTACTTTCTGGTGTTTAGTTGACACTTGAAATATTTTTAGAAATTGACAAAATAGTGTAGAGAGAGAGAGAGAGAAGAGGGTTTAAACTGTGGAGAGATCTAAAAATATCGGAATTGATCGTGGATCAAGACTGACGATTGAGGAAACTGGGCAGTAAGAATTGCAGTAGAGGGCAGCGGGTTTATTTTGGAAAATAACTTACAGAAGATTTAAGAGTAAGTCATTTTCATCAAATTAATGGAAAATATTTTACACGTAAAATATTTTTCTTAATTTTCACACAACCAAACAACGGAAAATACGTAAAATATTTTACCGGAAAACATTTTGCGCCCAAACAAACAGAGCCTAGTGAGATTCCTAATATAGTATTCAAATATTACACTTTCATGTGTAGAATATTTTAATTTTCGCGCTGTGTTTGGAGATTTTTAAAAAACGTGCACTCGAATTTTTTATGCATAGTGAAAACTGGTTAGATTTTGTACTCCCTCCGTCCCTAAATAAGTGTCCGGCGCGTAAAACTAGGCCTTACAAAAAATGCATATTTTTCGTTAAAGAATTTAATTTTTTTCCACAATCTAATAGAACCCATTGTCATCTACTGATTTGTGAAAAAAATTTAATTTTTTTAACGAAACAAATGCATTTTTTTAAAGACCTAGGTTTGCGCGCCGGACACTTATTTAGGGACGATGGGAGTATCATTTTTTTTTTTTTTGGGTCAAACGGAAAGATTTGGTATCATTTGCTTATGCTCTGCCCATGGAAAGTTTTCTCAAGATTATGATCGAAAAGTTTCTTGTCTCAATTTTATGGATCCGCCATTATGTGAATGTGTATACGAATATATGTATTATGATGGATGTGGTTGGCGAATGATTCTCATATCATCGCTCTATTGAAACGTGTGGATGTTTTATTTTTTTGATAATCATAGAGGAGTGGAGAACGAAAGTGAATAGCCCAGCTACTATGTTTTGGGCATTGATCAGTTTTTTTGTTGTTGCTATTCTTTAAATTTAATCTACTCTGTCTTAGAAAATTTGGGAAGGGAATAGATGCTTATGGAAATCAAACCTTATTCATGTACATAAGGCAGTTTGCATGGTAGGAATCTTGAGGAAGAATGGGAATGTGATGTCATACTTTCATGATTCCGACGTTTGGAAGGAACATGAATAGAAATGTGATGCCGCACTCTCAGAATTCCCGTGTTTGGGAGAGACAGAAATAGGATTGTGATTCTTGACGACACATCCGATCAGGAATCACATTACCAGATAGAGTGGGAATTTGATTCCTCCTTTACCCCATGGGAATCTTAGATTCCTGGCTCAATCAATAAAAAAAGGAAATATTGATTTTGATAATTTCCAAAAAAAAATTGATTCCTGCAAAAGATTATTCAACTAATCCAAACACTAGAATGAAATTATTTCAGGTATCGTATTCCTAGGAATTTCATTCCTAGCAAATCATATTCCTATTCTCACTCAATAAAATTCCTAGGAATTTGATTCCTAGTAATTACATTCCTATTTTTATTGAAGATTCCAATCAGTATAAAGAAAGTACCAACTGCACTCTTCTCTAGTTACGGTCATTGATCATTGAGAGGCTTCAAATCAATTACGTAGCTCGAAAAGGCTAGTTACCCGGAAGTTTCAATGGGTCCACCAAAGACACAAGTGGAAGAGAGCCCCTCTCACAACACTACTTGCATTAATAATAAACAATCAAAAAAATTATTCAAGATTATCCAAAAATTGTTCTCCTGGTTTTTTTGTTATTATTCAAAAAAAATCCGTGTTTGTTGGGTTAATCAAAAAAACCCAAAATTTTTAGAATATTTGGGTAAAAATAAAAAATATTTATTTTTTCGATTCTTCTCGACAAAATAAATTAATAAAATTTAACGCAAAATTAACAAATACAAATTTTTTAAATAAGGACAACGTTCCTGCTTTTGAGTAATGGGATATATACTAGTACTGCAGAGTAATTTTCTTCGACTGTAAATCGAAAGCGATGGGTATGATTGAATTCGAGCTAGATTCATGCAAAGCTGTCTGGGACTCTGATTCATAATTTTGTAAAGCATATTGTACGAACCTATGAGTACGGTGGTACAATGCGAGTAGGGCTGTGCTAAGGATAAATAAAATGGGTAAAGAAAAAACCCTTCAACTACCTTATGTCTTTTTTTCTTTGGTGTCGGGGGTGTTTAGGGTAGCTTAGACGTACATCAACTATTCTCCTTTCTTATCCGGTCAAAGGCATGCCGTCACGCCAGGTCTAGAAAATTCACAAAAAATTTAATTTTTGCGACATGACTTCAAAAAATCGAACATCAGACAATTGTACGGGAAGCACACCCACCAATCACTCAGAGTAACCCTTAGAGTTAGCTACTGATTTTGGCACTATCCAAATTGTTAATCGTGAAAATTAACTCTGCACTGATTTTCTCACTTTCCAAAGTTAACAATTTGGAGAGTGCGTTTAACAATTTGAAGAGTGCATTAACAATTTGAAGAGTGCGAAAATCACTCGCTTTATCAAGTTACCTTTTTTGTCAAGTTTTGCCTCTCAAACTTCCATTAGGGATACTTAAGTACTGTTAACGTTATTAATGTCCTTAATACGGGCGAAAACAAAATCCTGATTTGTGCACGTCATTCATGTTTCAAGGAGATGCGGAATTAGCTTTGTTTTAGTGTTAATTAAAAAAGGAAAATATCTAGTTAGTAGGACCCACAATAACCCTTAATCTTTCTTTCTTTTTTTCTTTCTTTTTTATAATTGAGCTTTTAATATTCATACGGATGTATTTCTTTCTAGTTTGTTTTGTTATATTCAACGCTAAAAGTGTTCGAACTAATTTACGAGTACTTTGACTAACTTCTTTTTTAGTCCGACGAAGATATATCATTTACACAGAAATTAAGAGATTCACTACTGAACTCCTGCGGACTGGCTCAAAAGAACTTACCACCGTCATTTCAGCAACTTGAGCCCACTGATAGAATTCATTTTTTTTCATAAAGAAAAGCAAACACGGATTTAGGATTTGATTCTCAAGTGTGTTATCCGTTCCCTTGTTCGGTTTAGTACTGTACGAGAAATTTATTCAGCTTTATTGGACTCTCGCTAATAGAATTGGTTCTCCTCGTCTTCTTTTTTTTTTTTTTTTGTTCCCTCAAAAATGATAAGTGGATCTATTATTTTACCCAATACTCAGTTACAAAATTACAAAAAAAAAAATTAGGCAAACGTTTCTCTTTTATTGGTCATAATAAAAGGCAAACATTTTCTCTGATATAATCAGTAAATACAACCGAATCATAAGATTCCAAAATCAAAACTGCAGTATTTAACGACAAAGCAAAACGTAAATAAAACCACAAATTGGGAGATGAAGAGACAGAAGAAAACAAAAAAGAGAGAGACAGAGAGAGTGACAGAAGAGACACCGTTCGTGTGACTAGAGAGAGAGAGGAGAGAGAGAGAGAGGGCTACTTTTGGTAGGAGTGGTTCAGTCTTTAACTTCGGAAATGGGGGTCTCAGTCTTTTCTTGTTTCTCTTCTTATCTTCTTTATTTTGTTCGGATTCCAAGCTAGGATTCTGTTTAGTTGCTTCAAAATTGAATTTCTCTTTTTGAGCAAAAAAGAGCTTGAAGATCAGTGAGCAATATGTTTTACCTGCGTTTTGTCAGATAATTACACTCTGGGTTTTACTGTGGCTTCCTTTTTCATGGCAATTCTCTCCAAATCTGTGAGTTTACTCTCTCTCTCTCTCTCTCTCTCTCTCTCTCTAATTGCCTTGTTAGTTGATCTGGGTTTCTCTCATTCTCTTGGGCAAGATTAGATTCAGGAATATCTCTCCATTTCACTGCCATTTGTTGCTCTTATCATGATCTGTGAGTTTAAGCATGACTTGGGTGTTTTTGTTCTGTTCTGTTACGGAGTATTTTATTTTATTGCCCTACTTTTTTCGGTTTTTTGGGTGCATAATTTCAGTAGAGGTAACGTTAATTCTACAGATTTCAAAGAGTATATTTTTAAGAATCCTCTTGTTTTTTTGGTTCATTCATGTGGTTGTTTACTTGTTTCTTTCATATTCTGGCAAAATGCGTGAAAATTCTGCTTTTCTGTTCATGGATTAGCAAGTTCTTGTTTTTCTCTGGGGAAATGCAACTGCTAAGCTTGGGGTTTGCAGCTAATCAGTCTTTGAACAATACTCTGGGTAGCCGAGCGGTAAACGGCTCTCCCCCACAGGGTTTGGGATCATAAGGTTGCAGGTTTGAGGTGTGCGGATGACGCCCCTTGTGCCTTGCGACTGTGCTGGCCTGAATGTGTCTCAATAGCCCTTGGGTAGGGTGGTAGAAATCTTTGGGTAATTAGTCCTTCATTGGATCCACCGCAGTTTTGAGTCACTATGATCACACCCAGGGAGGTTGCTATAGCTGCTCGCCTCCACTCTTTTTATTGAGCTAAAAAATAACAATGTTGAGCCCTTTGGAGCTGTCTCGCCTATGTAATTTCTTGAAAACCTGCTTGATTGTGCTGACTTTCAAAGTTTTATTTTGATCCATTTCTTCAATAACCTCTATCTTATTTTGAAAAATGGTGAAAAGCCTAGTTTTTTTTTTTTCATGATCTACCTAATCCGCGTTCTAAGAGGCCTCCATTATCAATAGCTTCTATCTTATTCTGGAAAAAGGTGAAAATGCTAGTTTTGGGTATTAATTAGCAAATTCAAGCTGTTGGTTTATGGTGTTTCATTTGCAGGTGATTGGATTAGGTTTCTAAAATCCCTTCCTTTAGCTTCTGAGGGCTCTTGAATTGTGTTTGGTACATCAGGAAGTACACTAGGAAACTAGTGCAATGATCATTACCACGTATAAGGATTAAAATAATTAAACGATGAAATCCATTTTCCACTGCTCAAATAGATTAAAGTTACATGCAAAAGCAGCAAAACATATTTAGTTGTTTTGTTGCCCCATGGTGGGGATCGTGGAGTGTCACAACCTGCCTAAGAAAATTGAAATATTTGTAGCATCCGATTCTTTCGTTTCTGTGTAGAATTAAGTTCTCTCTCGCTAGCAAATATGCTTTTCTGCTTACTTTTTCACTCAATGCATGGACCGTATAAATCTTGCAATTTTCCAAAGGTCATTAACTGCTTTTTACTAAGAGAACTAGTGGACTTGTGCCCGGGAAGAAAATACTGAATTGAGAGTTGGAAAATTCAAAATTCAAAGAGGAAATTGAAATTTCTTTTGCCACGCCTTCCAGTTATATTCTTTGGAGTAGACTTATTCTCTCTCTCTCTCTCTCTCTCTCTCTCTCTCTCTCAAATATGCTTTTCTGCTTCCTTCTCTAGTGACTGTATCCTTAATATTTATTCACTTTAGGTCCTGTTGTCTTAGATTCGTCCATATGTACAGGTATGACTGGCCTTGAGTAACTCCCATTCTCACTATCTGAAGCAACATGAAACTAGGATCAAAGAAAGGATGGAAACCAAATGTGCCGTTGCGATTGAGGGGCAAATCAACTACTCGTTTTTGCATATTTCCCAAAATCAAACCCGCTAATTATGGTCCTGGCAATACACCAGTTTATCTCAATGTGTATGACTTGACACCAATGAATGGCTATGTCTATTGGGCTGGTTTTGGCATTTTTCACTCTGGTGTTGAAGGTAAAAGTCACCTGCTTTATCCTTATCCTCCTTTCTGATATGGACTTCATTTTTATCTGCTGTTTGTTTCTCTATGTGCTTTTGTTTTCTCCTCAGTTGTTTGGATGTCCCTCATTAGTTATGCACCTAGTTTCGCAGTATTTGGATTTGAATTATCAACTATGTTTTGGAAAAAGTTAAATAGAGATTTGTCTGGTCTTGGGGAATGGTTGCAGTTATGAGGGCTACAGATACATTTAAGTACCAAGGGCATTTGTGGCTCTAAGTACTGAGCCAAGGTATATTATAATTTGTACTAACCTTTTAACTTCTTTTAAGATTTGACGGCCCAAACCCAAAACATTACACCCCACTAGCACAAGGCATGGAATCTTTTGGAAATTCTTTCCTAACTTCCTAAAGATGCTCTGTCGTGCTTGTTGACTCCTCCAGATAGTTGATGCTGTGCCAGTGTTAACCAATTGGCATGAGCCACATGACAATTCCCTTTCTAAACTCTAATCTCATTTTTGTCACGAAGTGATGATGGAAGGAAAAGGAAAGAGGAAGAAGTTGATACTTTCCTACCTTTAGTGCGAAGGATGAGAGAACGGAAGAAAAAGAAGGGAAGAGGATCCATCTGGGGCAACAATGATCGATCGAGCTCTTATTCTTGAGTGTGTATGCTGTTGTGCTCTTGCATCACTAAAGTTGTGCAGCAAAGTATTATAGTTCATCATCCAGAAATCTAGAGTGACTCTAGACTCTTATCCTCTTGCTAGAGTTGCATAACATGATGTTATCTTACCAGCCAATTTCATTTGATCAATGTAGGAAATTAGTTGATTGATCATGTTAATACTGTTAGATATTGTGTTGAAGTAATGATATTCATTTCCCTACGTGAACTTGCAGTTCATGGGGTGGAATATGCCTTCGGGGCTCATGACTATCCAACTAGCGGCGTCTTTGAGGTTGAACCTCGGCAATGTCCAGGTTTCAAGTTTAGAAAGTCGATACTTATTGGAACTACGCGCTTGGATGCTGTCCAAGTTAGGGAGTTCATGGAGCGCCACTCGGCAAGCTACAATGGTGATACGTATCACTTGATCGTCAAGAACTGCAACCATTTTTGCAAGGATATTTGTTACAAGCTAACTGGGAAACCAATTCCAAAATGGGTGAACCGCCTCGCAAAATTAGGTACTCATTCCTCATCAAACCACTAGATAACTGTTCCTTTTTTGTTTTGTTTTTGGTAAACGTGTGAGGTATTAATCTGTTCCTTCTCAAGTTTTCATTCCCCTTGCTATTCCGAAGCCTACCCTGTCAACACATGGACTCGTCATGAAACAAAAAGCCCTACAATGTTCCTTAAGGTTAAACTTTTAGAACATAAAAGCTTCTTTCGATTTCATCATGACTCGGTATACTTCCTAAAACAAAAGCTACTTATATTTTGCCACTCGCCTTTTGTTTTGAAACTACCTTTGGCTTTTGCTTTTGTCATGCTTCACCCTATGTTTCTCCTCCCTATAAATGAGAAAATAGAATTTGGAGTGAGAATGCAGGATCAGATGTGTATCTGATTGCCCCTTCTTTTTATTGTCATTCGTGCTTTTTGTTTTGGAGGCGGATGATCACACTGGCTTTGAAGGTCATTTTCTTGGTGATATGCACAGGTGGGGCCATTATTTTTGGGCAGTGGAAGTACCTAGAGTAGCATTTGGCAATGATAAAAGGGCCAAGTTTGTAACTATAGTGAGGGTCTTTGGAGTCGATTTATAATATATGTGAGGTCAAATGCGTGAAATACAAATAAGAACTGTACCTATTGTTATGGATTCACCAAGTCAATGAATTCACATGATCCACTCCCCAAGCACTGTCTCCGCCCTTGAAATACAAATAAGAACTGTACCTATTGTTATGGATTCACCAAGTCAATGAATTATGATCCACTCCCCAAGCACTGTCTCCGCCCTTGATTACATGCACGTACAAAACAAGTTCCTAGTCTAAATGGCCACCTTCTCCCAGATGTTCGTTTCAACTTTTGTTCATGCCGATTTTGTCTCTCTTTTTCTTTTTTTTCTTTTATTTTTATATTCCTTACTTATGCTTGTTATCATGCTAGGTTCAACCTTCAGTTTTGTACTACCCGAATCGCTTAAAATTTCTGCCGTGAGACACGATCCGAGTTATGAAGCTGGCGATGGCGAGAAGAGAAGGTTAAGAAGTGCCTCCAGTTGCCTATCGTCGATCTCAACAAGGCAAAGGCAGCTATCAACTTCTTCATTGTTTCTACAATCACCCTTGAAAGGCTGCTTTTCCTCCATGGGAATTCAGAAAGTCTAACAGCGGATCATACCAAAGGTAAGCAAAGGCCACCTTTTGTTGGTATTTTTTGGGAAATCTGTGAAGCCAGAACTAGTTGGAGGGTTAGGGTAAGCAAGTACTGGAATCTTTGCTAGGGGGCAAAATTGTAAAATTTGTGTTGTAACTATCATCATCATGATGTATTTTCTGTCAGTACTAGGCGTAGGTTGTGGAGTCATGCCTTTTTATACTTGTAAGAGTAACATTCTGTTCTGTTATTGAGATTCACTTGTGATAATCAATTCTTTGGAAGAGTAGACTGCGTCGAAAGATTCCTTGCACCTCATTAGGAGGTAATGTTAGTCTCTCCTTCATTGCGTCAAGGTTTCTTCTTTTGAGACAGACAGTTGCCACAAACAAGAGTTATCGATGAAGCGATCTATTTGTTCATGATGGTTGGGGAGAGAGAGATTATGGGTACCGCGCGGCGATGCCACAGAGGTAGGTCATGGTTGATAAGGTGCCAATGAATCTGAAACGGTGCCAATGTTGGGTGTGGGGTATTTTCTTATGAAAATATGGTAGGTTGGATATTCAGCTATGGTGACAAGGGTGATATAGGGTAAAGTTGGTTAATACAAACGATGATGTGAAAGTATTATTTTTTTTATAACCAGATATCTGGGTCAGTTTACGCGTACATCGACTAATTATGGGGCTATAAACGATGATGTGAAAGTTTTTGATTGGGTGATGCACAACAATTGTCTACTAATATGGCAATAGAGTAATGCTAAGAAAAAAAAAAGAGTAATGCTAATGAGCAACGGCACGGAAAGACAAATTCGGACACAAATGTATGAACTCAAGTTTATTTTTTTGGTCAAAACAATAACTGATGATATTATAACGACAAAACCCATACATCAAGAGGAAACTCCATCTCTACACAGAGGATCGAGAAGCCAAACGGGGGGACTCAGTCCAAAGACTATACCCTGTCTCAAATAAACCCTTCCTAGCCAAAAGATGCGCAACTGAATTAGAGGACCTACGGCTATAAGAGAAAATACAAGAAGCAAAACATCTACTAAGAGTCTGGATATTGTTAATGATAATCCTCACTTCTTGGTTCACCGTAACCGCACCATTGATTATATTCACAACCACCTGTGAATCTCCTCCCACAAGTTAAGCTACCGGAACCCAAGTTAAGTTACTGGATACATGTAGATTCTATACACTGCACAATGGGACCAACCCGCTTTTTATATAATTCCGGACGCATATGTGTCTGAATCTGTGTCCGTCTGTCTTCGTCTAACTTACGAGCCTTACACGACTCTATCTCCCTATTGGGCCGCCCAAAAGCCCATCTAAGTCGTTTAGCCGTTGTTCACCCACTAGTGGTTTGTTTTTTCCTCCCCTTTCTCTTTCTTTGCTTTTGGTGGGCTTTGGATTCTTTATCTCAACGGTAAGAAACCTCAGAGCACCAGACAAAAGAGGTATACGTTCCAACCGTTTTCCCTTTGTTTTCTTTCTTTGGTACAGTAGCAACCGAAAGCGACCCCTTGCCTAAAAAGTCTTTCATTTTCCAACCGCCAAATACCGGTCCCCTACTCGTTGAAATGTCAAATCTGCCCTCAAGCTGTTAGTAGTAGTTTTCTGTGCTTCCTATGGGAAAGATGTTATTCAAGGTTGTAGTTATTCTTCCATTTGGTAACCTTTCAATGCATTTTTTTGAGTCTATGATTCAGAGCTACGGTCAACAGGAACGGCGATCTGAATGATTGTATTTGCTTGAGTAGGATTGAAGAGATTACTGTTATTTGTGTTTTAATGCACTTTTAGTCGCACGATGCGATGAGAATCTCAAAATATATGAATTTTGAGGTATGATGCTTTGTGATATAGAAACGAACTGTTTAGAGGGTAAATAATCGTCAATCTGTTTGTTAGAATGAGAGGAAAAGTACTATAAAGAAGGAAATACGCATTACATACTATTTCACTTATTCATTCATAGAATATTAGAATAGGCATCAATTTCCAAAAATAAAAAGAGAGAAAAGAATAATATGGACTACTACTGAGTCGACTAATGCCTAATGCTTGACTAATGCTTCTCTTGATTATCAATTAACCTTATTTTCATGCCAAATTTAAATCACTTTGATTTGATAGTAATACTACTACTATTTAAGTTCAAAAAGTAATATTATCAAACGGAATACCAAAAATAAAAAAAGGGTTTCCAAACTGATTTAAAACTATTCATTCAGTTTCGAGTATTACTGCTACAAATTAAGCATTTTCATCTCTTCCCAATAATTTTAAAACAGAAAGTCTAAGCACAAAAGTTTAAAACGCAACTCCAGATACAATTGTGTCCGAAATCGTTCGATGCATGTAGACTCATGTGCATTAAACAGTACCGAATGCAGTTGTATCTATAATTGTGTTTTAGGCCGGGACTAAGGTTGCTTATTTTCCTTCACAAAATACAAAAGAAAATAAGATCATTTTAGTCCCCCTCACTGGATAGAGTTGTTGCGTAGGATTGCTCATTTTTGAAATTAGAAAACGCAAAAGAAGTTTGAACAGCACAGTAGTCAACTTGGGTAGGGGTATTATAGTCAAACTACCCATCCAACCAAAGGCATCAATTATCACCGGGTATAACCGGTTACCATTCCGACAAAACAGTCACCCGGTTTAAGAACCTCCAAAATCCCCTCCTCTGTTTTTCCCTTCATCGGATCTCCCCCCTCCTCTGCTCGCTCTCTCTCTCCCCCTCTCTCTCTCCTGCAAATTTTGACCATACTTCCACATCCCAAAATCCCCTCCTCTGTTTTTCCCTTCATCGGATCTCCCCCCTCCTCTGCTCTCTCTCTCTCTCTCTCTCTCTCTTTCTCTCTCTCTCCTGCAAATTCTGACCATACTTCCACATCTCAGATTTTATTACAGATTGTCAATTCAAGATTTTCATGTGTTCTGTCATTTTTTATAACACAAGTAGTTGCGCGTGCTTGGACGTCTAGTATATATCTGTACATATTCGTCTTCTATATCCATTTTGAGCTGAAACCAACATTTAAAACAAAGAAAACAGCAATGTCTGTGGCTACGGAGCTTCGTTCGCCGGCCAAACCGGCTACAGACACCCGGTCGATACTCGGGCCGGGTGGAAACAGAGTTGTCAAGGTTTCGGAAGAAGCGAGAGGGAAAAAAGAGGGTCTGAAAAAGAAGCCGAGTAGTAAGTTGATTTCAGAAACGCCCAGGGAAGTTCTCCGGAAGAATTCTTCTTTCGACAGCGTTTCCTCGTCCGACGCGTCGTCGATCGTCGGTGGTGGTGGTGGTGGTGGGTCGTCTGTGAAGATGGCGAGTTCGAAAAGGACTGTGAAGGGCGATAGTAATGGGGTGAAGAAGTCTGTGAAGGTGGTTGTTGCTGGTGATGGGGTTGGTTTGGCGATGGGTTCAACGGTGGTTAAGGGTCCGGTGAAGCGGTGCGATTGGATCACACCACACTCCGGTAAGCGACTTTCTAAAACTCTGCCCTTTATTTTTCGATTAAAAAATTAGCTTAATTGAACATCGAGGTGTACTAGGTACGATGTCCGATTAAGTTGATTTTTTAATTTTTGATAAACGATGTTTGATTAAGCTAATTTTTTGTATGAATATATTATATGTGAGCAGATATGTACCTACGTTGAGTATATGAGGCCATGGCCCCCGCGTTGTTTTGGGATTTTTTTTTATATTAGTTATTTTTTAATTGTTAAGAATTATATTTTGTATTAGGTGTTATTTACATTTAAATACTTAAAGAATGTATTCGTTTTGAGTCCTAAAATCCAATTTTTTCTCTCTCTGCCTCATGGTCTCCCATAAATTTATTTTTCAATTGTTACTCTTATTTTTCTTTCTATATCTCCACTGATTATCCAAAAAAACTTCCTCAAAATCTAAACCAAACAAAACCAAACAAATTATTAGATTTCCTAATCTTGAAATTTCAAAATCTTATTGTTCATAATCCGGTCCCCGCGTCAATGAAATCCTGGCTCCGTCCTCGTATGTGAGCCTTACAGGATGAATGGTTCAGGTTACAAGAATAAACGCACGGTGAGGCTTACAAGGCGGGAGTGAGAAACCCACTGTTTCCATTGCCGGTGGAAAAAATTTACAGTAATATCTTTTTAGACAATTTCAAGAATTTGTTCACACTAGTTGGTGTTCTTACTTGGTATATCTTACAATAGATAGAATAGATAATGCAAGGAAGTCTGAAGTACTTTGATACAGGATATAATTTGATGAATAAGGTAAGGATGGCACATCACGACCTAAAATTAGAGTCAAATCTTCACCTTTACTGCAAAGACAAAACGGGTTCCCTGACACAAAGAATATTTGCAATGAACAGGGAACTTGATGACAATTTTCTGCTGATTAGATACGGCGTGTAGGACATATTTGCAATATTCCTGAAAATTTCTCCGCACCAAACCGAATCGATATACCCCAAAACCGTACCGATTTGGACCAACCAATCAAAGCCGTTCATCTTAAACCCCAAAAAAAACCACCCCTAAGCGATTTCGGTCCATTATACCAATGTAATACAGACTAGAGAGATCCATTACGCTTTGATGCTTTCTGTGATCGAGTCTAATTTTCGTAAATCTCAAATTCAGAGGTTTTCATCTGTTTTGGTGTCCAAAATCCAAATGAGCTGACCAGTTTTCACATGTTGCTGATAATCCAATCTGATGATCGCTTTTAATCACCTTCCTTTATGGTCCTTCCTTCTTTAGACCCTCTATATACTGCTTTCCACGACGAAGAATGGGGGGTTCCTGTTCTTCATGATGATAGAAAGCTATTCGAGCTTCTCGTTTTATCACAAGCATTAGCAGAATTCACCTGGCCGGCAATTCTTAGCAGGCGAGACGTATTCAGGTACGTGCATCTTCCTTCTCCATATTGACTTGACTTTCGCTAAAAAGTATACATTGTCATGCATATTCGACGTTTATGGTTGAATGAATCCCTTTTGCAGGAAGCTCTTCGACAATTTTGACCCATCATCCGTGGCGAAGTTCACAGAAATTGAGTTGCCTCCACTGAGATCAAATTTGCTGCTGTCTGAACAAAAGCTTCGGGCAGTTGTCCAAAATGCTAAGCAGACGCTCAAGGTACTATAGCCCAAACCTCTCTCCTGTAGTTCTTCTTGATGACTCGCTAAGAAGCACGGACAATTCTAGGAACATGGTGTGTCGGATAAAGCATCGGTCTTTTTAAGTTGTGGAATATATGGTCCTTTTATTGGTACACTGGTGCATGTTGCATTTTCCAGAAAAGGGGAAAAACCTATGTTGCATTTTTCGGATCAAGTGTTTGTATAAGTGAGACACGAACGTTCTAATATGTACCCGGCATGTCACGTCCTGCAGTTTTAAAAAAGTGCGGCATCACTGTGCTTGTTTTGTGTCCATGTTGGGCCGCGTGTTCGTCTCTGTGCTACTCTGATAAACGTGAACATAAGAATTTCAAGGAGCTGTCTCTCTCCCTTTCCGTCGGGTCCTGAAGATTCGTCACAATCCTGATTCTCGTATCCTAGACAAGTTGAAACTCCTGCACATGCTTAACTGAAATCCTGGATTTTGGTTTTGGCATGGAATTCTACAAACCAATACTCGAACCCAAATTTGGGAAGTTTAAGTTTTCAAGTGAAACAATATTTTGAAGTGCGGTCTGATTGCTTGATTTCGTTCCTGAAATATATGTTGCCACTTGATTTGCTCTTCGTCTGCAGATTCAGCATGAGTTTGGATCCTTCAGCAACTACTGCTGGAGCTTCGTAAACCACAAGCCAATAAGAAACGGATTCCGGTACTCACGCCAAGTCCCGGTCAAGACACCAAAAGCAGAAATCATTAGCAAGGACTTGATGCGGAGAGGTTTCGAATGCGTTGGGCCCTCTGTGGTCTATTCGTTCATGCAAGTCGCAGGGTTGGCTAATGACCATCTTGTAACTTGCTTCCGATACCTAGAATGCAGAGATAACACCGAAAAGGACCTGAAACCGAAGAGTGAGGACATAGAGGTACCAACTAACGCTGCGTAGAAAACAGGTTCATATCATGACTGAATTTCCCTTGGCTTCAAGGAGTTTGACTAAATACAGAATCTGTTAATATACAGATATAGTAGAATGATGCGAAAAACGGTGGTTTTCAAACTGTTTGTGTAGTGTTTCTTGTTGTAGATGTTTTTCTAAAACACTTCATCTGCTCTTGTGTATTCTATCAGATTTTTTTTTATTATGTATGGGTACTGACTCCTCTTCATTTTGTGTCGTAAGAACCTTCTGTATTACTATAAACCCGCATCCAGGTATAGATTTGTATGGTTACATTTTCAGATCGACTAGCTTTCAATATGAGTTCTGCTCAGATTTTTGTTGAGTTCGGCTTCTCTCTTAAGTCAGATTTGCTGCCAAAGGTGCAGACCCGATCACAGAATTGTGCCACGGCCGCACATTTTGTAAACAAAAGGTCCAAACTATTTATTAGGTCAGATGCTCGGATCCAATTTACATAACGTGCCGTGGCAAAATTCCAGTAATCGGGACTGCACTCTACAGTCTAAAAACAATGAAGGGAAGTCGAGGCCGGCGCGACATTTTTGTTGCTTGTATCAGTTTTCTTCTGGGTATGGGCTGCTCCGAGGACTGGTGTGGTCAAATATGTTAGGTGCATTACAAAACAAAACGCCTTCTGTTTTTGTACTGGTGATGATTTACAAGCTTCCAACATGTTGACACAAACCACGTGCTCGATCCAAATGACAAACAAACAGAAAGCTCATGTTTATGGATAAGGCCACTTCCCTCCCTCTTTATGGGTCATTATTACTTAAATGCCCGTGCGCGGATATGAAATATGGAAATGACCGGACACAAATGTTCGGAGACAGATTCGGGAACCCGACATATATTTAGAATTGTTCAATGCAAGTAGATTTCACATGCATTTGTGGGGTTGCGTCTTTAGAGGTCTACATGCATCGGACAGCTTCGGAAATAGCCTCTCTTTTGCATTGCGGGCAATAAGTCGTGACAGTTGACACCCCATATCAGGCTTAACTGGAATACACGCCTGCCATTGATATGGACAACAGCCCAAGTTATTGAAAGCGTGTGAGATTGCTGAGACTTTAGAGGAACTCACGAGTTGTATCACAAAAATTATGTCAAGAATCGTAACTCGTTATAATAATAATGAGCAATGCTACGACACAGGTTCGGGCATAAATGTGTCCCGATTCATCCAATGCAAGTGACTCTACCCAGAAAATATGGCACTGATTTCATACACATCTACGCACTTTCGTCTATGTCCGTAACATATTTGTAAAATAGTGGGCCTTTAAATGCATCTGTTTAACCAATCTAATATGGGAAGTGAGGAAAAGAAAAAGAGTCTTCATTGATCAATGAACTACTATTGTTTAGATTTTAGAACCCACTTGAACAATAAAAATATGAAAACACAAACTCTTGAAATATTGAATTTTGTGGGACTTTCCCCACAAGAGTCAACAAGGGAGAATCATTTCTTGATTCCAAGAAAAAGAGCTCACAATATCATTTAGTATAAGCGAAATCAACCAAAGCAATTCAAAAAGCTAAGAGAGAAACCAACAGATGAAAATGCAATTCCTTCCACAAGCCAATTTTGCTTCAAAAACAGAATTCTGCAACAGCAACCCTTTTTCTCCTCCGCGAGCATAGATACACCATCCAGACAATGGCTGCATTTCAAACCATAGAAAGACGCTCAACCATGAACGGACCATTTGTTATGGAGACACAAGACAAACCTATTCAGATCATCCATCAGTAGTAACCTAATTTCGAGTTTTCCCATTTCCAAGTGTAAGTTCCAAATCGTCCAATCCCACCTCATGAATCCTCTCCCCTTCCCATGCCATCACCGCTCCGCTCTCAAACTCGAACTCTGGACCTTTCCCCTTATCTCTCATTGCATCCATTGAAGAAACTTTCTGGGCCGCAGGTCTCACAAGATTAAAGGTTGGAGATGTGGGAATCATAGTTGGTGCAAATGATTGAAACCTCATCCATTGACCTGAATCAACGGTAGAGTCAGACTCATCGCATTCCGGTATGGTTGCTGGACCAATTCGCCTGCATCTAGTTGGGCTTGCCGGAGCAGAAGCAGCAAAGGAAGCATAATTATGTAAAGAAGCCATTGATTCCTGGGCAAGAAAGTCCCAATTGGGCCTCTGCTTGTGAGGCCTAGAGTTTGGGGATGAGAGTGGTGGAGTCACAGGGGCACTGTTTGAGATTCGGAGAGGAGGGAGATATGAAGGAATGGTGCTCCGGAGAAAAGAAAGCAAATGGGATGAGCTGGCGTCATGACGGGACGGGCTTGGGAAAGAAGAAGATGTGGGGCTTGGTTGGTAAGAAGGGATAGGGGTTTGGAAGGATGAAGAAGGTGGACTAGGGTTTTGGGAAGAGGTTGGGGTTATGTTGGTTGAGGTACCTCCAATGTCAGCCAGAGGGGGCTTGTATCCCTGATTTTAATGAGCATGTTAGCCGGTCCAAACGAATGAATAAAGATAGTCATCTGTCAAAATGCACTTTTGAGCAGCACAAGTTGAATATAAGGATAATTCAACCTAGCTTTAAGAAAGTTCCTTGGAAATCACAGCAAAATGGTCTAAAGCAATCAGGGAGGAGAGAGACTACCCTGTAGTAGTAACACAAAAGGCCCTCGTTGCTGTTTTTACAATTAATTTGTAGAACACTTTCTGAAACTCGTTTTTCTGTACAAAATTTTTTGTTAACATTTTAAAGAAAACATCAACAACATTTTTTAAAATTCTTGAAAACAATTCCCCTTTGAGAATTAATACAATCTGAAACATGTAATAAGTTTTCGAAAACAGCTTCCCGGAACAGTGTTCTGGAAAACTGATGCTAGAAACAACCAACAAGTAACAACAAAACTGCAAGAGAAAAGGATTTAACAAATAATCTACCGGACATGCCTTCTGACTGAAAAGCAGGAAAATTAGAACAAGGAACATCACAAAATTTTAGCAAAATTACGCAAATTCCTATCAAACACCACCAAAGTTCCGAAAGACCCGAAACAAATCTAACACAGAAGAAGTTGATTACAGGATTTAACATTCTAAGGATAACAGCATCTCCAGGCCATACTGTATTTTTTACTCTTGAGCCAAAATCTGAGTTAAGCCTCGTAAAATTCATTCAATCTTTCGACTCAAATCAAGGGGGAGTCAATCTTTCACTCAAATTTTTAAAAGGCCATTTCTCCCCTCTCAAATTTATGGTTGGATTTGCATTTTCCCATTGGAGTGCTTCGTACCACCTGGAGTTTTCACACAAATTTGACTATTTTAGTAGTACCTGGAGATGCTCAAAAGAAAAGTAAAACCAGCCAGAAAAAAGTCCAAAGAAAAAGCACCACACAACAAAACTCCCAAGAGAAAACCACAATCGCACCCGTTAATTTAGCAGAATTTTCAACTGAAAGACAAACAGCTATTCTCAAACATTAGATGATCAAGAAACCCCAATTTCAAAGTACATATTCAAATCTCCGGTCCAGATCTGTAGATCTGAATAACAAATCAACACCCATAGCCCATAATTATGCATCACAAATCCCGCATAAACTCCGAATAGCTACAGAAAATTGTGCACACATAGATGCATATATTAATTTTAAATATACATAAGTGGTTTCTTGATTAATTTTTGGTGTTTCTGTTTTCAGGCACCTGTAATGGGTCTCGGTCTAAAACGAATTCAACTTTTTTTTTTTTGTTGATAAGTCTAAATGAATTAAACTTACCCAAAAAAAGAGATATATATATAAATGGGTGGTTTCTAGATTTATTTTTGGAGTTTCTGTTTTCTGCGCATGCCCCACCTGTAGTTGGTTTCGTTTCCAACGAATTAAACTTTTACCGGATTAAAAACACAATTTTTTAGAGAGAGAGAGACCTTGCGATAGGTGGTGCCGTCGGACTCGACGGTCCAGCCGGCTTCAAGACAGAGGGCTTTCAAGACCTCATTGTTGTCGCAGTGCTTGGGCAAGTCGTAGTCGCCCTGGGCCCTGAGGCCTGCGTATATCTTGGCGGCTATGGCTCTCCTCCTCCTCTCTCTCCTCCGATTGTTCTCTCTCTCTCTCCACGACGGCTTCCTCCGACCACCTCCTCCTCCTCCTCCTTCCACCTCTCCTCCGCCTTCTCCTCCTGATCCCCCCTCCCACATCATCTCTCTCTCTCTCTCTCTCTCTCTAACAGCTCACACTCTCTCTGTCCGTGGGATGGGGAAGTGCTCACGAGGAATACGCTACTGGGGATGGAAGTATAGAAGAATCTCTCTGTCTTTGTCTCTCTCTCTCTCTATCTGCTGTCTGCTGTGTATGCTTTTGACAGATAAAGCTCGTCATTGTTGTTGGGATTGTCTTAAATAAATAAAAACAAAAACAAAAGTTAGGCCTTGTTCGGTTTGGAACTCCAAACCCAATATTTTAGAAAAAGTAATTTTTTTATTTTTTCTCTTTCTAATTTTTTAATCATTACTCTCATTTTTCACTCTATCTTTCTCTACTTTTTATCTCTCTCCACAATCATTACTCTCATTTCTCTCTCTACCTTTATTCAAAAACACTACTCAAAACCCACAACCGAACAAGGGCTAAAGATGGACACAAAAATTCGGGAAATTATTCGGTGCTCTATGGTCGACCATTGTACCACTGAACATTAATGTGACCGATAACAACGTCGCACACCCCTATTCGGTTTAAGTTTTGAAAAAGATTTTTTAGAGTAATAAATTGAAAGATTTAGATAGAGAAAATTTATTAGAAATCGTGCTCTAGAGTTTTGAAACCCCAAAGCGAATAAGGCTGCTTGATTCAGTTTTGGCTTTTGTGGGCTCAAGACTAACTAGAATCGTTCATTTCGTTGTTTACACCCATTTTTGACCAAAATTCAGAAAATCAATTTGTTGGTTAGAAGAAGGTCTTAAATGATGGTCTCAGGCCTTGAAAGGCCTCATGCTCAGTCATCCATGAAATCAGGCTAATGTGAACGCCACTAATCGAGTTGAGTTTGCACAGGCCTAGGCCACATTAATGCCTAAAATTTCGTTATCGTAAATTCAGGCCTAGGGCTGGCCAAAGTCTTGAGTCGACTCATTAGACCTGAGCATTTTTATCCAGGCCTAGCCCAGTTCTTAGAGGTAACAAGGCCTACAAATAGGTCCAAATCAGTTAAAGTTTAGGTTTTTCTCCAGACTTGGGGTCAAAAGGCTTACAATGGGCTCAGAAGGCTTACAATGGGTAAAGGCCGGTGAGTTACTACATGTTCAGGCTCAACCAATAGGCCCAATACTTTCAAAACGTGCCTTAGGGCCTTTGATTAGCAATAAAAGTCTTACAATTGCTCACAATGAATTCAAAGGCCTTAAGGGTGCTCACAATGAGTTCAAAGGCCTTAAAGGTGCTCAAAATCAGTTCAAAGGCCTTAAAGGTACTCACAAACAGCTCCAAGGCCTAGAATGTTCTCAATAGGCAGGTCTAGGTAAGTTGCTTACAAACAGCTCGAGGTCTGGATGGCCAGCATCCTTCAGCTGAAGCAAGCCTTGGGACACGTGGCAGCCATGCATGGAGAGCAGCTCAAAGGTCTAGAAGGTTCTCTCTAGCAAGCTGCTTAATGGTGATTGTAAGCAGCTCAAAAGCCTAGAATGTTCCTGCTAGACAGATCTGGGTAAGCTGCTTGTCAAGGTCTGGACCGATGGGACCCCATTCTTCAGCATGAGGCAAAAGACAGGTGGCGTGCATGCAACCCTTGGAAAGGCCAGTAGATGACTCATAAGTAGCTCAAAAGGGCTGAAAGCTGCAGGAACTGAAATTCTTTTTGCCCTTTTTGGAAAGTTTTGTGCAAGAAGAAAGATTTCTCAGGCTTTTGCTATTTTCTTGGAGTAAAAGACACGTTTTACTCAGAGAATGGCTCCTCATTGGAGCATTTTGAAGCTGCTCAAGCCTAAGCCTTTGCTAGAAGGCCACATGGCGGCCATGCATTGGAGCATTTTGAAGCAGCTCAAGGCATGTAGCTCCTATAAATACCAGTTTTGAAGGCCTTATTAAGGGTCCACGACCTTAAAGCTCACAACTTATGCATTTTCATTTCTATTTCTTTACTTTTCCGCAAAGTATTTTATCTTTCACTCCAATCTAGGCAGCCTAGATTTTATTTCCTTTCATTTCCTTGTACCTAAACTTCGTTAAACCGTTAATGAAGTTCTTTTAAGTTCATCGCACCTTGTTTCTTTTTTCTTTCCATTTTCTAACAACGGTTAGGAAAATTCTAAGTCCTTATCCCGCAAAGGCAAACCACGAACCACTATACGGCCTCACCCCTTAGGTCGTACGCAATCGCTCGATACGAAGTCAGATCTGAGGCATCCAGGCCTTAGCACGAAGTTGGACTGCAATCCAGTCCTGGATTGAGGCTTCCAGGCCTTGATACAAATTTGGGCAGCAATCTTGTCCTGGCACGCCCGCACAAGGCCTAGAACTGCACCACTCGCTGTTCCCAAGCTTCTTTTTAAATTTGTGGAACAAACATTCGTAAAACTCGCGAGGTTGGTATTCCACGTAAGAAATCAGTTTGATTGGACGTGAATAAGTACATGAACAATTGTACATATTTTTTGTCGTCCTAGCTTTCTCGTACAAATTTGTTTATAGTATGATGTACCAATTGATATTCGATCATACTAGTAATTGTTTACGTGAAATATCAACTCGACGAGTTCTACAAAATGAATTATTTTTAATCGTTATTGTGGGCCCATCCTCCCAGAATGGACCCACAAAATCCGAAAACTGGTCGAACTAGCCTATGACAGAACTGGACGAGTGATCTGTATGTGTTTCAAATCCTTTTTTAGATTACTCAATGCTCGAAGGCCGATCCTTCTACAACCACACATTGATGTGACCATGTGACCAGTAACGATGCCATTGTGACCGGTAACAATGTCATGTGATGTTTCGGATCATTCTATCACCACATATTGATGTGATTCTGCATTAATGTGTACGTAGAGAGGTTTAGAGTGTGTGTTGCGCACGTAGACACAGTGTGCGTGTTGTGCATCCCTAGTTTGACCCATCCGGCTCTATTTATTTGATCTGAACCGTTTTTTGCTTTTGTCTAGTCAAGTAGATAACTCATGAAAAAATTCAGGTTAATTGAAGAACAGAAGCTATGTGATCGGAACACAAGTAACTACACACACACACAAAGTACCTAGAATGAATTTATGCGAGTAAACTGCAAGATAAATGCAATCTGCTCATATGACCACAAATGTTCAATTGGTCTAAACTTTCTTTAGAGTGACTTGCTCGACGAGATGAACAAAATGAACGATTCAATTAAAAAAAAAAAAAACTCGGGTGCATAAAGAGCACACAACACACATGGTGTGCTTCATTGCACAACATGGCACCTAGTCGCATAACTACTCCAACAATTTATATGCACATTCATATACGCTTGGGGTCCACACAGTCACACGCACAGACCACAAGATTGTTATCTGCTTAAATACTATGTAAATTTGCTCCCCACGGCCGGCTTAAGACGGTTGGAGATCTAAAGTGACGATTCAAAATGGAACTTTTGACATTTCTTTTCTATTGTTGTTGAAGAATTCCTAGTTGAAAACTCAAGAAAATACCATTTGATAAGATGCCATCTTTAATTTATAGTAGAGCAAGTTATTATATAAATGAGTTCTGAAATCATATTAAATTATATTTAATTAAGATGTATTTTGGTCCGATTGATGTTTTCGATGAGTCCTAAAAAACAAATGCCTTCAATCATCAAGGTGAGTCCAAAAAAAGCCCGCAAAAGGGCAAAAAAAAGGACCGCCCAATTCAAAACCAAGATGCAAGAGGATCCCTTTCCTACACATAAAACAATTTTGAATCCTAAGAAATTGCTAATTTAGGAGCATGTGTGCTCCCATAGACTAACTAAACCAATAATTTTAAAACAGAATTAAACCTATCCTTTTGGGAAGAGATCGATTTGATTCTCCTAAATTCACCCACACAAATGGCAAATCCAGTGGGTGGTGGTCTTAAGAGCCCATACTCACATATCCTCTCCTCTCTTGTCGCTCACGCGAAGCAAACTGGGCATCACACGAGAGGTAAAAGAAACTCACAATGATATCTCGTTACGTTATTCTAAGTCAATCCATGTTCAAGGCAATCGAAAAGATATAATTTGATTGGACACTTCCTCGTATTCAATAATCTTGATTCCCACGCGAATAATTTATCCACTCGAATTTGCAACAATGGACCACTTAAATATTCAAAATAGAATATTCATCTCTCTTTTTATATGAGAAAAACCACATGAGAGGATCTTTTTAGAACGTCATAATCACCTCTCTTTTTAGTATATATATATATCTAAAAATGTAGCACGTATTTGAACAATTTATGTTCGAGATTATGTATTTTTTTTCCCGATGTTCGAGATTATGTATTATTTTTCCCGATGTTTGAGATTATGTGGACCGTTACAGTTTGTTCATATACCTATAAATAAAAACTCGATCGATAAGCGTTTGGGGGTGTTTGTTCGCGAGAAATTGCACATTTGTACCCTGAGTAGATTTTTTGTTGCAGAAATACCCCCCCATCAAAGAAAGTCTGGCGTCCAATCTCACAAACATTTAGGCTCTATTTGGAACCTGCAGAAAAGGAAAGAAAGGAACGGAAAAGAAAAAGGGAGGAAAATGAAAGAAAAATAGGAGGGAAAATATACTATTCACTACACTTGAAATCTTTATTTTCTTCTCTCTTCTTCTTCTAACCAAACAACAGGAGGAAATTTTTTTTAATTTTCCTTTCTTTTCCCTGAGTTCCAAACTAAGCCTTAGAGCTCAAAGCATCAGTGTTATAACCAGATTTTGCCAGATGCAGTGGTAGAGCCAGAATAAAAAAAAAAAAAAGGTAAAATATTTTTATTAAAATATATTCAAAATTGATTTATTGGACTAGTTTTTATATGTGTATTTAAGTGTTACCAAATATTTATTATGAAAATATCTTAAAAAGTAACTATGTTACAGGAGTTCCATAATATTACTACTATGTACTCCTACGCGTAATGCATCTGTCACTATTACAACGTTATCCCATGAAGACATTTACCATACACGTGTCTAGTATTGGATGATTGTAAATATGAATCTGTGCCAGGTGTAAAAAAATGCAGCCGGTGATTAGAATCCAGGAGGAGACACGTGACGCCCCTGGTCCTTCACCGTCTCCGCCCCTGTCCTGATGAAAGTCTTTCAGAGTTACATGCATCAAGTGAAGTAGTAGTTGTTGTTGCCCACATAACCACCACCAGCCATTGCTTTTTTCACATTAGACTCAAACATTTTCGGATTATCTCTCAGCACCTCAGCTGCTTCGGAATTTAGGGGATCTTCGTGATTGGGTTCCTACAGCAACACCAGCATATTTAGAGAATGTTAAATAAATAAGCATTGATCTGCCGATTGGCTACGACAAGAAGACCGAGGCATGGCCAGGATCACTATTTAGGAGCGGCCGACTTGACAAAAGACAAATTTTTACGGACAAAAATATGCAACTTAATTATCTGATAATCTTTTTCTTTCATGTACGTCTAATTTTTTTTACTTACCCCAAAAAAAAAAAAATTTCATTATCCGAATTGAAGATCAAAACATAATCTTATTTATGATTATCTAGGCCAATTTCGTATTTATATAATAGTCTTTGAAATAGACATAAATAGTTACTTTTCTTTTTTTTTTTTAACCTCCACCCCCAGAGGATTAATAAGTAAATGGATGATACAAGGTGTAAATAGTTTAGACAATGATTAGACAAGGATAATTATGTGTTTAATTTTTTCCATAAACAGAATCATGTCAATGTTTCGTGATTGGTTATCACAAGACTACCAAAAAATAATACTTCATAAGTTCTATTTTTTTTATCCCCAACAATAAATCGACGATGCGACCCATAACCCAAAAATAATGGTGTTTTAGGAATATGGTTATCATACAAAGAACAAGAAAATAAAGGAAAAAGATGATACAAGCCATAAAACTATGATGCTTATACTGAGGAAGATGGGTTCCATAACATGGCCAAAAGAAAGAAAAAAAAAGGAAAAAAGGAAAAAGAGAAAAAAAAGATACTGTAAGAACGAGCCATAGATGATATTTGTTTTAGAGCATCCGCATTGTAATAATCAAATGGATGTGAATAAGCAAACTTAACAATAATGCTCAAAAAATACCTCACATTGTAATAAGCAAAATTACAAGTCTTTTAACAAATAATTAAATTCCACCCATTCCATAACCAAACTTAACAACTTTTACCAATAACCAAAACTCAATAACCAAACCCGATAAGGAAACTCGAAACTCAATAACTCAAAAACACCCCTCATTGGAATCGTCTCATCGAGACGAATAATTTAGTGTGATCGGATGCGTGATTAAAACTCATTTGCGATTGGACATAGGTGCATACATTATTTTAAGATTTTTTTTGGTTAGGGATGCAAAAATAACCAATGTGGAGATAGAGGTTGTTAAGTTTGATTATGAACTAAATGGATAATCAAATGCTGACGTGGCACATTTTGGTTATTGATTTTGATTATTCCCATTACGGATAGGATTATGGGTCATCATATGAATACCGAGAAAATACCATAAATGGGTGATACAATCATACAAGCCATAAAAACGAGGTACGTATTTCAGGAGATGAATAACATAGAAAGACCAAGAAAAGAAGTAGAGAGGTGATACGACTCGTACGAGCCATAAATCACAAGTTTTTGCAGTACGAGTCATATATCACTGAGTTTTTTGGATGACGGTATATCGTATTCTTTTTTGATGGAATGGGTTATCAGCTTATCAAATTAAGAGACCGAGAACATACCGTGAATAAGTGATACAAGCCGTAAACAATGGTGTTTATGTTTAGGACAGGTTTCCAGTCTTCTCGGAGAACATTGAGGCAGACATTTCCTTCCATGTCAATATTGGGATGGTAAACCTGCAATAACATGACGGAAGTACAAAATGACAGTGATATTTAATTTGACATGAAAAATGGGAAGTTTTAAGTTTTTTGTCTACCTTTGTCTTGCACTTGACCTTTGGAGCTTCATGAGGATAGATAGGGGAGACTTCAAATGAAAACAGAAAGAGGCCACCTCTAGAATCAGGCAATTCAGAAATGAATGTAGAGATCCACGAAAGACGAAAGTTAGGCACAATTATGGAGAAAGAAGAATACAAAGAGCGTCTCCAATGGTTTCTCGAACCACATCCTTAGCCACAGTGTCCGAATTGCACTATTTGACAATGTTAATGCTGAAAAAGATTGCGGCTCGAGCCAATTTTGTGAAGCGCGTCAAAAGAGAGATGCCAAATTTATTTGGCTTGAGTTTGCACAAGATTGGCAAAGCCATACTTTGAACTCTGGGCCTTCCTGTTGGAGACGATAGAGAATTAACAATCAAATATGTCTTTGTTCTCATCACCACGGAAGCGTAATAAAAAAGTCTTTTTTTGAATGGCCAAAAAAAAAAAAAAAGGATAGTCTGGTTCACTTGAACTTTGAAGACACTCATTTCTATGATCATATCCAAATCTTGTCGTACATGAGCAGGATCTATAAAACTCAGTCAAGTAAGTGAAATAGATAAAGGTTTGTGAGATTGTGCCAAGCTATGGCTCTGGCAAAAGAAACGGCTTAGGATTGGAGATGCTCTAAGACAACAATATATATCAAAAGCCCCAGAAAATATTCAACCTATAGCTAATGAGAAAAAGAGATAACAACGTGATTAGTTATCTGGTACATGATGAACAGTTCAGATAATTGGAAAGAGTTACTTACCTATAATACCCTTCACGGGGCCGTATGGTGACCTGAAAGTTCATCAGATAATCCTTGCCATTGGGGAATGATATGCTACATGTTTTCGGTAGATTTAATTCGCTTATATCTACAGGAGGAAAAAAAAAGCAATGCAAAATGAAGCTGTGGTTAGGTTTGAGAAGATGATTGATAGAGACGAAACACAAACAGGAAATCTATTTAGAATTGAGGCAAGAATGGGTAAATTCTGGCGATGCTCACGTAGATAATCCGCGTGAAGTTCATCCAATTGGCAAACACAAGGTTAGAGTACAACAGGCAGATCCAAAAGAAACTGATATGAAAAGACTACCCCATACACTGTTCAAGAAAGCAAACCTTGTCAACATTCCATCATCTCCATTCCAAGTTTTCCTTACCATCATAATAGGGTGCCCTTGGAAAACCCTCTGAAAAAACTAAGCTATTGAACGAATCTCCGAAACCCCCTCCCGGACATTATACACATATGGTCGTAACTCCAGATTATGAGGCTAGCATCACTAAAAACATTAAACAGTAGTCCCGCAAGACGTGAATACTTTCAGAGATCACACCATGAGAATAATAGGTTCCATTATGGACAAGAAATGTCATAAACGTAACATGACCTCATGAATCTTTTCATTCAAACTGCTAAACAGTAACTTCTGATTCTTCAGGAAAAATAAGAAGATCAAAAAGACGATATCAGACCATAACAACAAGGGGTAAGATACAAACTTTTACGTCTTCCCACAGTCTACAAGTTTTGAGCTGATTTTCTGTGGTATACCAAATGATATTATCAGGAGTTTAAAACTACCATATCCTATATATCAATGAAATGCAAGTTCGAGCTTCAACCTTATTAAAGGTCATCTACGTACAAAAGCACAATGAAACAAACAGTGTCCAATGTAATTGGAACAATACCCACACCTCAAGGCCGATCAAGAGATTACTTTCTTATAGAATACTACAATCTCTTCATTTCGTAAGCTTAAACACCGCCGAACCTACCAAAATGGACAACTTGTATTGACGAACTCAGGATGGATTGATAGTCTGATACAACTACTAAAACAAATATATTCCTTACAGTAAAGGTCAAAAAGAAGACGTTATTACTAACAAGGGAACGAGAACAAAACCTTTATGAAGACGTAATTCTCCTGCACTTTGCTTCTTGATTGGTGTCTTCCCATTTTCAGCAAGTTCCCTATGCTTCTCCTTAACTTTAAATAGTCGGATCATTACGCCTACGAAAAATAAGAAAGAACAGAAAGGACACATTGATCAGCATCAAACAGAGGTGTTTTTTGTTCCAAGTGATATCTAAATGCACAATCATTTCACAAAAAGGAGAAAATACTTTGTACAAAGACAGAAAGATGAACACCGGACACACAGTAAACAAAATCCTTTCAATTGCCACAGGAAAAAGGTTCTCAAAAGCAGAACAATGGAAACCGCCATTTCCATTTTGCGCTATAAGACTGTCAACTTCCGGCGACAGAATGGAAGGTAGGCCTCGTAAATGAAATCCCCTAAGGGAGGCCCGCTGAAAGACGGGATAGATAGGACATTGGACAAAAGTCACAAAATGGCAGTTGTTCTAGATAAATAGACATACGTCTTGTTTTTCTGCCAAAGATAGGGCAGTCAAAACACTCGTATGAGCTCTAGGTGGTTTGTTCATCTCGGCAGTAAACTAGAGCTACTTATTTGCTTCAAAATTCTTGAGCGAGTCACTTTGTGCATAAAATAGATCTATGTAAATCTGATATCATAGAATGCTGAAAAAGCTTCATTAACTTGAAAAGTAGCATGCATTTGAAGCTTTCCCATGTTCTCCACCATTTGTGTGGACAAGGCCTATGAGGCTATGACAGGAGTATATGACTTCGATAGCATGCCAACCTCTTCAGGCTTTCTCGCATACTATGACAAATAACATGATTCCAGCTCAAAGTAGCTCCGTTCCGCTCCGGTTCTTATTTTTTAAGTACTTATTTTTCGTTTTACGAGATAGGTCATTCTTTCTCAATACATTACTTTTAGTTCAAAAACTAAGTACTTATTTCACTTAGCGGACCGGGTACTGCATAAAGAGATAATCCACCCAGAGAATGGATTCAATAGACATCATGAGAAAACCAACTTTCCCACGGAGAACCAGGGGCAGAGCCAGGTTTTGCAATCGAGGGGAGCCAATTTAGAAAAAGAAAATTTTCTGTAAGGAAATACTTGAAAATTATGTTTAGTTCTTCTAATTTTTATTGAATGCATAACAAAATGAAAGAATTAAACCACGAGCAATCGTTACTGTCATATAATAATGACATATGGTATCACAATGCAACCATAAATTATCGTGTGTCCAAAAAAGAACCCTACAGAATCTAGTAGACCAAGAGTAAAATTTGTTTTAACGAGTACAACATCTCCTTTTTAAGTCTCGGTTTGCGGATCGAATCATCGAACATCCCATGGATGGATTATATGAACCTTTTCGGGTGCTACATCCGAGTTCGAATCTTAGTTCCGCCAAGAGTTCATGTAGAAAAATCGAACTGCAAACTAATAGCGTTACGATATACTACTTGGTAACGTTACGCAATATACTACTTGGTAGCAAGCAACATGTAAGTTGTAACCACATCCATGTACCAAAAATTTAAAGATTCCGACGTACATAATAGGCGTAACTGCGGGCAGAGAGAAAGAGAGAGAGAGAGAGAGAGAGATAAAAAGGAAGCTATTAACCTGCTCGAGGAAAAACCGCAGAGGAACAGGGGGATTGGATTGAAGATGTTTCTCCGTCCTCCTTTTGTTGGTTCCGAGAGATTATGACAGATTCACAGGAGAGAGAGAGAGTGTGTCCCATAATATTTATAAAGAATCTTGATCAGCGATCAGGGTTGGAAAGGCCTTGCAAAAAGCAAAAGTGGAAGGCTAGAAAATCGCCGTTGCCGGGGATCGAACCCGGGTCACCCGCGTGACAGGCGGGAATACTTACCACTATACTACAACGACTTTGTTGAAATAGTATTGAGAAATAATTTATAATAATCATTACTTTATTATTTACAATCGGACACGTGCACGATTTTCCTTTCCTTTATTAATCCTACTGTGCTATCCACAGATTTTTTGCGGGACTCGATTCGGTTCCCGCAAAGATGATATGAACCGCTTAGTTTTATTAAAATATTATAAAAAAAAAAAAAATCATCTTAGTTGGATATTGCTAGGAACACAAAACCAAACACAACTTCTTATATACATGTGGGATCCACACACACTAGTATGTGTGAACCCCACATGTATGTGAGTGAGATGTTGTGTTTGGATTATTGTGTATGTGTGGACCCCAAATTTTAGTACGTGTGGACCCCACTTTTGTTTATTTAATCACGTATGGCAGCTTACCTTCCCATCCTAAAAATTGGATTTCCTAAAAACAGTTTTGAAATTTTTAAATAAAAAAAATACTTTCGTGAATAATGTTTTCACCAATTTGAAGAATTAATTGAGATCTCTAACAGATGCATAGAAATATGAAAATTTGCGCGCAAAGTGTTATATTTTGTTTTATCAAAATATTACGCTGAGTTTTTGTAATGACAAGAAATTTTGGAACAGAAGGAGTACATAATAATATGCACCTCCCAGCAGTTCTCTTTTGCTGTATTTTCTGAACTTACCAAGATGTCCGAAAATTGTTCTCTTGCGCATTTTTGCTTCCTTTTAGACTGTGTTTGGGACTTGGCATCATGGAGGAAATTTTGAGCAGCCCAAAGGGACTGAAGAGGATTTTCGTAGTATACTTTTCCTTTTCCTTTTCCTTTTCCTCTTCCTCTTATCTTTTCTTTTCCCACCCATTTGGTAAATCCCTCCCCAAATCAGTGACTAAACAGTCTTCTAGGGTATGATTATTCATGATCTCAACCACGGGCGGAGGGCACCAATCAGAAGTTGCATCAGAACAATTTGAGTTAACCCAAGGTTGTGAATACCGGCTCGTACCGGCCATTGTGTAAAATCGGTACCTTAGCCTTCTAATTCTGTTATGGTCCAAATACCGGCCATACCGGCAATGTACACAATACTTTGATAAATAAGTGATGCTAAGGCAAATGGAGAAGTTATCAGTGGCCCAAATATCAAGTGAAACTCAGGGAAAATTTCATCATCCTTCTCAAGGGCCCAACAGAAGTTTCAATTTAGGTTGGCAATATTGCAGTTTTACGCATCAAATTAGTAATCTATTAACTTTGATCCATAAGTTTTCCCAGGGCAAAATCCATATTCTAGTGACCCACATGTAAACCAACATCATCAGATTCACTAGGACATGAAAAATTGATAGACGTGACCCAAGACGAAGAAGAAAAATCTGTTGAGAGAACCTTTAGGAAAATGAAGAAAAGCAATCAGAAGTCTTTGAATATGCTTTTGGAGGAATTTGCATCTCCGAACGCTTGATTTTCATCTTCTGTGAACGTCTGATATCCAAGTATCTGAATGGTGATGTGTCTTTGTGCATTTGTCTAAGCAAGTATCTGAACGGTGATGTGTCTTTGTGCATTTGTCCAAGCATTGGCCTCATCCCTTTCAAGCATGATCATGATGTTCCAGGATAGACAACCATCCTGTGTAATGCAATAAGCCATCCAAGCTACTTGAGTTCGAGCTAGTTTAATAACAGTTGCCAAAGAAACAAATCAAGCTTGAACTATTTTTCGAAACTCGTTAAGCTTTCAAATCAAGTTCGAACACATTACTACTTGGCTCATTCGGCTCGATTAAAGCTCATTTCATTTCAAATCAGCTCGTCGCGTAAACAACTAAAGTTTGAAGTTTGAACATATTTTTTAAATTCGTTATGATTTCAAACCAAGCTTGAACAACCAACTACTCCGCTCGTACTGAAGCCGGGATATCGTGAATACACCATGACCTAACCCTTTTTATTTGGTCAACCAAATGATAAGTAAACGGCACAGAGAAATTTGCCACTTACATGAAGAAAACGCTTGCACAAGAATGCTGCATAGTTTCCAGGTCCGTAAAGGTAGCTCCAACGAAAGGGGCTTTCCTTCGAAACTATTACTACTTATTTGTTGTCCTTGAAAAATATCTAGATTCTTGGAAATGAAGGGGTTCATTCCCCCATGAAGTCCATCCGCCTAACATTTCTCTGGCAAATAGTTCAATGCAACGAGCAGGCTTGGATCCTGGCACATACTCCAGTAGCAACTCTGAAATCGATAAACACAACATAATACAAATTTGTGATGAGTCAACGTTGCCAACTGACAATGCCCCAGTACTGCAATAGCGTTTCACGATTTTGGCTAAATGACTTTAGTGCTTTCCAAGATCTAAATAATCAAATATTGGAAGTAAAGTTCTTGTTAGAGATCATGCACTTTTTTTCTACTCTTCCTCTTTTGAAACAATAAAATGTTTTTGAAGCCAGACAAGATAATGTTATGAGTATAATTACTGAACCAGAAGTTAAGGACTAGATGGGCAAAGCATGGAAAATATACCTCCAATTGGGGGCTTCCTAGAGTAGTCCCCAGGAATACTAATGAAGACTTGATTATCAGGTATAGGTTTAAATCTCGATAAACATTCAGAATTTCTAGCCTGCAACAGTATGAGAGCAAATTTTTTAAAATGAACCTTCATAAAAACAAGACATTATCGCAATCAGAAATTATAGGTAGGTAGTCTACCACTTCATTGTCTCACCTCTCCATGAGAGTACCCCAGAAGAAGGCATTCATACGGTCTATGATGAAAGAGATCCAAGTCACTAGTCAATATACAATCAGCTTTCACCTGTAACCCCAACTACATCAAATTTTTGGTACAGAATGGAAGGTTTTGCAATGACTCGTCACCATGCACAAAGGAAAAAAAGTAACCTTTAACCAATACAGAGTAGCCATGTATTTGACTCCCCATGATGGAAATAATTCTTTCTCAACAAAACCCCGTAATTTCTCCCTATTTGTCACCCACAAGGCTAGAAGAGCTCCTTCTGTATGAGTGAGTTTCTTAATTGGAAGAGATAAGAAGTATCGGTTAGGCAAAGTCGGATACCTGTAATTAAGAGCAAATTTGAAACACAGTACCATCAGGAGCAAAAGGGATGCGGTAGCCTTAAGAATTCAAATTTTGGAAACAAATCAAGAAGGATGATAACTTATATAACTTCCAATACAAGATTGTGAAGCCGCCACTTTTTTCTTCAAAAGTACTATACTGACACAAGGATGAAGCCTTGTCAGTTCTAATAATTAGTGATTGCAGAAAGTTCAATCTTTTTCAGGAAAAGTTTTCTGAATATCCAAGAAATATAATTCAATCTTTCTGACCCAACAACTTCCAGATACATGAGAATTCAGAAAAAGTGATGCAGTTGGCTTGGGCATTTGCCTAGACATGTCCAGGGTACATTTTTTGCAATCGTTAATCTCATGGATTTGCCTATAGGCCCTATACATAAAAGAAGTAAGAAGTCATATGTACCAGTATTAATATTTATTCGCGTGTTCGCCTAATCCTATGTGGAGGGGATTTTGTGATCTGGTATAAGAACTATTATTATAAGCATATACTGAACTAAGAAACTGATTAGGTTCCTAAACCTATTTCCCACTTCTTCTCTTCTCGTCTAAACACTACTTTTATATTTCGCGACTCTAACTCCATCGAATAAAATTTGGAAACACTGAAAAGCTACATAAAAAAATAAATAATAAATAAAAACGCCCAAGAATGAGAGTACATACTTCAATTTTTGATGGGCGCTGCTATTTTCCCATGGTGGATCAACCAATATAAGATTGAACCCACAATCAGATGCGGCTGCAAGAAAGAATCAGATGACACAAAATTTGCATCAACTTTTGTGTGAGGGGAACCAGTCCCTTAAAATATTAGGAACTTTGTGCAGAAAGAGAAAGGTGAGGACAATTGAACAACCAGTTAGACCCTATCAACGGCACCAAGTTAAAATATACTTGATCCATAAATAGACACACCATAGGCAATTGAATTGTACATTAATCGTTTGATGCTTTAGCACCTGTAATGGAAGAAACTGCTCACACATACAATTCCAGATTCAGACTCAATATCAAGATTTATTTGCGAAAATTACCAGGAATCAAATCGCGAATCTTCCCCAGATCAGACTTCCATGAGATAAAACCAAGAAACCATAAGAAACGTGTAAGACATAACTGGTGACAATCTAATCCTTCATCGGAACCAAATCAGCTTAAAGTAAATCTAAGAAGATAGAACAATAAGTGAATATTATTGATGGTCCTTGAGTATAAAAAAAAGAGCTGAGAGGCCTATTTAAGCCATAGGGTTCTATCATCTACAAACTTTAGCCAAGGGAAAAGTTTAACACCATACCATGTAGAAACTACTTTTTCTGGGAATTATGTATCTGCTGTTCAGGAACTCAGACTCCACATCTTTATTTGTCTCATTAACAACTAAGTTATTAAACACTGGAATCAGTCTTTGTTCACTGGAGTGAACTACTGGTGAACCTGAGAAAAAAAAGAAAAGAAAGCACAATTCATTGTGGTTAGAAGCAGAAGCACAAGAGAATTGCATAAGAGAACAGTTGAATTGTAAATACATGCTATGTGAAATACACAAACCTAAATTTAGTGGTCAAGGGCTAGTAACTCCTTGTTCAAGGGTACAGTATACTTGTCTCATAAGTCATACCATAATCATATGTCTAACAAGCTCTAGTACTGCATTCTAGTAAGACCAGGGAAAGTGATAGAATACCAAACTACAGATATGTTCACTTCAAGGGAAGACCCAAGTGTGATTGGACCTAAAAACTAAAGGTCCCACTGATAAATACAGAAGTACAATATTTACAAGATAGTTTCTGCTTAATATTATTTATTTTCTTGCCAATCTCAATTATTATATTCGCTAAGCTTGATTTTATTTTTGAAACCAGTAAAAGCCAGTATATTTCAACTATCCCAATTCTTTTAGGCACCACACCAAATTCACTTGCAATCTTCGGTAGCACCATGGCACATGTAACACGCGTGCATAAGTCAACTTTGCAAACTTCTCAAAAAAAAAAATTACTAGCGCAATTTCAGAATCTAATCATCGATGATCAATGTTTCCGTTTCTCATCAAATCACTCGCACCAAACATGCTGTTAATGCACAGGAAAACAAAACCCAACGATAACCTATTTAGACTTAAAACTATTGGCTCTAACCCAAAGAAAAAGAAAACAGAAGTACAGAAAATTAGATATTATTTTGAAAACAAAAGGACCACAAATGAACCTCCACCTTCAGTGGGCTCTCTGTACGGAGGGAAACTAAGAGTTATCTCATACAATGGAGCTTGCCAAACACTGGCGAGCTCAACAAAAGACTGCTCAACGCTCGGCAAGAACAAGTCTTGACAGCCCTCTGAAGAACATCTCTCACTCCTCAAGTTTCTGATAACCGCTAGTAAATCAGTAGCTTCAAGCAAAGCCTTATGAGCCTTCAATAACAAAGGCCTTGCCTCCTGCAACAAGAATTAGATAACTAACTTTTCAACAAACCATGTTTGCATATACTCACAATTAGGAATTTTTGGAACTCCACAAGATATATAGGACAAACAGATAAATAAAAAGGAACGCACACAAACGTAAGAATTATGTGGCGCACTATTGACGACAAAGAATACAACAAAAAACATTGGTGATGCCCTGAGCAACAATGTACAGCAAGGGCTACCACTCTGTGAAACATATCTATTACAAGCATGGGAGAAAAGTAAAGCATACAAATGTGGTTTTGCAACACGCCAACACACGCTTGTTGAACAGTAAGCCCGGCCAGGCTTCATGCCCTTAATACACTGACCATAGATATACTAGCATATTACCCGTGCCTAAAGACACTTGTCAACGGAATCTACCTAAAAAAAATTCACGTCTTACATCTGCTAAAAGGCGTCCACCAGATTACCCTTTGTATGGAGTTACTGTCAGTTCAAAACTGCAAGAGTTTGTTGGGCCAGTTTACTCAGAGCACCAGATTACCCGTGCCCAAAACAATTCACGTCTTACATCCGCTAAAAGGCGTCCACCAGATTACCATTTGTATGGAGTTACTGTCAGTTCAAAACTGCAAGAGTTTGTTGGGCCAGTTAACTTACCTCCATCAGATTAACAACCATAACCAAGTTTAGTTCCTATGTAAAGTCTCCTACTCTCCTCCTTAAACCTAGGATAAACACATACCAAGATACCAAAGAATCATAAACCTAAAATATTAACATGAGAGAAATGGATAATAGTAAAAAACGTCCAAGATAAACTCTAAATCAGTCAGGACTTGATTTCTAAGCTTGTATAACTTTCTCTTCTTCGAGAAAACAACTAAGTCAGCAACTTTTATCAATTCTACCATTTCCCACCTAAACTGGACTAATTAAGCACCTTATTTCACATGAATTAAAACAAACTTCCAGCAACATGAGTTCAGCAACCATTCCAGCAATCGAAATCATTAAATACTGCTTTTGAAACAATTACTCAGCTTTTGTAACTTCAGTTTAGAGATTTATTCACCAATTTCCAGGTCCTAGACGAAATTTACACCAACTAAAACATGATTTCACCACTTACACATCATTCCACCATTTTAACATAAATCCCACGAACTTAAAACTACAAATTCAGTGGCACATTCTCGGTTCAGCTTCTACACAGATCAAAACACATCAAACTTCAATCTATCAGTATACATGTACATATACATGACACAACATATGTAGAGCCAATAAACGAACCAAATAGCTTGAGTTTGAGCTCGCATTCGCTCATTTGAGATTGGTTTGTTACCTAAATATGCAAAGCATGAACACTTTTTTGAAGTTTGTTATCCCTCGGCTTGTGATGTTTAAAACATTTAAAGCCATAACTAAAGCTCCTTTAAGTTCGGCAAGCTTAAACAAAGTTTTAAACCTCGTTAAGTTTTCAAACCAAGCTTCGATAATCGAATGTTTGGTTCGCTTATCAGCCCTAACTAAGTGCTTCTATACATATATAAAACACGCATATATATACACACACACGAGTATAAGTACGTGTATAAGTAAGTAAAAAGGAAGTTGTATAACTATACTTGATGGCGTTGATCGGCGATTTGTTCTCTCTCATTGAGAGTGTGAGGTCTCTTCTCTTTCTGCTTCCGTTTGCGTTTTCTGGAGCTTGTGGAAGTCGCAGCGGGTTCATCTCTGGCGCCATTGGATTCGAAGAAGCGGGAGTAGTACGCGGAAGGTGAAACCCTAAACCGAGCGTAAGACCGGTTGAGGACTCGGACGGGATCGATGAAAAACACTGAGTTGGAGCTCTCGAACCGGTAGATGCCCGATTCCAGGAACGTGGACAACTGATCGGTCGTTTGCGATTCCGCCATTTGCAGACTGCACCCTACGGAGGTCAGTTTTTCGGTTTACTTCACACCACTGTAGGGGTTTAGAGCTCCGCTGCAAACGAACCGAGGTGGTACTAGCTCGACTCGGCTCATTGTAATCGAGCCGAGTTCGAGCTTAACTGTTAAACTCGTTAATTAAACAAGCAAAACTCAAAATTTAATAGCTTAGCTAGGCTCATTTAGAGAGACTTATTAAGGAAATTAGCTAGGCTCGACTCAGGTATAAACAAGTCAAACTCGAGCTTGAGTTTTCAGCGAGCCAAGTTCAAACACTATATAAAACTTGGCTCGGCTCATTTGCAACCATCCGATAGCGCGTACATCTTGACTGAACCTAAAATTTCATTGTGTGTGAGGTGTTAAAGGCACGTTTAGTTCTAAATTTCTAATAAAAAAACTATGAAGACTCGAACCTATGCCTTTGCCTGAAGCAAACCCCACTGATTGTTGGTTAAGTGTTAGTACTACGTCGTAAGATTGTGAAAGAAAGAGAAAAGAGGTGAAGAGAGAGTTTAGTTTTGCTGACCCTCTACTTAAGCGGGTGAATATTACCATCCTTTCTATTGGTTGAAATGACGTAGATTCCACCACAAAACGATATCATGCTTACCAAAAAGTGTATTGCATAGTAAGCATGACATCACTTTGTGGTGGAATCCACGTCATTTCAACTAATAAGAAGAAAGATAATGTTCATCCTGTTTTAAAAAAAATGAACAAAAGTGCACTCGAGGAGGAGAGCCCATAAAACTCTGGACATGGAACAATGAAATAAATTTGGGCCAAGAAGATGTTAGTATATGGATTGGGAGCCCAGTACAAAATCCACATGGATACATTTTACCTATGTGAAAGTGACTATATATATTCAGAGGTGACAATTGACATAAATGGTCATCGATCACACGCTTTCACCATCATTTGGTCTTTTGGTAGGCCAATCAAGTTCCCTTGTTTGGGGTGGAGCATCTAAACAGACTTTACATGTTTCACTGTCCCCACAATATTAAATGTCACCACACATTCGATTTGATAATGAATGTCTATGTATACCTAAGAGCATGTACATCAAAGAAGGAAAAATGACTTTGTAGCTATTCTACCGAGGAGAAACACAAAAAAAGTAAGCTACAGCAAAGGAGGTAAAGGACAAAGGTAAAATGGCTGGGATGAAATGGATCGGTATTAGTACCGAGCGACCGTAGGAAAGGGATATATTAAACAATGATTGTTTCTCTCTCCTCCTCTCTCTCCCGTTCTTCTTCACTTCTCTCTCTCTCTCTCTTTCTCTCTCTCTCTGTGATAGATTTTGGCAGCCGGAGTAAGTTCGGAGTCCGATTGAGGGTTTTGTGCTGCCGTTGTTGGTCCCTGAGCCAGCGTATTTTGTTAGGTCGGTGAAACCCAAAACAGAACCTCTGATTTCGATTTGAAGAAAACAGAAATGTAGCAGGAAAATCTCAGATTTTTAATTTAAAACAGAAACAATACAAGCAAAGAAGAGAACCTCTGCTTTCGATTGAAGTTGAACCTTTCAGAAAGTGCTGAAAGACTGGAAGGAAAAATCAGGATCTACTATGATAGATATACTTGCTTGTCTGAGTATGTGTATACATATATATACAGATATACTTATATTAGTATTTTATAAGGATATAAGGGATAATAGAGAAGATTAGTGTGTAGTTGAAAGGGATGTGAGTAGGTAGAAAGAAAAAATACACTGTTCAATAGCTTTTTTTTGCTAAAAATGAAGCTAATCTGGTGTACATGCTCTAAGGGCATGTACACAAGAATAGTCAAATGGACATTTTTAGTCATTTTACCTAATTAACATCCCAAAAACAGGGTACAGCAGGCTAGGTAAACAAGCAAGTATTATACCTCGACGAAAAAACCTCTCCACTTTTCCCGAGCTACTATTCACAAGGTATTCAATAAAGTATTACTTTTTTCTCTCTCCTCCCTCATCTGGGTTTGATTTCTCTCTCTCACCGAGTATATTTTATGAATATTTGATGGTAATAAGAGGGTAATAAGAGAGTCTGGTGCAGGTTAAAAGAGAAAAGCAATCGGAAAAACATAAAAAGTACGAGTAACTTTTTGGGTAGTTAGTTTTGCTATGCTTGATGTACTTGCTCTAACTATTATATGTTCAAAATACAAACATAAAAGCCACCAATTCTAGAAAAAGTTGGCATTCAATTCATATAGGTATTTCGATAATTTAAAGGCTCCATTTGTTTTGATGTAAAATGTTTTTTCAGAAAACAAATTTCAAACTTTTATTTTTCAGCCTTTGGCTGGCACTTGAAAAATATTTTCAATAATTGACAATTTAGCGTAGAGAGAAAGAGAGAGGAGGGGGATAATACGATAGAGAGATATGAGAATATTGGAATAGAACGTGGGTCAGGACTAGCGATCCAGAAAATTGAGCAGTAAGAATTACAGTAAAAGACATCAGGTCCATTTCGAAAAATAACTTACGAAAGATTTAAGAGTAAGTCATTTTCATCCAATTAATAGAAAATGTTTTACACGTAAAAATATTTTCCTCATTTTTTACAACCAAACATCGAAAAATAGATAAAGTAATTTACTCCTAAAATATGGAACCTAAGTGTCCCGATCAATTTACGAGCACATCATCGGCTATATAAGTTGCCAATAATGTCTCATAAGTAAGAAAGAAGCATTGGCATGTGGTACCTTATTTTGTACAATCATTTCTCTCATAAGTTAAAAATGGATAACACAGAAAAACATCCAAGTCTTTTTCACTTACTTTATGTCATATTGCATGAAAAGCTCGACGAATATTTAGCATGGCCCCTCTCGAATGGATGACACGTATTAATTGGAAAATTGTTCAATTTTTTCGTTTACATTACGAAGAGACATTCTAAACTGTTAACTACTGTATTTTTACTTATAACCTTTAGTAAAAGGTTAAAAAAACGAAAAGCTAAACTAAGGAGGGATTAGTTCAGTAGTTAAAGAACTTGGACTTATTAGACAAGGCCCCGGGTTTGAAGTCTTTATAAGGACTAAACATATTTCTAACACCACCCACGCATAATAGGATCTTAGCTTCGGTTCGGACGTAAGTGCGGTGGAAGTGTCCTACAGATAATGATGTAGTGTGACAAGATAATACTTCCCGACGGAGGTGACAGGGTACCATACTTGCACTTTCAAAAGTAGCAGGCTTTGCGGGCTCGTTGGGCTGGGTTTTGGAGGGAGATGCAAAAACTGACCCGGTTAGGTAAAGGGTGGGAGCCCAATGTGATCAAACCCTGCCCGATCTAGACGAGATGAAAGTAACCTGCCAACCAAACAAAAAAATGCAACGCAACTTTAATTTTTTCAATGCCAAAGTATAAAAAAAAATTCAAATGGCTGTACAAGCGATGATTGGGTTAAAGGAAGGAAATTGCATTTTTTTTTTTTCTCTTACAAAAAGAAAGCATTCATCCGACGCACGTAAACAAAATGAGCACACTCTGAGTCTCGGACAAAACCCACATCACGCCAAAGCAATGAAACAACGCTTTGGGGAGGGTTCAAAGTACTCAATCAAGACGCACACTGCGTGGCCTGACCCATTATTAGGTTTGAAAGAAAAGACGCAGTCATTAAATGATGATTGTTATGTAGTGTCATTCCATTGAGCTGTACCTCTTGGCTGGTGTCTATTAGGTGTCTATAACTACACTCAACGAACTTCATCCAGCAAATATCAAGGTATGTTTTTCCACTCTTTCTCCCGGGTGAGATGATCATTAGAGTACAGTTCAATCGTATGGTAGTGTTCCGTCAATAATGAGATCAAGACAACTGTAAATTAACATAAACGCGTGAAACGCCTTCAACTATATTTCGAATAAGGTACGCTCTTGATTCGCTCAATCGTTTTCAGCTAATAAGTCGAGAGGTGTTAGAAATCAGGAGATACAGCAGAGACATTTTTTTTTTCCCCCTTTTTAAGCCTAGCGGAGACATCTGATACTGCAATTTACTAGGAGTAGTTTTACTTGGGCCACAGTACTTACGATGACGAAATACGTGAAAACCCAAATTAAATATGAGATGCCTCCAAAAAGGAATGCAATCGAGATAGGCACGCGCGTTACTACGTCTACCGTTCAACATCTCATCGTCCTTCTTGACAATCAATGGACGGTGTGGTTGAAAGTGATGGGATGAGTGGTGAATATTGAGCGGTGGACGCAGACGTTTGGCTTTTAACTGCGAATAGTAACTGCAAATGGTGCCAATAATTGAACAAGGTGAGTTTTCAGGTCACTCAACTGCTAGTCTGCTAGAAGACGATTGAGCGAATGAAAAGCGTAAAGGCATAAGACTATTTTCGGAAAAAAAAGAGAGAAGAATAAGACATACGACTTTGGGTACCGACAAAAAGGGTGCTGATGAATTTTGGAGCTCTCTTCGGGGTCTCACTCTCACGTAAATGTTCAAACCAGTTCATTATTTTGTCAATATTTTTTGATTACCCCTGTAAAATTTTAGCTCATTTGAATAGATATAAGTGCTTGTTTCAACGTTCACTTTTAATTTCCCAGTTTAGGATGTTGGATTCTGAAATAAACATTGAATAATTGAATCAAACACTTTTATCTATTCAAATGAGCTAAAATTTTCTATGGGTACAGGAAAAAATATTAAAAAAATACTACTCAATGTTTACATTAGAATTTTGATATTCGTCCTCTTTTTTTTTTTACTGATGGCGCTCCATTTTATTCATGAAACTACTAATAACTTTATGTTAAAAGTGGAGCGCTATCAATAAATAAAAAATGAAGCACAAAAATCAATTTCCTTAAAATTATTGAAAGTTATGCTACTAGTAGTTTCACCTCAACACTAAAGTCGGCCCCACAATTGATCAGTATCGTTGGTGTTTTGGATGCACAATAAAGAGAATTAGAAAAAGTACCACCAGTAGTAGTGTTCAAATGGACCCAAGGGTCTTGTCTACTTTTAACTGTCATGAAAGTTTACATTGGCTCTTCAACCGTTATCTGCCACAGTAATACTTGCTTTCCAGCCTTTTCAAACTAGAGGTGATTGGGTGATTAAAAAAAAAACTAGAGGTGATTTAGGATATAAAAAAAAAAAAAAAAATTTAAGTTGATTTCGGTTCGAGTTCGGTCGGTTTGAGATAAGATTCTCAAATACGGTTTTGGTTTGGGTAAATAGTTTGAAGATCGATCCCAACTGGAGTTCAATCCGGTTTGAGGTGGGATTGGTACAGTCAAAAATTTCGATCTGCCCGAAATGGTGATACTATTTGTATATGTATTTTTATAAAAAAAAATTATAAAATAAATGAAAAAAACTTATAGAACTCTGGTGGGATTAGGGTTTTTTATTTACACTGGGAGTCTGGACTTATTACTCCTTAGGTCCCTATCGTAGCCCTATATATACACGTTATGCTCTCTATGTCAGTTTGAAGTTTTTCAATTATTCACGAAATAGAGACAGACGCAGGGAGGAGAGCAAAGAATTCAAGAAAGAGTCCACACTTGGTTCGTGTTCTAGACATGCAGGGAATACGATAGAAGATCAGACGTGCTATAATAAGTTCAATCAGCGTTCGTGTTCGCAGGGAGTTGAGGTGAAACTCTAGCTTCGCCTCGTAAGGTTTTGCGATTTTTTTTGTTGTCTAATCTGAGGAGATACCGGTAATATTCGATGATCGAATATAATTTATCGTTTAACGGGATTCTTTAATGCAGCTCCAGTATAATTATGGTCCAGTCCGGTCCAGTTTTGGACCGTTGTGGGCCTCTCTCGGGCCCACAACAATGATCGGAATCGTTCATTTTGTAGAGCTCGTCGAATATGTCATCCACGCCAAAAATTAGCTTCACCGAACATCAGTAGGTACATGGATGAAACAGATTTGTACAAGGAAAAAGCGATGACAAAAATTAAGTTAAAATTAATAATTGCCCATTTTTTATGTACAAATCTGTTTCATCCATGTACGTATTGATGTTCGATGAAGCTAATTTTTGGCGTAGATGACATATTCGACGAGCTCTACAAAATGAACGATTCCGATCATTGTTGTGGATCCGGAAGAGGTTCACAACGGCCCAAAACTGAAGCGGACTGAACCATAATTATACTGGAGCTGAATTGGACCCTCTTTAATGTGCTCTCTACTAACAGTAAAAAAAATCCACAAAGTTTTTAAAGTGGATAAATGAAATTACAGTCACCTTTATACATGCAACCGTAGCACATGTCTTTGTCAGAATTACACGTCGCACTGTAATTGCACATTTGAAGCAATGGTGATTTTATGCCAAAAAGGGCCAAAAGATGGCGTGATCTGTTAAAGGTAATTACTTTATCCGTCTCAATTGTTCGGTTGTGAATTTTGAGTTGTGTTTTTAAATAAAGGTAGACAGAGAAATGAGAGTAATGATTGTGGAGAGAGGTAAAAAGTAGAGAGAGATAGAGTGAAAAATAAAAGTAATGATTGAAAAGTTAGAGAGAGAAAAAGTAGAAAAGTTACTTTATCCAAAACCCTGAGTTTGGAATTCTAAACCGAACAAGGGCTTAATAGTTTATCGTTTTATTTTAATTGAATAAAAAAATTATATTTTTAAATTTGTAATAAAATTTATATGCAATATAAATTGTTTAATAAATCTCGATTAATTCTATTAGTTCTATAATACCATGTTTTCAAAATCACCTAAAATATTATAAATTGCAAGATATAATGAATTGAAAATGACACGAACTCTCAAAAAGACTCTTAAATTGAGACGGAGGGAGTGATAAAAGTCAAAACCAGGATTTGGGGGATTAACGCCACAAAATTGCAGTAGTAATATGAATTTTTTTTTTTTTCAATCAAAGATTGGCATCTTTCTTAAATCGAATATTGTCGAATGCCACAACTTGTCCCACGAGTCAAAGCCTACTTTGGGTTCATTCGTGTGATTTTGAATCCCTCCTTCTTGCAGGGCATTGTTGAACAAATCATCAATGCAATGAGATTAATACAGATTGGACGTTAGTAATCAACACGATTATAGAACAAATACTTAGTTGTGAGTCGTGACGGCAACGTCTTGTGTCACGTGGAGTGAAGCAGTATGCTAACTCTAATACTTCGGCCATCTTTTTCGTTGGGCTCTAATCATCAACAAAATTGTTTAGATTTAGAGAAGCTAACTTTTGATATTTGCAGGGGTTAAACTAGAAAGTTTCAAATTTTAAAAAGGCCAAATTACTATCCTAATTTTGTATATACCAGATTACTATTCGAATTTACTGTTTACAAAAAAAATTGTATATACCGAAAATCGGACAGATCAACAGCAAATTTCTTGAAGGATAAATCTGTCCATACAGACAATCTGTGCACAGATTTTGTTGTGGGCACACCATGGGTCTTACACAAACGATCCGAACCGTTCATTAAATGTAAAATATTTTTTCAAGGGTTTCCGTGAAAAATCAGCTCAATTCAATACCATAGGTGCTCAATCTATATATTCATCTAACTTTTTATTATCCGAAAATCTGAATGAAAATTTAGATAATTGGATCGAGCATCGATCTATAGGTATTAGATTGAGCTGATTTTTTGTGGTAACCCTTGAAAAAATGTTTTACATTTAATGAACGACTCAAATCGTTTGTGTAAGACCCATGGTGAGCACCAAAACAAAATTTGTGCACAGATGTCTGTGTGGTTAGCAGGGTTCTTTGTTGAAGGTCAGGAAGCGGACGTTGATCCCGTAGAGGCCTTGGTCAACGAATTGGCTAATAAGAGAGATCAAATCAAATAACGGGACAAGACCTCTCAACTTGTTTGCTTCTCAAGTTCTTTCTAGGTGGATTAGGGGATCGATCCTGCAATGCAGCCCGCACTGTAAGCTGTAGGGTGGCCGATTGGACCGTCTATTTCATTGTTTGAATTAAAATTCGAGCCGTCTATCGCCGTAAATAGATGGCTGGATCGACCGGGCATACAGCCCTTGCAGTGCAGGATTTGCCATCCCTCTTTGTAGCTAGTGTCATTGGTGAAAAATCGGGTTAGCGTCCAAAATAAGAAGTGAAAGCGCATATGAGAATGGACACATTGGACAGTACAGATACTCTTTCTTTCGAGGGTTAGGCCAAACGTAGCAACTAGCAAGGAGTCCTCCTCCTTAATATTTGTCTGTCTAAATGCATGTCGTGTCAATTCCCCCTATAGGAACGAACCAAATGTCTACATCACAATAATTCTAAATTTTCACGCAACGCTTCGTTTTCGCATAAAAATTCTAGCCAGTAGTAATCTGCAGTTTTTCGAAAACACCTGTAGCGTTAGGGACACGCGCATCTGAATACCAATTCAGTGCATGCATATATGTTCGGAATAATTTGATATACGTCGGTATCATGAATGTACAATTGAAATTCACAAGCATGGTACATCAGACTATGTAGTATGAAAATTTGAACTTTTGTGTTTAGATCGAATAAAGGAGAGGGAGGAGTCAGTGTCACCTACAACAATGTTTGGAACTAACACTGCTGACACTGTAAAATTAGAAGAAACTTATTCACGACTTCACACAATCTTAGCTGTTCGTTTCGGCAATTAATGGTTCAAATTAATAAATAAATAAATATATTCGCTGGAAGAGTTTTTTCAAAATCCAGATTGTCTAAAACACAATTGAATGCGCGTGATCGAGCGCCGTAAATTATTTTCACTGCTCTACCCGTAAAAAAAGTTTTTCGCGTAATATTATAGTCAAAACATATGCGAATAACGAGACATTGTTGTTGGATTAGGTGGAGTACGTACTAAAGTGCTTTGTAAATTATTACTACTAAGACCTAGCTAGAATAGTATACGTTCAGGTTGTGAACTACGACTGTTTCATGTTAAATGATGTTCACTCCTGATCTCTACTTAGAAATCGAGTTTCCGAGCTAGTTTGAGCGCACACCGACTAATTTTTAGGCTCTAAAGTTAACGATCGCGCAAGTTCCCATGTATATACATTAATGGCTCAGATTAATTAGAGCATATTGTGTTAGTGTGCACTGTGCAGCTTGCCACATGCCTTATTTATTTTTTCATCCTCCCTCCTCGATGTATTAAATGGACTGTGCCAAATAATTGTTGCATTAGTTAAGATGTCAAGGTCCTTTCTGCAAGAAGGTTGATTAATTTTTGGCGTGACTAATTGTTCATTAACGGGGTTCATTCAGGATCCAGCAAACTTCTCTATGGACCGACCCCATAAAAATGGATACTACTTGTGAGGTTTAGAACTTAAGACTTTTAAAAAAATCAAACAACTAATCCCGTTCCGCTTTTGGTCCTTAAAAAATAAGTACTTATTTATAATTTTATAGCTTAAAAATAGTAGGCTTAAAAAATATGCAGTATAAATCTTATTTAACCCTAAAAAAATGAAAATTTTATTTTTGTAAGTCCATTATTTTAAAACTTAAAAATAGGTCATTATTTTTTAAATACTTATTTGAGAAAGAGAAACAGGTTAATTCCTAGATCGCAAAATTTGAACTCCTCGGACTTGTCAGGGCAAAATAAGTACGCATGCCAAATTCATTTTGCCCTTGTTCGGTTGTGGGTTTTGAGTAGTGTTTTTGAATAAAGGTAGAGAGAGAAATGAGAGTAATGATTGTGGAGAGAGGTAAATAGTGGAGAGAGATAGAGTGAAAAATGAGAGTAAAGATTGAAAGTTAGAGACAGAAAAAGTGAAAAAGTTACTTTTTCCAAAATTTGGGTTTTTGAGTCTCACTTTTTATACTATGAGTAAGGCCTCGTTGTTTTAAACTTAATTATTTTCTTTATTTTGTGTGTTTTTTTTGTTTTTTTTTTTGAATTTTTGTTAGATTCGAGTGATATTTTATGGATTAATTATTCGTCTTGATGAGAAGAATCTAAAAAATACTCTCTCCGTCCCAAATTGGATATCAATTTTTGATATCCATGCCAATTTCAATTCCTTATATCTTTCAATATGAATTTCAAAAAGTATGCAATTTGGATCTTGTTTAATAGTTCTCGATTAGTTCTATTATACAAAATTTTTAAACTCATGAAAAACATTATAGATTGAAAGATATAAGTGATAAAAAATGACATGTGTTTCAAAAATTGTCATTCTTTTTGGAACGGTAGGAGTACGAAATTATGACTAAAAGCACACAAAAAAATCAGTATCCAGTGAAAAAGTATCAAACAACTGTCTTATTTGTCTAAAATACTATCTTATTTGAATTTTTTCAACATCGGTCCATTTATTTATACTTTTTCGATTCGTTTTATCGAGATGAACGATTAATTCCAAAAATTACGACGAAAACCTAAACCAAAAATTTTAATATATATATATATATATATATATATATCAAAATAAGTTTCAGATTTACAAATTTACTATTTACATGAACCCAACCTAAATTGTTTAGGAGAAAGTTGAAAAGGAATTGAATCATCTTCGGTTCTTAATTTGGATGGGACGAGGCCAATATCCAAATAGGATCATCCAATGCTTCAATTATTGGATCAAATTTGCTCAATTACTTTTACCGATAGACGTATCTAAGCTAATCCCGAACCATTAAGGCTTCGTTCCAGAAATGAAATAAGAACTTTTTTTTTTTTTTTTGGAATCATCTTCAGTTCTTAAGGCTCCGTTCCGAAAAAAATCATATGTACACGAAAAAGGGGTGCTCGGATCAAGCACCCTACACGCCTCGGATGCCGTTGATTCCCGCGTTGGCCCCATTGGTTTTTTTTTTTTGATATTTTTGGATGGCTCGGATCGGCCGTCCAGTGGCCGGAGACTGGCCGGCGCGGCCGCCGGAACGACTTGCCTCTCCCAGCGCCCAACAGAATAGCAACAGTCTTATTTTTTATATACGGCAACTTTAAGCTCAAAAATCATGTGTTTACGCAAATAATTTTCTTATCACTATGGATCTTATTTGATAGATCTCATTGAGATTTTTAATACGGTGTAAAAAAAATTTTTCATTTACATTATTTTCGAGTTTGAAAGTGTGAAGTAAATTTTGTATTTGAATTTTATGGGGAACCCCTTATTATTTTCAAAAAAAAAAGTGTTCAAAATAAACTCTTATTTTTTAAAAAGGATTCCGGAACGGGGCCTAAACAATACCAACGTACGTTACAAATTTGGTCTTTTCTGTCTAATCCATTACTACTTGGACTATCTCGTCTTTGCTTTATTTATTTATTATTGTGACATGGCGTTACAGAAAGCACCACCCTTTCAACTTTATGATCATTACAGAATGTATGCTAACCTGTCGGTTTTTTCTCGCTTTTCTGTTCCACCGAAGACTTTTCCAATCTAACGGCTGCCTTTTCCGCTGGATTGATCCAACGGCCTGCGCCTGTCATCCGACATCGACCCCACCTTTGTCAACTTCTATGGCGGGAACATTAGTTTTTCTCGTACTGAGTGACCGAATTAATTTATGCTCACCTCAATTGATTTTGGGATCATAAATCCGCCGTCCAATAGAGAGGGTCTCACTTAAAATCGTAGTAAATACTCTGGATGGAATGACGCCAAATAAATTGATAACATCCCAAAGGTTTCAAACCTAAAATTTTAGGAGAGAGCAAACTCTAAATATCAGGACTTGAGTGCGAAAAATATTGGTTAGCCTAAAAACTTTGGGAGGTGGCGAGTATGCTAGGGGATTGGGCTCCATGCAGTTCGGCCATTTTTAGTCTGGTTTAGTGATCGGAAGTGTCCATGTTAGTATATTTTTCGGGCAGAACCACCTCTTAAAATTTCAGATTAATCCGATAATTATGTATAACTATTTGATCAAAGTAAATGTTTGAAATCCAAGATAAACTCGCTCCACAAACCATCCCTTAAAAATCCTCTATTAACACCATGAAAAAAAAATACTAAGTGTTCATTAATTATTACTAATATCCAATCAAAAAGTCTACATATGAAAAGTTTGTGACACACACACACAGCTCGATGATTCTATCAACATATTAGATTCAAAAAGAAGCTAAAAATTACTTAGTAATAGTTTGAAAGAGTATGAGGATGAGAAGGTAGGAGCGAAGGTGATTCCGAATTGGTAATTCAATGATCGATTGACCCCACTAAATTTTGAGGACATGTTAGGATAATATTATTATCATTATGTGACTCCTAATTTGGGATGGCATGATCCATTTGACCCATGAAATTTTGGTAGAAATAAATAAAATGAGATCAAGGGGTCAATCTAGGCTCCTTGATTGTACCATTGGAATTAACACTTTGTCCAAACACAACCTTATCTCATCCTGTGAAATCAACTTCTCTATACATTTATGTACCCTATCGCTAATATAATAATTCCTCTTACTCAATTTGTTTAGTCATCATTTTATCCTAATCCGATAAAAAAAATTACTGTTATTTTCTAATTGATTCTCACTTTTTATATGCGATTTCAAATCAAATAACGAGACGAGACTAAGGGTCATCATCGAGCTAGGTCGGGCTGGCCCAGCCTGTCAAGTTACTATCTAAGCTCGTCCACGGGCCGGGTCGATCGGGCTTTTTCTTTTTTCGGGCTGAGCGAGCCGGGCTACCTACCATAAATTGAAGCTGTAACGCCCCTGATTTTTGGGTACGTTAAATAAACATTTCATTGATAAAATCAAATGGAGTATGGCTCATTATTACAACATGACTCTCACTATGGTTCAATATTTATACAAATGAAGGGTTCTAGGGTTTCTAACTAAAGCTCCGCCTGCTGCTCCGTCCTAACCAGCTCCTCAGCTCCAAAAGCCTCTAAGGTGTACTGTTCATCTTGATCATCTATAAAATCTGACACATTATACCAGCGTCGCCACAGATATAATATGTCAGGGTCACCAAAGGCAATACCATGAGTTACAAGAGCTCAGCAGAATAATCCTATACCCACTAACCCAAGAATTACCAATATCAGAGTATAAGAGTAGCATACCGACTCTTGCACAAGCAGTGGAATAATACATACATGTTTAACAGGCATTAACAATGACACATCCTCATTTATTAGTCTAACATTGGTATCTGCATTGTATGTGTTTCTCCTACGCGACTTATCGTAGAACGTATCTCATATTCATCATCATTTCTGAAGTCCTTTTCACTTCTAAATCAACATTTTGAAAATCACCTTTAACACACCCAACCTCGATTCCGCCGCGTCGGGTTCCCGAATATCCTCACAATGGTTCCGCCGCGCCGGGTTCCCATTGGCACACATTTGCATTGGCTCCTCTCCACGGATAACTAAGCTACACACCCAACCTCGGTTCTGCCGCGCCGGGTTCCCGAGTATCCTCACAATGGTTCCGCCGCGCCGGGTTCCCATTGGCACACAACACACACACCCAACCTCGGTTCCGCCGCGTCGGATTCCCGAGTATCCTCACAATGGTTCCGCCGCGCCGGGTTCCCATTGGCAGACAACACACACACTCACATAATGCATCTCACATATATTTGGTCATTATGTAGTGTCAAAAATCCTTTTATCATTTGTAACACACATTCCCACAATGGATAAATCCGGCCACATTACGTTTTCAAAACACACCTTGTCATTATCCTTTTTATCCATATCAACCACACCCTAGGTGCCATGTTTCTAACTTTCTCGATTGTTGTGTCTCGTTATCATGCATAGACTCCGCGGTAGGACTTTTCACGTAGACATACATAAATCGTTCATTGTAATCAAGAATTTAACCAACAAGATCATCCAACTCTATATTACCCAATCGTAATCAAATTATTACTTAAAACATCACGCCATATATTCGGATGCCATTGGAGTGATATTTACTTATACTTTCGAACAATCACAAGTATTGCAAGCAAAACATGTATTTAAGTTCATAATCAATTCAAAGATCAAAATACGAATACTTCTAATCAAGCTAATGCTTATCGAAAACCGTTCTTTCTTTCTTTGAGGGAAGTTCAAAACAACATATGTTTATTGACGTAGAAATCGCTTGTTCAACATGTTCATACTTTCTTCGAAATTTTAGTAAAACAAGTTTGCTAACAAATTCTTGGTATCTTAACTTAACATGCATTTAAACATAATATACGAACTTCTAGTTATACTTAGGATTAACAAGTAAAGGAGAATCTACCTCAAGTATCTCAAACCATACGAACATCATACAATATATCTCGGAGTTAACGGTTAAGAATAATCTACAAGATCATAATTTCATTTCAAGAACATAAACAACATAACTAGAGTTATACTAGGGAAAGTAGATAGGAAAATCTACTTTGATCCGAAACTAGTCGGGGCCGAACAAACTAGTTGAAAAAGTTCTACGAGGGGTGAAACTCCCAAATCTGGACCAAATTTTGGATGGCAGTAACTCGGTCAATACTTAGCCGAATAAGATCGTTCTTGAGTCTAAATCGAAGATCTCAAAGTTTTCTACAACTTTCGTGGAGGACGTTGTTCCTAGAAACGACTTTAGGTAGGAGAAAAATGGTGATAAGGAAGGGGACAGTAAGCTGTCTGGACTGAAAATCCGAGAATTTCACTGAACTTCGGATGGCAATAACTTGGTCATTTCTTGACCGATTGGGGTGGTTCTTGGGTCTAACTTAAAGGTTTTGAAGTGCTCTACAACTTTCTCCAAAGAAGTTAGTCCTACAAACTACCTTAAGCAGGAGAAAAATGGGGATTTACGAAGGGCAGTAAGCTGCTAGGAAATACAGATATGGTTCCTAGAGAGAAGTTGGAGCAAAGGATGAAGGTGTGAGTTCAAATGGTAATGAGGGCTGCTATTTATAGACAAAACCTGACCTCTTCCTCCACCCTCCAAGGCTGCCCCCCTTCTCTCTTCTTCTCCCATGGATTTGCTCCATAATTTGTCATTTTCATACTTGAAAGCATGCCATGCTTCCATGACTTGTCTTGTTCAACCTTTTTAGGCTTTAAGGCTAACAACCTAGATTATCATGAAGGGTTATGGGCTGGTCTTATCTAAGATAGCCTTGCTTGCAAGGGGAAAGCAAAACATCATTGGCTAGATTGTACTTAAAGTAAGCTAGAAATGGGTTGGCAATTGGGTAATAGGCTTAAGACTTAGTTTGTAGCTTGATCGAGTGTACTACACTCAAGCACACATCTCTCCCTCCTCCTGAAAATTTCGGCCAGCCCTCTCTCTCTTCCTCTCTCCTTTTGCTTCATTGAATTGTCCAATCAAGTCTTTCAAGCATGTCAAGTATTGTCACTTTCAACTCTTTAGGTTTAAGGCTAATGCATTAGGTCATTATGAAGGGTTTTTGGACTAGTCTCATCCTAGAGAGGATTTGCTTGCAAAAGCACAAAAAAAGTCATAAAAGGTTGTACTTTAGTTGAGTAAAGACAAAGGAGATTACTTGGTTGAGTTGTCAAAACACAAGCACACACTTGTACTTTTTCTCTCTCTTTCACGACCTATGTATGCACATACATGGAAGACTAGGAGGATAAGGATAAGGCTAAGTAAATTAGGGTCGCATGCATGCATGGCTAGGGTTGCTTCTTGGAAGCAAAATGATGGGTTCCTATGGTTCAAAAGTTTCTTAATGACTTGTCTTAGTCAAATCTAGGCTTTCATTGCTCGAGTAGTATTTTGGTTTTATTTAGTAGAAAATCACCTAATAACGGAATATTAAAGCCCGACGGTGCCAAACGCCAAGACAAGGCATGAGCTTGGCCAAAGCAGCCCGCTAGCAAAGCGGTGGCTAAGGCAAGGCAGCCCAGCTGTGGGCACACGCCCCTGAAAATCCCCGCATTTTCGGTATGCGGGGTTAGGTTTGCGCCCTTTTTGTTCGAAAGCATGACGAAATGCCGTTTTGAGAGAGTCGCCACCCGGGTTTTGCGGAAAACACCCAAGAAATCGATTTTGAAAAAACGTTTTTGTTCACGTTTGTTTGATTCGAAAAGGTTTGTAGACTGGACCGTCGTCACCTTCGATATCTGAGGTTCGGGAGCCAGATTACGAGAGGGGAAGGGTTTTATGGCACCCCTCTCGCCCAATCCGAAGATCGGTCTCTACTTAGGCATTTTTGTAAAACATTTGCATTTTTCTCTCTTTTAATCATTTATTCAGCCAATTAGGGCGGGGGAACAGTTAATGGGGATTAACAAATGGCAAGTTGCATTTACATGGCACGATGTAATGTATGGACTATGAATAATGTAATAGATTGAGAACAAGCGCTTCTGTGAGCATTTTGGACGAACTAGAACACACTGACCCAGAGTGATACACGCAGGAGGTGACCTGTTTGCACTGGCCAGGCCACTGCACACAGGAGATCACATGCGTGCGCCACCATAGGACTGGCGTGCGTGAGCCTAAACCCACAGTTCCTGAACTCAACCTCTGGGCTCTGGAAAGGACCAAGGCACACCAGACAAACCACGCAGATTGATATAGCAAGATATTTATTGTTACAAACACAACAACAAATCAAGCAGACATAAATGAACCGACAACCCCATGAACAGGTGGGGAATCAAACAGAGGCCGAATCGAGCTAGGAAGCGGGCCCATCGAGCTCAGGAACAACGGGCGTCGCGCAGTCATGAGTGACCGTGGCGCCAAGATACCGTTTGATCCAGTGCTTGGCTTTACTTCGCCTGGGTTCTGGAACAGGACCAGAAGGATCCCAGTGGCCTTATTAAACAGTTTAAACTAATAATAGGCTACACAGTTCTCAAATATGGAAAGCAATAAACTGGTTTTAGCATGCTTCACGGTGATCAGAAAGAAAGAGGGAGGAATGAGAATGATCAGTGGTCCCAACGCCAGCCCTGCCATGCAGCCATGACTGGCGCACGCATATAAAAGACTGGCGCACGCCACTGATCTTTCTACATTATTGTTTTATTTGCTAGCTTTGAGTCCAGACTTGGTATTGATTACCAGCCTGGCCTCTGCTAGCTCCCCTCAGGGGTCGAAATAGTTTCCAGAAGCAAAGGTGGTATACCTTTGGTTTGAGATTGATAGATGGTTTGAGCCTTGAGATGGATGGATGGATGGATGGATGGATGATGAAGAAAGACAATGTAGGACCAGAGACTACTCTCTCTTGTCTTGTTTTTCAATGGATGAAAGAAAAACAAGAGAAAGAGCTAGAGAGAGAAGGTGGAAGGAAGCTTAGGAGCTATTATGAGTGTTAACCCCTTGCAAATAAATGCAAGGGGAGTATATATAGGCTGGGAGAGGAGAAATCAGTTGGGCACAAAGGGTTGTTTGGCCTTCAAGAAAGAGGGAGCCTCCCATGCATTAAATGCATGGGACTAGTTGATGGAAGGTGTAGAGAGAGGGGAGACCGCTCGACGAAACAATCATCGTGAGACTGTGGCTCACGTCAGATGGCTCAAAAGTCCGGGCAAGTGGTCCCAAAAAGGTGATTTGATCGGGAGAAGTGGCGTCGCGCCACACGAGGGGTAGCGTGCGCTATCGGAAAATGGCTCATGCTCGATGATCGACACGTGGCATCGCACGTCGTCGATTGACCACCGTAAAGCAGGGGTTTTGTTGAGGCCATTTGGTTCTGGCTCGAAGGGTTTGGAAAGGGTTTTGAAAGGGTTTGAACGAGGTTCGGGACGCTCAGAGCTCAAACACACCATCGACTTTGGATGTTCTCGACCATTAATCATCATAGGGGAATCAAAGACCGTAAGTAAACTAATCTGGGCAGTCCAAAATAGGGTGTCTACACCAGCAACGCCAAGGCAAAAGCAAGGCGCGACCCGACGCCAAGGCAGAACCCGATGGCAGCCAAGGCAAAGCAACCCGACAGTGACCCGACGCCTGGACGAGGCAGGCCCGACAGCGACCCGACGCCAAGGCAGCCTAGCTAAGCCAAAGCAAAGCAGTCAAGTCAACGGTCAAGGCAAAGACCGAAAATTTTGTACTAACCATTTCGGTATCGATGCATCACTCCAGGTTAGAGAAATGTAACTAAGCCAAACTAACTAATCGGTTAAAACTAATTATTCTTGCCATGTAGGATTTCCAGCCAAGAAATATAGTTATTATTTACTTACTAGGAAAAATATACGAGTACGTTTACAAGTATACTAGTCATGGGAGAAGGACTAAATTGTCCGGAGAAAAAGAATTCAATTTTACAAGTTTCAAATCTAATTATGACGGATTATTAGAATTTAAAAGAAAATTTTAAAGCAATCCAAGTAATTAAAAGAAAATTCGAATATTTAACGAAATTTTTATTTACCAAAAATCAGGGTCATTACAGAAGCACACGGGCTAGCCCAATTGACGAGTTGGCAGGCCAATGGGTAGGCTTAAATTTCCTTGGGTAAGGGAAAAAAGAAAGGATTTTGTAGGATTTCGGGCTAATGGGTGGGTACCACGGGCGGGCTCACAGGTCGAGCCTACAGGCGGGCCAAGTAAAAATTCATAGGTCCAAGCCCGCCTATTGCAAACTACGGGCCGGGCTCGGGCGGGCCACGGGCCTTCGGGCTAAATGATGATTCTTAGACGAGACCTCTCAATCTGCTTGCTTCTCAAGTGCTTTCTAGCGAGTTAGGATCGACTATTCACGACACATGAATATGACACAAAACAATAACACGAAAAACTAAACAGGTCAAGTTAGGGTTGAGAGAATTCTAACACGAATACGAGATGACACGACATGAACTATAATACGACACGACACGATACGATGTCCACCCCTAATTAGCGTCCACAATAAGTAGTGAAAGCACATAAGAGAATGGACAGTACAGATACTCGTTCTTCTGAGTTTTGTTAAAGCCAAAGAGGAAGGGTTGTAAACGAACGGAATTGAGCCGAACCAAGTTAAGTTCGGCTCGGGTTCGTTAAGGTAGTAGTCTGACTCGAGTTTGGCTCGGGTTCGATTCGAGCTTGAACAACTTGGCTTGAGTTCAACTCGTTAAAATTTTTTAAGACTAGGGTTCGACTCGGTTGGGTTCGTAAAGGTACTAGTCTAGCTCGGATTCTATTCGTAACTAAATATCTTGGCTCGAGTTTGGCATGTTAAACTCAAACGAATCGAGCCGAGTCGAATATAAGCTCGAATTGAGCTCATCAAGACTCGGGTTTGGTTTAGCTTGGCTCATTAAACTCAAGTAAACCCAAACTTTCCCATTGATCGTATAGAATTTGGGAGAAAAATAAGTATTGAATTATATATACAATCTTAAAATTTTTTATATTTACAAATAGACCCCTATTGAATTATTAATTAAATTTAAGTATAGGATTGCGGGCCTAACCGAACTGAGTACCGTTAGGCTCAAGTTCGGCTCATATACGAAACGAGCCTAGAATTGCGGTTCAGGTTCACTTCGTTTAGCAGGCGAATTGAACTTGAATGAGCTCTTGTCAAACCGATCCTCAAACAGTTCGCGAATGGCTAAGTTCATTTACAGCCCTACAAAGAGGAGAATAGCCATAGCAAATAGTCCTCCTCTTCAACATTTGATCTGTCTAAATGCATGTCGTGTCAATTCCCCCTATAGGAACGAACCAAATGTCTACATCACAATACTTCTAAATTTAATTTCACGCAACGCTTCGTTTTCGCGTAAAAATTCTAGCCAATAGTAACATGCAGTTTTTCGAAAACACCTATAGCGTTAGGGACATGTGCATCTTGATACCAATTCGGTGCATACATTTATGTTCGGAATAATTTGATGTACGTCGGTATCCTGCATGTACAATGAAATTCACATGCATATGGTACATCAAACTATGTTTGAAAATTTGAACTTTTGTGTTTAGAAAATAAAGGAGAGGAAGGAGTCAGTGTCACCTAAAAAGATACAACAACAATGTTAGGAACTAACACTGCAGACACTATAATATTACAAAGAAACTTAATCACGGCTCCGCGCAATTTTAGCCGTTTGTTTTGGCAATTGATAGTTCGAATTTTAAAAAAAAACTATTTGCTGGAAGAGTTTTTTCAAAATCCAAATTGTCTAAAACACAGTTGAATGCGCGCGATCGAGCGCCGTAAATTATTTTCACTGCTCTACCCGTAAAAAAAGTTTTTCGCATAATATTATAGTCAAAACTTATGCGAATAAGGAGACATTGTTGTTGGATTAGGTGGAGTACGTACTAAAGTGCTTTGTAAATTATTATTACTACTAAGACCTAGCTAGAATAGTATACGTTCAAGTAGCGTTCTTCGACTGCTTCATGGAAAATGATGTTTAGGGGCTGCATTCTTATGAACTTAAATTAAACTTAACATAAATTTTGAGAATTTTCTTCTTATTTGATTTTTTTTTTCGCATTTGTTAGTTTTGCGTCAAACTTTTGACGGGTATTGATTCGTTTTGACAAGAGGAATCGGAAGTAAAATTTCTTCATTTTTACCCAAATAGTTTGAGAAATAACCGCTTTTTTGCGCTAAAAATTGGTTATTTCTCAAAATACTTGGATAAAAGTGAAAAATATTTGCTTTTCTGAATCGTCTCGTCGAGTCAATAGCCGTTAAAAGTTTGGCGCAAAACTAACAAATAGAAAAAAAATTCAAATAAGGACAATTTTCAAATTTAAGTCAAGTTCATAAGAACGCAGTCTTATTACTCCTGATCTTTACTTTGAAATCGAGTTTTCGAGCCAATTTAAGCGCACACAACTAATTTTTAGGCTCTGAAATTAACGATCGCACAAGTTCTCATGTATATACATTTAACGGCTCAGCCGCCCAGATTAATTAGAGCATATTGTATTAGTGTGCAGCTCGCCACATGCCTTACTAATTTTTTCATCCTCCCACATCGATGTACTAAATGGACTGTACCAAATAATTGTTGCATTAGTTAAGATGTCAAGGTCCTTTCTGCAAGAAGGTCGATTAATTCTTGGGGGACTAATTGTTCATTTAACGGGGTTTATTCAGAATTCGGCAAACTTCTCTATGGATTTGATCCAATAAAAATAGATACTACTTGTGAGGTTTTGAACTTAAGAGTTAAGACCTTTAAAAAAATCAAACAACTAAACCTATTCCGCTTCTGGTCTTTAAAAAAAATAAGTATTTATTTGTAATTTTCAATCTTAAAAATAGTAGGCTTGTTGAAATTAAAAAAAGTTATACAATATGGATCTTGTTTGTCTCCACGAAAAAAATTAAAAATTTATTTTCGTAAGTCAATTATTTTAAAACTTGAAAATAGTTCATTATTTTTTTAAGTACTTATTTGAGAAAGCGGAACACGGTTAATTCTTAGATCACAAAATGTTTTTGGAATTGACATTTTAAAAAAAAAAAAAAAAAGCAATCCAAACAAAGCAAAAATACACCGAAATAAGTTTCAGACTTATAAGTTTACAGGAACGCAGACTAAATTGTTTAGGAGAAAGTTGCAAAGGAATTGAATCCTCTTCAATTCTTAATTTGGACGGGACGAGAACAATATCCAAATATGGATCATCCAATGCTTCAATTATTGGTTCAAATTTGCTCAATTACTCTTACCGATAGACGTATTTGAGTTATTCCGAACCATTAGTTATACCAACGTACGTTACAAATTTGGACTTTTCTGGCTAATCCATTACCACTTGGACTATCTGGTCTTGCTTTATTTATTGTGACATGGCGTTACAGAAAGGACCGCCCTTTCAACTTTATGATCATTACAGAATGTATGCGAACCTGTCGGTCTTTTCTCACTTTTCTGTTTCACCCAAGACTTTCCAATCTAACGGCTGCCTTTTCCGCCGGATTGATCCAACGGCCTGCGCCTGTCATCCGATATCGACCACACCCTTTTGTCACTTCTAGGCGGGAACATTGGTTTTCTCATATTTAGCGTCCGAACTAGTTTACACACTCTTCGACTAATTTTGAGATCATAAATTTACCGGTCAATAGAGAGGGTCTCACTTAAAACCCGAGTAAATATTTTGTATGGAATGACGCCAAATAAATTGATAGCATCTCAAATATTTCAAACCTAAAACTTTAGGAGATAGCAAACTCTAAATCTTAGGACTTGAGGGCTCGTTTAGATGAGGTATTAGGTTTGGAGGTATTATGTAAAAAATGGGCATTGGATAGTAGATGGTATTATATAAGAAGGATGGGTCCACATTGATGTGACGGGAATTAAATAATACTTGATTTGGATGAGGTATAAAATGGGGGGATAATGTCGTTTTGAAGTTGAATGGAAGAGAGAGGGGATATTATAAGGGAGGATTCTACATAGCCACCTCAAACCCCAGCCATGTGTAATCCCCCCTCAGGCTGTATTAGGAGGGGTTATGGAGCCGAGGGTTTTAAGGAATCCCCCGGTTTTGAGCTTGCCAAACCAGGTATTAGACGAGGGCCCACGTATTGGAAGGGGATATAAAACAATACATGCACCTTCTTATTGTGGCATCCAAACAAGCCGTGAGTGCGAAAATATTGGTTAGCCTAAAAACTTTGGGAGGTGGCAAGTATGCCAAGGGGCAAGGGATTGCACTGCATGCAGTTCGGCCATTTTTAGTCTTGATCAATGCCAGGGGATTGCGCTCCATACCGTTTGGCCATTTTTAGTCTCGTTTAGTGATTGGAAGTGTCCATGTTAGTTTTATTTTCGAGCAGAACCACCTCTTAAAATTTCAGATTAATCCAATAATTACGTATAACCATTTGATCAAAGTAAATGTTCGAAATCCAAGATAGATTCACCCCACAAGCCATCCCTAAAAAATCCTCTATTAACACCATAAAAAAATATATGAAATTTATAAGTGTTCATTAATTATTACGAATATCCAATCAAAGAGTCTACATATGAAATTATGTGACACATATATAAATATATATATATATATATATATATATATATATATTTTGATGATTCGATCAACATATTAGATTCAAAAAGAAGCTATAAAAATCAATAGTTTGAAAGAGTACATGATCACTTGACCCAACTAAATTTTGAGTACATGTTAGGATAATATTATTTGACTCCTAATTCAGGATGACACGATCCATTTGACCCATGAAATTTTGGTAGAAGCAAATAAAATGAGATAAAGGGGTCAATCTAAACTTCTTGATTGTACCATTGGAATTAAAACACTTTGTCCAAACACAACCTTATCTCATCCTATGAAATCAACTTCTCTATACATTTATGTACCCTATCTTCTCTAATATAATAATTCCTCTTACTCAATTTGTTTAGTCGTCATTTTATCCTAATCCGATAAAAACATTGCTGTTAGTATTTTCTAATTGATTCTCACTTTTTATATGCGATTTTAATCTTAGGCCCTATTCCGCAAAAAGTTCTTAAAAAAATAAGTACTTATTTGTAATTTTTGAATTTAATAATAAATGTATTTACGAAAATAATTTATTGATTTTTTTATACTGTTCAAAAGATGAGATCTATAAAACAAAATCCATATTACATAAAAATTATTTCAGTTTTAAGTTAGATTGCTACAAGGGATATTGGCATTGTTCTATCAACTCAAAATCAGAACCTTCCACCGCCTAAGCGTACATGACCGACTGAACTCGAAGCGCTAGTCAATGGATAATTTTGCGTTAAATTAGAACCTCCCAGCGCCTAATAAGTGCATAGTCGAGCTTGACTTTTCGGGAGCTTAAAACAAAACTTAAAAATGGAAACCTCTTTGTTAGATTGTAATAAACAAAGGATAAAAACGTATGCTTAGAAGGCGCTGGTCAATGGATAATCTCATGGACAATTTCGTTGTTTGGGGAAAAAGACAGGTGTAACCCATGTCGGATGAGACAACACCGACGGCAGGTAGAACCGTAGGAGCGTCCTCCCTTCTCCACCTGTCCCGACCCCACTTCTGAATTTCTGGTTTAACTTTATCACGTCACCGTTACCCTCCGTTACTTCCCCTTTTCAGTTTCCCGATTCTGCCCCTCCTTTTTTTTTTTTTTTTTTGCATTTCCCAGTTTTGGAGAAACCCCACCAATTTCATAACTCGGCCAAAAAATTCCAAAGTTGCGAAAACAATTTTGGTAAGTGATTTTTATTATTACCATGTGTCTAGCTCCTCTTCGTGTTCCTTTTGTATGTTAATTTCAAACATGTGAACAAATATTTGTTTTTTTTGTTTTTTTTAAAATTCTTACCATGTGTCTTTTCTTCTTGTCCTTTTTATTTGTTTTTGCATAGTTTACAATCCTAGGAGAAGATGTTTTATTAGTATTTAATAGAATGGTTTGCAGACGATGAGATTTCATGGTTGAATTTTGGAGTATATTTTTTCATTCCCGTTAAAAGAATGATAATTTTATTGGGCTTTTAAAAATTCAAACCATTCGAAAAAAAATAAATGAAACAAAATATGCTCAATGTTATGAATGACCCAATTTTGAAATAAACAAAGAAATTGGAATCATTGTTGTCCAAATAATTGCCAACATGAACTATTTAAAGACAGATGAAATAAAAAGTTCTGCAGAGATAAAAGAAAATATTTGTAAATCGTGCAATTACAAACCACCACGCTACCAAGCAGGGGGGTGCTTAGCAGCTGTCGATCCGGTCGATTATCTCGGCAATCAAGGACTAGGATCTTAATTCGAACAACAGATGGTTCAAATTTTTATCAGTGTGAAGATAAACGGCCGCTCGACACCGCTGCCAAGTACCCCCGCTTTGCAGCATCTCCCTTTCCAAGAAAACTATTTTAAAATATTTGTTCGAATCATTAAGAAAAATCCTACTAGTAAAACAAGAAAACTATCCTAAAGTATTAGGGGGTGTTTGGTAACCTACTTTTTGGCTTTTCATTTTTAGGTTTTTGATTTTTTTTGTTTTTTAGATTATGGCTAGAATGTGTTTTGAGTATGGTAGAAGTGTTTGGGAGATTTGTGCGGAATGTATTTTGAAATGTAGTAGTGTTTGGTAGATGATTGTCAAAAATGAATTAAGGGTTGGATTTTTACCATATTACCCTTTGTCTTTATTACTTTGTTGAAAATGAAGGGAGAAAAGTGGGTATTTTGGTAATTGATCACAAAATGGGAAAATGCAAAAATGTGAAAAACACCTCTAGACCTACTTCTGGGTGCCTCTAAACTCAAAAACCGAAAATCTATTCTCCCAAAATCCATTCTCAAAATGAGATGCCAAACACCCAAAATGGAAAAAATGAGAATCCGAAAATGCAAAAATTCAATTGCCAAACACCCCCTTAATCAGTTGCTTTGGCAACAAGCAAGGGCGAATCCGTCATTCAACCACCACCTTTCCACTAACCCCCACTCACCACCATTGGTCATAACCGGTCAAAATCAAAACAAAACAAAACCCATCCCCCACTCTCTCTCTCTCTCTCTCTCATCACTCTTACCCAAAACCGCCACTGGTAATGCATCATTGCCCGCAACGCAAGCGCATGATTTACGACCCCCCAGTCCCACGCGTCACCCTCCCATTCGCCCATTCCACTTCGTCGGGATCCAGGACTACAAGCAACAATAATAAAATCAATTAAACAACAACCCAGGGAAAAAAAAAAAAAACAAGAAAACCACAGTCCCTCTCATCACCCCCTTCACTCTCTCTCTCTCTCTCTCTCTCTACAACTGTGTTTCTTCTCCCTCCGAAATTCCAAAATTGCTCCCCATTTCCCCACACCCAAACCCATAAAGACTCCACATTTGAATTCCCCAATGGTTGATCTCTCGATCCAGTTCAATTTCGGTTGACAAGGACAGAGTTTTCACCTATCTTGACTCCTTGACTCACTGAGTCGGGAAGAAAAGCTTGAAATGCTTGAAGCGGCGGTGGAGAGTGCGGTGGTGGTGAATGGCGGGTACGCGCACTTGCAGCAGCAGAGCTGCGGCGGAGGCGACAGCAGCGAAGAAGAGCTCTCTGTCCTGCCACGTCACACTAAGGTCGTTGTGACCGGTAATAATCGGACTAAGTCGGTGCTGGTTGGGCTCCAGGGCGTGGTGAAGAAAGCTGTTGGGCTCGGCGGTTGGCATTGGCTGGTAATCTCCTTATCAATTTATGGGTCTTTTTCAATTCAATTTCTGGGTTTTGGGTTATAATGTGGTTTCAATTTAGGGGTTTTTCAAGATTTTCACTGGGTTATGTTTTCCACGCAATGTGTTTTTGGATAGCAAATTATCCAATTCAATTTTGTTTTTTTTCCCCCCCAATTGAATTACTGGGTTTTTGGGTTTTCCCATTTTTGGGGTATAATAATGTAGTCTGGGAATTTTTTTTTTTTTAGGGTTTTCAAGATTTTGATTGGTTATGTTCAAATGTGTCCCAGTTTTATAATCTGTCCACTATTGGAGCCATTTTAGTTTCTCCGACTCTATTGATCACTGATTACTCATTGATTTTCTTTTACTTGTGACCTCTAATTTTAGTATTTTTTTTTGATCAGCTCTAATTTTAGTTTTTTTTTTTTTTTGGATAAGCTCTAATTTTAGTTTTGACTGTTTGCTTTTTCCTTCTGACATCTTTTCGCATTAATTGACAACTTCATAGTGGGTTTGTTTGTAATTTCGGACGAATTTTAATCCTTTTGGGGGTTTTCAACTTCTAGTTTTGAATTTTGAAAATGGGTTTGGTTGCATGTCACTTTTTATCAGTGGATCTGGAGGTTTAGTAAGATTTTTCAATATCTAAGACTGTCAATTGAATTTTCAATGCCGTATTTTAATCTAAATTGATATGGGTTTATTTTGTTTATCGGGAGCTATTTCATTATCGAATTGATTTCATTTTTTTTCCCCCTTCCAGGATTCAGTATATTCTCAGTACAATGGGCTCTCTGTTCCTCACGTGACCAGTTTCTGTCAATACTTTGAAGCTTAATCAAAATTTTTTTTTTTCAATAAGAACTTGGTTGAAAATTGGTAATATATATATATATTTTTTTATCATTTCGGTATAGGTTGTTTGCATGGATTTGATTCTTCTGGGATCTTGTTCAGATTAATGATTAGTACAATTGGCTAAAAATTTAATTTGGTCCCCCCCTTGATCTTCTAATCATCCATGTTTCTGTGTTTATATTGTCTATGTTCAATCGAACGGTCGTTCATATAAGCTACATTTCCATTTTTTAATCGACTGATATTAAAATTGCTCTGTGCTAATTGCGGATTTTGTATAATTGTAACTAAATACCCAAGATTCTTATATTTATCGAAGCACATTCAGAACAAAATAAATCTGGATTAGATTTAGATTTTAGTATTGCATGGATAAGACAATCATGGGAATTATTGATTCGTTTTGTTTAAAATATGATGATTCTTAGTTTCAATATTCCAAGCGTCGCTTGATTCCGCTTGGCTGAAGCTGAAGGTGCGATATATTTGTTTCTCATAAAAATATGCTCTGAAATCAGAGTGTTGTGGCCGTTGATGAGCTGTTTGAAAAAATTGATCGGTTTATTGGTCCATATAATATTGAAATTCTTATCTTAATATGGTGAATGTATTCAGAATTTAGTATCTGATGATAAATCTAACATGGGGTATTGGCGTTGTTTCTGTAATTGGTTTTGATCTTCTTGTCTATCTAAAATGTAGGTCCTCACAAATGGCATAGAGGTAAAGCTACAAAGGAATGCTCTTAGTGTGATTGAAGCTCCTACTGGTAACGAGGAAGACGACGACCTCGAATTTGAAAACGTGCAGTGGAACGGATCAGATTTGGGTGAGTTTGGATTATGAATATTGCCATTGGCATCATTGTTTCTTCACCAATTCCAAGAAGCTACTTTGAAAAAACAATTTCTTAGGACTGGAAAAGTACATCATTCAAAGTTTTAAGTTGCGTTTCACAAACGCTTGCTGCCTTCGGTATCTAATCCCATTTCTGACGGAGGTTCTTTTCAATTTGGTCATTCAATAACCTGAATCTCCAACAGATTGATGAATCTATTTGTGTTAAAGAAGATATCTTTCTCATCTGTATCCTTTTACATTTTAATCGGAAGTGTCAATTTGATCACTGGTTTTGTACAATCTTATTCAGAGAAAAATTATTGGGGTTGTTACATAGGATCCATTTTCCTTTTCCATATCTGCTGCACTTCATCTTTCACTTTTTCCTATTGCTGCAAACTCTGTTATTGTGCACGCCTTTATTCTAATTTCTATTTGGTCCCACCACCCAATATGATTGTGCTGTATAATTTTCCAGCATCCGATGACACACAAAAATCTCATAGGTCGCGACATCGCACACACAAATCCTCTGGTTCATCCCACAAGACTATGAGCAGGTCCCTCTCTTGTGACTCGCAATCAAAAGGATCCGTTACTACTCCTCGGGGGTCCACGGTAACTAACCTTTACACATGATTTTGCTCCCTTTGCATTCATGCTATTTGCTTGGTTGCTTTTTTGATTTTGTCCTGAAAATATTGCTATTATGGGGCCTTTATTTTAGAATTTTATTTTATTTATTTATTTATTTATTTTTGTGTGGTCCGCATTCTAGGGGTTATGATTCATATTAGCTTTTTTTCAAATTCCATATTTTTTCACATTTCCAACTAGACAAGTCGAGAAATAAAAAATTTGACCCCCTCAAATATAAAAAGTTCAGAGAAGACAATACTAAACTTGAAAAAAGCTGGAAATTGAGATATCTTGAACATAGGCTATGTGGCTAACCGTGCAATTTTTTGTAATCAAAATATCTTGTTACAGAAGGTTGACTTAAGCAAGCTGGAGATGGCTGCATTGTGGAGATATTGGCGACACTTCAATCTTGTGAGTTTTTATGGACGCGTAATGCCCTATGGTGTGGCTGCAGCACCTTTAATATTCATTTATATTTGGATTTTTGGTTTCTGATCTTGGACATAATTGTCCATGGTTTTTTTTAGGTGGATGCCATCCCTAACCCATCTAAAGAACAACTAATTGATGTTGTCCAGAGGCATTTCATGTCACAGGTACTTGCTATTTTGCTTGTGTTCTTTTTCTTACACATGATCGATTAAGTGAAAGGGTGTCTTGAAGTAGTATGTCGATACGAAGTTTGGAACCATAAATCCCATGTCGTTAATGGATAATTGTGCAGTTCTCTCCATTTCTGGGCCCTTCTTGTTGAAACCTCCAAAACATGCAAATACGCAATATTTATATACGCAAACTGATAAGGAAATTGTTAGCTGGGCAATTTTGCTTATTCCTTGCTTTGCGTTATTTATTAGCAATGCTAACCAAACGTACTTCGAATCAGTTTAAAAAACTCGAAACGATACTTTTGGCTGCAATCCTTGTTAGCAAGTAGAGCTTGTCCTTATCAAAGTAGAAGTATTCTTTGATGAAGAAGAGAATCTCTTCTATGCACTTGCGTTTTTTAAGATTATCATGACTCTAATCTCAACTTTGTTAATCAATGATTATCTGACTTAAACTTCAAGTGAACGATTACCTGAAATTCTCTCTTCGTCCGGCAAAGCAACTGGACGAATTGCAGGTCATTGTCGGGTTTGTGAAAGCGGCAAAGAGACTAAAGACTCCGTGCAAATAACCTTGAGAGATAAGAGAGAGGTACCGGAAGAATGATCTTGAATTTCTTGTTGACGCGCTAACAGATGGTCGTTCCTAAAATGCCCCCCCCCCCCCCATGCCCTCTGCAGTGATAATTGTAAAATATGTTTATCCCCGGCTTGTTTGCGTCTTTTGTTGTGGCTAGCAGCGCTCTTTTAAGTTATAGAGAGGTTCTTACTTCTTGGTTAGCAGCTGTAGTTATGTAGATATGATGTAAAACTGGTGAAGACCAACTCTCGTGACTTTCTAAGCTTGGTTGAATGTATTGCTGCAATTGGGGAACTGGGTTTTTTTTTTGCCATCAAATGTATAGCCTCATTATGCTTGTTTGCAAGAGGGAGAGTATGATTTGATGAATGGTTTTTACAGTAGCTCCACATTTTGTTAGAGCTGGGTTTTATGAATCATAATTTCCTCGTGTGATGCAAAATGATTACTACTGTAACTTTATTTGACGATTCAAAGTCGTTCATTTTGTAGGTCTCAAGATTTGAATTAATTACTACGAGTTTATAATTTTTTACGGATGACTTGTCTCGTGGTATAAAATGAACGATTTGGCTCGTTAAATGAAACGTTGTGGAATTCAATGTTATGGTAAATGAGGGATTGTTTTTTCTTGAGAAAACTAAACACACGTATATTGAAACAAAAACAGATTACACGGCGGCCCAACAGGAGTACAACTAAAAACAACAAACAAACAAAAAAACCGCAAAAATTCTTGCTATGTTCACAATTCTCCCATGAAGATGAAGGTGCTTTGAAATTTTAAGCAGAGAATAATGGCTAGAACATGCCTTGGGATAGGATAAAGGGTTATAAAAGTGGCCCTACTACTTTAGCACTTTGAGAGGAAAATGATATGTAAAGAAATTGATGCAAATAATTTTTTTAGTTTTCCATCCTAAATTATTTGGGGTGCAAAATTTCATACTTACTCAGAGTAATGGATTCTTATATTTTTCTTCCTAGATTCGGAATTTCGGAATCTGTTTTTTTTTTTGGTTCTCGTGAACTTACGACAATATCCTGACACGGATGAAACATTAACAAGTGTGAGAAGTCTTAATCCATCAAATTCGGTTAAAATGTCAATGGAGGTGGCTTTGCAATTTATAAAAAAAAAAGAAAAGAAAAAAAGACTCGGCCACGTAATTTTGATAGCAAATTCGCATCAAATTTGCATATATCCAAAAACCCTTTTCTTTCTTTTGTCAAAAGTCGTCCGCTTTCAGCTTCGTTCTATGACTTGAGACCAAAAATCATTTTGAGTAAAGTAAAAAGGAATTGCTTATGGATTTTGAGATCCCACTACCAATCTTTATCCATCCACCAACTGGTTGGCATTTCCTGAGCCGGTATTACACATAGTTATAATACACATTCATGGAATGGGGATGCTGCTTGGCATTCAGGTGGCCAATTTGACAGCTCAAACAATCAACGACTCGGATCTTAACAGAATCAATAGACGATTCAAATTTATATGCAATTTGTATGCGCTCAGATTCGATCCAAGCCGTCCGTGCCAAGATGAATGATCGAATTGGCCGGTCTACACCCGCTAGGTAGCATCGCCGCTCCCACATTCATGCATACTTTTCTCTTTGAAAAACTTGAGCTCATCTTCGTTTAAGATTGATTTATAGCATAACAAATCAAGTTTGAACGCTTTTTGAAGCTTAACAACTAAGCTAGAACAGGCTACTATTCGTTCAGCTTATGATGCTCAAAAAATACAAACTACTCAAGCTCAACAATCAAAAGCTCATTTGAGATTAACTCGATTATTTAAATAAATGAGCTTAGGAATATTTTAAAAGCCTGTAAATATTTTAAACAAAACTTGCACAATAGAGTGCCCCTTCCAGTAATTTATCAACCCGAACATTACCATACGCAACGCAGAAAAACAAAAATTAGGACAGAAAAGGATCTTACGAGCTCCAAGGGGGTTCGCCAAGTGGTCGGCTAAGGCTCGGGACTTAAGAGTTTGCTCCATCGTAATGTTTCAAAATCGAAAACCTCCAACGTGTCATCAACTCCTTTGGGCCAGTCCATACGGATTTTAATTGGGCTCCTTACAACTGGGCGATTGAACTAGACCCTCAAAATTATTAGTTAAAATGCGGATAAGTTAGGCCCGACGCCTATGTTATCAAGATAAAAGATAGTATGAGTTAAAAAAAGAAAAGAAAAGCATATTATGCAGTTCCCGCCACAATGATAAATACTATATTTGGTGCCACAAATTTCTATCGAGCTTCGTCCAAACACACTGCAAATAGTCAAACTCGATCGATTTCAAAGCATGGATTCCAACTCTGGAAAAAAGTGACAATTTCCCACCAAATCTGTGTTTGAGGGTTTTCTGGTTTCCCGCCAAAACTAAAAGAGAGAAAAACACACAACCAATCACGCCAGAAAAGTCAGTTGTTGGGTTGGTGCGTTTTCGTTATCTATATAATACTGTAGGATTTATGAATTATGAGCGGTCCCTATCTCCTTATTCAATAATTATTTATTGGCACAAAAATATCCGGACGAAGATCGGGATCGAGACTTTTCTAGACTCGTCGGATGCACATGGGTTCCGTAATTGGGTTGTGAGAGTAAAGTGCGTTGAACGGTTACAGACTCACACCTGTGTCCAAATACCCTAACATTGCACATCCTAATTTAAGGAAAGACCTTAAGAATTTAGTTCGGGTTTGGATTCTTTCCGATGCAAATTAATTTGCTCCGTGCGATTAGGGTCCATCAGACCCCGTTCGTTCAACGATTTTGGATTCTAATCATTACTCTCATTTTTCTCTCTATCTCTCTCCAATCATTACTCTTATTTTTAATTATTATTTTATTTCTGTCTACACTCATTACTTATAAATCCAAATCGAAAAACCCAAAACGAACGGGCTCTAAAATGATTTGAATCATTAATTTTGGGCTTCAATTCCTAGTGTGTAAATTATTAGATTGATTCTATATGAGTCGTCAGAGCATCCGCAATGTAATAATCAAAATTGGATAACTAAAAGTTGCCACATCATCTTTTGGTTATTCATTTAAGACATTGGTAAGGTTAGCAATGTAGAGGTTCACAATGTAATAATCAAAATTTAATAACCAAAACTTGCCACATCACCTTTTTAAACTACAAAATTCTAAAAACTACAATAATTTGAATACTCTTTTTGAAAAAAAATAAATAACAGTTCTTTTTTAAGAAAATAGTTTAGTAAAAAAAATTGAAAATAGTTTTTTTCAAAAAGAAAACAGTTATAAAAAAACATTTTTTTATTATGAAAACCTATTAGAAACCGTTTAGAAAAAAACAGTTTTTGTGTAAAAACACTTCAATTTTTTTTTTTTTTTGTAAATACTATTTTTTTTGAAGTTTCTGAAAAAAAAAAAAAAACAGTTTTTATAAATAATTTTCTCGAAACATAGTTGAGAGAGAGAAAAAGTTTTTATGTAGTGGTGGGTGTACTTGATTGAGAAAATGTGGAGACCATTAGATTTGATTATTGGCAAAAAGGTTGCTAGTTTTGATTATTCAAAGGCCAAAATTTAATGAGTTGTTAAGAGGTTGCTAAGTTTTGTTATTACGATGTGAGCACTTTTTTGAGCAAACATTGTTAACTTTAACAACCTTTTAGTTTTGATTATTACATTGTGGATGCTCTCACATGATTCTTTGTTAGGAAAAAACAAGAGGCGTGTTACCTTATGTAATTATGTGATAGCCAAAATTATTCGAGTCAAATATAGGCATTCGATTGATTCTGTAATAATTTCATGATTAATTAGTACAAAAGACATTAAATTCTTTCGGTACACAGATTTTTTTGATCTTTAATTAAAGCATGAGATTTACACGCGGAGCCTGTAAGATGAACAATTTAACTCGCCGAAAGAGGATTTAGGGGCGCTCCATGTGGTTGGACTGGACCCTCCAATCCTAATTAAGTAAATGGATAAAACAAAAGCGTTATCGAATGCCAAAATTATTTTTATTTGTGCTACGGGCATAACCGTTGTGTTGGTTGTGTGCGTAATTTTGACCATCCAGATATATTTGGACGGGCTAGATTTTAAAAAAATTCTTCCAGGGAAAAGCTTAACTTTTTCGGGAAAGAGTTTGAGCAAATCCTGACCATTTACTACAGCAATGGACGGCTAGAGATTGATTATGTGTTGTGTTTTACACAACCGTTTTGTGTGTAGCACTTTTGGTAGTATAGAATCATATCCTTGACTTGATGAAGAGAGGGTTGGGCCGTTGATTGAGCTCTTGGCAAAGAAAAAACGCCAACCGTTTTGCCCTATAAATTTGTTCCCATGTAGTAACAATTTGTAAGCCAAGACCTAAAAATGGCTTTCTCAAGAGCACTAACAAGGAGAGTGTTACTCTTGGTATTGTTGATTCTCTCCCATTCTCCTTCGTTTCTTTCTTCACCATTTCTCCACCACCACCACCACCACCGCAACCACCGTCACCATGTTGGTCCACCAACACCACCATCGCAACCGCCTCATTTCGTGCCCCGCAAGTCTCCGCCTCCACCCCCACCGGCGTGGTTCTACTTCTACTCTCCCCCGCCTCCTAGTCCTCCTTATTCTCCAAGGCACGGACAACCTCTGCCCCCATCACCTCCCACGGGTTCTTGAATTTTGGCCCGACTGTTGTGCTTGAATCATAGATTTGTGAAGAGGTTTATTGAAAGATAAAAAGACACAAGTAAAAGATAATAACATATTGATCGGAAAAACCGAAGTTGTCTTTTTGATCCCCACAAATATATGATCTAAAAACAGGTTGAGAGATGAGTTACATATCATGTGTATTTCATTTTTGATCACAAATATCATGTGTATTTTTTATCCAGGAATTTTGGTCCATTATGTAAGCATGTACTAGTAGTGAACTTTTGGGCCTCCTCACATTTAGGAACGGGCCAATGGTCCATTCTGTATAAGATGCTATGTTGGAGATTAACCCAACGGCCCAAGGCTGTTCTGGGCCTTGCCGGAAGTTTGAGATGGATCGGCCAAGAGCCCAAGACCAAGAATCAAGCCCAAATCCAAAATTTTTAGTTTTTCTGGTCTGGGCCTTCCTCGTTTAATTCGAAAATAAAATACAATACAACTTTATAAACAATAAAATCAATCTTATTGTTTCTCTTTACTCAATTGAGTTGCCTATACAACAGCAGCAAGTCTTTCAAATATCAAAGTTTTGTTACAGAAGATGTCACCTTTATTTCTATGAAGATAAAATAGTGTATCGTTGAGCGACCGTCGTATTCATTCTTATGTTCAGTAGCGAGACACTAGGAGATATCTAAATGAACCCGCACACATGAGAGATCCACAAGCGCTTCCTTTGAGCCATGGTTTGTGTTGTGTCTAGCTGCGCTGATGCTACAGTGGTAAGAAACTGATCGGTGAGAATGATTGACATAATGAAACAATCCGCAATTAGACTCAGAACTAATGAATATTATATTAGATCTCCCAATCCCTCTACCAGAAACTCTTGCTGTCATATACCTCGACCACTTTCATCGCATCCTCCAAAATTTTGCGCTCCCTCTTTTGTGAATGGTGATGAGAATTGGGCCATGGCATAGTAGTAGTAGTCACACTTCTAATAACAAGGGAAAATGAAGGCCCAGGACGTGTTTTGATAATTAATACCCGCCAATGACATTTTCAACATTCCTTGGCAGATATTAATTATTAAAACACGTCTTGGGTTGTCATTTTCCCTAATAACAACTTGTCGCCAATGGGCTCTAGCCCATGTGGCACTTCCGTGACTCGCCCAATTGGGGGGGTTCTTGGGTTTGAACCTCGCAGATCTGTAGTGGTTTATACTCGACATGTCCCTTTCCCCCTTCCCTTAGATATAGACTGGCGTAACTTTTTCCAACATATATTTGAGAAAAAATGTAGAAATTAAAAGAATAACAACTTGTCTACTGCTTAGCAGGGACCATCTAGCCTCTCACATTGCATTGCAGGCTTCAACTTAGAATGGACAAGATTAATTGCTTTGTCTCTCACAATTTGTCCATTGGCTTCACCTTTCCAAAGCTCCGTAATTGAATTGGTGATGCCATTTTAACCAACTACAGACAACAAAAGATTCAGCTCTTTTTCGTCAAAGATTCATTTAGTTTATATCCCACAACATGTGGGTTTTCGACCTTTATGTTCAATCCATTAGTGATGACTAAGCCAAAAGACCAATGAGGGGTTTGTTCAGTGGTTGAAAATTAGGATTTGATTGGATAAGGCTCAGGTTCAAGTTCCGTAGTCCCTCACTAGGGCTAGCTAAATATAATACTAACACCACCACGTGACTTTAGCTGCGGTCTCAACATAGGTGCGATGGAATCATCCCCTAGAGATAGTGGTGTGCTGTGATGGGGCAATACTACTCGGCAAAGGTCTTATTTTTTTTTTTGAATTGGAGGGTAAATCAGCCAAACATGCCATACAATATTTAGACTAAGCCCAATTTTGTCTATTCAATTTTTTTTTGGTTTGCATTTGTTAATTTTGCGTCAATATTTTGCGGATTATTTGTTCGTCTCAATGAAAGGAATCTAAAAAATAAAAAATTACGTTCAAGGCTAAAACTTTTTTGAAATTGATTTTTGAATTATTTTCATCTTTATTCAAAAAATAAGTAGCCTTTAACATAATTCTTTATTTCTTCGATCACTTCCTCTCAACGAGATGAACTAATAATCCAAAAAAAAAAAAAATTGACGCAACACTAATAAATACCAAAAAAACTTTGAATAAAGACAAAAAAATAATCCTCCCGGATTATTCAACCAAAAGAGGCCTAATACTATGATGTACATGTTTTGCGGTCAATAGTGCAATAGTTTCCTCCCCATTTGATGGTTTGTTTGTATTCAATCACATAAGCAACTTTTTGAAGTGGTCATTTTCTCCTATCTATTAGTCCCTCCTTAGATTATGGTTAAATGGGCTGTACTTTGCTTTGAAAACAACTGTAATTGTATGGAGCATATTAGTAGTGAAGTGTAGTTTGCTTTGAAGTTTGACTAAAACACTAACAAGTCGCAAAGTTTGTCCATTCTTTGCTGTTTAGTTTTTCAGTTAATCTCAAACGAGCTTTAACACAGTTGAACAAGGACTAAGCTTCAGGCGGGGGACGGAAAAAGAAATGGCTCCGAAGAAAGAAATTGAGGTTCCCAATGCTTCTCCACGCCCACTCCACGCCCAACGAGATGCTCCAACCTCACAACTGTTTTTGTAGTTTTGGAATTCATCTAGTAATTTGTTGTAGTCATGATTTTCAATTACAGAGTCATGCTTACAAAAGTAACATGTTTTAAGCATATGCCTAATTAAGCTTGACAATTATTTGCATAAGCTTGGACTAATTTTTTAGAGGCTTATGTTTACACGTAGCACTGCTCCAGGAGCAAGCAATAGATTTCCGCTGCCATTTACTTGGAATGTCGGTCCAAAACAGTCTAACCTAGCTTTTCACGGGCTACGGTAAGGCTCTCTTATTAACATCGGATGGCATTGCAGAACATCGGGAGCTCTTATTAACATCGAGAGTGGCATTGCAAAACATCACACATATTCTGCTGAAAAATCGGCTCAACAATGCTTTTCCTTTGCAAAAAATCTCACTGATGAATCAGATTACAGTACGTATCTAGCACAAGATTAGGGATATTTAGTTACAAAACAAAACAGCAGTCATATGTATGTGATAAATAATCAATCCATTAACCTTCTTTTTGATGAACTTTTCCATTAACTTTGGCAAAAGGTGATCAATTCATCTCTCAGAAAAAGGGCACCGTCCTTTTGATTATTTGAAAATTCAATTTCCATTAGGGCCAATTGGAAAAGATGATTGAGCTATTGAAGAATAAAGAAGTAGAAAGTCTGTTCACACATACGTTTTTAAAATAGACCGTGCACAGATCACGGTGTGAGACCCACTCCGGGGTCTCACACAAACGATCTGATTCGTTCATTAATTGTAAAATATTTTTTCAAGGGTCACCACAAAAAAATAGCTCAATCTGATCTCTATAAGTGCTCGATTCAATCATTGAACTTCATTATCCTGAAATTTGAATGAAAAGTTAGATAATTGAATCGAGCACGTATAAATATCAGATTGAGTTAATTTTTTTCATAAACCCTTGAAAAAAAGTTTTACATTTAATTAATAGATCAGATCGTTTATGTGAGACCTATAGTGAGCCCCATATTGTGATCTGTGCATGATCTATTTTAAAAACATCTGAGTGAGTAGCAGCTCTCATAAGGAAGGGAGCTTAATGAATCACCAGTCCATTTCAACTAATTTACAGTAATGATCATCAAAATGAGGCATTCTACGTTGTACACTTAAATAAATTAGTTCAATTACTTTGAAATTTGAATATCACCAGTACCAATCAAAGAGAACATGTTGTAATAATTTTTAAGCACATAGGAGATAATAAGATCTACAATTATAAGTAACATGCAATTGGGTGGTACATTTTTTTATAACTCAAGTGTCTAAGCCGCTTACGCGCATCTTGACTAATCCTGATGGATCAATATATACCACTGCTCACTTGCGGAGCAATTAGACGATATGATTGACCATGATTTTTGTCAAATGGGAAACGAACCATCGCGAGTTGCTAAAACCCTTCGATAGAATAATTTGTTAAAACCCTTTTACCAAAGTTGGGTATTTGGGCTCAATCGTCATCCCTAGCTTTATACCCTACTTTCTTATTGGTGATGCTACATTAGTCCCTAGCTAGTTGCAATATTCCTAGACCTATTGCTCAATCGTGTGTCACATTTTATACGGAAATCGCTTATTCGACGAATAAAGAATATAGTAGTTCATATTGATTAATTAAAATCATATACAAGCCACACGTAACCTACGTAGTTAACCACTAATCTTTGTAATCGGGTGGCATTTTTTTCGCCAGTGTGCTTGTGATCCTTTTAATCTTTGTAATCTCTTCAAAGATTGATAAAATCTTTTTGCCCAGGGAAAAAAAAAGGTACGTAGTTAACCACTAATCAATGACAAGTAAAGAAATAACAATGATTGGTTATTGAATCCTCTGTGAGATGATAATCATCTTATTTGATATAGTACTGCTATGCTCTTTTTATTTCTATTTTTTATATCAATAAAAGTTTCTACCATGTTGGATAAAAAAAAAAAAAAAAGGCCCGTAGGCTTACAACAAACCTAAGAAACTAAAAATAATAAAAAAAAAGGTTGCAAAAAATTGCTTTTATTCGCAAGCTTCCAAACTTCTTTCAAGGTTCTTCTTCTTTTGCTTCAAAGCAAAGAAAAGAAATACACAATTGATAATAATAATACTAGCAAAGGCAAACAACTTGATTTCTTAAATTTCAAAAGGAAGTGCTTTGCAAAAGCATGTCCTCTTGGTGCCTAAATTATTGACGTAAAAAAAATTACACAAACATTTACATACGTGTGGGTTCCACATACACTGCACCATGTAGGATGTGTGGGGCTCCTATGCCCTATGAGTTCGTGTGCAAGCGTTTGCGATTTGTGAACTTTTATGTGTGCCTCAAACATAATTGATAACCGTGTCCAAAATTGTAGACTTGTAAATTAATGACAACGTTGTTTTATTATCTATATTTTTATTGTTACTTCCGTTTTTGGATCTTCAACTCGTAGAACAAATCCCAGGAGCCTGGTGACCTAGATATTTGTTTCATTCTTAAGCTCAAAAGTACCACCAAGATGCTATAGGCATTCATAAAGAGGCTTTGTTGTAGCTTTAACTGCGCCTTCTGCTAGTACGTACGTCGAAGGTTTGATTAGTCCTCCACGATTAGAAGAGGTGCGCGTAAGTTGGCCTGTTCGTAAGAGGCTTCGCTGTAGCTTTAATTGGACCTCCCGCTGGTAGAAGGTTTAATCCAGTCCTCCACAATAGTCGAGGTACTAAAGATCACAAAATCTGGTGGAAGAGCTGCCTCGAGGATCAATGATGTAATACCAGACGAACCCAGCTTTTAATCCATTACTAGGATCTTTGGGGCATCTAATCCGTTCACACATGATGTATAGTTGTCCGAAGAGTATTATTCTCCTTTCCCTTATGAAGATCAGAACATTATGGAATTCATATATTATATTAAGGGGATCGGATAATGAGAATTCCCATAATATTCACAAGTAGTAACTTCTATCAATTGGTATATATATGGTCATGAAATTTCCCAAATCTGATGTTGGCAACTTGGCATCAGCATTTAGATACTTGGAATCACGAGTTGTCACTTAGATTCTACTACCCTGGAATAATCATGAGAAAGATCAGGGGTATGCGGTTCAATTTTCATATATATATATATATGCTTGTCCCACTCTCCCTATAAATTCTAAGGGCCGGGCTTGTTCGGTGCGATGTCTTACTACTTTATCTTTATAATCTAACCAGACGTCGTACCAAACGAGTCCAAGATCATATGAAAATGCCTAAAAATATTATTCGTTTTGAAATTCCATGAATGCTCTAATCCATAGAGGATGCTTTTTCACATTCTCCAATTTGATGAGCAAAATGTCAACAAGAAGGAAGATGAGATTCTGAGTGTCTTTCAATTATCCCCATGAAAATGCCCTCCATTTGCTCGTTAAATTGTAAATGCCGACATGGCAAAACTAATTAATGCCAACTGGTCGGCCCGGTGGCCGGTTGAGGTATGATACTTAGAGCATCCGCAATGGGAATAATCAAAATCAATAACCAAAATGTGCCACGTCAGCATTTGATTATCCATTTAGTTCATAATTAAACTTAACAACCTCTATCTCCACATTGGTTATTTTTGCATCCCTAACCAAAAAAAATCTCAAAATACTCAATGCACCTATGTCCAATCGCAAACGAGTTTCAATCACGCATCCGATCACACTAAATTATTCGTCTCGATGAGACGATTCCAATGAGGGGTGTTTTTGAGTTATTGAGTTTCGAGTTTCCTTATTGGGTTTGGTTATTGAGTTTTGGTTATTGATAAAAATTGTTAAGTTTGGTTATGGAATGGGTGGAATTTGATTATTTGCTAAAAGGCTTGTAACTTTGCTTATTACAATGTGAGGTATTTTTTGAACATTATTGTTAAGTTTGCTTATTTACATCCATTTGATTATTACAATGCAGATGCTCTTAGGAGTTAGCTTGCTCATGAAGTCTCAGGTTTTAAATCTCTCAGGGGCTATCAGCTTCTTTGAGGTTAGTCCATGAAGAGCTTAATTTGCTCTGGCTTTAGTTGGGACCGTCGCAAATGGACGGTAGAATTGGTCCTCTAGAATTAATTGAGGTGCACACGTAAACTGACTTGAACACGAAGTTATCGGGAAAAAAACGTTTTAAACAATTTGGCATTACCACAGCGGCACAGCCAATTTGCTAGAAGAATCAAAATATTTGCAAGTTGAGGCATCCGAAATCCAATAGGCATGATGCAATTTGGTTGGCGCCGGCCTTAACTGATGAATCAGAAGCTGATTCTCAAGTCATTACCTCCGCATATATCCAACATTTTCTGAACACAGAATATGTGTTTCCGAAAGATATGAAACGATCTCTGACAAACATGCAAGATTTTTTGTTGTGGCTGAAGTATGCCACGAGCTCTACAAAGTGAACGATTTAGATCTAGAACATCAAATCAGACCCGGCACACAGGCCCGAAAATGGGCCGACAGCTGACAATTCTGCCATCTCCTTGGATGGAGGGTTATGTCGGTACACAAAAGATAGGCAAAAGTGATTTGGATCAATGGCTACGTACGTGCACTTCATATATACTAGTATATTTTTTCTTTCGAACCGGGAAAATTGCCCAAAGGGCCGATGAATACTAGTTGTATTATACTACTCAATCGACCTGATTTTTTGCATTAGCAATTTACGCAATGGACCCCTATAAAATGCGATTGTCAAACTAGATCGAACCTGTTATGAGCTCATAATGACAAATCGTACCGCACCTATTCGTATTATGTGGACTATATATAACTGTATGGTATCATTTCGAAAAATTAATAAAGTAAAAATAGAACTGCACAAAATCCATAGCATGATCATGATATTTTATAAACAAATATATGCCTCATTATCCATAGAGAATGTTAGTGCCCTCCCTCACTCCTGTCATTATACAAAGTATATTTCCTAATTTAATCAGTCATGTTTGGATCAACGTCACTCCCACAGAATGTGGAATCCTCTTCATGAGGATGTTTTAAATGTAAAGCCGTGGTAACGTGCCCCGTTCCAGATTCTAAAAAAGTATATAAAAAATAAAGACCTATTTTCAAACTTAAAAATATTAGGTTTACGAAAATAATTTTTCAAAAATTTTTTTTTTTGCAGGGTTTGATAGATCTTATCGAAATCTATCAAACAATATCTATGTTGTATTTTTTGATTTCGGTAAGTTCTTATTTTTAAGGTAGAAAATTGAAAATAAGTACTTATTTTTTAAGGGGCCAAACTGGAACATGCCGAGCTCCCTTCTCCACTGATGGGAATATTAGGATTGCACTAATTAATTCTCTCTCTCTCTCTCTCTCTCTCTCTCTCTCTCTCAAACAACTATATATTGATATATTGATGAATGCTTGTTTATCTTCCCGCCTAACTATTTGTTTATGTGGCAATTGCTAAATGAAATAGTATGACATGAACTAGACCTAAATCTGAAGTTAATTAGGAAAATTCACAATTTTTATGTAGATTTTGCTTTCCCAGTCGGAAAAACTGATGGTTGATTCCATGAAAAATTCCAAAAACAGAAAGAAAAAAATCGCAATAACGGATGGTAGCTCAATTAAGCATCTTTTTATTTTTATTTTTATCTAGTACGTCCTATTTTAAAAGAAAATTTTAGCGCTGCGTGTTTGACAGGAATAAGAATGAATCGACACATAATTTCGAATGACAAAGTAATTGCATGTTAGTATTTTTTTTTTTTGTTACACACAAGATACGGAAATTGGTTAAATTTAAAGGCCAATGATTAAAATGATATGATCGGGACAAATATTTTTTAATCCCCAAAAAGAAAAAGAAAGAGTATACTGTTGGTGGGCTTATGCAGAAAAAGAAAAAGAACGAAATACTTATTTGTCATATGACGAAAGGAAATTCAAGGTGTTGGAGTGTTTGCTTCTTACACGATTGATCAAGATTCGATTCTTAGAGACAGAGCCCCATGAAAGTAAATTCTTGTGAATTCTCCAGTCTGACGTGGATGCACCCCGCCTTGGAGTAGACCAGAAAGAATTTAGTTGAGGTGCACATAATCTAGCTTGGACATCTGTAACCGTCGAAAGAAAAGCAGAAAAATGAAAAGTAATTTTTTTTTTTTTTAATTCTTAAAACTCGGAAAGGAAAAGTAACTCAAGGTAGCAACAAAGTTGTGGTCCAAAAGTTTAAATCATAATCATCAATATTTAATACGTCCAATATGGGGAAATGGTCAATTTTTGCCATGGCAGATTTCCACACCAATTGGTTTACACCTCAGTATTCGGACGTTTTATTGGTGGTGGTAATTTGCAATCCACACAAGATTTTGAGCCATGGGAATATGCGGTTTTGTTTGTTTACGTTAACGTGGAAAGAATTTGATTAAATGAGACGAAAAAAAAAAAAAAAACTGAACAAATGATATATGTACGATCTGTTCGAAAAAACAAAAATGATGGACTCTAGGTAAGAAAGATAGTTTCTTTAGGAACTATTGAGAAAGAAGTAGATTTTCAAGATCAATAAATAATATTCAAATGTTTCTCCGAACCCCTGTTTCACTTGTCAATACAGTATTTTTATGAAATTCTGAATGGATAAAACTAAAAATTGATTTTTCTATGGCAAAGATTTCAAAATACCTTCCAAACTTTGACCTCATGTCTAATGGACACTCAAATTTTAGTAAACAAGGAAACCCTGAAAGAAAGGGTGAGCTCACGACTGCCGTAGATTGCACATGATTTAGTTCATTTGACGGTGGCAAAAGAAAGGGCCAACCAAAGCAACAACCATAATACGACGGCATTCCAATCATTTTTGCCTACAATCAACATGGGTTTGAAGGGTCTAGTTCATGTAAGCTTTTGAAGAATGATAAGTCCCCAAAGTCTCGCTAAACTTCACCGGAAAACCTTATTGTACTTCAATTTGATACGCGTTAAGCTCCGGCATTCCTCTAAACTTGCTAGAAGCTCGCCGGTTTCTGAACAACCTCAACGGATCATACAAATATGGGAATTTTGCTAAGCTTTTTGGCAAATTTGGGGAGGTGCATTGGCGAGGTTAGGATTTTAGGTGCATTGGTTGTCATCACTGTTATGGAGAGAAAGATAGAGAGAGAGAGAGGGAGAGAGAGATGTGTGTGTAAAAAATAGTCAAAATTACATACGCAACAGAATCGTTAGTCCACATAAGCAAATTCGGTCTCCAATTGACGGATTTAGACGTAGGGGGCTATTTGATTAACGGTTCAATAGTTTAGGTATGGAATTGAAGTTTAAAAAAGTTTGGGAGTCCAATTAGACACCAAGGTCAAAATTTGGGGGTATTTTGAAAATTTCCTTTCTCTATGTACTATTAGTGAAGTTTCCTGGACCTACCCTTATAAACAAATATAATCTTCGAGGACTTGAGTGTGATTTTCCAAATATTGCGTGGCAACCCTTGCCATTTTCTTCTCCTGAAAGGAACCTCATGACATCACTATGCTGATGTCATCACTGAGCCAGCCAACAAATCTTAACAGCCCCATCATTTTATAAATCCAAAATTAAGGAAAAATAAAAAAATAAAAGCCGTTGGTGGGATTATGCAAAAACAGTAGTTTATGTCAAAGTATCGATCTATATATAGGATATTTGTTCTCATTATCTTTTTGGGCTTATTTGTCCGAGTTCAAAAATTTTATGCGTTTGTTAATTTTGCGCCATTTTTTGTGAATTTGCCTCTACAAGAGGAATAAAAAACCCAATTTTTTTTTAATTTTACCCAAATATTTTTGAAAATATCAAAGATAGACTTTTGGGATAAATTAATAATTCACAAATGTTTGTCGCAAAATTAACAAACGAGATTTTTTTTCAAGAAATGGATGATTTGGTTTCTAGATAAAGAGAAAAGAAAGGGAAATTTATTTCTACACTCCCTTTTTGGACACCTACACTCCTTTTTTTGTCTTTTAGCAAAAAAATTACATACACTTTCAATACTAAAATCCAAAAAAAGGAGTGTAGGTGTCCAAAAAGGGAGTGTAGAAGTAAATTTCCAAAGAAAGTTTAAATAACAAGTTCAATCTTCTTTCCAATATTTTCTTCTTAACTTTTCCTCAACTTTTTCCCTTCCTTATTTCCCCTTTCATGCCCTTAATTTCCTTCCCCAACTTCCAAACAGAGCCTTAAAGCTACCAAGTAAGCAGGGGCGGACCCATCATAGGGCACGTGGAGTTACGTGGCCCCCGCCTTTTTTTTTTTTTAAAAAATTTCCCGATTTTTTATGTATATATATTATATATGCATAACATATGCAATAAGTTGAGGTTTGGTGCAATGGTAAGCCACTTGTTTTAAGGACTTTACGAGGCGCGAGTTCGATTTCCCACTCTCACGGCCCTCTGAAGTTCTTTTTTTAACTTTTTCCCAAAATCCACTAAAAACAGTTCAATTAACCCCCCACTCAGTTTTCTTTTTTTATTTTTTTTTCAATATTCACTAAAACTCTTTCACAACGAAGGTTTCTCCCACTCTCCAACGTCTCCCATCATTTGTGTAACACTCAATATGAACTCGCACATTGTATTTGTACATTTTTGTCCCTAAAACTTGTACTTGTAAAGTTAATAATAGGAAACTAGATGATGTATATGTGATAATTTTGTTTTAACACATATAGTCGAGGTGTGCAAATTTACCCAAGTAGCTTGTTATTAAAATGCATATATACTTTTAAATTATTAAATTATCATGAATGCTAAAATTATTTTGGTGTGAATGTGTTTAACTGGAACTCACATATTACAGCGTTACAAAAAAAATTAGTGCCTCCGCTGTGTCAAATTCCTGGGTCCGCCACTGCAAGTAAGTGAGTAGTTCGCCTTGGGTTTTGAGTGAGGTTTTTGAGAGTAATGAATGAAAATAGAGAGATAAAGAAAATTTATTGAAGACTTTGCGCAAGATTTTTTGAGACCCCAAAACGAACAAAGTGGCCAAAACATAGATCATAATCATCACTCCCAATAGAGGGAAATGTGGTCAATTTTCTCCATGGCAGATTTCCACCATTTGGTTTACACCGCAACTTTGGGTAGTTTTCATTAGTGGTGACCATGTTTGCAACCCATTAAATGATTTTGACATGCGATTTTGGTTGTTTCTGTCCGCTACAAGCCCGACCACTCAAAAAGATATTTTTTTCTTTTATAATTGTACGTTCAGATCAGTTTGGGCGCACCTCGATTAATTCCGGAACATTGAAATTAACGACCGGGAAAATACTCTATCGGCCCAATTGGTTTGAAAATATTTGGCCTCGTGGGGTTCGGACATAGGATCTCATGAAAGACAAGCTAGACGTTATTAGTTTTCTCATGCGCATCCGGCCAAACCGGCCCCTTAGGATTAGTGACCCCAGTTCGAGTTGTTATCAGTTTTAATCCAGTTTTAAATTGAGCAGTAGCTTCAATAGTGGAGAAACAAATTGTAAATAAAAGATCAATGCTCACACACAGAAAGATTAATCAGTTACCATAATGCAGAAGCATATTACCTCATACAATTTAATTGCGTCTCGAAATTGCTAATTGAAGAACTAGGCAATGGTTTGGGTCCCTCTGAGCCTAACTTTGTGAAAGCAAATTATGATATATATATACTATCAATAAATCCAACCGGACTATGTGGTTCAGTTTGGCTAATTTCCCGAATTTGGAAATCCTATAGTGCAGGCTGCACTATAGGGTCTGTAGGGTGGCCAATTCAGCATCCATTTTGATGCCGATGGCTTAGATTTAATCTGAGCTCCTACTAATCTGAGCGATCCTTTGCTTGGACGGCCGGATCGACCACTCTACAGCCCTGTAGGGTAGCCCACCATTCACGATCCCCGGTTCCTTTCCCAAGGGATTATTGTGCAACGCGAGTGTGTCAAAAGGGGTAAACAACTTCAGAACCTTTTTATTTATTTATTTTTAAATGCTTCTATAAATACCCTCTTGACAAAAGGGAGTACCATACGCCCATTTGAGAACCATAATGGTATTAGTTACTATGAATAGTACTCCCCCCGTTCCAATTTAATAATCCATCGTTCTATTCTAACCGGATAAAAAATTAGTTATATCTTTAAATTGATAATGAATTTTATATCCAATATAGATCTTGTTTAATAGATTTCGATTAGTTCTATAATAAAATATTTTCAAAATCATATAAAACATTATAAATTACCAGATATAATCAATTGAAAAATTGCACGGACTACCAATATGAGGACGGAGGGAGTAATATGGTTTTTGTGATCCAAGTTTTGAATGCTGGCAGTACAAAATGATTTGTCAAATCATGAATGTTGGCGGTCGAAGTTACGGATTCACAAGATGGTGATGACAACATTAGTTTTCGCCGAACAAACGTATGGTTCAAATTCAATCAAACCAATGTGAGCGTACCCGTGCACCACATCTTTGTAGTACATGGCTGCGGGCAGAACTACGTGCTTTCGTAGTGTACATGGATGCACCGCAACACTTCCGGATTAATGCAATTTCATGATCATTTCTGAGGTCCAAAATTTTGCGGTCCAACTTAAGAATTCTAAAAGGCGCATCCGGAAATGGGATGCGTACCGTAGCCGTGTCCACATCCTACTTTCTAAATTGTGAAAAGAGTTGAATTGGGAGGGGACACGACACGGGAGAAACTGAATCAGCGTAAGCATCCACTAGTGGGTGACTATCTCTCCCACACTCAATTGGAATTCTAAAATCATTCCCACATGAAGTGATTTCCACCTCCCCAATTGTTTGGGGATACTTTATTTGATGATTCCTATCCATTGAACGGAATTCAGGTTGGTGCTGCGAGCTGTGCACCTCCGAGCTGTCGGATCGTGCATCCGACAGCTCGGATGTCATCTCGACAACTAATGATTGAGCTATGTTTATTGCTGAAATGAGATCCGAACCATTAAATACACGATCCGATGGCTCGAAAGTACTGTGTACACTACTGCACAGCACCATCCCTCAATTCCCATTGAACTACTAGCATTGATTCCTTACCTTGCAATATTCTTGTATTGCTTGAGTCCACACAATTCCATATCTTAGATGGATCAGCAAGGCTCTCTCTCTCTCTCTCTTTTTAAACTCAGGTGTTCAGATCGACTTACGCACATCTCAACTAATTTTTGGAGACCAATGTCACTGTCTGCTTACGGGAGTGCCAAATAAAGCCAGACTAAAATTATGTATGAACTGTCTCAAAAGAAGTTTGATATATAGCAGCTGCACCACCTCTTTTATGATTAGGGGAAATTATAGGAAGCCCCCTCCAACTATACCTCGGTAACGAGTTGCCCCATTCATCGTTTAACTCGGACACTTAACCCCCTTCATCTTTTATGGCGTGACACTGAACCACCATCCGTTAGTGAGCCGTTAAGAATTTAAACGGAAGAAGGTCAAGTGAACAGTATATGACCTTATTGATGGCAGGTCATGCCCTTATAAAGACATACAACAGTAAACTCTCTCTCTCTTTGCCCCCTCCCAATGATTGCTCAGATTTGGAGAGAGAAAATGAGAGGAAAGTGTTGGGGTGAGAGGAGAGAGAGGGTTTTAATCCGAGCCGTTCGATACGGATGCGCCGAACGGGTGCCACGTGGGCAATACCCGCTCGGCACTGAAAAATTCCTCATGTTTCTTGTGGTGTTAACAAATCACACGGCATTACAACCAATTTTTCGTGTGTTTCGCAATGAGTGCTTTTCTGGCCGAAATCTTTCAGAATTATTTTGACCAGTTACAAAAGTACGTACGCGGTGATAGTTACAATCCCATTACTTTTTAATCTTTTCTTTTCTCTACGCAAAATGCTAAGTACTAAAAAACTACTACTTCTTTTTTATTTTTCGCCAATCGGTTGATGATGAGCTAAAACTTACCCAAAAAAAAAAAAGTAAAGAAAAAGTTTTATCTCGTATACAGAACATAGCAGTTCCGTGATGAATTTCTGTGAAAATAAAAGCCATGTAATTCCAATGTATAAAAAAGCTAAAGGACAATTTAATCCGTGGAGAATTATTATTAGGAAGAAAGAAAAACATGGTGACAAAAACAAATTATTCACTCAATGCTTACTTCTTTGACTTTTTTTTTTTTTTTGTAACTAATGTGTTCGGCCCAACTTACGCGCATCTCGATTAATCTTGAGAGCCCAATCCAGCTCAATCGCTTGAGGAGAACCCGATTATAACTAGAACAAAATTCTGTACGGACCGATTACGATGATTTAATCGATCATGTTTGAAAATGGGTCCGATCGACCTAAGGGTCCCCCAAGCCAACTCCCAGATTTTTTTTTCAGTATCCTTGTGGTCATTGTTTGGCAATTTTGTAACGGTCATGTTATTGTCAGCTCATTGGCCTGACGATAAGCACACTAAAAAACAAGTTGAACACGTATTTCTGTGTATTTTTTATACCCTTTAATATACATTCATACACTCATTATTGTCAGCTCATTGGGTTGATTTTAGATTTTTCCATTTTGTAAAGCAAATGATGAAAAAGACAAAGAGCGTGGGGTTGGAAGGCGTTACTCATTGTAATGGCAATTAATAAATTACCAAATGCATGTCCCTGAGAATCGGAAACCTCACCAACTATTAATCTCCCGTCCATTCAATAAGCAGCACAAAATTAGGCTCCAATCTTTTTGCCAAAACCCTGGTTTTGTGCAAATGAAAGGTGCAGTAGTAGATCCACTAATCTTTTTTGTGGCAAGGGAATTAGCAAATTTCGATTTTTAGGTCCCAAAAGCTTCCTCTTCCGGTATAAAGGCCAATCCCATTGAGCAGTCAAAAGATCTCAATGAGATTTATCAAGAAAATATCCATATTGCTAGAAAAATTATTTGCGTAAACATATTATTTTTAAGCTTGAAATTGCCTTCTTAAAAAATAAGTACTTTAAGAGAGTTCTGGAATGGGGCCTCTGTGCTCCTAGTAAGGCCAATTTGGATTTTTTATTTTTTGGTCCTACCAAAAAAAAAAAAAGAACCCTCTCCCTGGCAAGGTTGCGCACGGTCTGAATCGGATCGAATTTCCAATCGTAACTCGTGAACCACAGTTTTAGAAAACACAATTCGTATCCGGACCGAAAGTCCCACAGTCTGGTTCCAATCCAATTAGTGAGTCACGGATCGGTTCCGATTTTATCCCCAGATTACATCAACCAAACTTTTGTACTTTTTATTTTTATTTTTTATTCCAATGAAAACAAATCTGCATACATTAGTAACATTGCATCAACTAAAAAGGAAAAAAGAAAAACTAGCAACAAGTCAGCAACCTTTTTCCTGGACACGGAAAAGAAGAGTTTTTATTAATGAGAAGTAGAGCGAAGAGCCCTAACATTGTCCAAGGCTAGAGATTCTTCAAAATATTGCTTGAGTAGTGAATTTCTTCAAAATGGAGATTTGAAGAACAAAATTGAAGATATGTTCAGTATGGCTGAAAATGCTTTTTATAGAGATTTCGCACACCTATAACGGTGTAGTGCGTGACCTGAGCCGTTTGTCTCGACAATTAATGTCTAGATTTTATTTCGGCTCCTGCAGATCCGAACTGTCCATTGCCAATATGAAATCTAAACCATTGATACCCGAGATGAACGACTCGAATTACGTACTACACCGGAAAAAATTGTGGTTCCCCGCCACGTTATGCCGTGGAAGCATCTAATAATTGTTACTTGAGGTGGAGGGGTTGGATGGGCAACGGGATCCATTAGGGTAGGCTGCCCTATAGGGATCGGCCGCCCATTTTGCCAATAGACGGTTTGAATTTTAATCCGAGCAATAACAACTCGAATCAATATAACATTGGATGAAATTCGAGGCGTCTGCGTCAAAATACAGAATTTCTGAATTCGGGGTTGGGGCACTCTCGTGAGTTTAGTTTCCTAAAAACCAAGGACCACCACACGCGCATTCGGTCCTAATGCTACTCGTAACGGAAGAGTGAACACGAACAATATACTACTCCTACTAGTACTACAGTCAAGTCAACATAAATATTTTCTTCTTTTTTAATGGGAATTGATTTTGTCACACCCATTTTTATTAATGTCACTCACATCCTCTCACAAAACAAATCATCTTATATAGACACAAAGACAAATGACATTAACAAAAAGAGGAGTAGCAATATCACTCCCCTTTTTAATTTGTTGATAAAAAGTCAAGTTAAATTTCTTGATTTTCCCCAAATTAAGTCGTAATAATATCCTCTTGGTGAATATTTAAACAATGTCTAAGATTTTGAGTAGATATATATATATATATATATATATTTTTTTTTTTTTTGCGTGTTAGGTGTTTATATGAAAATAATTATTGTACTATACAAAATTATCATTATGTGTTTCTGAAGTCACAACTCGAGTTACTATGAAGTCTTTAAAAATTTCTAGTGACTTGGAAGTTTGAAAATTTACCCAATTGTTATGGAGTTAAGTATAATGTTTTAGAGTAAGAATTAGCTCATCGATTAATTTCTTAATTTTTTTATTTTCAAGTTTTCTCCTCGTATCTCACTTGAAAAAGAACATACTAACAAATATATTAAACTAAGCCTAATCTTAGAATAGCGTATTTGAAATCCACATACACTCATTACAGAATATTGATGAGGGAATTAGAAATGTCGTTTCTTTGATTCCAAATGGTCCGAATTGCTGGAGTAGTGCACTACAAAGAATAAGTAATTGCGTAGTGACAATCAAACGAAGTTTGAGATCCAGGGCCGACTTATGGCAAAGGTCAGAGAAGCCTGCGCTTTTGACCCCCCAAAAAAGTTAAAAATAAGGGTCCCCAAAATTCTAAGATCCATATATATATATATATATTAGTCCGTCTCCCGTAAGGACCATCTCATTTTAATAAAATGCGATCCTTCCATTCCCGATGGAATTTCGATGATCTGAGCCGCTCAACGTGTTCAGAACGTGATTTTAAAGGTATCCGCCAGAAATCATCCAAAAAAAAGACCGGAAAGGGCTTCATCCAAGTAGTTTTTGTTTATTTTTTATTGAACGGTTCAAATAAAAATTGCTCGGATGAAGCTCTTCCCGATCTTTTTTTTTGCTGATTTGTGGTGAGTACCCTTAAAATCACATTTTGAACACATTGAGCGGCTCGCATCATCGAAATTCAATCAAGAAATGGGAGAAATGAGGAGGTCCGCATTTTAACTAAAATGAGGACTCCCTTATTTGAGACTGACTGTATACACAAAAGAGGCCCAAATGGTGGAATTACTCATTAGACACACTAAGGCATTTAAAAAAGAAAAGAAAATAAGAGACGCCTGGAAGAATATATTGCGCCGATCCAAAAAAGAAGAAGAAAGAAACGCAGCAAGCTGCAAACGCTTCATGCTTCACACTTGAGGAGTCGAAGGGAAGGGAAGATAACAATTGACGACCGTAGACGGAAAATACTTGTATACGGAATTTCTTGATCAAAAATTATCTTCGGTCAACCATGTCTCAAGAAAGATTAAATGGATTGGCTATATTGTCTATCGAGAAGGAATTGGTAAAACAGTTGATTATGGAGACTTAATTAGTACATTCGCAGCAAAAAGTGCAAGAAGACTAATTTTCAAATGATGGATTTTGAGGTATTGTAATAGTTGTCTTTTTTGGGTAAAATAATTATATATATGCTTCTATTTTGTAATATGCTTCTATTTTGTAATAATTTTTTTTATAAGACTCTTTGTTGACCACTTTTGTATAAAAATATATAGGGAGAAGAGGTTCGCTTCTGACCTCCAAAACTTATGAGCCAGCCATGTCGAGATCTTATTTTGTTCTCAAACACCAGGATTGTTACCTTATATTTAAATATTGCGACATTAATGGCAAAAATAAGGGAGCTGAACAAACTTTTTTTTACTATTACCTTAAATTATTTTGCTTTTCTTTTGTGAGGTGAATTAGGCTCTGTTTGGAACTCATGGAAAAGAAAGGAAAGGAAAAAGGGAGAAAAATAAGAGGAAAATATAAGGAAAAATCTACTATTCACTGAACTTAAAAATTTTTATTTTCTTCTCTCTTTCCCTCCCAACCAAACAATGGAAGAGAAAATTTCTTTATTTTCTTTTCCTTTCCTTTTTTTTTTTCGTACGTTCCAAACGGAGCCTAAGGGGGCGTTTGGACAAATAAGCCACTTTGGCCTATTTTTTGTCCTTATTCAAAATTTTTTCGCATTTTGTGGCTTATTGTCAATTTTTTGGGGATTATTGCTTTGTTATGACGAGACGAATCGGAAAAGTAAAAAATTTCGATCGAAATCCAATTTTTTTGGAATTTCGACGAGATTTGGCGGGAAAGCCAAATTTTGGCGGGAAGGACGAATATTTGGATTTCGATCAAAATTTTTTACTTTTCCGATTCGTCTCGTCATAACGAAGCAATAATCTCCAAAAAATTGACAATAAGCCACAAAATGCGAAAAAAATTTGAATAAGAACAAAAAATAAGCCAAAGTGGCTTATTTGTCCAAACGCCCCCTAAGTTTACCTTATAAATCCTATATCCTCTTTATATCGTCACTTTTACTTTTCTGATATCTCCCTTATTCATTTCCATTCCGAGGTATCTCCCCATCAAAAAAAAAGAAAAAAAAGAAAACAGAGACTCTCTCTCTCTCTCTTTCTCCTATATAAACCCCTGCACTTCACCTCAATTCTTGGAGCTCCCCACTCTCTCTCTCTTCCCCCACTCTCTCTGTCTAGACTCTCTGCACTGCTCAACAATGGCGCTTCGAAGAACACTATCCAAGCGTCTATTCAACAAATCCACTGACCCCATTTCCACTAATCATTCACAGTTCCAAACACCTTCAACGGCGTCCAAAGCAAACTTCCACCGCGAATTCTTAACCTCGCCAGGCTCCGCCGACGCCGGATTCCTCCACCAGTTCCTCCCCCGCCGTTCGGTTAACCATCCCGATTTCTTCCCCTTTCCGATCGGCGAAAATCCGAAGGAGAAACATGGATCGACCGGTAATACTTTATCTCAATTCTCTCTCTCTATATAGTTCAACTGTGCGAACAATCTTACGTGCACCTCGACTAATTAATAAAAAAAAACAGATATAGCAATTTTTTTTAAACAAATGGCAATTTCATTCCAAAACCCGAAGACATTACGAAGATTTCATCACGAAATACGGGAATGAATCAAAACATTCGTCACTTGACCGTACAACATTTGTTGTAGAAAATGGATGGTCGCCGTTCAAAAAATTAGTAAATGGATGGTCATAATCGCGATTCAAAAAACGAAACTAATTAATCTGGGGAGCAACTCCACGAACACAAATCTAAAACAAAACTCTTATTGTTGTGTTCAGAACCCTCGAATGCACCTAAGCCCACAAGCATAAAAAATTTGTGTTCGGAGTTATGTTTTAAAGTTTCCACGTGTTCCTAGATTTTATATTTCTTTCATCTTGATCACGTGGTTAATACAAATATAGTGTTCCATGCACAGAAAATCTGAAGGAGAAACAGAGACTGATAAATTTGACCGCCGGCGGGGATCGGCTGCGGCTCGACGGGCTGCGGCCTCCTGCGGCGGAGGCTTCGGAGTCGTTGGGCGGAATCACGGTCGAGGAAGCGAGGAAAATCGCGAGGAGTACGCAGTTGGAGAAGGTGAGATCGGCGTTGAGGAGGATTCCGGCGAACTCGATTTCGTACGGCCAGTATGTCCAGGCGTGCGTTGAGGTTTGTTTGAATCGTGATCAAGGCGTGGAGTTCGCCAAGATGTTGGACCAGTCCGGAAACGTCATCGTTCTGGGCAACGTCGTGTTCCTTCGGCCGGAGCAGGTATTTGAAAATGAATCTTTATAGTTTACGGTCTGTACCCATTTTCCGTTCACTTTGCGTTTGAAATTATAATAAAAAGAGGCTTGGTATATTACAGGACACTTGGTCCATGAAAGTGTTCAGGAAAAAAAAAAATAGTTGGTTTAGATTCATAATACGGTTCAGAACACTTGGTCCAAGAAAGTGTCACAGGAAAAAATGAATGGTCCAGATTCATAGTATGGTATAGGACATGAAAGTGTCCGGAAAAGAAAATGGATGGTCCAGATTCATAGTACTGCGAATCCGAACCCTTCTATTTTCTTTCTCGGACGCTTTCATAGACCAGTGTCTTGGATCCTAAGACTTGACGAATCCAAGTTCGGATAATACCACGTGGTGCCATATTGCACGAGTTACAAGTATCAACCATACTACTTGATGAGTCCATAAAACACTTGTTTAGGGTTATTGATCTCTGTTAAATGTACTCTAATATGCTGCACAAATACAGTCACCATAGCATTTTGGGTTTAGTTTGTCTTTTGAAGATGTCATTCGAGTCAGCCATCTCGATAATTAGCCCTAAGATTTTGCCTTTGGCTCTATGATTTGTTTCGTTTTCTTTTCTGCAGCAGCGAAAACAATATTTGTAATTTTGTAGGATTGCAAGAATCAATTTGGTTAGGTTTGGTGTCGTCCACAGTCGGATCCGGTCCATAGTCATTTTGTTTCCTTCCATTTTTGCCCCCGGTATTACTTTACCCTTTTCATGCGAAGCGTTACATCTTGTTATCTTATTCGAACTCGAATAAATCGCAATTTCAGGTGGCAAAATCAATGGAGAAGGTAATTTCCAATTCCATAGCCATCCCAAACGACCCAAGAAGGAAAGAGCTCGAAAAGCTGGAGAAGCAAAAGGCAACCATCGACAAGAAAGCCCAACAGCAAGTCCAGTTGGAGCTCTTGGGTGGGCTGGGCTTTGTAGTATTACAAACACTGGGCTTCATGAGGCTCACTTTCTGGGAACTGAGTTGGGACGTGATGGAGCCCATTTGCTTCTTCGTCACCTCGCTGTCGTTTCCCTTGGCCTGCGGGTTCTTCCTCAGGACGTCGAAAGAGCCCACTTTCGAAGGGTTCTTCCGACGTCGCTTCAAGGTGAAGCAAAAGAAGCTTATGGAAACTCATAAATTTGATTCGGAAAAGTACAACGAGCTTTGCAGGGCCTTCTATCCGAACTACGACTGCGACGTTAGAAAATATGCTGATTTTTCGGGTTTGGATCTCGGCGGAGGATCGGTTTTTGATGCTGTGCATCGGTAGAAAATAAAAACGTAGAGTGAGAATTTCGAGATGGATAAATTGAGACTTTTCTATACTGTAAAAATTGATAAATGACTTTTTATTCTTATATGGGGCTAAATTTTGGAAAGACATCTCTAGTTCTCATATCACGATCAATTACGCTAAACACTTAGTGCCTATTTGTTTTGAGGGATTGGAAAACGGGAATAAGCTAATACCATGAGATTAGTTAATACTTCGGCGTTAAGTGGGCCCCTGTTAGTGGGTGGATTGTGGATTTACGGTACCCAGGATTAATTAGTCGATGTGCGCGTAAATTGTTCCGGACATCTGATTATAAAAAAAAATGGTATAAGAGCGACAGGTGTGATCCGTGAAGAGGGTCACCGGAAACACAAATTAACACATTATTCGTTATCGGCATAAAACAAACTTGGTCGAACTCTGTTTTGAGCCAATGCAAAAACTATTCTAGTTATAGGACACGACCCAAAAATCGCTTGATCATGATAGTTTCATCTTGAAGAGACTATAAATATATGTTTTGCGAGTTCTTTTGTTTTTTAGAAAACCATCTAAAATACTCCCTCCATTTCATAATGTTTATCCGGACCGTAAAATGCGGATATAAAAGTAATACAATTTTGCAAAAAAAATTTCAACGATTCACCAGATATCAACGAGTTCTTTTAATTTATGAAAAAGTTTGAATTTTTCCTTGAAAGAATGCGAATGGTCTTAACTTAGTTTTAGTTTTGTTTCCAATCATTACCCTATATATTTCTCCAATCATTACCCTATATTTTCAATTATTAATTTCATTTCTCTCTCTATCTCTCTCCAATAATTACCCCTATTTTCAATCATTACTCTATTTCTCTCTCCACTTATTACCAAAACTAAACTAAACTAAACTCCCAACCAAACACAACCAATATTTTTTAGCCTTTCATTTTGCAAACCGGATAAACATTTTGTTACGGAGATAGTAAAACAATAGAACAGTGAAGCAACCAAATAAAACCCCAAAATCCACAACAGAAATCACCACATAACATGGGGACACAAATATCATAATCCACTAATCATTTATTACGGAATTTATTTACTTCCGTAAAGTAGCAATACAGATATTAATTAACATGGCGTAACTCAATAATGAGTAATAGCCATGAGTACATAGATCCGGTTAATAATTACCAGATAGGAAATATTGAAAATAAAGGCCAAAAATAAAAGGCCTAAAACAAGGCCACAATAGAGGACCTAATTTATTCTAGTCCGAACAGTTTACATTCCTGTTGGACAAAATGTGATTGTGTAATCCGCCTCGGAACAAGTAAAAGTACTCGTCTCGTCATCATAAGCGTAGCTATAGGCGTCAGGGCAAGCCTGCTTGAACAACTTTGAGTACTCGGTCGGTGGACACGTCGCTGGCGTCGAGTGATCCCCGGTGCAACAATATTCGGGCGTATTGAAAGCCGCGCACGCGCTTTTGCACGCGACTGTAGAACCGGCGCTGGTCACTTCTAGTTCTGGCGGGCACTTTGCGTTTAAGTCGGCAACGCACCCAGCATACTTGCAATCTCCGGTGCCACCCGAGGGCTGTATTCCCATGCCCACATTGTACCTGTTGGGAAATTAGACACTAGTTACTCCACTTAAATTAACATTACAGCTCGAACGCACACTTATTCGAGTAGGGAATTGGTGATGCTGTAATATTCTTTGGTGATGCTGTAATATTCTAGTTAGCTTTCTGACCCCTTATTTTGGTGTGACCCTTTGATCTTTTCTTTTATTTTTTTGTAAGTATGTTGCGCATTTTTTTTTTTGCCAAGGTTATACTGGACTACAAATAGTCAAATACCACTAAAATCACACGATCAATATTTGTTAATATAATGGAGCAAGGAATTGAATATAAAAGCATCAAGGTTTTTTTTCAATTTTTTTATCGGCAAAAAATTTATTAAGAAACTTGACAAAAGGTACATGAAATGTTGAATGTAGAAATAAAACCAAACAAGAACACCCAAAATAAATTGAAACCCGACAACAAAAAAGCTCGGACAGCCCTAAACCACAACTGTTAGAAAGTGAGATTAGCACCCAAACACCGTCTTTCGACCAAACAGACACAAAGCGGTCAAGGGCAAAAAGATCCACGTCTGCAGGTGGGACAAGCACCCAAAAACACCGTCATTCAACCATTACACATGCAGATCGCCACAAACTCTGCCGGCGACCACAACAGCCACCTTCGTCAAAACGACGACCTAACCGGAGCAAACTACAACTCTGTGGCGTGTAGAGGACAAGTCCATACCATGAAATATATCATCGCAAAATAACATGAACAATGAATAATTAATTAGACAAAAACTTTAGGTGTTGGCCTAATGGTTAAGACTTGTGAATTAGGAGTCAAGTCCCTTCTAAGTGAGGTATCAGATTCGAAATCTCTTAAATGGTATTAACTACTTTGGGCTCACTTCATACAAAACTTTACTTCGGCTTCTATTAGGACCCACACAAGTAGGCGGTGGGACAGGTCCCCCAGAATTAGTCGAGGTGCACGTGAATTTGGCCCGAACACATGATTTATCCAAAAAAAAAAATGGTGAATTAATTTGGTTATATTGAGAAGGAAATTTGTAGAAAAGTGTACTTATCAAATATCCTATTAAACACGTTCATGAAAAACTTTTGTTAACCAAGGCTCACGTCATATAAGTCCATACCCGTCCACCAGGCTCACGTCATAGAAATCCATGAAGTGATTACTATTACTGCCGATTGTGAATTCCGCAAGGGTGACGGGCGGCGCGCCGCCATTGCCGCTACAGTTGAGCTTGCCGCCACAGTCACCGGTGGAGCATGTTCCGTTGCCCAACCCGTCGAATTTGCAACCCGTTCGACCCCAAAACCGGCCCGACCAACCGGCCGGGGCTGGGAATTGGTTTGAAGCACCGGGGGCCAGTGAGAAGCCACCGCCGCCGAGGACGGCGCCATTGTTCCCTGTTAATGTGCCGGGCCAAATTGTGTAGCTACAAAGGTTTTTGACGGTGAATATTGTGGAGCGCGCCGATACTCTGGATCCTGTGAGTAATTTGCATGGGTCAGATTAGTAACTTTAGGGATGGCAATCAGAAATCTGATTCCGTTGTTGTAAACTTTTTCTTTACTTCGTTTTGTGTGTTTTGCTCGTCTTTTTTAAATTTTTTGTTAGATTCACGTCATATTTGTTGTATTAATCATCAGTTTCGACGAGAGAAGTCTAAGAAGTAAAAAGTTAAGACCAAAAGTAAATTTTCTTTTACTAAAAACGAAAAAATACCAAACAACTTTCTTTTTTGTCTAAAGTATCGTCTTATATGAACTTTTTTAACATAAGTCCACACATGTTTATACTTTTTTGATTTCTCTAGTCGACACAAATGATTAGTTCTAAAAAAATTATGAAAAATAAAAAATATCAAAATAAATTGTAGACAAAAAAAATTTACAAGAACACAACCTTATGAGAATTTAGGGCAGTTCAGTTATCATTGGTTATTATTGTGTTTACTTTTTATGTCTGCATCTAGATACATAGACACAAATGTGTGTCTAGAGATCATCCAAACGCAGGATAAGCAAAAACAACCCATGATGGAAAACACGCCACGCCATTTCAATCGCAAATTTGATCTCGGAAGAAAAGAATTAATGGTGGATTGATTTTACCTTGGAAGAAAATAGCAAGTGAGACAAGGAGGAGAGAGACTATGTGCTTGATCGCCATTGTCGTTGCAAGAGAGAGAGAGAGAGAGAGAGAGAGAGGTGATTGCAGTTTTACATGCATGGGTCGTGGTATTTATAACAAAAAGAATTCAAAATGATATCGTTATTATAGTATTATTTTTTTTTTTTTTTGTAACAAGTGGAATTCAAAATGACATTACAAATTTGGACAATAAAAGTTGAGTTGAGTTTTGTTCACTCTCCACTTAAGAGGGTGAACATTACCATTCTTCTTTTTGGTTGAAATAATGTGAATCTTACCACAAAGTGATATCATGCTTATCAAAAAGTGTATTACACGGGTAAGATCTACACCATTCAACCAATAAGAGGAAAAGTAATGTTCACCCTCATTTAAGAAGGATAATCAAAATTGCACTTACAAAAGTTTGAGCTCCTAATGTTTACAATGTATAATATCAATGATGACTTTATGTGACCCAAGTGAAAGATTGTTTTTTTTTTTTGGTGGGCCTACGTAGATTATAAAATTAAATCTTGTATAGTGTTGAATGAGGATTGAATGGTGTCGATATTTTTCATTAAGTTGTGATCATTTAATAATGTGACCGGATAGTTGACAAGTCTCTATTAGCACATGTTTGGGTTCAAACTACGTGCGTTAAGTGGTGCGGGCTTTGTAACGACCCGCACCAATAGACCTGCTTAACCCTTAGTCTAATCACGTGACTCAAAAGATTAACCTCAAGTTAATAGTAGCTGGTCGGCGTTGTCTTATATATATCATTTCTTATTCCCATGGAATACCGATGTGGTATATTGCGATCTGCCCACCTTGGCTGCAACGTCTTTGTTGCATTGGCCCAGCAACCTTCCTCTGGTGGCTATGGTGTGACACTTTGCTCTATATAACACATCAAGCTTGTACCAAATTCTAGAGGTGGCCCCCACAATGTACATCAGGGTTGTGTTCTGATACCACGCGTAACGACCTGCACCAGCTGACCTGCTTAACACTTAGCCTAACCATATGGTTCAAAAGATTAACTTCAAGTTAATAGTAGTTGGTCGGCGTTATCTTATATATATATCATTTCTTTTTTCCATGGAATATCGAGGTGAGATATTACATGCTTATTGTATATATAGAGAGACCAACTAAAAGGGCCCACCATGGTTTCATATATTATGATGGGCTTTGATAGAACCACATAGTTTATAAATGTGATTAAGGTCCTTACTCTAAAACCTAACCTCTTTTCTCATATCATTTCATCGTGTCTAAGACTAAAGTCAAAATCAAAATAAGAGATTTGGAGGTGGAATAAACGCAGACCCGTCTAGGGGTAAGCCCCGCAAGCCGGTGGGATTGGGCAACCAAAAGACAAAAAAAAAAAGTAAATAAAATCCAACAAAGAAAAAAAATTAGGGGTCCAAAAAAAATTAAAAAGTTTATTGGAATACAAACAACATAGTCGTATTTATGGGGATGAATTATTCCAAGAACTTAGATATTTGAAACCACTATTGCCGAGATAATTAAGTAACAAAATCGATTGACAACTTTTAATTTTACTAGGTCTTATTGAAATATATGGTGGTTTTAAATGGTATAGGTTAAGTAACAAAATCGATTGACAACTTTTAATTTTACTAGGTCTTATTGAAATATATGGTGGTTTTAAATGGTATAGGTTATTTATTGAGTTTTGTTGACTATACCAATCACAATTGAGCTCAATTGTAAATGAGTATTTGGATAAGTTAAAATACGATAATTTAATTAAAAATTTTGCTTCAAAAAATGGAAGGAGAAATTGTTTTTTTAATCAGATCGTGCTAATTATAAAGCACTGTAACCAGGGTTGCATTTTAATTTTGATTTTTTGATGTACTCCATTCAAGCTAAAAATACAATGTAACCTTAAAAAAAAAAAAACAATGTAACCTTATTTCTTATTTTTTGTATGTCTTTTAAATTTTTATAGTTTAATAATAAGTGAGCAACCAAATTTGAGTTGAAACTTGGGCAATTCAAATATCTGAACATTGAACACACACTATTTCAATCGCAATCCAAACATAGAGGCCCCGTTTGATAAATGGATTGGAGATTGGGATTGGATTGTGAAGGTGATGGTATTAGTAATACCTTGTTTGGTAACCAAAAATGGTTCGGACTAGTAATCCGATGGGATTAATAGAGGGGGTATTATGGGGTATTGCTAATACTCCGTGAGACTTGGTATTAAGGGCCCGTTTGGATGCATCCATAGGAGGAGGGATTAGTTTTCACCCCTGTGTAAGACCTAGGGCCCACGCTTTACCCCCGTTTGGATGCCAAAAACTGAGGGGTACTAGTTTATCCTCCTCCTTAGCTAAGACCGGAGAAGGGGGGATTTGGGGGTCTAAGTTATGGATGGGGTTTGAGGAGTTATTAAGTTATCCCCCCAATACCCCTGTAAATTGGACGATTTTGCCCCTCCTTATCCCCCTCCCCCAACCCCCTGCCCGCCTGAGATTTTTTTGATGAACAGTGAAACAAGAACAGGCTGAAAACGAAGAACAGTAGATTGGAGAGAAGGAGGACGTACTAATCAGGTTGTGATGTTCACCAGGGATCGGAGAGAGGGAGGGTGTCGTAGCCGTTCTCCCTTCTTCTTCTTCTTCTTCTTCTTCTCCTCCTCCTCCTCCTCCTCCTCCTGCTGTTGTTGCTGCCGTTCTCTCTCTCTCTCTCTCTCTTGGGCCGGTGATAAGAACAAAGGAAAGTGCCCCACCAATCAGTAAAATTAACATTTGACCCATCTAAAAAAAAAAAAAATCTCACGGAAAAAAATTAAAATGAACACTGTATGGCATGGTGTGGGAAAAGCCGAGAAAAAAATTACATGTTTCGAATTTCAATCCGTTTACAATTTTAAGTGTTCCAAAAATTAAGTAATTAATTTTTACAATCTTATATTAATCATAATGAATAATTTAACTTAACACTGCACAACGGGCAAAATGGTCATTTGACACCTTTTTACCTTATCTACCATTCCTTATACCCCTATTAGTCCTCCATCCAAACAAAGTACTATTTAATCCCCCTTCTCTAATACCTCATCCAAACAACCTCTTATTTGATCCCCCTCCATAACCATCACATCAATGTGGGTCATCCCTTATTAACTAATACCCCCTACTATTTTATCCCCCCTTATTAACTAATACCTCCAATTCTTTACCCGCATCCAAACGGACCCTAAGGGGTATTAATAGTCCAATTCCAACTCTTTCACATTACCAATCCCTTCTCATTACCAATTTCTTCTAACAATCCAATCCCATCATCTAATCCCATCTCAAACAAACATGATATTAATAATCCCATCATCTAATCCCATCCCAAACAAACATACTCATTATCAATCCCTTCTCATTATTTATCCCATCTCCTTACGAATCCCAATCCTAATCCCATATCTTTACGAATCCCATCCATCTATCACTATTATCAAATGGGGCCAGAGAGACTGCTTAGTCACCGTTGTCTTCGTCCCTTTGCACGAGACAGGTTGGCGGAACTTTAGCCTTATTTGTGGAACTTGTTTTTCTATATGTAAGGACAATGAAGAATTCCAATTAATACCCATAAAAGAAATGAATGAGACCACTATTTTATAGAACTGCGAGTGGGCGATGGGGTTTGAAGTCTCACCAAACAAAGGATAATTGTAAACTCGAAAGGATTTTTTTTTGTAAAACTATTATACGGAATGGAGTGTTGACCTATCAATAAACAACAAATAATTAAGATGAGTGTAACTGGAATGCAGAACAGGGTAAGGAATTGAATAGTGCAGCGAGTACAAACTATTAAGTAATTGGTGACCACGCATGAGTTCCTTGCGGAAGGGTGGAAGGCAGGTTGGTGCAGTGCTGCATCCAAGGATGGAGACAGGGGAGGCTAGTAGGGGCGGTCGCCCCCCTACGATTCTAAAAAAATTACTACTATTACATTGAAAAAAAAATTTATTATCAAAATGTATAGTCTTGCCCCTCTTCAGAAATATAGCTCGCCTCCCCTGCGTGCCATGTCAGTAGTAATGAATAAATACTCATTGCCAGATTTTTCAATGAGCCAAATTCCAAATTATACACTAAAATCGATCGAAACAGATACGAAATCACCAATAAAAATTCACTACAAAGAGACGTTATCAAGTCTGTGCTGCTTTATGCATGGTGTTTGATTGCAAGATTTTTCCAACAAGTTCTATTCTATGATAATGATACTGAATTGATTTTGACAAGGGGGGATTTACAAGACAGTGGAACAAGGGGCAAAAATTTCTCAACCCATGAACAGGTTTTCTTGGAATTACTCAGATATGAAACGGAACAAAAGAAATTCCCCATACATGGAAAGGCAATGTAAAAAGGCTAATATACCCACACACATTTGAAACCCCAAAAATCAGTTCCTCCTCATCGTCTGCAACTCCACGGTAGCAATCCCAGTCGTCTGAAACTCTCTTTCTCTCTCTCTCTCTTTGATTTATATTGCTCTCCATCCTCATTTTCTGGTTGTTGGAGCCGTCGATGACGATGATGTGGGGACCGTGGACCAATTTATTGAACAAACTCAAGTATTTTGTGATGTGGGTTTGCTCTGATTTTTCAATTAGGAGAAAAATGAAGTCAATCCAACACAGGTTGTTCTTGATCTTCAATGGGCTCTTGTGATTTTACGATTCTACAAGAGAATGAACAATTTTATCATTTGAATTGTAACAATGGAGAGAGAGAGATAGAAAGCTGGGTTGGAGTGAGTTGGAATGATTTTAATTTCTGAGTCGACTCAGTAGCAACTGACATCACCATTGATTTTTGGTTCACGAGAAATAAAAGAAAATGGAAATAAAAATTGATTTTCGGAAATTGTGTGTATCGACTGTGGGTTTGATTTATGTGAACTGAATCATGATTGCTATGGAGATTGGGGGTGATGGTGCCGGAGAATGGGTTTGTGCATCATGGCCAGGAAAAAACTCTACAACTCAAGATGGAGTCGGAGAAGAGAATACAGAGGAGATGTTTTTATTTTTATTTTTTATACTTATGCCCCTTGTATCAATATATGTTGCTTTTTTTATTAAAATTTATTGCACCTTGTTCCCGCCTCTGCCGTCTCCCCCATCCTCTCTCTCTTCTCTCTCCCTTTCTTCGAATAAAAGGGTTTTCTCCTTCCGCTTGCAGTAGGAGAAAGTCATTACTGTGGACCAAAAAAAAAAAATCATTACTGTGAGATATTTGTTGCAGTGAACCATTGCTCCTTTAGTGAACATTTGTTGCCCTATTGTTCATTTAAATTTGGGTTTGGACCTAAATTGTTCCTTTCTATGAACCTAAGTTGTTCCTTCTATGAACCTAAGTTGCCCCTTGTATGAGATCATGGGTCGATATGTAGTTGAATCTGGGTTTGGACCTAAGTTGCTCGTTGTATGAGAATAAGTTGCTCGGTGTATGAAAATAAGTTGCTCATTGTATGAAAATAAGTTGTTCGTTGTATAAAAATAAGTTGCTCGTTATATGAAAATAAGTTGCTCGTAAATAAATTGCTCATTGTATGAAAATAAATTGCTCGTTATATGAAAATAAGTTGCTCGTAAATAAATTGCTCATTGTATGAAAATAAGTTGCTCGGTGTATGAAAATAAGTTGCTCGTTGTATGAAAATAAGTTGTTCGTTGTATGAAAATAAGTTGCTCGTAAATAAGTTGCTCATTGTATGAAAATAAGTTGCTCGGTGTATGAAAATAAGTTGCTCGTTATATGAAAATAAGTTGTTCGTTATTTGAAAATAAGTTGCTCATTGTATGAAAATAAGCTGCTCGTTGTATGAAAATAAATTGCTCCTTCAATCCAAATAAATTGGTACTGGGGGCTCTGCTGTCTCCATGGCACAGTAGCCCCTACCCACACGACTAAAATGGTAACGTTTTGGTTTAAAAAAAAAAATCATTACCATCAATTTGCAATCCTATAGTACAAAAACGTGATTATGAGAGTTTTAGAGACAAAATTTGATTATATCTCTTTAGAATAATATGATAAGAATAATAAGATCTTCACCCCCGTTAAAACGGATTAAAATTGAAACACTTAATTTTTTAACCATATTTTTTAATATATAAACGATCTCAAAAAATTAAGTGCTCAAATTTTCACTCCATTTGAATTAATGCAAAGATTTCAGTGAAAATTTGAGCACTTAATTTTTTGAGATCGTTTATATATTAAAAAATATGGTTAAAAAATTAAGTGCTTCAATTTTTAATCCGTTTGAACGGATGTGAAAATCTTATTATTCTGATCATTTTATTCTAAAGAGACATAATCAAATTTTGTCTCTAGAGTTCTCATAATCATGTTTCTGCTCCATAGGATTGCAAATTGATGGTTAGAATTTTTTTTTTAATCAAAACGTTGCTGGTCGTGGGTAAGGGTTGCTGCGCGGAGCCCATGGGTGCAGTAGGGGCCAGTAAGAAGGAAAATGGGTATTTTTGTCCTTGTATGTTAAAAAGACCATGTATTAGCAATTAATTATTTCCTTTTCATAACTTAAGAATTTCAAAAAAGTAGACCATGGATTGTGAAATAATTGCCCCTCCAGCCACTGAAACCGAATTCCCCCTTTGACAAGTCTTTGCATGCTAGCAGTTGTACAGAGTGGTCAGGACATCGCCATCAATCCCTAATGATAAAATATGAGGTTCTCAATCAAAGGTTGCAAGATTTTTCAAATCATGAGGTTCTCAATCAATCGTTGCAAAATTTTTCTAAAACAAAACAAAGATGGAAAAATGAGGAGATATTATTTTTTTCTGTTCTCTGATAATTACATATGTATTTTCCAAGTCTTTGTGGATCTATGGAATCCAAAGAAATATGTCATGAGTGATCGTAAGATTTTTTAAACAAGTCAAGCTCACATTGTTATACAAATGGAACCAATACGGAAAGATGAGGAAAGACTCTTCTCAATTTCTATGATATAATGACATGCGACTTTGCCAAGTTTTTGTTGCTTTGTGGAGTTCAAGTGACATGGTCGTTAGTGATTGAAAGATTTTTATAGTAGAGTCAAGACTCAAGACTCAAAACCCATCTAACAAACAAGGACAGAGAAGGGAAGATTCATATCGAAATTGATAACTCTGGCGTGCTACCTTGCTAAATTATTGTCATGTCGTATTTGGTCCCCCAAAGATATATTAGTCGAGGTGCATACACAATGATGGAGTTGGGGGGTCTAGTAGGGGCGGCCACCATGATAAGAATTTTAGAAAATGCAATTATAATATGCAAAAAAAAAGGTTATTCCCAACTTATATATACTTGCCAGCGCTAGATTTTTTGAAGAAATGAGGTTCAAAATAGTATTCTAAAATCATATTAATCTTTTTCGTACTTCATGTGCAAACGACAAATATCATTTACTATAGTTTTTAATATGTTATTTTAATTTTTTCTAGAGTCGATGACTATTCATATTGCAATGCATATTTTTTTTAGTATACATTTAATTTGCAGACTCGGGGATACTGCCAACCGGGGGTGCTTGGCAACTGTGTCGAGCTGTCCATCCGACTGTTTATGTAATATTCTGAATTTTTTTTTAATAAAATAAAATTTTTTTAGAGTTAATGCTTTCGAAATTCATTGAAAAATCGGGGCGTTACAGTTTATGTACTTGGATTAGATCCGAACCGTCCGTACCGAGATGAACAGTCAAATCGGCCGCTTGGCACCGTTGCCAAGCACCCTCGCTTTGCAGCATCCCCCAATCCTTTGCATTTTGCCACTGTTAGGGTAAAATCCTGGCTCCGTCCCTGACTGCATCTCACCGTCCAAAAGTGTTTTGAATGATCCGAATTTTAAAGAAACTTTTTGAATTTCTTAAAATTTAGACAATGAATTGCCGAGACGGATGGACACAATCAAACACTACAACTTGTAACGTGCTATGGGGCACTGCAGAGGGTCCCAAGGCCCGTTCCAGTTCTGAACCCATCCAAGTGCCACATGGCCCACAAGTTCTGAACCTATCTGTTGCTCAACAGGCAAGGGTTTGCTAGGTACCTATTACCTACTCCTCTCGCTCCAATAATTCATTAGATGTAAAATATTTTTTTGAAGGTTCTCGAGAAAAATAAGCTCAATCCACGCATAGTTTCTCGATCCAATCATTACTTTTCAAAATCCTGAAAACTAAATGAAAAGTTAGATGATTAAAACAAACATTTAAATGTATCGGATTAAGCTGATTTATAGCGAGAGCCTTTGAAAAAATGTTTTACATCTGATGAACGGCTCGGGTCGTTTGTGCGGGGTCCGGAGTGGGACCCACACCACGATCTACGCTTGATCGCTATACACATTTGTTGTGCAAGTAGTCGGGTTGTTCTGTATAACACACATGGGCGGCTGAACTGGGATCAAAAAATGCGTATTATTATTATTATTATTTGGTTTTTACATATAGTTTTATATTTCTTCAATATTTTTTGCATTTGATCGTTCGAAACAATCATACTAAATAAAAATTTACTAAAATTTATGAGTAGGTAGATCATGTAGCTCAAAAAAATACTAAACTATGTCCGATAAATTTTAACCAAAATAAGTACTCCCTCCGTCCCATAATGGATGTCAATTTTTGATATCCGTGCCAATTTCAACTCCTTATATCTTTTAATACGGATCTCAAAAAATATGCAATATGAATCTTGTTTGATAGTTCTCGATTAATTCTATTATACAAAATTTTCAAACTCAAGAAAAACATTATTTTTGTCATTTTTTTTGAGACGGAGGGAGTATATCTTTCTTTTATATAACGGTATAATGGTGTGTAAATAAATTTTTTTTTGATCCTGTGTAAATAAAATATTTGTTATTCCTTTTTATCACCGCTGACCTAAAGTCTTGCAGCCACCCCTCATCATATCTTTCGTTACGGTACGGGCTTACAATCTCAGAACGCCGGTTTGTGTTTTCTTGTGATAATTGGTTTGTGTTTTCTTGTGATAATTCTCAGATGGGTTTAACTTTTTCTTGATATCACTTTCCTACTTGTCACCCATGTTTTATTGTTTCCTTTCAAATAGTCTTGGTCAATTTGATTGCAGGAGGAGGAACCCAGGGATGCTGCCAAGCATAAGTGGGTGTCGAGCAGCATTCGGTCGTTTATTTTGGCACGAACAGTTCGAATTTAATCTAAGCACATACAGATCTGAACCGCACATTCATTGTTCGGTCAAGATCCCATCCGCTGCCAAGCACCCAGCCAGGGGTGGCCACTGGGGCTGCAAGCAACCACTTGGGTCGGTACTCTGAGCTTTTGCGATTTAGACAGAAAGGAGACATTGATGAATTGGTAATTCTAATAAGGTCTAATTTTGCTGTCTTTTATCTTAATTAATAGAGTTTACCTCAATATTAATTGCTTCTTCTGCCCACTAATTTTTGGAAATCAATGAGTGGCTTAACTTAACCACCCAATTAGAGGCCAACGTAAACTCCCCACTCATTATTTTATTATCGAATTTAAAGTGATGAGATTAATAATACCACGAGCATCATCGAATAGCATTCTCATTTATGTCGGAAAGAAGACGCCAACTAAATTAGTTGGTAGAATAGGTGACGGGCTCTTCATTTGGAGAGGGTTCAAGACCCACCTTCAATCCTCCATTGTCACCATTGAAATTAAACTAAGCACAGCAATCTCATCCATAGCAACCAACATCGTAAAGAAGCGATCAGTTTATTACAAGACTTTCGAAACGTATTCGAATTATTAGAACATCGATTAATCAACGTTTTTGGGTAAATTCTAGCAATAACCAAAAACATTGAATAGAAAAAAAAATACTTTTTGAACTTGTTTTCTTGTATGTATTTGTTGTAATTGTTTAAACTTCTGGCCATGATTTTCTCCCTGTTGGAAGAATTTAAAAATCTTTATACCGAATATATAACGACCCGGAATTTTGACCAAATTTTTTTTTTTAATAAAAATGTTATTAGAATTATTTTCTTAATACAATTATTATTATTATTCCTTTTAAATACAAATATGCATGCACAACTTCTTTTTAATTTTCCTACAATACTTGCATGCATGCACAACTCTTCTATCTCTCACTCTCCTACTCGATCTCTACCTCCTCCGTAACCCTAAAACCGAGCACGATTCGTCCGTTCCAAAACCCAATTCCATTAGGACTCGATTTTATTCGAAACTCATCCAATTCTCTTATAAATACATTCCTACTCCGACCCTAGGGCACGCACGAAAATTCTCACACTCCAATCGTCCAGAAAAGAGAGAAAATCGAAAGGAAATCAAAACTCCAAAGCTATGGAGTTCTAGAGAGAGAAAAGAGAGAGAGAAAAGTGGGTTTTGTAGATCCGTTCGTCCGAGACCCAAATTGTTCGTTCCAATCTCATTCTACATTCCCAAGCATCCACGAACATCAACCAATTCGGCCCCAAGTCCGAAAATCGGGGCGTTACAAGTTTTCTTTTCAAATTGTCAAGTTTCCGATCGAAAACCAATTCCACCCAATTCGAGGTATTATAATTCGATCCGAAGCCTCCTCTAAGTATATTAAGTGTTTATAGACATAACCCAATGACCCCGTAGTCCCATGCATTGAAACGAGTGAGAAAAACAAAAAAAATCCAAAACAGCCCGCAACCTTGCGGCCGCGAACTTCGGGATTTCTTGCCGCCTGAACCAGCAGATCAGACCTTGCGGCAGCAAGGTCAATGCAAGGTCCAACCTTGCGGTTTGGATCATTTTGGTTCGAATTGATTTTTCGACCCTCCAAACGTGGATTTTGACCCCTGGACTATTTTTCATAGACTTTTAACACTTCAAAGATCATAACTTGTTAATGTCATATTTTTTTTTATTTAATTACCTATTTATTAAATTTTTTTCGTTATTATGTAAAGGTTTTACAAACTAAAATTACTCGCGACCTTATAAACTACTCTATAAATCCCCAAACTATTTTTCCTAGATTTTTAATATGTTAAAGATCATAACTTGCTGATTTCATATTTTTTTTATATTGTTAGATATTTATTTTATTTTTAATTAAAGTTATAAACGAAAAATGATTGCGACCTTACAAAAAATGTTTTTCACATCAAAAATATATTTTATTAGACTTCTGACATCTCAGAAGTGATATGTTATTAAAATAAAATTTTATTTATTTAATTAACTATTTATTATTATTTACGCGTTGTTTATTGATAATAATACTTAAAATATTATAAAAGAGGTTAATAATTCCGAATAATTTTATTTAGACTTCTTACAGTCCTAATATGATATTTTGTTAATGTAAATATATTTTTAATTACTTAATTATTTATTATCTATTTATTCCTCTTTTGTCAAATTAACTTAATCTTTTATTTAAAATAATACCACGAACCTCCAAACCCAACTTTTAGCACTCAAACTTGTTATAGAGGACCGTTAGGACTCTTATTAAGGTTATGATAATTATTCTAATATTTTTACCTAATTAATGTATTTAATTAGTATTTAATTAATCTAATTACTTAAGAATAATTAATTAAAGCCTAGAAAAATTATTTTAAATCTTTATTAAATAGTTCATACCTTATTAATGATTTTGTGGCCATACAAGATTAAGGGCAACGGCTCACATAAAAAGTTATGTGATTGCATTGCCTAATATTTGTTTTGATCCGTCTGTTATTCGTTTTGATTATTATTGAGAATAAAATTGTGTCGATGCTGGATTTGATTGCTAGATTGGACCCTAGAGACATGGGGTGGTATACGAGATAGAAATCACTTAGACGATGCTAAGTAATGGATAAGTTGTGAAGTTTCTTTCTTTTTAGAGGATTGTTTGCAGGCGTGATTCTGAGATATGATGAGATTTGTGGTGAGAAAGTATACAGACGTTGTTATTGTTAAGGGAAAAGGAAACAAATGAAAGTCGTGGGCTAAGCAGGACCTCGGGGGTGGCCTAACAGGACCTCGTGTGATCGGGGGTAGCCTGAGTAGGACCTTGAGGGCAGCCTGAAAGACCGTCGCCAGGGTGGCCAAGCAGGACCTCGGGGTGGCCTGACAGACCTCGTGTGATCGGGGTAGCTGAGCAGGACCTTGAGGGCAGCCTGATGGACCTAGAATTGTGAGAATGGCCAGGCAGGACCTTGCAGCCTGACGGGACCTCAAGTATTGGGGGTAGCTTAGCAGGACTTGAGGGCAGACTGATGGACCTAGGATTGTGATTTGAAGCGGCGGGTAGTCCAAGTAATATGATTTGAAATGGCGGGTAGTCGGTGATGTCTGTGATGATTTAAAACCGGCAGAGTAAGCCCTGAGATGATTTAAGACTGGCAAGTTCCGTGATGATATAAAACTTGGCAAAGTAAGCCCAATGATGTTTTGATAAAACCTCGCAAAGTAAGCCCGATGATGTTTTGATAAAACTCGGCGGAGGTCGGCCGATATTTTATGTTGATAAAACTGGAGGTGTCCAGAGATGTTTTATGTTGATAAAACATGGCGGCCCACCGATATTTTGTGATGTTAAAACATGGCGGTGGCCCAATGATATTTTGTGATGTTAAAACCGGGCGACATCGATGTTTTGTGACGATAAAACCTGGCGGATGGTCCAGTTGATGTTTTGTAGAATAAATTAATGTCTGGCGAGTAAAAGGGAATAAATTGATCTCTGGCGTGTGTCGGTGGTGAATTGATAGATGGCGTGTGTCCAAAGTGATGATTGTGATGTGATATATAAGATAGGCGAACCCTAGTTGTGATTCGCATGATAAGCTAGCCCTTGTTGTAGTATTGTAACTTAGGTTATCTACGACAACAAAATGGAAGTGATCTCATGGGACCGAGCATGGCTAGCGGTTGGGGAGGAAAGATCTCGTAGGGAGATTTTGGATCACACGTTAGGCTAATGGATAGTAATGAACTAGTTGACGTGAAAAATCTCTGTTTTACTTATTCGCATCATGATTATCTTGTTTGCGTGCTAGCTGTAATGTAAGAGGGGTGGTTGAGTTGGATTATTCTATTGGGTGATTTATCACTCACGGATACGTCAGTATCCTGGCAAATCGATTGTTTCGCGATCAATTTGCTAGAGGGCACAGGATTCAATGGAGGAGATTCAACGATGATGCGATTCGACACGAAAAGAATATCAGAACGAGGATCGAGGATGCTTAGGATTAGTATCAAGAGTCAGCTCTTAAGTTGGTGTATTTTGATTCGTAAATCTATCTTGAGATTGTATTAGCAAAATCTTTATTTTGGAAAATTATATGTATTTAGCAATATTTTCTTTAGAAATTATTTTATTTTGCACCCGAAAAGTCGGGGCGTTACAAATGGTATCAGAGCATAGGTTCAACACTCGGCCTTGGGTAGATTGGGTAGATCACGTTCTGAGAGCGTAAATCCGAATAGCTAAACGCTTACGGTATCTATTGCTCCCCAAAAACTACGATATATCTTACCTAAGTATATCATATAAATATTTATTTACTTGATGCGATCCAGACTCCGAGAAGCTAGGAAATCAAACGTTGACTCCGATCGGAAGGAAGCGATAGAGGAGCCGTTCCCTTTTATCATTTGTTGGTTGATCAAACGAGACGAAGAATCCTAGTACGAAGAAGACAAATAGACAAATCTCGACAATGGAGGATAAGGCACTGTCGAATGAGGCTACTCAGTAAATAGAGCACCGTCGAAGAAGAATTTTCTTTCTCTAGGTAGATAATGATCAAATAAAGTAGGACCGGTGTAAGAACGTTATCGCACACACTTTCTTTTGAGAACCTGATATTTAGAAACCCTTAAAACCCTAAACCTAACCTTGTGGAGCAGTCATTATGAGATTGAAACTAAGGGTCAACAACGTCACTTTCCACGGTCATCTGGGTCAACCCCCGCCAGCAAGGAGAATACGTGTAGCCCTAATGCCAACAACAACGTTGCCTACGTCGACAACAATGCTTACGTGAATTCCGGGATTTATGCAAATTCGAGCCCCAACGCAATACGAGTATCAACAAGGATGCGCGACTCATACGAACGATTACCGCCAGGACTACGCCTAAACTCTCGCCTTAAGCTCCGAACGCCCTCGTCCCTGAAAGATGGATAGATTATAGTAGAAGGAGTCTTAGGCCTATGTTTGGCTTGTGATTTTTAGGAATTGACTTCGACAAGGTTCGACTATTAGCCAACCCTGCTATTACCAAAAGTGATAAGAAGTGAAAAGTCATTTTCCATAAGAGAGGCCTTACTCATTTAAGGGGGGTAGACAGGACACCCAACACGCACAAAGCAAGATGGCGTGATAAGCTCTCTAAATGATTGACGAGCTTCAAGTCGAAAGAAATGGATCATATGGAGTTAGGACCTCCTCAGATTATCTGTGAATACAAAGACGTGTTCCCTAAGGAATTGCCAAGATTTCCGTCACCAAGAGAAATAGATTACAATATCATGCTACAGCCCGGTACGGTACCAATTTCCATGACCTCGTATCGAATGGCTCCGACAGAACTATGAGAGTTGAAAACGTAACTACAGGAACTTTTGGAAAAGGGTTTTATCCAACCCAATACCTCACCTAGAGAGCCCTGACCCTATTCGTCAAAGAGAAAGATGGATTTGGAGTTGTACTTGTGGAAAGATCGTCGCATACGGATCCTAACAATTGAGGCCGCATGAAAGGAACTGTCCAACTCATGATTTGGAACAGGCAGCAGTAGTGTCCGTCCTAAAAACTTGGCGACATTATCTATACGGAGAGCAGTTTGAGGGAAGGCAAACGAGGTCGCTAATGCGCCGAGCCACAAGAATCGAGGACTAAATCAGGAGGAGCAAGCCTATTAGAACCAATGGAACTAACAGAACATGGTCAAGATCATTCGTCAACAACTTCTGGCTTCGCAGAATCAACAAAAGAGCTACGCCAACAAAAGAACCTGACCGCTGACCTTTCAGACTGAGGAAACGTCGAACACTTTCAAAGAACTACCAATGGAAAATTTAGGACTATAAAGAGAAGTGCTTCTGAGGAAAACCATTCAACTCGTCCGAGTTCTTTGGCGACATCGAGAAATTAGCTTAAGAACAAACCGATACTATGCGCGCCGACTACCCAAATCTAGTACGCCCTAATTTCGAGGACGAAATTGTTTTAAGGGGGGTAGGTTGTAACGACCCGGAATTTTGACTCAATATTTTTTTTTAATAATAATGTTATTAGAATTATTTTCTTAATACAATTATTATTATTATTATTCCTCTTAGATACAAATATGCATGCACAACTTCTTTTTAATTTTCCTACAATACTTGCATGCATGCACAACTCTTCTATCTCTCACTCTCCTACTCGATCTCTACCTCCTCCGTAACCCTAAAACCGAGCACGATTCGTCCGTTCCAAAACCCAATTCCATTAGGACTCGATTTTATTCGAAACTCATCCAATTCTCTTATAAATACATTCCTACTCCGACCCTAGGGCACGCACGAAAATTCTCACACTCCAATCATCCAGAAAAGAGAGAAAATCGAAAGGAAATCAAAGCTCCAAAGCTATGGAGTTCTAGAGAGAGAAAAGAGAGAGAGAAAAGTGGGTTTTGTAGATCCGTTCGTCCGAGACCCAAATTGATTGTTCCAATCTCATTCTACAATCCCAAGCATCCACGAACGTCAACCAATTCGGCCCCAAGGTCTCCCGATCGAAGAAACCGAAGTTTTCTTTCCAAATTGTCAAGTTTCCGATCGAAAACCAATTCCACCCAATTCGAGGTATTATAATTCGATCCGAAGCCTCCTCTAAGTATATTAAGTGTTTATAGACATAACCCAATGACCCCCGTAGTCCCATGCATTGAAACGAGTGAGAAAAACGAAAAAAATCCAAAACAGCCCGCGACCTTGCGGCCGCGAACTTCGGGATTTCTTGCCGCCTGAACCAGCAGATCAGACCTTGCGGCAGCAAGGTCAATGCAAGGTCCAACCTTGCGGTTTGGACCATTTTGGTTCGAATTGATTTTTCGACCCTCCAAACGTGGATTTTGACCTCCGGACTATTTTTCCTAGACTTTTCACACTTCAAAGATCATACCTTGTTAATTTCATATTTTTTTATTTAATTACCTATTTATTAAATTTTTTTCGTTATTATGTAAAGGTTTTACAAACTAAAATTACTCGCGACCTTATAAACTACTCTATAAATCCCCAAACTATTTTTCCTAGATTTTTAATATGTTAAAGATCATAACTTGCTGATTTCATATTTTTTTTATATTGTTAGATATTTATTTTATTTTTAATTAAAGTTATAAACGAAAAATGATTGCGACCTTACAAAAAATGTTTTTCACATCAAAAATATTTTTATTAGACTTCTGACATCTCAGAAGTGATATGTTATTAAAATAAAATTTTATTTATTTAATTAACTATTTATTATTATTTACGCGTTGTTTATTGATAATAATACTTAAAATATTATAAAAGAGGTTAATAATTCCGAATAATTTTATTTAGACTTCTTACAGTCCTAATATGATATTTTGTTAATGTAAATATATTTTTAATTACTTAATTATTTATTATCTATTTATTCCTCTTTTGTCAAATTAACTTAATCTTTTTATTTAAAATAATACCACGAACCTCCAAACCCAACTTTTAGCACTCAAACTTGTTATAGAGGACCGTTAGGACTCTTATTAAGGTTATGATAATTATTCTAATATTTTTACCTAATTAATGTATTTAATTAGTATTTAATTAATCTAATTACTTAAGAATAATTAATTAAAGCCTAGAAAAATTATTTTAAATCTTTATTAAATAGTTCATACCTTATTAATGATTTTGTGGCCATACAAGATTAAGGGCAACGGCCCAGTCATAAAAAGTTATGTGATTGCATTGCCTAATATTTGTTTTGATCCGTCTGTTATTCGTTTTTGATTATTATTGAGAATAAAATTGTGTCGATGCTGGATTTGATTGCTAGATTGGACCCTAGAGACATGGGGTGGTATACGAGATAGAAATCATTTAGACGATGCTAAGTAATGGATAAGTTGTGAAGTTTCTTTCTTTTTAGAGGATTGTTTGCAGGCGTGATTCTGAGATATGATGAGATTTGTGGTGAGAAAGTATACAGACGTTGTTATTGTTAAGGGAAAAGGAAACAAATGAAAGTCGTGGGCTAAGCAGGACCTTGGGGGTGGCCTAACAGGACCTCGTGTGATCGGGGGTAGCCTGAGTAGGACCTTGAGGGCAACCTGAAAGACCCAGTGTCGCTAGGGTGGCCAAGCAGGACCTCGGGGGTGGCCTGACAGGACCTCGTGTGATCGGGGGTAGCTGAGCGGGACCTTGAGGGCAGCTGATGGACCTAGAATTGTGAGAATGGCCAGGCAGGACCAGGGGCAGCCTGACGGGACCTCAAGTATTGGGGTAGCCTGAGCAGGATTGGGGCAGCCTGATGGACCTAGGATTGTGATTTGAAGCGGCGGGTAGTCCAAAGAATATGATTTGAAAGCGGCGGGTAGTCCGGTGATATGCGTGATGATTTAAAACCCGTGAGTAAGCGGAGATGATTTAAGGCGGCAGAGTAAGCCAGGTGATGATATAAAACTTGGCAAAGTAAGCCCAATGATGTTTTGATAAAACCTGGCAAAGTAAGCCCGGTGATGTTTTGATAAAACCTGGCGGAGGTCCAAATGATATTTTATGTTGATAAAACCTGGCGATAGTCCGGAGATGTTTCTGTTGATAAAACTTGGCGGTGGCCCACCGATATTTTGTGATGTTAAAATCTGGCCCCGGCGATATTTTGTGATGTTAAAACCTGGCGAGAGGTCCATCGATATTTGAGACGATAAAACCTGGCGGATGGTCGATGATGTTTTGTAGAATAAATTAATGTCCTGGCGAGAGTCGAGTGGAATAAATTGATCTCTGGCGTGTGTCCGATGGTGAATTGATAGATCGGCGTGTGTCCTGGTGATGATTGTGATGTGATATATAAGATAGGCGAACCCTAGTTGTGATTCAGGCATGATAAGCTAGCCCCTTGTTGTAGTATTGTAACTTAGGTTATCTACGACAGCAAAGGGAAGTGATCTCATGGGACCGAGCATGGCTAGCGATTGGGGAGGAAAGATCTCGTAGGGAGATTTTGGATCACACGTTAGGCTAATGGATAGTAATGAACTAGTTGACGTGAAAAATCTCTGTTTTACTTATTCGCATCATGATTATCTTGTTTGCGTGCTAGCTGTAATGTAAGAGGGGTGGTTGAGTTGGATTATTCTATTGGGTGATTTATCACTCACGGATACGTCTGTATCCTGGCAAATCGATTGTTTCGGCGATCAATTTGCTAGAGGGCACAGGATTCAATGGAGGAGATTCAACGATGATGCAGTTCGACACGGAACGAATATCAGTAACGAGGATCGAGGATGCTTAGGATTCGTATCATGATTAGAGTCAGCTCTGAAGTTGGTGTATTTTGATTCCGTAAATCTATCTTGAGATTGTATTAGCAAAATTTTTATTTTGGAAAATTATATGTATTTAGCAATATTTTCTTTAGAAATTATTTTATTTTGCACCCGAAAAGTCGGGGCGTTACAAATGGTATCAGAGCCAGGTTCAACACTCGGCCTTGGGTAGATTGGGTAGATCACGTTCTGAGAGCGTAAATCCGAATAGCTAAACGCTTACGGTATCTATTGCTCCCCCAAAACTACGATATATCTTACCTAAGTATATCATATAAATATTTATTTACTTGATGTGATCCAGACTCCGAGAAGCTAGGAAATCAAACGTTGACTCCGATCGGAAGGAAGCGATAGAGGAGCCGTTTCCTTTTATCATTTGTTGGTTGATCAAATGAGACGAAGAATCCTAGTACGAAGAAGACAAATAGACAAATCTCGACAATGGAGGATAAGGCACTGTCGAATGAGGCTACTCAGTAAATAGAGCACCGTCGAAGAAGAATTTTCTTTCTCTAGGTAGATAATGATCAAATAAAGTAGGACCGGTGTAAGAACGTTATCGCACACACTTTCTTTTGAGAACCTGATATTTAGAAACCCTTAAAACCCTAAACCTAACCTTGTGGAGCAGTCATTATGAGATTGAAACTAAGGGTCAACAACGTCACTTTCCACGGTCATCTGGGTCAACCCCCGCCAGCAAGGAGAATACGTGTAGCCCTAATGCCAACAACAACGCTGCCGACGTCGACAACAATGCTTACGTGAATTCCGGGATTTATGCAAATTCGAGCCCCAACGCAATACGAGTATCAACAAGGATGCGCGACTCATACGAACGATTACCGCCAGGACTACGCCTAAACTCTCGCCTTAAGCTCCGAACGCCCTCGTCCCTGAAAGATGGATAGATTATAGTAGAAGGAGTCTTAGGCCTATGTTTGGCTTGTGATTTTTAGGAATTGACTTCGACAAGGTTCGACTATTAGCCAACCCTGCTATTACCAAAAGTGATAAGAAGTGAAAAGTCATTTTCCATAAGAGAGGCCTTACTCATTTAAGGGGGGTAGACAGGACACCCAACACGCACAAAGCAAGATGGCGTGATAAGCTCTCTAAATGATTGACGAGCTTCAAGTCGAAAGAAATGGATCATATGGAGTTAGGACCTCCTCAGATTATCTGTGAATACAAAGACGTGTTCCCTAAGGAATTGCCAAGATTTCCGTCACCAAGAGAAATAGATTACAATATCATGCTACAGCCCGGTACGGTACCAATTTCCATGACCTCGTATCGAATGGCTCCGACAGAACTATGAGAGTTGAAAACGTAACTACAGGAACTTTTGGAAAAGGGTTTTATCCAACCCAATACCTCACCTAGAGAGCCCTGACCCTATTCGTCAAAGAGAAAGATGGATTTGGAGCTGTACTTGTGGAAAGGTCGTCGCATACGGATCCTAACAATTGAGGCCGCATGAAAGGAACTGTCCAACTCATGATTTGGAACAGGCAGCAGTAGTGTCCGTCCTAAAAACTTGGCGACATTATCTATACGGAGAGCAGTTTGAGGGAAGGCAAACGAGGTCGCTAATGCGCCGAGCCACAAGAATCGAGGACTAAATCAGGAGGAGCAAGCCTATTAGAACCAATGGAACTAACAGAACATGGTCAAGATCATTCGTCAACAACTTCTGGCTTCGCAGAATCAACAAAAGAGCTACGCCAACAAAAGAACCTGACCGCTGACCTTTCAGACTGAGGAAACGTCGAACACTTTCAAAGAACTACCAATGGAAAATTTAGGACTATAAAGAGAAGTGCTTCTGAGGAAAACCATTCAACTCGTCCGAGTTCTTTGGCGACATCGAGAAATTAGCTTAAGAACAAACCGATACTATGCGCGCCGACTACCCAAATCTAGTACGCCCTAATTTCGAGGACGAAATTGTTTTAAGGGGGGTAGGTTGTAACGACCCGGAATTTTGACCCAATTTTTTTTTAATAATAATGTTATTAGAATTATTTTCTTAATACAATTATTATTATTATTATTCCTTTTAGATACAAATATGCATGCACAACTTCTTTTTAATTTTCCTACAATACTTGCATGCATGCACAACTCTTCTATCTCTCACTCTCCTACTCGATCTCTACCTCCTCCGTAACCCTAAAACCGAGCACGATTCGTCCGTTCCAAAACCCAATTCCATTAGGACTCGATTTTATTCGAAACTCATCCAATTCTCTTATAAATACATTCCTACTCCGACCCTAGGGCACGCACGAAAATTCTCACACTCCAATCATCCAGAAAAGAGAGAAAATCGAAAGGAAATCAAAACTCCAAAGCTATGGAGTTCTAGAGAGAGAAAAGAGAGAGAGAAAAGTGGATTTTGTAGATCCGTTCGTCTGAAACCCAAATTGATCGTTCCAATCTCATTCTACATTCCCAAGCATCCACGAACATCAACCAATTCGGCCCCAAGGTCTCCCGATCGAAGAAACCGAAGTTTTCTTTCCAAATTGTCAAGTTTCCGATCGAAAACCAATTCCACCCAATTCGAGGTATTATAATTCGATCCGAAACCTCCTCTAAGTATATTAAGTGTTTATAGACATAACCCAATGACCCCCGTAGTCCCATGCATTGAAACGAGTGAGAAAAACGAAAAAAATCCAAATACAGCGACCTTGCGGCGCGAACCGGGATTCCAGCCGCATGAACCAGGAAATCAGACCTTGCGGCAGCAAGGTCAAAGCAGTCAAACCTTGCGGCAAGACCTGTTTTGGTTCGAATCGACTTTTCATCATCCCGGACTCCAATTTTGACCCTCGGACTATTTTTCCTAGACTTTTCACACTTCAAAGATCATACCTTGTTAATTTCATATTTTTTTATTTAATTACCTATTTATTAAATTTTTTTCGTTATTATGTAAAGGTTTTACAAACTAAAATTACTCGCGACCTTATAAACTACTCTATAAATCCCCAAACTATTTTTCCTAGATTTTTAATATGTTAAAGATCATAACTTGCTGATTTCATATTTTTTTTATATTGTTAGATATTTATTTTATTTTTAATTAAAGTTATAAACGAAAAATGATTGCGACCTTACAAAAAATGTTTTTCACATCAAAAATATTTTTATTAGACTTCTGACATCTCAGAAGTGATATGTTATTAAAATAAAATTTTATTTATTTAATTAACTATTTATTATTATTTACGCGTTGTTTATTGATAATAATACTTAAAATATTATAAAAGAGGTTAATAATTCCGAATAATTTTATTTAGACTTCTTACAGTCCTAATATGATATTTTGTTAATGTAAATATATTTTTAATTACTTAATTATTTATTATCTATTTATTCCTCTTTTGTCAAATTAACTTAATCTTTTTATTTAAAATAATACCACGAACCTCCAAACCCAACTTTTAGCACTCAAACTTGTTATAGAGGACCGTTAGGACTCTTATTAAGGTTATGATAATTATTCTAATATTTTTACCTAATTAATGTATTTAATTAGTATTTAATTAATCTAATTACTTAAGAATAATTAATTAAAGCCTAGAAAAAATTATTTTAAATATTTATTAAATAGTTCATACCTTATTAATGATTTTGTGGCCATACAAGATTAAGGGCAACGGCCCAGTCATAAAAAGTTATGTGATTGCATTGCCTAATATTTGTTTTGATCCGTCTGTTATTCGTTTTTGATTATTATTGAGAATAAAATTGTGTCGATGCTGGATTTGATTGCTAGATTGGACCCTAGAGACATGGGGTGGTATACGAGATAGAAATCACTTAGACGATGCTAAGTAATGGATAAGTTGTGAAGTTTCTTTCTTTTTAGAGGATTGTTTGCAGGCGTGATTCTGAGATATGATGAGATTTGTGGTGAGAAAGTATACAGACGTCGTTATTGTTAAGGGAAAAGGAAACAAATGAAAGTCGTGGGCTAAGCAGGATCTCGGGGGTGGCCTAACAGGACCTCGTGTGATCGGGGGTAGCCTGAGTAGGACCTTGAGGGCAGCCTGAAAGACCAGGTGTCGCTAGGGTGGCCAGCAGGACCTCGGGGTGGCCTGACAGGACCTCGTGTGATCGGGGTAGCCTGAGTAGGTGAGGGCAGACTGATGGACCTAGAATTGTGAGAATGGCCAAGCAGGACCTTAGGGGAGCCTGACAGGACCTCAAGTATTGGGGTAGCCTGAGCAGGACCTTGAGGCGACTGATGGACCTAGGATTGTGATTTGAAAGCGGCGGGTAGTCCAAAGAATATGATTTGAAAGCGGCGGGTAGTCGGTGATGTCTGTGATGATTTAAAACCGGCAGAGTAAGCCCGGAGATGATTTAAGACTGGCAGAGTAAGCCCAGTGATGATATAAAACTTGGCAAAGTAAGCCCAATGATGTTTTGATAAAACCTGGCAAAGTAAGCCCAGTGATGTTTTGATAAAACCTGGCGGAGGTCCAGCGATATTTTATGTTGATAAAACCTGGCGATAGTCCAGAGATGTTTTCTGTTGATAAAACCTGGCGGTGGCCCAGCGATATTTTGTGATGTTAAAACCTGGCGGTGGCCCAGCGATATTTTGTGATGTTAAAACCTGGCGAGAGGTCCAGCGATGTTTTGTGACGATAAAACCTGGCGGATGGTCCAGTGATGTTTTGTAGAATAAATTAATGTCCTGGCGAGAGTCCAGTGGAATAAATTGATCTCCTGGCGTGTGTCCAGTGGTGAATTGATAGACTGGCGTGTGTCCAGTGATGATTGTGATGTGATATATAAGATAGGCGAACCCTAGTTGTGATTCAGGCATGACATGCTAGCCCCTTGTTGTAGTATTGTAACTTAGGTTATCTACGACAGCAAAGGGAAGTGATCTCATGGGACCGAGCATGGCTAGCGGTTGGGGAGGAAAGATCTCGTAGGGAGATTTTGGATCACACGTTAGGCTAATGGATAGTAATGAACTAGTTGACGTGAAAAATCTCTGTTTTACTTATTCGCATCATGATTATCTTGTTTGCTTGCTAGCTGTAATGTAAGAGGGGTGGTTGGGTTGGATTATTCTATTGGGTGATTTATCACTCACGGATACGTCTGTATCCTGGCAAATCGATTGCTTCGGCGATCAATTTGCTAGAGGGCACATGATTCAATGGAGGAGATTCAACGATGATGCAGTTCGACACGGAACGAATATCAGTAACGAGGATCGAGGATGCTTAGGATTCGTATCAAGATTAGAGTCAGCTCTGAAGTTGGTGTATTTTGATTCCGTAAATCTATCTTGAGATTGTATTAGCAAAATCTTTATTTTGGAAAATTATATGTATTTAGCAATATTTTCTTTAGAAATTATTTTATTTTGCACCCGAAAAGTCGGGGCGTTACAGAATACTTTAGCGAAGGAGTTGACAGATTGTTTAAATGCAATCTTGCAGATAGGAGGTCAAATTGACCGTCACTACGCAGACAGATTTTTGTTGCGCAACTTGGAGAACAAATTAGCCAAACTCTCTTTTTGCAGAATGTCTAAGGTTCATCGCAAGGATGTTCGACAGGCCCACTCACTAGCAAATCGGGCTCTGAGATGCTTTACGCACCCAGCAGTGCAGGAGATCACCTATTTTTGCATCGAGCTGCTGCTGCTTTCCCTTTTGATTAGTAGCTTTTTTTGTTGTTGTTTTATAGTTTTTTGTGTGCTTTGGTTGTAATCTCTTGTAAACTGTTTCATTATCTATATATTTAATTATTGCTATTCCTCAAAAGAAAAAAAAATGAAAGAAGCTGAAAGAATGACTCCAAATGTGCTAGTCCACGGACGGAGCCATAATTTTTGCGTAGGGGGGCAAGCTATATTTCCGGAGCAGCAGGACGAGACTACATATTTTGATAATAATTTTTTTTTCAATGTAATCGTAATATTTTTTAGAATCGTAGGGGGAAGACCACCCGCACTAGCCCCCTGGCTCCATCGCCTCCACCCAAATCTGGAAAGTTGTGAAGCAGTTTCAACTTCCAGCGCATCGATGGATCGATTGATAGCCAAATTTGACTCATTTGAGGCCATCCCTGAATGCCCAAAATCTGCAGCAAGGTGAGATGCTAAGCCAATGGATCTATTGGAACCTTTAACGCATCTCCGACCCATGCTCTGTATCTCTCTATTCAAGAGTATCAAATCACTCCAACCCATCCTTTGAACTCTCCTCTATTTGAGAGTCTTGAATTTTGGTCTTCTAAATAAGAGGATGGGAGAAAAGAGAATAAATTCTATCCACCGCCGGTGAAAAACTCTACTTTTTCACCACCGCTTATTATGGGCCTCACCGAGTGTCTATTGTTGTGATCTGAACCATTCATATTTTAAGACACGCAATATAGGATTGCCATGCAAAAAATCAACTTGATCGGAAGTCGATAGATTTATCAAAATTTGAATTTTGGTTTATACAATGGACGATCTGATTTCTGTCAATAATAAAGATAAACTATCCATTTTACAAAGCAAAATTCAATTTTTGATACTCCTATCGATGTCCGATCAAGTTTATTTTTTGTATGGATACACTACTATATGGAGTTTATAAGATAAACGATTCAGATCAACAATAAACACAAGATAGAATCGAGAGAGAGAGAGATCGCAGAGAGATCAAAGAGTGTGGGTTCCAGCCTTATAATTTGTAACTCTATTTTCTGACTAGTTAATAATGATTCATGAAGCCGTTTATTCTTTGTGGGGAAGGATATTCCAGCCAAACCACGTTAACTCTATGTGTCTGGTTGTGAGCGTGAGCAAGCTACGATGCACTACAAATGGTATCAGAGCGATCGAAGGGTAGGCCTAGTGGTCAAGCCAAGGTCTGAGACTTAGGGGTTTGTTTTCTGCTAAGATCTCAGGTTCGAAATCTCTCAAGTGTTATCAACTACGGGGGCGTTTGGTAGCTTCATTATCCCATTTTTCATTTCTCCTTTTTGCGTTTTGGTTGTTTGGTTGAGATGAGAGAACTCATTCCACCAGAATGGTTTTTCAGATTTGATGAAAAGAGAAGAGAAGTGAGAAAGAGGTCCAGAGGTGTTTTTCCCATTCTCATTTTCGTTTTCCAGCCACACCAAATGACATCCATACCCTCTTCGTTTGTCTATAATTCCACAAAACCCTCGAACATCATCCTCTTTACTGTCACTTTACTCACATTCTTCCACCACACAAGATGAAAGATCAACTTGAAACCAACGATTTGTGAAAACCAAATCGATTCCAAAACCTAAAAAAAAGGAGAAATCAACAAAGAAATTCCAACGATCACAAGAAAAAAAAAAGCGAAGGAATTCCACCATTAAGATAACTCGATATGGGCGTGTTTGTTCTTCCCCAATCTTGCTGTTTTCAACCTAAGAATCATGGATTGATAAGCGGGTTTCATTCCAGTCGGTCGAGAAAGGACAGAGGGTGTGATTGGGAAAAATTTTGGGTCGATTGAGAGGAGGGTTGAAAGAGAGGGAACGAATTTTACCTGCATTTTCCGATTGATCGATCGATCGAGGTCGAGATTTTTCTGGGGTGTTCTTCCCCTTTTCGTTCTCTGAGAGAGAGAGAGAGAGAGAGAGAGAGAGAGAGAGAGGAGATGTTAAAAGGTGGGGTGGGTGGTTTGGGCATATGCACGTTTGGGTTTTTTTTTTTTTTTTTTATAAGTTAAATTAATTTGAAGGAAAATAAAATGGAGAATAAGTTAGTTAATTAATTTTTCATCTTAAAATAAGAAAAATTTATAGAAATGGTCCTCCTAATTTTACCAGAGTCTCATTTTCGTCTTCTAAATATCAATTACATAGCAGAATTTCGGAATTAAATTTTAAATAAATTCAGCCCAAACATTATTTTATATACATTATACACTATTATTAATAACCGGGGGCAACATAGTAAAAAATCAATCCATAATTCATTTTCATTCTATATCTTCCAAACACTACTCCTACTGCAAAATGCATTCTGCACATATCATCCAAACACTCTACCAAATACAAAATACATTCTCATCATAATTTCAAAAGCCAAAAAGGCAAAAAGTGAAAAATGAAACGCTAAAAAGTTGGCTCCCAAACACCCCCTACCTTTGGGGTTAATGCATATGGAGTATTTACTTCGGCTTCAAGTGGGCCCCTGCTAGGAGACGGTAGGTTTACAATAGCCATGATTAATTAGTCGAGATGCGTGTAAACTGTTCCGGACATCAGATTATAAAAAAAAATAGTATGAGAGCCACATGTGTGACTTGTGAGGGTCTCCGGAAACACAAATTAACACATTGTTCGTTGTTGGCATGAAACGAACTTGGTCAAACTCTGTTTTCATCTCGATCGACGAGACTATATTTTGCAAGTTCTTTTGTTTTTATTAAACCTTCAAAAATGAGCAACAGGAACAGTGAAGCAACCAACAAAAATCCAAAACCCACAATAGAAATCACCACATAATATCGGGACGTAAATATTCAAACTCACTAATAATTTATTGCGGAATTATTTTCGTAAAGTAGCAATATAGATATTATTTAACATCGCGTACGTAACTCAACAATGAGCAATAACCATGAGTGTATAGATCCAGTTACCAGATGAAAAAAGAAAGAACGAAAATAAAGGCCTAAAACAAGGCCTAATTTATTCTAATTCGAACAGTACGTTTCATCCCATGTTAGGATCGACACACACGCACGATTTACGAGCATAAAATAATAAAGAAATCAACACAGAGATATACGTGGTTCCCCAATATCGGGTACGTCCACGGGAGCGAGAGCGGCTGCTGTTTTTATTATCACAGTACGAAATAAGGTTTACAACATAGAGTATTTATACCTACTCTATTCTAACCTTAACTTGGTATTTGGTCTGTATCCCAAAAATACCCTTGTACGATATCGCGGGGGGCTACGCCCTCTGTTACGCTCCGTTCCGGCATTTGGCCTTCTTTCTAGAACTCCTTAGTATCTCTTCATACTTCACACATGAGCCACAGTTGTGACTTCCCAGATGGACAAAACGTGATCAAATAATCTGCCCCGGAACAAGTAAAAGTATTTGTCTCATCATCATAAGCATAGCTATAGGCGGCAGGGCAAGCTTGCTTGAACAACGTTGAGTACTGTGTCGGTGAACACGTCGCTGGTGTCGAGTAATTAGCGGTGCAACAATATTCCGGCTTATTAAAAGCTGCGCATGCGCTTTTGCATGCGACTGTAGAACCGGCGCTGGTCACTTGTAGTATTGGCGGGCACTTTGCGTTTAAGTCAACAACGCAGCCAGCATACTTGCAATCGCCGGTGCCACCCAAGGGCTGTATTCCTATGCCCACATTGTACCTGTTGAGAAATTAGACACTAGTTATTCCACATGATTAACATTATAGCTCCAATGCACACTAATTCGAGTAGGGGATTGGCATGTTGTAATGCAATACTGCACAACGGTACGTGATGTAATTACATCTAAATGAAATCTTATTTGTTCGTATCTCAAGGAGAAAAAATAACCTTGAACTTTGTCCTTCACGAGATACCATTAGATCTAACATGTGACTCTTCTAATTTGATGCTTTTAGATTTTGATTTTCAGAATCAGTCCTTACAGAATTTGGAAATTGAAACAAGCACCCCCTAGTATTGATCAAAGAAAGACGGAGGTGAATTTTGTTCTATTTTTAGCAGGAAATCTAGTTAACTTTCTGACCTTTTTGTGTGTGCGTGTGTGACCCTTTCTATTTTATTTTTGTGTAAGTATGTTGCGAATTTTTTTTTTGTGCCAAGGTTCTACCGGATTACAAATACCACTAGAAATCACACCATCAATAATTACTAATAGAATGGAGCAAGGAATTGAATATAAAAGCATCAAAGTTTAGGCAAACTACCACTCTGTGGCGTGGAGATGATAAGAAATTTGAAAAGAATTATGTGGTATATAAGGATTTGTGAGCAGCTAGTGTATGACATGAGGTTAATCTTTTGAGCCACGTGATTAGGCTAAGGGTAAGCAGGCCAGTTGACGCAGGTCATTCCATACTATCGCAAAATAACAATAACAATGAATAAGGGGGTGTTTCCGGTAGGGAATAACTTGAGGAGATTTTGTTGTTAACAATAAGTCGTTAGAGTATCCACAGTGGAATAAGCAAAAGAGAATAATCAAAACATGACAAATCAGATTTTGATTATCCATTTAGAGGTTGCTTTTAGATTTTGATTTTCAGAATCAGTCCTTATAGAATTTTGAAATTGAAACAAGCACCCCTAGTATTGATCAAAGAAAGACGGAGGTGAATTTTGTTCTATTTTTAGCAAGAAATCTAGTGAACTTTCTGACCTTTTTGTGTGTGCGTGTGACCCTTTCTATTTTATTTTTTGTGCAAGTATGTTGCGATTATTTTTTTTGCCAAGGTTCTCCTGGACTACAAATACCACTAGAAATCACACCATCAATAATTACTACAGTAATAGAATGGAGCAAGGAATTTTGAATATAAAAGCATCAAAGTTTAGTGTATAACATGAGATTAATCTTTTGAGTCACGTGATTAGGCTAAGGGTAAGCAGGTCAGTTGACGCAGGTCATTCCATACTATCGCAAAATAACAAGAACAATGAATAAGGGGGTGTTTCCGGTAGGGAATAACTTAAGGAGATTTTGTTGTTAATAATAGGCCGTTAGAGCATCCACAGTGGAATAAAGCAAAAGGGAATAATAAAAAACATGACACATCAGATTTTGATTATCCATTTAGAGGTTGCTAATATTAGCAATGTCAAGTCTCATTGTTGAGAGAGAGAGAGGTTTTTGTGTGATGATGAGTGTACTTGATTGAGAAAATGTGTGGATTACTAAATTTGGTTATTGACAAAATATTGCTAGTTTCAAAAACCAAAATTTGATTAGTTACTAGGAGGGTTGTTAAGTTTGGTTATTCTAATGTGAGCATTTTTTTGAGCAAACATTGCTAATTTTAGCAACCTTTTAGTTTTGCTTATTCCACAGTGAATGCTCTTAGTTGTTTCCACTAATCAATAAGTTGTTGAAAAATGTCAAGTTATTTTCACTAACCAATATTAAGTTGTCAAATGTCAAATTGCTTCTACTAACCAATAACTTATTGATTAGTGTGAACAACTTGATAAAATGCCATAAATTGTTGCTGAAAAATGTTAGTGGAAACATGGCCTAATTAAATAGACGCGCAAAAACTCTAAGGGTAAGTCTAATGGTCAAAGCTTGTGATTTACGGATTTAATTATTAGAGGGAAGCCAGGTGTTTCATTGATCATGAACTTAATTTAATTTGGTTATATTGAGAAGGAAATTTGTAAAAAAGTGTACATTTCAGAGCATGAACTTTTTTTACTCCAATTTTTAAGTTAAGTGAAAGGAAAATGATTTTTATACTTCCTTTTTTTTAATTATGGCATTCTATTTTTTGTTTTGTAATAAAATTTTTATGTGTATTTTTTCACCAAAAGGCAAGAAAAAGAGTGTTATAATAAAAAAGGGAGTGTAAAAATCATTTTCCCAAATGAAAACAAGTTCATGAGAAACAATTTTTTTTTAAAACCAGACTTATGTCATAGAAATCCATGGAGTGATGCTTCTGTTAGAAACAGAAGCATACATTAATTATATGCAATTCTACTCTCCTAAACTTACAACCGTACCCGTCCACGAGGCTCACGTCATAGAAATCCTCAGTACCGCTACCGATGGTGAATTCCGCCAACGTGACAGGTGGCAAGCCGCTGTTAGTGCACATGAGCTTGCCACCGCAGTCACCGGTAGTGCATTTTCCGTTGTTTGATGCATCGAAGCTGCAACCTGTTTGGGCCCAAAACCGGCCTGACCAACCGGGTGGGGCTATGAGTTGGTTTGATGCACCGGGGGCCAGTGAGAAGCCGACACCGCCAAGAACGGAGCCTTTTTTGACAAATATGCTGGGCCAAATTGTGTAGCTACAAAGGTTTTTTAGGTTGAATACTGTGTCGCGCGCCGATACGCTGGATCCTGCATTTGGGTCAATGTGCATGGGTCAGATTAGTAACTTTAGGCAATCAGAAATCAACTTCCGTTCTCGTAAACTTTATTCTCTACTTCATTTTGTGTGTTTTGCTAGTTTTCTTTAAATTTTTTTAGATTTACGTCATATTTTTTTATTAATCATCCGTTTCAACGAGAAAAATTTTAAAAGTAAAAATTATGACCAAAAGCATAAAAAGTTATAAACAACGAAAAATACTAAACAACTATCTTTTTTTTTTTGTCTAAATTTTTGTCTTATATGAACTTTTTTTAATATAAGTCAGCATGTTTATATTTTTCTGATTTCTTTTGTCCAGATGGATGATTAATTCTAAAAATCTTGACAAAAACTAAACAAAAAATAAAAAAATATCGAAATAAATTTAAGACAATTTTTTTTTTTCCAAGAACGTAGCTTTAGAGAATTTAGGGTCGTTCAGTATAGTTATCATTGCTTAATGTATGATTATCGAGTTTACTATTTATGCCTGCATCTAGACTCATAGACACAACGTGTGTCTAGATCCAAAAGCAGGATAAGCAAATAATTAAGACCCTGTTTCGTATAGGTTATTATTTATAAAGTACATCTTTTCTGCTTTACGAGAGACCATTCTCTCGCAATACACTATCTTTAATTCAAAAAATAAGTATTTATTTAAAATATAATAAGTATTATACTTTATACATTGTTCTCTTTGCTTTTCAAAAAGTATTTTTCAAATTTTTTTTTTAAATTCCTTCTACTTTTAATATTTCTCTCTTTATCTCTCTCAACTTATTATTCCTACTACTTTTCAAAAAAAAATTCAAAACACAAACTAAACAAAACATTAGTTTGTTGAACAGACCTAAAAGGCTAAAATGAAGAAAATAACCCATGATAGAATAGAAGTATAGATCACGCGCCATTTCAATCGCAAATTTGATCTCGGAAGAAAAAAATGGTGGATTGATTTTACCTGGGAAGAAAATAGCAAGTGAAACAACGAGGAGAGAGACTCTGTGCTTAGTCGCCATTGTCGTTGCAAGAGAGAGAGAAAGGTGATTTGCAGTTGTACATTGGTCGTTGCATCTCTATCTAATCTAATCTTATCTTCTAATCTAATCTAAAGCTTTAAAAGAGCCTTAAAAGCAATTGAACCACTTGCCAAAATTTCCAACTTTAACCCTTCAATTGGCAGCCCCCTGTTTTCTCATGAGGGACAATTTGGTCTATTACCTTAGTGTGTAGACCACATGTTCTTTTTGTGAGCCACATATGGCCACGTAACCATTGTAAAAAATATCCTTCTTTTTCTTCCAATTTCCTCTTTCTCTGGTCTCTCGCACGGGGGAAATTTTTCAGTGTCGAGCGGGTACCACACGTGCCCGCTCTCACATTAGAGTTGTTTATTTTGTGTTTGAACGATTCAGATTTAGGGTGTGTTTGGAACCTATGGAAAGTGAGAGAAAAGAAAGGAAAATAAAAAATTTTCTTTAGGAGTTATTTGGTTCCTATACAAGGGAAAGGGAAAGAAAATAGAAAGGAAAAAGAAAGAAAAGCTCAGCCGCACTGAGGAAAATGAAAAAAGTGCCTAATTTGAACAAGAGAACACCATTTTCTTTCCATTTTCCTCTTGAAGCCAAACAAGAGAAAATCATTTTCTTCCTAGTTTCTTTTCATTTTCTTTCTACAATCAAACAAGAGAAAAGAATTCACTTTCTTTTCATTTTCCCTCTCTTTTATTTTCCTTTCCTTTCCTTTCCTTTCCGCAAGTTCCAAACAGAGCCTTAGATAGAGAAAATGAGAGAGAAAATATTGGAGTGAGAGAAGAGAGAGAGTTTCGATCCGAACCGATCATAGTGGAGGAAGGCGATCTCGCTTCTCCTTCGCCTCCCTTCTTCGCCGCCGACTTCCACTGCCTCTCCCCGTAGACCATGCCTGCAGAAGCAATTGATTTACTGAGGAGACGTCTAGGGGTGGTCCACTGCAGATGTTGCCGTTGATCGCCTTTTCTCTTTGTCCGGGGCTTAAATCGGCCGACGTTACTCTGTTAGGCTTGGCTTTTATGATCGTCTTCGTCCGTTTGTGTTAGTTGGTGCAGTTCGCATATTATTTCGTTTGATTGATGTGGGTGCAGATTTCTCGGTCTTTGGAGTTTGTTGATCAAGGGTTCATGCATGTTTGTAAGTTCTTTTCTGGTTTCCATCACCTGTGTCTTTGGGAGGTTACCGTGTCTTTCGAGGATAATTTTTGTGCACGTTTATATTTTCCCTCTGTTTTTGGAAATTCCTTTACTCTTTTTAGAGTTTATTATATCTTATTTTTAACGTAACCCATTTTTTTCCGATCAATGATTTCCCCGTTAATATCTTTGGAGAGTTTTGTGGTTGGATCGTTTCTTTTTGCATTGTTGCTATAGATTTTGTGTGTGTATTTGCATGTTTTTGCGACAAATTGCGATTGATAATTCTTATGCTTTTAGCGTCCATGCTTTGTCCGTGCAAATTCTGTGTTTGTGGAGATGCTCTGCGTTTTTGGGTTTCTCATTTTCGGTGTTGTTCATTTCTGCGTTTCATATGTGCCATCAGTATACATCTAAGTTATTCTGTCCATTTATTAGAGGTGCGTGTGCTATTAGAGTTCGCACGAATTACACTAATAATTTCCTTGATCTGTTGATCCTCAATTTTGTGTTGTAGTGATATGAATTTTTTTTTTTTTTTTGATCCTTTAACAAGGCCCTCAGGCTTACAAAGGAGAGTCTAACTCCAAAATTGAAAAAAGAGATAACGGGGGATTAGACACCCAATTACAAGGTAAATTCCCTGATTTGGCTAAAGCAGCTACGGTATGGGCAGCTTTGTTGGCTGTGCGGCGAGCCCAATTGAAGATGATTCCACTTGCTCTGGCCAAATCCCTTATATCCAAAACCACAGCAGCAACATCCCAAGGTGGAGCAGATTCTGAAGAGCTGAGATGGATGGCTTCCCTACAATCTGATTCCACGGTGACCCCTTGCAAGCTTGACCTGGAGACCATGAAACATGCTTCCCTGATAGCTTCCAATTCTCCTTGAAGGGCAGAGAAGATATTGACAGTTTTAGCTCTACCATCGACGGTTGTCCCTTCTCGAATCACCACTGCCACTTTGTTGTTGGTATCTCCCTCTTTGAAAGCCACATCACAATTTGCTTTGAGTTTTGATACGTCCGGAGCCACCCAAATAGATGCAACATCCACTATGGGTTGGTTATCCATATGGACAGACGGAATCACACTAGTACTCGAAAATTCCAGCTGGGCAAACTTTGCCCTCGCCATTACCACCAAAGGATTCACCTTTTCATTTCGAAACACATAATCATTTCTCGCCTTCCAAATGTTCCAAGCAGTGAAGGCAATCATACCTAAAAAGTTCATAGCAGATGGTTTTGACATTGTTTCCAGAACGTGTGCAGTCCATTTGATTGTAGAGTATGGCCTCCCAATTACCCCTTCAAATACCACATTGCATCCGAACCACACAGCTCTCGCCCATGGACAAAAGAACAGCAGATGTTCAATTGACTCCACCTCTGTATTACAGATTGGACAGACATTTGATTGCGCGCATTTCCTTCTAAAGAGATTTTCTTTTGTGGCCAAGCAATTTTTACAAACTCGCCACCAAAAATTCTTGATCTTGTTGGGGGTTTTAAGATTCCAAATAGCCCTCCAGAGGTTGGCTCCTGGTTGAAAAGAAGAGCCCGGATTGCTAGCGGATTTAGCTATTTGAGCATTGGTGGCAAGATGATACCCAGATTTTACCGAGTAATTTCCATTCCTGCTATGGTGCCAAACTAGTCTGTCCCTCCTGTTGAAACACGGAAGAGGGATATTTTGGATCGCCTGTAGCTCCGAAGGACTTATCACTGAAGCTAGTTTTGGAGTGTTCCATCCTTTGTCAGAACTGATCACGTCTACAACAGTTTGTATATCAGAGTTAGACAGCCGGACTGATTGCAGTTTGAAACCTTTCAGCGTGGGAATCCACCTATCTTCCCAAAATTAATGGAAGCCCCATCTTGAGTTTGCCACCTAAGACCCTTCTCCAAGAGCCCCCTTCCATGAAGGAGACTAAGCCAAACCCAAGAGGCATGGCTTCCTCTGGTGCTCTGAAGGAACGAGGAATTTGGAAAGTAAATACCCTTTAGAATTCTTGCCCAGTAAGCTTGAGGGTTCATAATTAATCGCCACCCTTGTTTGGCCAACATTGCTTCATTGAAAGCTCTAAAATTGCGAAAACCCATTCCCCCGTCATCTTTGGAGCAAGATAGGCTATCCCAAGCAGCCCAACAAATCCCTTTTTCCTCTGGATTCCCTTTCCACCAAAAATTCCTTGCTAAGCTATCCAACTTATCACAAATTTTCTTAGGGAGTAACAGACAAGCCATGGCATAGGTAGGAATGGCTTGGACCACTGATTTTAGGAGGATTTCCTTCCCGGCTTGGTTCAGGCACTTAGACTTCCAACCTTGCATTTTTTTGAGAGCTTTTTCCACCAGGAAAGTATAAGCTTCCGTCTTTGATTTGCCCCAAAAAGATGGAAGACCGAGGTATTTTGCATCCCCCCTCATTTGATCAAAACCCATGAAATCACATATAAGTTGTTTATTTGTCGCACACATATTAGAGGAGAAGACAATACTAGATTTATCCAAATTAATGGATTGGCCCGAAGCTGCTCCATATTGATTCAGAATAGACTTCAGAATGTTGCATTCTCTCAATTCTGCTTTAGCAAAAAGGAGGGCATCATCTGCAAAGAAGATATGGGAAAGAGTGGGACAATGGCAGTTGATTCGGAGACCCGACAGATTCCCTTGGTCCAATTCCTTTTGAATAAGCCTAGATAGCACATCTTTTACAAGGAGAAACAAGTAAGGGGATAGAGGGTCACCCTGTCGAAGCCCTCTCTGCAGATAAACTTTAGCCCTTGATTCGCCATTAGTGCATACATCGAATTGGACAGTTGATACACACTCCATTACCCATTTAACCCATTTCTTGTCAAAGCCCATTTGATTCATGACTGCCTCCAGAAAATCCCATTCCACTCGATCGTATGCTTTGTTGAAACCCAGCTTGATCGCCATAAACTCCTCTTTACCTGTCTTTTTCCTCTTCAGAAAATGGAAAGCTTCATGAGCAACAATGACGCTATCTTGTATCATTCTCCCAGGTACAAATGCTGATTGATTCACAGAAATGAGACCAGGTAACAATCCCTTGAGACGGTTGGCCATGATCTTGGTAATAACCTTAAGATTGTAATTGCAGAGGCTAATCGGTCGAAATTGAGCTAGAGATTCAGGTGCCAACACTTTAGGAATCAGAACCAGATTGGTGCGATTTAGTTCTTTTAGGAGAAAACCTTCCTCGAAGAACCGTCTCACAGCACTGCACAGATTATCTCCTACCACCTCCCAATACGTTTGGTAAAAAATTCCGGGAAAACCATCCGGCCCGGGTGATTTTAAGGATCCCAGTTGGAGAACAGCTTCTTTAATCTCCTCATTGGTGATATTTCGAGTCAGCCTACAGTTCATATCCTGGGTAATACAATTGTTCACGCTCCCCAAAACATCATTGAAATCTCTAGGGCCTATTGATTTATAGAGAGTGGAGAAAAATACCTTGAGCTGTGCATTGATATCTGCTTCCTCTGTAAACCAATTGCTATCCTCGTCCCTGATCTTTGACAGTTGGTTTCGCTGCCTCCTTTGGATCACCGTGGCATGGAAAAAGGCAGAATTTTTATCCCCAAATTTTATCCAATTGATTCGAGATCTTTGGTGCAAATACGTCTCCTCTCTCAACAATGTTATCTCCAATTCCTCTTTCAACTGTCTTTCTTTGTCGAACTGTTCTTGCGAGAAGGGATATAGTTGCATCAAAGCAAGATGTTCTTTGAGGGCTTTGATTCTCTCCACATTGTTACCAAATTCCATTTTGCTCCACGGCCTAAGGGCACCCCTGCATTTCTTCAATTTCTGCACCAGTTGAAACATCGCTGAGCCTCTGAGGTTGATGGCCCAAGCATTGGAGATGATTTCCTTACAGTTCTCACTTGTACACCACATGGATTCGAATTTGAAAACATACGGGACTCGTTTTGGGGGAACACAACAGTGGACAATGATTGGGCTATGTTCAGATCCGATCATGATTTCATGGAATACTTGGGCATAAGGGAACAGCTCTCTCCATTCCACAGTAGCCAAAGCCTTGTCCAATCTTTCCCTAACATTAAAGCCTTCTCTTTGATTGTTAGACCAAGTATACGCCGGACCCTTGAATTCCAGATCCATTAAAGCACATTCAAATAAAACCGATTGAAAGATCTCAATACGGTTTCTAGAGACTTCCCCACCCCCTTGCTTTTCCCAAACAGAGCCTATTTCATTGAAATCTCCCACGCTGAACCAAGGATATTCATTCTCACTTGCTAACCTTTTTAGAGAATCCCAAAACTGGTTTCTTTCTTGTCTTCTTGGGGGAGCATAAATAAAAGTCCCCATCCACCTTCCCTGAACATTTGGCCAAGAGATAATACATCTAATAATGTTTCTATTTTTCATACGGACCTCAATGTCGACCTCATCTTTCCACCATAGAGCAAGCCCACCAGAGAGACCCACAGGATCCATATAGCAGCAATTTGGAAACTGTAATTGCTGTCTTATTCGATCTAGGGTATTCCTATTATTTTTAGTTTCCATTAGAAACACCACTAGGGGACGATGGGTTGTACACAACCCTCGTAAGATCTGGACTGTCAGGGGATGCCCCAACCCCTGAACATTCCAGCTAAGCGTTACCATTGCGTTCGTGGCTGTTCGAGGCCAGCCACCGGTGCCTTTTCCATTGTAACAAGAGCCTGTGAAATCCCCATTCCTTTCCCACCTTCCATTGATTGCTCAGCCTCATTTGAGTTATGAACAGAAACATCAATCAAATTGAGATCGCTCGTATCAATCTCTTTCCTCCCCTTTGGGTTATACTTTCTGGTTCGAGAAGGGGTGTTGTGAGGAGTTTTGGAGGTTGTTGTTTTGGTTTTTGGTTGAGAGGTTGTAGAGTGGAGAGGGTTTCCCTCAATCTTTAAAAGCTTAGGATTGGGGTGATCGACAAAATCAGAGGGGGTTTTCCGCTTCAAAGAGAGGGAGTCAAAGATTGAGGTTAAGGTTAAATCCATCGGGGAAAGGCTAGGCTCAGAGGTATTAGAATTGTTGGAATGGTTGGGTGAGGAGGTTGGGTTATTGAGGCAGGCTTTAGGTGGGTTAACAAGAGCTTGGGTTGAAGAAAGGTTTGGGGACTTTGGGCTGTCTGGAGGTTCAGTGACAAAATAAGGTTGGGTTGGGCCTGGTCTAGTGATAATTGGGTTAAAAACGAGATTGGGGTTTAGGACAGGATTGTCGTTTAAAAGAGGAGTGGATAAAGAAGGGGATATGAGGGTATTTGTGATATTTTTAGGAATTGGATTTTCCTGATGAGATAAGGCCAAAAGGGGAATAGTGGGGGTATGAGGTTGATTACCTGGTGTAGAGGAGCTAGTGCCACCTGTCCCAGCTGGGGATCCGAGCAGAGGCTGGGAATGTGGTGCACCCCCTCTCAATTCTTCCGTACAGATTTGTCGCTGCTCAGGGGGCTCCACTCGCCCTAAATGATGGTTACTTACGCGCGTCCCATACCTCCCATGAAAGTCCGGCCGCTGTCTGAGGAGCTCCTCCACCCTCACCTCTGCCTCATCCACTTGCTTTTTGAACTCCTCCACCGGGACTGGGCAAGGCCTGGCCCTGCTCGCACGGAGGTCTGGTCCATAGGAATAGGTCTCTCCTGCCCCTCGAGGGATGAAACGACAGCCCTTCTTCTCATGCCCAACGTGACCACATGCATAGCAGTAATCCGATAGCTTCTCGAATTTATAGGAGATCCATATATCTGAATTTTCAGGGTTTTTCTTCCTCAACCAGAAACCTTTGGGGAAAGGGAGGGACAGATTAATGTTCACCTTGATACGGAGGAAGCTGCGGTGCAGCAGCAGACCACCTTCTATTGCCAGCCACTTATCGAAACGCTTCCCTATGATCTCTGCATTTGCCCTTGACATCTTGTCCACTGGCAGACCATGGATTTGAACCCAAAAAGGGCATGAAGAAAAATCCATAGATTGAATCACCTCTCCTTTGTCCAGAGGTTTAAGAACTAGAAGGTTATTCATAACAGACTAAGGGCCATCCTTGAGGATTTCACTACAGTCTTCTTCATCTTCAAAACGAAATAAGAATACATTACTACTCCACAGAGCTATTGTGAAATCAGCTCTAGTTTTCCAGGCACTTTTGAGGATATTAGTGACTCCTTGAGGGTTTAGGGTTTTTTGGGCTAAAATTTTGCCAACGAGGCAGCGGTTACTGATTTCCCCAGTTTCCCCAGAACCTTCCTCCAGATCCAAAACCTCTGGTTCTGCCATTGGAGAAAACAGAGGAGAGCCGAGAGGTTGAGGAGATACTGATAAGGAAAGAGAGAGAGAGAGAGGAGAATGGAAGAGAGGGGGAGATGGTGAAGGGAAAAAGGGGGGAGGGAGAAGATGGGGAGATTTGATGAGAGAAAGCAGGGGAGGTTTGAAAACAGCGAAGAGAAAAGAGGGTGACGGAAGGAGGGGATGGAGATAGGATGGTACTGGGTGGTGATACTGATGATCCGTGCTCAATTTGTGCAATGGTGTTAATAATAACCATCCCTATCATCCATGTTCCTGTGCAGCTTTTAAATTACTGTATCATTTTACCGCTGAAGGTCAGAAAACAGTTGCTGTTGTGGTAAAGCGTCAAGAAACTAATCAACTGACTTATGAGGCTCATAAAAACTTTGTGCGTGACTACAATGAGCTATTGGTGATAATTTAGAATGGACTTTCGAAAGCAACTTACTGTTTTCGCTGGAAGCCGTTGTGCGCAATCGGCAATTTATTTGTGTGCTATGGTACTGTCTGTGTTTTTTTGATTCTTTCAATTGGTGTCAGTTTTTTGTATCTTTCTTGCCAACGTGTATAATTTAACCATCAATTGTGATCTTCTTTTCACAGGTCTTGGCCGTAGCTGGTATTTTGAGTGAGATTTCAGAACTTGGTTTGAATGGATCAATGGTATGGTTTATTTCTTTAAGCTCTTATAGTGTTTTTGTTCTTTCTTCAAGGAAATATGGAAAATCTTTTGTTGTGAGTAGTTAAATATGAAGATCTTGTTCTAGCTGTCAAAATTTTATTCTCAAAATTCCTGATAGGTCAAAATTGTAATTTCATCTAGCTCTACTTGCTTTAGCCCCCTCACCCAAAAGAAAAAAAGAAAAAAAAAAGTTTTTAACAGAAAGATGAGGGCCATGAGGTTCAAGTGTACACAAGCAAGCACTAATGGAGCTTCATCAAATGTTGTCCTCTTAATATGTAACTTGGTCCATTTCATCACTTATAGGTACTTGACTACATGTCGAGATGCTTGCCCAGTATCTAGTACGAATTGCAGCTCTCTTCATCTCTTACAATGTCACGCTGATGGATACGTAGATGAAATCCAATCTCTATGGGCTTCCTCCTTCATGGACTAGCTTTAATTCGCAAATCAGAAATCAATTTAGTTGCTATTGCCATGATTACTTGGGTTTCAATCCTAAGAATCTCCAGCACAAAATACTGGAAACAATTTTGTATCTATGTTATTCTTGAAACATAAGAATCACTTTCTTTCTTTTATTTGGAGATAATCCTCTGCTCCCTACTATTTCGATGGTCACTATTCTCGTGATCCACATTTGATAGTCAATTGCTATTTTATCAATTGAAGCAGTTGCTATTTGACTTTAAGAACATGGGTGCCTTCTTTGGGAGAGGGCCGGGACTGGCAAAAGCCTGAACACTCAACGACGATGTAACTGAAGAAATTTATTTACGACTCCTCCATGCCATCTTGTCACCTTATTCCAATATTTGTTCCGCAAAGGACCTTTGACATTGGCTTACTGCAAATCGATCTTCAAATATTATCTGCTCTCATTGTCAACCTAATTGGTTTACATTTGAAATGAAATCGGTACACTCCTGTACTAATGGTCTACATGGTGCAATCTTTCATGTTGATTCCCACTTGGTATTGTTGCATTTATTCTTAGATTGAATTCATGCAAGAGGATTGGTTAGTTAAAGAAATCGCATCGTTTCTGATAGCATCAAATTAAGAACAAGGGCTACATGCTTCTCAAGAAGACTATTCTGGTCTGCTAGAAAGAGTACGATAGTCCCATGAGCAAAAGCTGAATTGTCTTGTTTTTATTGGTTGGGCGGACACTCCCTTGTATACGGAGGGCCCGCGTGAAATTTATTAAATAAAAGGCAGAGACTTTGGTCATTTCAACACTTTTCGTTTATTCCCTCGTAAGTCTCACGTAGCAAAAGTTGACTTGTCTTGTTTTTATTGATTGGGCGGACACTCCCTTGTAAACGGAGGGTCCGCATGAAATTTATTAAATGAAAGGCAAAGACTTCGATCATTGCAACATCGTTTATTCCCTCGTAAGTCTCACGTAGCAAAAGCTGAATTGTCTTGTTTTTATTGATTGGGCGGACACTCCCTTATATACGTACGGTGGATCTGCGTGAAATTTATTAAATGAAAGGCAAAGACTTTTTGATCTTTTCAACACTTTCCATTTATTCCCTCGTAAGTTTCAGGTACAAAATTATTTAGATATTGGAGTATCAATAACTTTGATGATGAGTGGAATTGATCTGTAATAGATGTTCAGGTACACTTAAACTAATCCGAGTATCATAAGTTACGAGAATAGACGGAAGATACAAAAAAAGCTAGAACTCTTTTAATGAGTGGAATTGATCTGTAATAGATGTTCAGGTACACTTAAACTAGTCCGAGTACCATAGGTTACAAGAATAGACGGAAGATCCAAAACCAATGACATAAATTTGGACACGTATATTGCGATTTGTGACACTAGAATAAAACTTTGAGGCTATTTTCAAGTTGATATTTCAGGGAGCTAATTACTCTTGGGCGCAACTACTCAAATGACTTATGAAGAATAACACATGTCCAGTAATATGTACATGCACGAAGGAAGTACTATAATACACACACACCCTTTTACAGTGTGTACGTAGAATGTTAATTAATAAGGTTAAATCACAAGATTCGTGTCGAACTCGTGACTCGTGACATTTATTTCCCAAATGCATTATATCCCCACAAAATCTCGTGCCAATAATATAGGTTGGTGATATATGCACGCCACGCGGTACATGTTTTTCCTGCTTTTATTGTTTCTTATGATGTACTACTACGTAGTAAATAAGAAGAGGAACTTCACTTCAACTTTGGGGTGTATAACCGAACGCTTATTGGGATTGTGTAAATCTGATCTCTTTGAAAAATTAGAATGCATTTTCCGTACCATATTCAACTTGGTACTCAGTTGTTTGAGTTTCTAAACTCCCTAAGATTTCCAACGCCTCATCTAAGAGAGCATAAAATGAACGAACACAACGTTAGATAATTAAAAAGATAGTTTAATTTAGGAGCCTTGCTACTGGCACAACAAATCTGTGCACAGATTGTACACAGATTGCGTTGTGGGGCCCACTAGGGGTTCCATACAAATAATCCGATCCGTTAATTATGTTTAAAGCATTTTTTCAAGGGTTACCGCGAAAAATTAGCTCAATCCGATACCTATAAGTACTTGATCTAATCATCGAGCTTTTCATTCGGGTTTTTGGAGAATGAAAAGTTAGATCGATGATCAGATCAAGTACTTATAGGTGTCGGATTAAGCTAATTTTTCACAAGGGCCCCTGAAAAAATATTTTAAACATAATGAACGGCTCAGATCACTTGTGCGGGACCCGTAGTAGGCCCCACATAAAAATTTGTGCACGATCTGTGCACAGATTTGCTGTGTCCTTCTGTTAATTTAGGTTTCAGTAACGTTTGGTGCACGCTAGCAGTGTTCCCATTCTACTTACTGAAAAACATACGTGTGGTAGGAGTGTGAGTTCGAGCCTTATAATTTGTAACTCTATTTTCCGACATGTTTATAATGATTCATGAAGACGTTTATTCTTTGTGGGGGAGGATATTTATGTTTCTCGTCGTGCACGTGAGTAACCTACGATGCCCTTCAAATGGTATCAGAGCAACCGAAGGGTAGGCCTAGTGGTCAAGCCAATGCCTGAGATGTAGGGGTTTGCTCTCTCCTAAGGTCTTAAGTTCGAAATCTCTCAAGTGTTATCAACCCCTTTTGGGTCAATCCATATGGAGCATATTTATTTCAGCTTCAAGTGGGCCCCTGCTAGGGAACGGTAGATTTTCGGTAGCCATGATTAATTAGTTGAGGTGCGCGTAAGCTGACTCGAACATTTGATTATAAAAATAAATAGTATGAGAGCGACATGTGTGACTTGTGAGGAGGCTCACCGGAAACTCAAATTAACACATTGTTCGTTATCGGCATGAAACGAACTCGGTCGAACTCTGTTTTAAGAGAAGGGTTTCATAGTTCATCTCGACGAGTCTATGTTTTGCAAGTTCTTTTGTTTTTGTTAAATCTTCAAAAATAAGCAACAGAAATCACCACATAATATTGGGACGTAAATATTCAAACCCACTAATAATTTATTGTGGAATTATTTTCGTAAAGTAGCAATACAGATATTATTTAACATGGCGTAACTCAATAATGAGCAATGGCCATGAGTACATAGATCCGGTTACCAGATGAAAAAGGAAAGATCGAAAATAAAGGCCAAAAATAAAAGGCCTAAAACAAGGCCACAATAAACGGCCTAATTTATTCTAATTCAGACAGTTTACATTCACGATGGACAAAACGTGATCAAATAATCCGGCCCCCCGAAACAAGAAAAAGTACTTGTCACATCATCATAAGCATAGCTATATGCGTCAGGGCAAGCCTGCTTGAACACCTTTGAGTAGTCTGTCGGTGGGCACGTCTCTGGCGTCGAGTAATCACCTTTGCAACAATATTGCGGCTGATTAAAAGCCGCGCACGCGCTTTTGCATGCGACTGTAGAACCGGCGCTGGTCACTTGTAGCTCTGGTGGGCAACTTGCGTTTAAGTCTGCAACGCAGCCAGCATACGTGCATTTATCACCGGTGCCACCCGAGGGTTGTATTCCTATGCCCACATTGTACCTGTTGGGAAATTAGACACTAGTTATTCCACATAATTAACATTATAGCTCGAACGCACACTAAATGAAATCTTATTAGATATAACATGTAACTCTTGAATTTTGATGCTTTTAGATTCCGATTATCAGAATCTGTCCTTACAAAATTTGAAAATTGAAACAAGCACTCCTAGGCCCTAGTATTGATCAAAGAAATACGTAGGTGAATTTTGTTCTATTTTTAGCAAGAAATCTAGGTAACTTTCTGACTTTTTGTGTGTGTGTGAGAGAACTGAGAACCTTTATTTATTTTTTGTGTGCAAGTATGTTGCGCAAATTTTTTTTTTTTTTGCCAAGGTTATACTGGACTGCAAATACCACTAGAAATCACACGATCAAGAATTGTTAATAGAATGGAGCAAGGAATTGAATACAATCATCGAAGTTTGGGCAAACTACAACTCTGTGGCGTGGAGATGATAAGGGGGCGTTTGGTAACCTTTCCAGTTTCCAGTTTTTTGTTTAAAAAAAATTAGAAATAGAATCAGATTTATGTTTTTATAAAAACAAAAACGAGAAACATGTTTGGTAATATAATTTTTGTAAACATTAGAAATTGAAAACAACGTAAAGTGCCAGAGTCCGAGTGAATTGAAGTGTTTTCGCGACTGTATATGATTGTAGAAATTTTTTCCCCTATTATTCACTTCGATCATATACCCCTGCACGAGAGAGGAGAGAGAGATGGTCGTGTAAGGACAGAGAGTCCACGTGGTGTCAATGGAAAATGAGAAATTTTTTAGTGTCGAGCGTATATATCCCACAGTAGTGCCTGCTCAGCACATCTAAGCTGTCAAAAAGTATTTTGGACGGTTCTGATTTTCAACTTAGTCATTGGTACTTCGGACAGGTGAAAAAGTTAAACTCTTTTCTGGATTTTTTTTAAAATTCAGACTGTCCAAAACACTTTTAGCAACACGTATGCTCCAAGCAAGCACCATGGAGTATCCACCCGACACCCTGGAAAAAGGTAGTGAATAGTGATGATAAATAAAAATGAATAAATAATGGAGAAGGACTGCAAAAGGTGTTAAGGTTGGTAGATCCCAGGAGTATTTTGTGAGGAAGTGGATCAAAAGTTGTGCAAGAGGCTGAAGAGCCATCGAGATTTGACGCGCGTCCGAGAAAAAATTGAGCTGCCGGTTTTAGATTTAAAAATAGGGGAAAACACCTTTCAGATGTTTCCACAATTTTTAAAAACTTTGGAAACGTTTTTGAAAAACGAAAAAACAAAAACAGGTTTACCAAACATGTTTTCTGTTTTAGTTTTGAAAAAAGTAAAAACATAAACCAAAAACTGAAAACAAAAATGTTACCAAACGCACCCTAAGAAATTTGATAAGTATTAAGGATTCGTGAAGATTACTCTATAACCTAAGGTTAAACTTTTGAGTCACGTAATTAGACTAAAAGTAAGCAGGTCAACTGGCGCAAGTCGTTCCAGAGTGTTACATCCCACATCAGGAAATTTGAAAAGAATTAAGTGGCATATAAGGATTCGTGAGCAGCAATTATATGACCTAAAGTTAACCTTTTGAGTCACGTGGTTAGGCTTAAGCAGATTAGCTTCCATACTATCGCAAAATAGCAATAACATTGAATAAGGGGGTTAGTCTAATGGTGGTCAAGTCTTCCGATTTACGGCTTTAATATTAGAGCGAGGCCAGGTGTCTTATTGATCATGAAGTTAATTTAATTTGGTAACACAACGGGGTGGGGACCACACAAGCATTAGCCAGTTTTTAAGTTAAGTGAAAACACGTCCCAGAGAAATTTCCGACCTACCCAAAAAAAGAAAACACGTCCAAGAGAGCAACAACTTTTGTTAAAATAGGCTCACGTATAGAAATCCATGGAGTGACGACTTTTGTAAGAAACAGAAGCATACATTAATTATATGCAATTCTACTCTTTTAAACTAACAAACATACCCGTCCACGAGGCTCACGTCATAGAAATCCTGGGGGTTAGTACCGCTACCAAGGGTGAATTCCGCCAGCGAGACAGGTGGCACGCCGCTTCCAGTGCACATGAGCTTGGCACCGCAGTCACCGGTAGTGCACATTCCGTTGCCCGATGCGTCGAAGTTGCAACCTGTTCGAGCCCAAAACCGACCCGACCAACCGGGTGGGGCTGAGAGTTGGTTTGATGCACCAGGGGCCAGTGAGAAACCGCCACCGCCAAGAACGGCGCCATTGTTTCCTGCTAATGTGCCGGGCCAAACTGTGTAGCTACAAAGGTTTCTTATGGTGAATACTGTATCGGCCGATACGCTTGATCCTGCATTTGCGTCAATGTGCATGGGTCAGATTAGTAACTTTAGGCAATCAGAAATCGAATTCCGCTCTTGTAAACTTTTTTCTCCACTTTATTTTGTGTATTTTACTAGTGTTTTTTAAATTTTTGTTAGATTCACGTTTTTTTTTTTTTTTTGGATTTATCATCCATCTCGACGAGAGAAATAGAAGATGTAAAAATTATGACCAAAAGCATTAAAAGTTACTAAAGACGAAAAATACCAAACAACTGTCTCTTTTTTTTTTTTTTTGGGAGGGGTTTAAACTGTTGTCTTATATGAACTTAGGGTCGTTTAATGTAGTTATCGTTGCTTAATGTCTTATTATCATGTTTACTTTTTATGCCTGCATCCAGACTCATAGACAATGTGTGTCTAGATCCAAATGCAAGATAAGCAACTAATTAAGGTCTCGTTTCGTAAAGGTTCTTATTTTTAAAATATTTCTTTTCGGCTTTACGAGAGATCATTCTCTCACAATACACTATCTTTAATGCAAAAAATAAATATTTATTTAAAATATAAGTACTTATTATATTTTAGTTTGTGGAACACACCTAAAATGAAAAAATAACCCATGATAGAATAGAACACACGCCATTTCAATCGCAAATTTGATCTCGGAAGAAAAGAACGGTGGATTATTTTACCTTGGAAGAAAATAGCAAGTGAAACAAGGAGGAGAGAGACTCTCTGCTTAATCGCCATTGTCTTTGCAAGAGAGAGAGAGAGAGGTGATTGCAGTTGTACATGGGTCGTGGTATTTATAACAAAACGAAATCCAAATGATATTGTTGTTATTTTTTTTATGAGATTATCTTTTTCATTGCTCATCTTATAGGGCCCGCAGAGTAATGTATCAATGTAAAAATTCAGTTTGATAGGTATAGCAAAAATTGAAATTTGATTTATAAAATCGATGGCTTGGTTTTTGTCAATAGTTTTTAAGTTAAAATGATCAACGCTGTCGATTTTATAACACAAAATTTAATTTTTGATATACCTATCAATGTTGGGTCAAAATGAATTTTTGTGGATTGGCACACTACTACAATAATAGATATGAGTCACACTAAAGAAATTCACAAAGATCACGGTTTTCAGTGAAAGCGTGGTAAAAAGTGGAGCTTAAAATTTTTTATCTCAGTTTAAATCCAAAGCTAAGATAAAAAGTGGGTTTTATCGCGGAATAAAAGATCTTGCTCTTGCGGCGAGGTAAGAGAAAAACAACCTCGCCATTGCGGTGTGATAAAAGATTTTAGGACAGAAAAAATGAGATAAAAGATCTCGCTATTGTGGTGAGACAAAAGAGAAAAAACCTCACCCTTGTGGCGTGATAAAAGATTTTATGGCATAAAAGAATGAAATAAAAGAACTCGATCGTGTAGCAAGATAAAAGAGAAAAGATCTCACTCTTGTGACGTGATAAAAAAGAGAAAAAATCTCACCATTGTGGCGTGATAAATGATTTTAGGGCGAAAAAGAATAAGATAAAAGATCTCGCTCGTGTGGTGAGATTAAAGAGGAAAAAAAGAAAGGAGGGGAATTTAATTTCCAATGTTTTATGGTTCAAAGGAGCCATAAGCCTGAGAAGTTGGAAATTGGAATGGCTTCAAAGAGGACACGTGAGTAGTATTTTCCTCTTTCACAATCAAAGAACTGTCATACTAGAAATAATTAATCAACTTGGAAGAAAAAATGGGTCGGTGAGGACTAGTCATTAAATGCTAAAATGGATCGGTAATCAGAGGACAAATCAACAAATGTCTTCAAATGCTGGCACATGGTAAGGTACAATTTTAAATATTTTTGGGATGTGTTGTAGTGCGGCAGATCCGACAATCCATCTCTATAATCCAAGCTCCTATAAATTCGAACTGTCCATTGTTCGGATGAAAATCTGAGCCGTCCATTGCCAAAATGGATGGCAGGATCGGCCGCACTACATGTGTAGTGCATGGGGTGCACTACAACACCCAAATGTCCATTTTTTGCATAGATACACTACTATGCAGACCTCACAAAATAGGCGATTCAAATTATTGAAATAAATTGTCAAGAGACCCACACATCGCGGTGGTGCAAACCCCATATTTGCACCTCTTCCCTAAAGAGGTTAATCTCACATGAATAGTATGCATCGTATTTTGAAGTTTCGGTTCATTTTTTAAAGTCTATTCGTGAGAAAGCAACAAAAATGTCATGAATACACAACGGAATAAAACTACAACAGGAAAACAGCACCAATAAAAATAAAAATAAAAAGTCAAGAACTTTTTTCCAAGATCGGAAATTAAGAACTCGACTCTTGACTCGACCCTCGACTCTTGACTCGACCCTCGACTCGACCAGCTCACCAAAACCATTTTTAAAACGTGTCTGACCAGCTAACCAAAACCATTTTTAAAACGAGTTTGACAAAGTAGTATTTTTGGAAAGTTGAAAAATAACACTCCAACTGAGGGCCCGTTCCGGAAACCTTCTTAAAAAATAAGTACTTATTTCTCATACTTTTTATTCCACCTTCTTATTTTTTCCAATCAAAAAGTTTCTTTCACATTTTCAAACTCAAATATAACAAAAAAGAAAAAAAAGTTTTTTTTTTTGCACCGTATTAAAGATCTCAATGAGATCTATCAAATAAGATCCATAGTGGTAAGAAAATTTTTTGCGTAACCCTATTTTTTTTGACATGGAAGTTGCCCTATACAAAGAAAAGGACTGTTGGTGCAAAAAAAAAATTTCCGACCGGCAGCGGCGCCGGGCCGTCTCCGGCCGCCGGATGGCCGTCCGAACCGTCCAAAAATTCTAAAAATTAAAAACAAGGGGGCCTACGGGAGAATCAATGGCATCCGAGGTGTGTAAGGTGCTCAGATCGAGCAATCTTTTTCCATATATATATGAGTAACAATATGTTTTGATACATACACGAATAAGGATTGCTCGGATCAAGCACCCTACACACCTCGGATGCCATTGATTCTCGCGACGGCCCCCTTTTTTTTTTTTTTAGAATTTTTGGACGGTTCGGATCGGCCGTCCGGTGGCCGGAGACGGCCCTCTGCGGCCGCCGCCCTCTGCGGCCATGAGGTGCTTGATCCACTGTTTTGGTCTTACTTGTTTCAAAAAATATCAAAAAATAAGAAGGGAGAAGTTGTGGAATGGGACTTCTTATTCATCAAAAAAATAAGAACTCAAATGAGTTCTGGAACCGGCCCTGAAAGTTTCAAGGAAGAGACTAACGGACCTGCGTGTACAAGGTAACCAAAACCATTTTTAAAACGAGTTTGACAAAGTAGTACCATATTTACTTTGTTTTAACTTTATTTTCCAATCATTATCCTACATCTTTCTCCAATCATTACCCTATTTTTTCAATTATTAATTTCATTTATCTCTCTATCTCTCTCCACTCATTACCTCTCTCTCCAATCATTATCCTATTTCTCTCTCTACCAACTACCAAAACTAAAATACCTAAATAAACCAAACAAACATGGCCAGAATTTTTGGAAAGTTGAAAAATAGCACTCCAACTGAGAGTTTCAAGAAAGAGGAGAAATTATTCGTTACCCTTGGGGCAACACATCATGTTTGACAGGTGGTGCTCTTCACCAATGAAAATTTGTCCTACTGACTTTGTGTCAGATTTTTGCTACCTAAACTATCCCTCACTTCACGGGGAAATGAGACAAACGGAAATGCAATAGGCGTTAGAGTCACCTACCCCTTGTATTTTCAATTTTAATTCCTGGGCTTTCTCTCTCTTCCTTTACTTTTTCCTCTCATTTTTTTTAGAGGACCTTATTCACGGCTCCGCTCAATCTCATCTGTTCATTTGCACAATTAATGACTGAGATGTGTTTTCAATTTTGACCAATTTTTAATCTGGACCGTCTCAAATACTTTTGAATGCGCATGATTTATTGCCATAAATCTTCTTTACGGGACGCCCGTAAAGAAGTTTCTCTTTTTTCCCTCCATGTTTTGCCATTTTCTCTTCAGTTACTCCTATATGTCTCCTTGAGCTCAAAAGACTTAATTTGTTCTCCTCTAAAAATTATTCTCCAAATTTTTTGACTGTTTTATCATTCCTATTTTTTCGGCTTTAGTGATGAAATACCCATTCTCTCAAAATTTTGGTATTTTTTATTTTTAATATTTTTATTCATCTTGTTACAATTTTTTGAATTAAACATCTGTCTCTCATGTCTACAAAGCAAATAGATGACCTAAAGCAAAAACAAAATTAACTAGATACGAGAAAATACAAAACTTGCTATTGTAGTAGCATCATACTGAACTTTTTTGAATTTCGGTCCATATTTTTATACTTTTCTAAATCATCTCGTCGAGACTAATTATCAATCTCAATCGCTGATATATAACATTGATGTCGTCGAGAATATCATTCATGAAAAAATTCATTTTGATCGGACATCAATAGGTTCAAAAAAAAATATTTTATTTAGATACCTACGAAATGACCGGTTCAGATCCTTCAATTAAGTGATCAATGGATGCTTATAAATCAATGACAAGTTAAAATATTACATGAAAGTTTTACTTATGAAATTGCATAGACATTGCGTACCTAGTGAAGAGTACTCATGGATAAACCAAGCCACTCCAGCAATATAAGCACTTCTGTAAAATATGGATAGCTATGTTTGGAGAGGCTTCTTTTTACCTCTTAAGGTTTGGAGAAGCTTGTGCAATGTACTTTTCGGAAACATAAAGGATCGCAAACTAAAGATAAGAGATCAATAATCAAGACCCATATATAACAAATCAGTTCAATAACAATCAAGATTGAACTGTAGGCAATTCTAGCTCAAAAGATAACAAATCAGATAAAAACTTGTTAATGATCACTTTAGTACAAAGTTACGCTTAGAACATCAAAAAATCATCACTCCCTTTCATTAACCTGTTAGTTATACGCACTTGCAAAAAATACTCAAACTGATGGAGGGAAAAATGGGAGGGAAAAGTAACAACCGTGCTACTTGCACAGATAATCTTGCACATACATCTTTGTGGGGCCCATATCGGGGTCCCACAAAATGATTTGAACCGTTCGTCTTTTTTAAAATATTTTTTGGAGGGTTCTTGAAAAAAATCAGTTTCAACGGATATCGTTAAAGGCTTTCTCAGAATTCGTAGAGCAAAATAAAATGATTTGCCCTATGATTTCTGAGAAAGCCCTTATCGATATCCGTTGGAGCTGATTTTTTACAGGAATCCTCCAAAAAAATAATTTAAAAAAGATGAGCGATTCAAAGCATTTTGTGGGACCCCGATATGGGCTCCACAGAAATGCATGTGCAATATATGTGCAAAATTATATGTGTGAGAATCATTACTGGATAAGGACACTCATCAAATGTGGTCAATTTTTTTTTAACTTTTCTTAGCTTTTTGTCAATTTTTTGAGGATTACTACTTCGTCATGACGAGAGGAATCTAAAAAGTAAAAAATTACTATCGAAACCTAATTTTTTTTAATAAAGATAAAAATAAGTCAATAAGCCAATTTTTTTATTTTTAATAAAGATAAAAATTTTATTGTGTTCGGACCAACATCACATGCAGAATTGAAGTGCATGTTGCTGAGAATTAAAGTGGAAAAGTCAAATGGGTTGATTTGTGAGTGTCGGCAAGTGAAATGAGGTTAATTGGTTCTTGAAGTTGGTTGTCATCCTTGCTTCTCTGCTTCTCTCCAAAAAGAAAACTTCCAAAAAAAAAAAATCCCATTCCCCAAACAAAAGAAAAATCTGTCAAAAAAAAAAACAAAAAAAAAACCCCTTTGCCGTTAGGAAAGTCCCCAAACAAAAGAAAAATCTGTCAAAAACAAAAAAAACCCCTTTGCCGTTAGGAAAGTCACGGCAGGGGTTAAATTGATAACGGGGACAAAGTTCAGGTGTCTAATTGAAGTTTATTTAAGTTCAAGTGCCTATTTGACATTAAGTTCAAAATTCAGGGGTTTTTTTGAATTTTTCCCTTGTTTTTTAGATGGCAAAAGTCTGACACAAAGTTAGTAGGACAAATTTTCATTGGTGAAGAGCACCACCTGTCAAACATGATGTGTTGCCCCAATGGCAACGAATAATTTCTCAAGAACCCTGTTCGGCCAATTGAGCCAATTAGCTTTCCCGCCAATTTTTTTTTTGTCCTTATTCAAATTTTTTTCTTATCACTTGGTTTGTCATCATTTTTTTGGAGATTATTGCATCCTCATGACAAGAGAAATCTAAAAAGTAAAAAATTTTGCTCGAAATCCAATTTTTTTTGAATAAATACGAAAAAAGTGGCTTTCCCGCCAATTTTCGTCAAAATTCAAAAAAATTGGATTTCGAGCAAAATTTTTTACTTTTTAGATTCCTCTTGTCATGAGGATGCAATAATCTCAAAAAAAAAATGATGATAAGTCAAGTGATACGAAAAAAATTTGAATAAGGACAAAAAAAAAGTTTGCGGGAAAGCCATTGGCTCGATTGGCCGAACAAGCCCTAAATTTTACACGGACCTGCGTGTACGAGGGAGTGTCTGCCCAACCAATAAAAACAAGACAACTTAGCTTTTAGCCGGGATAATCGACAATATATTTTTTTATTTAGGATTTTATAGAGCAAAAACTTAATTATGAGAGCCCTAGAAATAAAATTTAACTATGATCATTTAGAATAACATGATCAGAATAATAAAATTTTCGCAATGCTTCAAACGGATTAAAAATTGAAGCACTTAACTTTTTAACTATATTTTTAATATATAAACAATCCTAAAAAAATTAAGCGCTCCAATTTTTAATCCGTTTGAATCGGTGCGAAGATCTTATCATTCGGATCATATTATTCTAAAGGATCATAATTAATTTTTGTCTATAGGGCTCTCATAATCAAGTTTATGCTCCACAGGGTCTCAAATAAAGAGCATATACTTAATTATGAGAGCTCTATAGACAAAAATTAATTATGATCCTTTAGAATAATATGATCAGAATAATATGATCTTCACACCGGTTCAAACGGATTAAAAATTAGAGTAATTAATTTTTGTAGACTATTTAAATATTAAAATATATGGTTAAAAAGTGCTTCAATTTTCAATCCATTTGAACAGGTGCGAAGATCTTATTATTCTGATATTATTATTCTAAAGTGTCATAATTAAATTTTATTTTTAAGGCTCTCATAATCAAGTTTCTACTCTATAGGTTCCAAATAAAAAAGATTTTGCCGATTGTCCTGTATAAAAGCTAAGCAAAAGCTGAATTGTCTTGTTTTTATTGGTTGGGTGGACACTCCTTTGTACACGGAGGGTCCGCGTGAAATTTATTCTCTTCTAGAAATGAAAGGCAAAGACTTTGATCTTTTCAGCACTTTTCATTTATTCCCCCGTAAGTCTCACGTACAAAATTATTTAGTTATTACTGTATCAATAACTCTGATAATGATGAGTGGAATTGATCTGTAATAGATGTTCAGGTCCATGAGATATTTATTCTCTTCTAGAAATGAAAGGCAAAGACTTTGATCTTTTCAACACTTTTCGTTTATTCCCTCGTAAGTCTCACGTACAAAATTATTTAGATATTATCAATAACTCTGATGATGATGATGAGTGGAATTGATCTGTAATAGATGTTCAGGTGCACTTAAACTAATCCGAGTATCATAAGTTACGAGAATAGACAGAAGATACAAAAAAGAACTCTGATGATGAGTGGAATTGATCTGATGATGGGTGGACACTCCTTTGTACACGGAGGGTCCGCATGAAATTTATTCTCTTCTAGAAATGAAAGGCAAAGACTTTGATCTTTTCAGCACTTTTCATTTATTCCCCCGTAAGTCTCACGTACAAAATTATTTAGTTATTACTGTATCAATAACTCTGATAATGATGAGTGGAATTGATCTGTAATAGATGTTCAGGTCCATGAGATATTTATTCTCTTCTAGAAATGAAAGGCAAAGACTTTGATCTTTTCAACACTTTTCGTTTATTCCCTCGTAAGTCTCACGTACAAAATTATTTAGATATTATCAATAACTCTGATGATGATGATGAGTGGAATTGATCTGTAATAGATGTTCAGGTGCACTTAAACTAATCCGAGTATCATAAGTTACGAGAATAGACAGAAGATACAAAAAAGAACTCTGATGATGAGTGGAATTGATCTGATGATGGGTGGACACTCCTTTGTACACGGAGGGTCCGCATGAAATTTATTCTCTTCTAGAAATGAAAGGCAAAGACTTTGATCTTTTCAGCACTTTTCATTTATTCCCCCGTAAGTCTCACGTACAAAATTATTTAGTTATTACTGTATCAATAACTCTGATAATGATGAGTGGAATTGATCTGTAATAGATGTTCAGGTCCATGAGATATTTATTCTCTTCTAGAAATGAAAGGCAAAGACTTTGATCTTTTCAACACTTTTCGTTTATTCCCTCGTAAGTCTCACGTACAAAATTATTTAGATATTATCAATAACTCTGATGATGATGATGAGTGGAATTGATCTGTAATAGATGTTCAGGTGCACTTAAACTAATCCGAGTATCATAAGTTACGAGAATAGACAGAAGATACAAAAAAGAACTCTGATGATGAGTGGAATTGATCTGTAATAGATGTTCAGGTGCACTTAAACTAATCCGAGTATCATAAGTTACGAGAATAGACGGAAGATACAAAAAAGAACTCTAATGATGAGTGGAATTGATCTGTAATAGATGTTCATGTTCACTTAAACTAGTCCGAGTATCATAAGTTACGAGAATAAACAGAAGATACAAAACCAACGACATAAATTTGGACACGTATATTGCGATTTGTGACACTAGAATAATACTTTGAGGCTATTTTCAAGTTGATATTTCAGGGAGCTAATAACACTTCGGCGCAACCACTCAAATGACTAATGAAGAATAACATATGTCCAGTAATATGTACATGAAGGAAGGAAGTACTATAATACACACACCCTTTTGCGGTGTGTACGTAGAATGTTAATCAGGTTAAATCACAAGATTGTGTTAAACTCGTGACTCGTGACATTTAATTCCCAAATGCTTTATATCCCCACAAGTGCTACATGCACATCAGGTGTGGCACGCTTCAGCCACACCCCTCTCACATATAGATAGGACCCGTTTCAGTGAGACCTATCTTTATGTGAGAGGGATGTGGCTGAGGTGTGTCACACCGATGTGCCTCTAGCATTTCTGTTGGTTATATATGCACGCCACGCGGTATATGTTTTTCATGCTTTTCTTGTTTCTTATGATGTGCTACTACATAGTAAATAAGAACAGGAACTTCACCTTTTAACTTTGGGGTGTATAACCAAACGCTCATTGGGACTCAGTTGTTTGAGTTTCTTCTTCCCAAGATTTCCAGCGCCTCATCTAAGAGAACAGAAAATGAACAGACACAAAGCTAGTTGATTAAAAAGATAGTTTAATTTTTGTTCTAGTCACGTTCGGTGCACGCTAGCAGTGTTCCCGTTCTACGTCCTGAAAAACATAGGTTTGGTAGGAATGTGAGTTCGAGCCTTATAATTTGTAACTCTATTTTCCGACTTGTTAATAATAATAATTCATGAAGACGTTTATTCTTCGGGGGAGGATATCCCAACGAAACCACGTTAACTCTATGTGTCTCGTCGTGCGTGTGAGCAACCTATGATGCCCTACAAATGGTATCAGAGCAACCGAAGGGTAGGCCTAGTGGTCAAGCCAAGTCTTGAGATTTAGGGGGTTGCTCTCTCTTAAGGTCCCATGTTCGAAATCTCTCAAGTGTTATCAACCCTTTTTAGGTCAATCCATACGGAGCATATTTATTTCGGCTTCAAGTGGGCCCCTGCTAGGGGACAATGGGTTTACTGTAGCCATGATTAATTAGTTGAGGTGCGCGTAAGCTGACCCAGACGTCTGATTATAAAAAAATTAGTATGAGAGCGATAGGTGTACGTGACTTGTGAGGAGGCTCACCGGAAACACAAATTAACACATTTTTTGTTATCGGCATCAAAACGAACTTGGTCGAACTCTATTTTAAGAGAAGGGTTTCACAGTTCATCTCGACGAGATTATGTTTTGCAAGTTCTTTTGTTTTTATTAAACCTTCAAAAATAAGCAACAGAATAGTGAAGCAACCAACTAAAACCCCAAAACCCACAACAGAAATCACCACTTAACATCGGGTCATAAATATTCAAACCTACTAATAATTTATTGCGGAATTATTTTCGTAAAGTAGCAATACAGGTATTATTTAACATGGCGTAACTCATTAATGAGCAATAGCCATGAGTACATAGATCCGGTTACCAGATGAAAAAGGAAAGATCGAAAATAAAGGCCAAAAATAAAAGGCCTAAAACAAGGCCACAATAGAGGGCCTAATTTATTCTAATTCAAACAGTTTACATTCATGATGGACAAAACGTGATCAAATAATCCGGCCCTCCGAAACAAGAAAAGGTACTTGTCACATCATCATAAGCATAGCTATAGGCGTCAGGGCAAGCTTGCTTGAACACTTTTGAGTAGTCTGTCGGTGGGCACGTCGCTGGCGTCGAGTAATCACCGGTGCAACAATATTGCGGCTGATTAAAAGCCGCACATGCGCTTTTGCATGCGACTGTAGAACCGGCGCTGGTCACTTGTAGCTCTGGCGGGCAACTTGCGTTTAAGTCTGCAACGCAGCCAGCATACGTGCATTTATCCCCGGTGCCACCCGAGGGCTGTATTCCTATGCCCACATTGTACCTATTGGAAAATTAAACACTAGTTATTCCACATAATTAACATTATAGCTCGAACGCACACTAAATGCAATCTTATTAGATATAATATGTAACTCTCGAATTTTGATGCTTTTAGATTCCGATTATCAGAATCTGTCCTTACAAAATTTGAAAATTGAAACAAGCACTCCTAGGCCCTAGTATTGATCGAAGAAATACGTAGGTGAATTTTGTTCTATTTTTAGCAAGAAATCTAGGTAACTTTCTGACCTTTTTTTTTGTGTGTGTGAGAGAACTGAGAACCTTTATTTATTTTTTGTGTGCAAGTATGTTGCGCAAATTTTTTTTAATTTTTGCCAAGGTTATACTGGAGTGCAAATACCACTAGAAATCACACGATCAAGAATTGTTAATAGAATGGAGCAAGGAATTGAATATAAGCATCGAAGTTTGGGCAAACTACAACTCTGTGGCGTGGAGATGATAAGAAATTTGATAAGTATTAAGGATTCGTGAAGATTACTATATAACTTGAGGTTAATCTTTTGAGTCACGTGGTTAGACTAAAAGTAAGCAGGTCTCAGAAAATTTGAGAAGAATTAAGTGGCATATAAGGATTCGTGAGCAGCAATTGTATAACCTAAAGTTAACCTTTTGAGTCACGTGGTTAGGCTTAAGCAGATCAGCTTCCATACTATCGCAAAATAGCAATAACATTGAATAAGGGGGTTAGTCTAATGGTGGTCAAGTCTTCCGATTTACGGCTTTAATATTAGAGCGAGGCCAGGTGTCTTATTGATCATGAAGTTAATTTAATTTGGTTATATTGAGAAGGAAATTTGTAGAAAAGTGCACTTTTCAGATTTTAGGCCAGTTTTTAAGTCAAGTGAAAACACGTCCAAGAGAGCAACAACTTTTGTTAAAATAGGCTCACGTATAGAAATCCATGGAGTGACGACTTTTGTAAGAAACAGAAGCATACATTAATTATATGCAATTCTACTCTTTTAAACTTACAAACATACCCATCCACGAGGCTCACGTCATAGAAATCCTGGGGGTTAGTACCGCTACCAAGGGTGAATTCTGCCAGCGAGACAGGTGGCACGCCGCTTCCAGTGCACATGAGCTTGGCACCGCAGTCACCGGTAGTGCACATTCCGTTGCCCGATGCGTCGAAGTTGCAACCTGTTCGAGCCCAAAACCGACCCGACCAACCGGGTGGGGCTGAGAGTTGGTTTGATGCACCGGGGGCCAGTGAGAAGCCGCCACCGCCAAGAACGGCGCCATTGTTTCCTGCTAATGTGCCGGGCCAAATTGTATAGCTACAAAGGTTTTTTAGGGTGAATACTGTGTCGGCCGATACGCTTGATCCTGCATTTGCGTCAATGTGCATGGGTCAGATTAGTAACTTTAGGCATTCAGAAATCAAATTCCGTTCTTGTAAACTTTTTTCTCCACTTTATTTTGTGTATTTTACTAGTCTTTTTTAAATTTTTGTTAGATTCACGTTTTTTTTTCTAGATTTTCATCCATCTCGACGAGAGAAATAGAAGAAGTAAAAATTATGACCAAAATTTAATTTTTTTTACTAAAGACGAAAAAAAATACCAAATAACTGTCTTTTTTATCTAACCTGTTGTCTAATGAACTTTTTTCAACATAAGTCCACAAGTTTATAATTTTTTGATTCATTTCGTCGAGATAAATGATTAATTCTAAAAACTGTGACAAAAAAAATAAAAATTTACCAAAATAAACAATACCGAAACAAATTCTAGAAAAAAAGTTTGAGGAACGCAGCTTAAGAGAATTTAGGGCCGTTCAGTTATGATTGCTTTAATGTCTTATTGTCATGTTTACTTTTTATGCTGCATCCAGAGAGATAGACACAATTAGCATTGTGTCCGTTCCATGCACAGATAAAAAAGTTAATATTAGTATTTTTTCGGTCATGTGTATTGAACGGACACAACATTAATTGATTAAAAAGATGGTTTATTTTTTGTTCCAGTCACGTTCAATGCACGCTGGTGTTCCCGTTCTACATATTGAAAAACATACGTGTGGTGGAGAATGAGGGGGTATTTCCACTAACAAAAAACACTAAAAACTTAACGCATTTTACTTTCTCATTTTCACTAACAAAAAAAATTCAGCATTTTTCTACTTCCTCCGTCCCCTTTTTATAGTCCAATATTTCATTTTGGGTTGTCCCTTAATAAGTGTCCATTTTGTAAAGTTAGTGGGTAAAAGTTGGTACATTTTTCATTTTGCCCTTGAAAATAGATTCCATTTTGAAAAATTAATGAGGAAAAGTGTAATGATGATGTCTCCATAGATGCTAAGTAGGGAAAATGGAAGTGAAAGTTAATGTGAAAGGTGTAATAATACGCACACACGCACACTATTTTTATAAACAAAAAAATCCATAAATCTAAATTTTTTTTTTTGTCAATCGGTAAAAGCTAGAGATCAATTTATATCAAATATGACATGCACACCATTTCATAAAACATCTAGATCCAAATACAAGATAAGCAAATAAGATTTCGAAGACATAAAATGAAAAAAACAACCCATGGTAGAACACACGCGCGCCATTTCAATCGCAAATTTGATCTCGGAAGAAAAGAATGGTAGATTTTACCTTGGAAGAAAATAGCAAGTGAAACTAGGAGGAGGGAGACTCTCTGCTTAATTTCCATTGTCTTTGCAAGAGAGAGAGATCAGGTGATTGCAGTTGTACATGGGTCGTGGTATTTATAACAAAACGAATTCAAAATGATATGATTATTTTTTTATGAGATTATCTTTTTCACAGAGGTTCCGTGAACTGAAATTTTGCAGCCTCCATTAATGAATTGCCACATCAGACGATAGTGTACTCCCATTAAAAACCCACATGCACCCTTCACATCTGATCGCCTCCTCTCTCTCTTCCCCAAAACGTTGTCTCAATTAGTTCTATTATACAAAATTTTAAAAATTTTAAAAAATGTTTTAAGTTAAAAAATATAAGAAATTATAAAATAAACACTAAAGGAGAAATTTACGGATACACGTGACCGAAAAAACACTATTTTTAATATATGTCTTTTAATGCATAGAATGAGACCAATACTAGCACGCATCAATTATGAGATCGAAAAAATATTAAATTATCTTTTTATCAATTAGCATTGTGCCCATTTGATACACGGGGGCGAAAAAATCAATGTGATTTTTTTAACTCATGCTTATTCGAATGGGCACAAATGCTGGTTTCACCTAATTATGGGTCTAAGACCAAATCCAGCCTCAAACCATGGGGTCTAATTATGTGTCCCCGTTCTCTTGAACTTAATTTAAATTTGAAAATTGTCCTTATTTGAATTTTTTCGCATTTGTTAATTTTGCGCCAAATTTTTGTGGGTTATTGCTTTGTCTAGACGAGAGGAATCGGAACAGTAATTTTTTTTTTTTATACTTTTACCCATGTATTTTGAGAAATAACCACTTTTTAATTTTAACTTTTTGAATTAAAATGTAAAACTTGTTGATTAGTATGAATAAGATGATAATATGACCTACATTTTTTCACAAAAACTTGGTGAAAATGCCCCTTAATGTAGTGAACAAATCAAACTCCTTATACTGACATCAATGTGGTCTATTTGCTAAAGTTGTCTCATTTTTGTAAGGGAATACTCCCCCGTCCCTTTATAGAACAAATCAGATTTTTTTTTTCTAAGCAAAAAGAATTTATTAATCTTTATAAAAAATTACAAAGATTAAAAGGATCAAAGGTACACTGGCAAAAAGCCACCTGAGACCTAAAGGCAAGCAAGCTGCCAGCCAAACACCAAAAACCGAAAACAGCCAAGAACCCTAAAAACCAAAAATAACCAAGAACCAAAACAAGCTTAAAGCCTCCAAATCAGCCAAACAATCAGACGAACACCAAAAACCAAAAACAAGCTTAAAGCCTCCAAATCAGCCAAACAATCAGACGAACACCAAAAACCAAAAACACCGAAAACTAAACACCCGGCACACCCCAAACCCACCTAAAAACTCGAGATTAACAATCCAGAGACAGTGATGCTCCATCCTCCAGGTCGACTTCTTCCTCCGAGACAAACTCTACCTCCAAATCATCTAAAGCATGGATCCTATCTCTTAATTCTTCCTCTTGCATCTCAACAAATTTTTTCAGATTATGATTTCTTCCTCCTCTAATTTCAATACCCATAGCGTGACCTACATCCAATATCTTGCGAGTTTCCTTAAAAAAACAACGAGGAATAAGGGCCTTTTTGTTTCTAAGCTTTAATTTATCAAATTTGGCTCCAATCTCCGCAATAAGTTTTTTCTTTTTAATTTTCCTCACCGATCTTTCTGACTACCTCTCCAATTTGAGAATAGCATTAGAAGACGGTCTAACTCCAGGAATGTTACTAACATTCCAGCTCTTCTCTGCATTTCAACCCCATTGGCAGGGACGGAGCCAGGATTTTACCCTAGCAGTGGCAAAATGCAAAGGATTGGGGGATGCTGCAAAGCGAGGGTGCTTGGCAGCGGTGCCGAGCGGCCGATTTGGCCGTACGTTCATCTCGGTATGGACAGTTCGGATGTAAGCCAAGTACATAAACGGTCGGATGGACCGCTCGACACAGTTGCCAAGCACCCCCGGTTGGCAGTATCCCCGAGTCCGCAAATTAAATGTATATACTAAAAAAAATATGCATGCATTGCAATATGAATAGTCATCGACTCTAGGAAAAAATTAAAATAACATATTAAAAACTATAGTAAATGATATTTGTCGTTTGCACATGGAGTACAAAAAAGATTAATATGGTTTTGGAATACTATTTTGGATCTCATTTCTTCAAAAAATCTAGCAGTGGCAAGTCTATATAAGTTGGGGATAACTTTGTTTTTTTTGCATATAATAATTGTATTTTCTAAAATTCTTGTCGTGGTGGCCGCCCCTACTAGACCCTCCCAACTCCATCCTTGTGTATGCACCTTGACTAATATATCTTTGGGGGACCAAATATGACGTGACAATAATTTAGCAAGGTAGCGCGCCAGAGTTATCAATTTCGATAGGAATCTTCCCTTCTCTGTCCTTGTTTGTTAGATGGGTCTTGAGTCTTGACTTTGCTATAAAAATCTTTCAATCACTAACGACCATGTCACTTGAACTCTATAAAGCAACAAAAACTTGGCAAAGTCACATGTTATTATATCATAGAAATTGAGAAGAGTCTTTCCTCATCTTTCCGTATTGGTTCCATTTGTGTAACAATGTGAGCTTCACTCGTTCAAAAAATCTTACGATCACTCATGGCATATTTCTTTGGATTCCATAGATCCGCAAAGACTTGGAAAATACATATGTAATTATCAGAGAACGGACAAGAATAACATCTCCTCATTTTTCCATCTTTGTTTTGTTTTAGAAAAATTTTGCAACGATTGATTGAGGACCTCATGTTTTATCATTAGGGATTGATGGCGATGTCCTGACCACTCTGTACAACTGCTTGCATGCAAAAACTTGTCAAAGTCAATTCAGTGTCATTATCATAGAATAGAACTCGTTGGAAAAATCTTGCAATCAAACACCATGCATAAAGCAGCACAACTTGGTAACGTCTCTTTGTAGTGGATATTTATTGGTGATTTCGTATCCGTCTCCATCGATTTTAGTGTATAATTTGGAACTTGGCTCATTGAAAAATCTTGCAATGAGTATTTATTCAGTACTACTGACATGGCACGCAGGGGAGGCGAGCTATATTTCTGAAGAGGGGTGAGACTATACATTTTGATAATAAATTTTTTTTTCAATGTAATAGTAGTATTTTTTTAGAATCGTAGGGGGGCGACCGCCCCTACTAGCCCCCCTCTGTCTCCATCCTTGCCCATCGGCCTTACGTGAAGAACTCACCCCAAAAATGGGCTCCTCAACAGGGTTGAGGTCAACAAGAAGTTGGATGTAACGCCCCAATTTTCGGAAATAAAATCGGAGGCATTAAATACTAATTCTTGAAAATTTATTAAATCAAATTTGAAATCTAAAACAGATAATTCATCCTAAGGATTCATCTATTACAAACCATTGGGGAAATACTAAAAATAGTCTTTGTAGTAATAAACTAGACAAAATAACAGAGCCGTCTTCTAAGATTGATACGGATCCCAAGCGTATTCTGGCTCGACTCCCACCTTTGGATTCTCCTCCGCATAAAACTTCTCGCCTTCAGAATTCTGTGTATCTTCTTGATTTTCTGCAAAATCTGGTACGGATGCTAGACAATCCGTACCTGAGTGATAGAGTTCACCCCGTATATAATCCAACCCAACTACCCATCTTACTTTACAATTAGCAAGCAGCAGCATGAATATAGTACGAAAAGTAAATCAGAGATTTTTCACATAAATTGATTTATTACTATCCATTATCCTATTGTGTGATCTAAGATCTCATCCACGAGATCTTTCCTCCCCAACCGCTAGTCATGTTCGGTCCCATGAGATCACTTCCCTTTGTTGCCATAGATACACCTAAGTTATATACCGAGTGTGCACCCCAATAACTACAACAAGGGGTAAGCTTATCATGCCTGAATCATGACTAGGGTTCGCCTATCTTATACATTGCTTCACAACCACTTCACAATCATCACTGGACTCCCGACAATCTATCAATTCATCACTGGACTCCCGCCAGTTTCAATCTCATCACAAATCTCATTACATCTCAAAATCACGCCGGCCTGCAATCTAAAATAAACTTTCCATTTTATCCATTACCTAGCATCGTCTAGGTGAATTCTTGTCTCTAGGGTCCAATTTAGCATTCAAATCAAGTATCGACACAATATTAATCACAATAATAAATAAAAACGAATAACAAGTGGATTAAAACGAATATTAGGCAAATGCAATCACATAACTTTTTATGACTGGGCCGCTACCCTTAATCTTGTATGGCCACAATATCAATAATAAGGTAAGAACTTTTATAAAAGATTTTAAATTAATTTTCTAATCTCTTATTAATTATTTTAAGAAATTAGATTGATTAAGAAACTAATTAAATACAATAATTAGGTAAAAATATTAGAATAATTATTATGATCTTAGTAAGAGTCCTAAAGGTCCTATGTATCATGTTTGAGTGTCAAAAGTTGGGTTCGGAGGGTCGCGGAATTATTTTAGGGAAAGGTATTAATAAAATTGGCCGAAAGTGAAATGATAGATAATAAATAAAATATATTGAAGTTAGTAAAATTTCACCCTTGGAATGTAAGGAATCTAAAAAAAATAACTCGGGCATTAATAACACGGTTTATGATGTCGTAAAGTATTTTTTTTGGAAACAATGTGAAAATAATAATAAATATTTAATTAAATAAAAAAATATGATTTTAACAAGATATCATCTTTGAGATGCAAGAAGTTTAGGAAAAATAGTTTGGGTGTTAAAAATATTATTCGGAAGGTCGCAAAGATTTTTCGTTTGTAAACTTTGATTGAAAACAAGAAAGAAATTTAATAAATAGATAATAAAATAATAAAAATATGAAATTAATAAGTTATGATCCTTGAAGTGTGAAAAGTCTAAGAAAAATAGTTCGGGGGTCAAAAACGGTGTTCGGGATATCGCAAAACGCTTTCGAACCAAAACAACACCTGCCGCAAGGTCTAACTGCCTTGACCTTGCAGCCACAAACTCCGATCTCTGGTGCATGCGGCTGGAGCAACCCGCAGGTTGCGGCCGCCAGGTTCATTCCATATTCAATTTTTTTTGGTTTTTCAACGTGGTTTTCGATGCATGGGGCCAATTGGGGCATGAGGTTAAACATATAAACACAATATATACTCAGAGAAGTGGTTGAGAGGGATTATAATACCTTGAATTGGATCGGATTGATTTAAAAACGAATCCTGAATTTTGGGGAAGAAGACTCCGGGTTCTTTGATCGGGAAACTTCAGGACCAAATAAGACGACGTTTGGTGATGCTAGGAATTGTAGAAAGGGATTGGAATGATCGGATCGGGTTCCGGTTGGGTCTTGGTACAAAACCCACTTTTCTCTCTCTAAAACTCCATGGATTGGAACTTGGTTTTCTCCGGTTTTTCTCTTCTATTCTGGTCGGAGGAGTGGGGAAAATATCATGCTGTGCTAGCTCGTGGGTTAATTGGGTGGGGTATTTATAGGTGAATTTTGGAGTAGGAGGATAAGATTGAATTTAATGGGATTGGGTTCATGAGATTTAGAATGGACGAATTGGGCTTGATTTTAGGGTCAGGGAGGAAGTAGAGACTGAGTAGGAGAGGGAGAGATAGGAGGAGTGTGCATGCATGCAAGTATTTGTATACAAAATGGACAAAAAAAAAAAAAAAAGATAACTAAGATTATGTTTGTTTATATCTACTAAGGAAAAGAATTTTATTATTACGAATAATACTTTTTAATGATTTTATTAATGATAAAAATTTTCGGGTTGTTATGTTGGATGCCCTCAACTGCCTCATCATTAGCCACTGCGCCATCTTCAAAACAATGAAGATTATCCCCAGCAACATTTGCTCCAACATCACTATCCTTTACAATAAAATACGCCCTCCTCACTACGCGGAAAATTCCAAAGATTCAGATTCGACCACAAACAGATTATCCCCAACAAGACTAGCCCCATAAAGCCTAGAATCAGCCCCACCACTTAATGAAACGCACTGGGATCCACTTCCTTGGGCTGCGTTCAGTTCCGCATCCGAAGAGTAGCCACCTCATCATTCTCGTTATCCCCGTCCTTTAGAATAGGGACCATACCATTATCCTCCTCGCCCTTCTTTAGAATAGGGACCAACCCCAATTTGTTTTATTTAATATATATTTGTGAGATAGCAGAATTTGTACCTATATAAGATAAGTTGATAGAAAATAGATTATAAAGGTGATTTGAACCAAGGTTCTAAATACCGTAACGGGGCATGGTACTGGTTTTGCTACTAATACGGTACGTACCGTTACTTGAATAATATCGTGTGTCATTTCGGATTCCTAAACTTCATTTGTATATCTAGTTATAGATTCTTCCCCCATTGTCCACCATGCAAGTTGTTTCCTTTGCTTCCTGGAGATGTTTAGGAAATTGGGAGGTCCTACGCATGCATTATTTGGGCGAAGCTTACCAAATGTCAAGAAGCAGAGGATTAGCCTAGATAAAACGTTACAAAAAGAGAGAAAAAAACTAGAGGATCATCTTGAGGGAATCGGAGGTGCTGTAGTGCATTCCGGTGTAATATATGTGTAGTGTGAAATACGGATTGTTGAGAGGGAGATAGTGAGAGGACAGAGAGTGAGAGTGACATGAAGAGAGAGATGAGGCATTAAATGTGCGCATGATGGGAAAGAAGGGCGCACTCGTAGGTATTTTCTTGGTAAGAACGTAGTCCGCTATTGACTTATTTAAAAAAAAATATCAAGAACTATGAAATTGAAAATCGAGACCGGTCTAACATTTTCTCTAGAATAATCCCTATTGGAAACCCCTCCACTGCAATGCTTATATTCTCAAACAGTGTGCTGAATCACTGGTTTTGTAACTTTACTCTTTGGACTAGTACTAGGGAGCACATTTAGACCAGTAATAGAGAGGCGTCGGATTCTGTCCAGCCTGTCAGGACCAATTTGGTCCAATTTTTATGCATCTCGGCCCAAATTTTGGTGATTTGTTTTTTTTTTTTTTTTTTTATAATTGAACTGTGATGAACAAACAGAGCATACAATGACTGCATCACATGATGTGCTTCAAAATTGTAATGTAGTTTCATAGCAAGGTCAACTTAAACTATGAGCATATATCAATTTTTAGCACAACAGCACTAATCACAACCACCACCCAAATTAGAATTATACTAACAGAAAATCGTAACTATCGTTTCTTAGATTGTTCGAGAAAATATATGAAATATGGTAGAATAATAATTCTAAATAATAATCATTGATCAAATTCAACAATATAAATAAATAGAGAAATAAAAGAATAGAATAGCCTGTGAGTGGTCGAGGCACGTGATAACGCTCTCCTGATGAACGATATACCCCCTCCTGCACGGGGTTGAATGGTACTCCTTCTCCAAGATACATTAATCTTCAAGTTTCCTTCTGTGCAGTGAAGTAGAGTGACAAATAATTAGTTTGCGGATTCCGTTATTCGTAGTTTAGGCCTTGTTCTCTTTAGTTTTTTTTTGGGCATTTTGCACTTACTAAAAAATATCTGTATTTTTTTTGTTTTGCGCAAAACTTTTTTGAATTATTGATTCGTCTTGATGAGAGAAATCAGAAAACCAAAAATTTTGTACTTTTTCACAAATATTTTTGGATATATCCAAGATAAAGCCCCAAATTAAAGCCAATTTTTTGGACTTTATCTTCAATATTTTCAAATATATTTGTGTAAAAGTAGAACATTTTTAATTTCCGATTTCTCTTGTTGAGATGAATCGATAATTAGTAAAAGTTTGGCGCAAAACTAAAAAAATGTAATTTTTTTAATAAGTACAAAACTCCCTAAAGCTCAAAAAACTAAAGAGAACAAAGCCTAAATCATCGTCAATAAGTCACAAAATATAGAAACCCTTAACAAAAATCACAACATAAGATTGAGACGGATATGTGTGTGTGTGCGCGCGCCCGCGCATGCATCCACTCTTTTATTGTGGAATTGCATTCATAAAGTTGTAACGACCCTAATTTTTCTTTCAATAAAAGTATAAGTTTAATAAAAATTTCTTTTACTCGATTATGTATTTATTTATTATTTGAGTGTTGATTTTATTTGTCAATTTGTAGTTAATAAATTTAGATTTGGTTGCCTTAATTATTAATCATACGCATACTTGCCGAGAGAGGGAGATTGCCGAAGTTGGAGTGTGGGAGAAGTTAGGATTTTTTTATCCAATTTCCCATCAGTCAGAAACTAGGCTGACACCCTAATATATATAGCTACAGTGAGAACATATAGCTACAGTGAGAATGTGCACGAGAGAGAGTTAATGCTGAGAGAAGAGAGTGAGATGGGATTTCGGCCGGATTTCACTCCAGTACCATCATATCCTCCTAATCAGCCTTTTGAGACTAGCCTTGTCAGAGAGAGAGAGAGAGAGAGAGAGTTAGAGTACCGAAGAAGAAAGAGGGGAAGAGGTTGGAACTCCTATCTAAGCACCCATCAGTCAGGCCTATGACAACCTATTATATATATAGCTACTTAGAAAGTATAGTAGAGAGAGAGATTTATTTTGGACTGTCCAGATTAGTTTATATACGGTCTTTGATTCCCCGATGATGATTAACGGTCGAGAACATTCAAGATGGTTAATGTGTTTGAGCTCCGAGCTTTCCAAAAACTCTTTAGAACCATTGTCGAACCTATTTTAAACCTTTCGAGCCAGAACCAAATGGCCTCAGCAAAACCCTACTAGCATACGCCGGTACTGCGCTGGCGTGCGCTGGTAAATTGCCACGTGTCAGTCATCGAGCATCAAACCATGTTCCATTGGCGCACACCAGTCCTCAACTGGTGCACGCCACTCAAAGTCAGTCAAATCACCACTATTCAACCACGTGCACAAGACTATTGTACCACTCAGTACACTGTTTGATCGGCTGAGAAGTGATTTCGGGCAGAGGATGTTCCCCCACTCTCATACACATCTCCCATCACCCTTTCCTCTCATTAAAGAGAAGGAAGCCTTCCCTCCAAACCCAACCAGTCCCAACTAAGCTGGTTACCAGCCCCCCTCTCCTCTATATATACTCTCTCTCTCACTCTTGCAAAAAGTTCACCAAGTTACACTGGGCTTAACGGACAACTGGCGCACGGTCACTCCTGACCTGCGTGCGCCACTGATTCAAGCTCCAGTGGCTGGCCCTTGCTTCTCAGCTTAGTTCTGGCCTTTGTTTGATTCCCCACACTGTTTATGGGGTTTTTAGTCCATTTATTTCTGATTGATGTAATGCTGTAACCTGTAACTATATATAGCCTGTGATATTCAACCGCCAGAGGGTTGATGGTGTGCAATCGTCCATTCCAGAGCCCAGAGGGTTGAGTTCGTGGTCGTGAGTTTGGGCCTACCGCACACGCCATCTAGTCGGGCGACGCAGTGATCTTTGTATGCAGTGGCATGGCCATTGCATACAAGTTTACTCCTGCGTGCATCATTCAGGGTCAGCGTGTCCTAGTTTGTTCAAAATGCTCACAGAAGCGCTTGTTCTCAATCTATTATCGTTGCTCATAGCTCATACATCACATTTTGCCATGTAAATACAACTTGTCATTTGTTAATCCCTATTAACTGTTCCCCAGCCCTAACTGGCTAAAAGATGATCAATGAGAGAAAAATGCAAACGTTTTATAAAATGCCTTAGTAGAGACCGATCTCCGGATTGGGCGAGAGGGGTGCCATAAAACCCTTCCCCTCTCGTAACCTGGCTCCCCAACCTCAGATATCGAAGGTGACGACGGTCCGGTCTACAAGCCTTTTTCAAATCAAACAAACGTGAACAAAAACGTTTTCAAATCGGTTTCTTGGGTGCTTTCCGCAAAACCCGGGTGGCGACTCTCTCAAAACAGCATTTCGTCATGCTTTCAAACAAAATGGCGCAAACCGAACTTTTCGCAAACCAAAAATGCAAGATTTTTAGGGGCGTGTTCCCACACTACTTAGAAAGTATAGTAGAGAGAAAGAGATTTATTGAGAGAATAGAGGGAGAAAGAGATAAGATTATCCAGTAGATATTCGCTCCCACTTGCGTCATCATACTACTCTACTAGACCTATTAGGAGTAGCCTTCCAGGGCTAGAAATTTAAGTCTTAAGAGAGTGGGAGTGTGTGTGCCATGAAGAGCGAAAGAGAAATTTTAGCATGTGTAAACCTGAGAGACCGGAACGGCGGAACCAGAGTTTGGGTGTGTGTGAGTAAACCTGGGAGACCGGAACGGCAGAACCAGTGTTTGGGAATGTGTGAGTAAACCTGGGAGACCGAAACGGCGGAACCAGAGTTTGTAATTGCATGGGTGACCGTCATTCTGAAAGAGGGAGTAAACGGAACCAGTGCTAAAGGAAAAGAGTTGATAAAAAATGAAATTTACGTTTTGACACGAAGTATGTTACACTATTCTGAACTCGACACTCGACACTTTTACTTGTAAGATATCTCTGTTTGTTGAGTTGTTAAGTTCTGTTTGATGCATTGTAAAATAGATAATTTTGCTAAAGTATGGGACATAGGGCTAGGAGTTATCTATTGAGCTTAAAAGCTCACGGTGTTACTTTTGTAACCCTGTCATTTATGCCAGACTTAGAAGGCGAACAGGAGGCATACTACAATCTGGAGCAGTACGGAGCTGAGCAAAATAATGTTGAGGAGGACAACCACCAAGAGGAGTAGAATTTCCATAGTACCCCTCCCTATGCTTAAATAAATGTAGTCTAATTTGAGAATAATTTGTGATGTAATGACTTATTATTTCACTTTTAAATTATTAAATGTTTAGTTTGAATAAAAATAGTTATATTTAATGTTCCCAAAATTTGGGGCGTTACAAAAGTATATATCAATATTACAAATATTACATTTATGATTCTTGTTTACGTGCATCCACTCTTTTATTGTGGACAAAATGTGATCAAATAGTCCGCCCCGGTACATGTAAAAGTACTCGACGCATCGTCGTAAGCGTAGCTATAGGCGTCAGAGCAAGCTTGCTTGAACAACTCTGAGTATTGTGTTGGTGGACAGGTCGCTGGCATCGAGTAATTTCCGGTGCAACAATATTGCGGCGTATTAAAAGCTTCGCACGCGACCACAGAACCAGCACTGGTCACTTGCAATTCCGGTGGGTAAATTGCGTTTAAGTCAGCAATGCAGCCAGCATACTGGCAATCGCCGGTGCCGCCAGAGGCCTGTAGTCCTATGCCGACGTTGTACCTGTTGGTAAATCAGACACTAGTACATAATTCATAGTTTATGAGTCGTAAATCAAAATTGGTTAAACACAAGAATTCCAAATTTTTGTTCTTTCATGTTTCCCATGGAAGAAAAATGTGTGAGAGAAAGTGCGTGTGTGTTTAAGATGTTAGCGAGTTAAATTACTGCAAGGAATATCAATGCAGCTCCAATATCAACTTGAACTCGAGGATGGTGTCTCTCTCTCTTCGGAACTGTAATTTCATAGATTGACGGTTTTGGTTGTCGGTTTTGTATCTCTCGGTTTGCCGTTTCGATTTAGGGTTGTTTTCTTTTAGTTTGTGGCTATTTTGGTGTTGGGTTGTTTGCGGCTTTCGTGATTCTTGCGGTGTTTTGGGTTGGCTTCTTGCTTTCCTTTGGGTGTGGTTCTCGGGTGACTTTTGCCGGTGTATCCATGATCTTATTAATTTTTGTAATCATTTTTAAACATTAATAAAAGCTTCTTTTTGCAGATTTAAAAAAAAAAAATCAACGTGAACTCAAGAAATCACACCACAATATTATTCCACATGGCCGCTGACAAGTGACAAACCTACCCAGTTTGAGAGAAGTCTAACCAAGATTTCATCAAATAATAATTATTTTTCGGAACTTATCGAATGATGAAGTTGGTTGCTCCAATATTTGATGGAGGACATGTTGAGAAAAGTAGCTTTTCGTTAAAAGGCAATGTACAGGCACGGAACCAGAATTTTCTATACGAGGGGGCCGGTCACAACATGAACAATAAAAATTTTGAAATTTCAATGTTCAAAAATATAAAATATCTGAATGACAAAATAATACCTATTACATGTTGGAGAAGGGGAAAATCTTTCCATATTATATGTGATTCTATGATTCTAATCACAGATTAGCAACCAATATTGAGGTGATTTGTTGCTTAACTGGTGACTGAAGTTATGGGATTGTATCCTTTATTGATCACATGTCATGTGTATTTATATTTAGGGTGTTGTACTACAACAACCCATGAATAAGAATTCTCTTACCTTCTCCCGTGGATGTAAGTCACAATCTGTGGCTGAACCATGTGAATTACTTCTTCTTTTTCCGTTTCTTCAGACACAATATCTAGGAGAACTTTACAAACAAAAAACAGGTGATCTCTACAAACCCAAAACAACTAAATTATCAATTCACTTGTAATAAAAGATCCTGGGCTGGTAAGCCAAGACACCGCGTGAATTTACGTTAATACCCCCTGAGATTTGGCTTTGTGTTTATTTCTGTAGGTGTTTGAGTACGGGTAGGTTCGGTATTTTACGTTTGCCATTGTTTGTGTTTGGATCATCGGTTCTCCGGCTTTCACTCATTCGTGTTTTGGTTAGGGCTAGGTGCTCCGAAGCGTTGGATCGTGAGAGAGGTGACAGAGGCATGGTTGGTTGCCCGGTTTTCATGGCTGAGATCGGTACTGTGCTTGCTGATTTCGTGGAATTATTGTACGCTAATATTCTTGCAAACGCTTGGTCCTCCGGTTTTGCCGCTTCAAGCTCGTACTGTTTTCTTTTGTTCCGCCGAAGTTTTGTACTTGCTGCGCTCGGCGCCGTTTCTGAACGAGAGGCAAGCTTCTTTGTTGGTACTTTGGTTCTTTAATGCGCCGAATTTCTGTACCAGTGGAGCCGATGGTCTGCGTTTTTAAAAGAGGAGGGAGATCAGTTGTTGGTTCACCGCATTCCGGTGGTGCTGCAATCGAAGAGGAGGCGTCAGAAGAGGTAAATTATTGATTTATTTTCAGCTGTGATTAATTCGGTTCTCATTGGATTCCATGATTTAGGGCAAAGAAATTTTCCAGCCGATATTTTTTGACAGATTTAGTGATTCGCTTGAATGGGAGTGATATAGCTCCCAGTGATTTAGGGAAAATAGTTTGGATGGCTATATTTGTTGGACGTTTTGCTATTGTGCTCACCATATATCAGTCGTATTTGATGTAGTTCTTGGAATTGCCCATAAAGGTTTCGCACGTTTGGTATGGCTGTAAGCTTTGAAGATGCTTTGGCATGTACTTGCCCGCGCTTTGTCGAAGTTTTGCGAGTGCGTCGTTATAAGCTTGGAATTGAACGTGGAGCAGTGTACTAGCTGAAGACCTCGGGTGACACAGTAGTAAGGGTTGGAGAGTCGGTGTCCCGAAGCCCACAGAACTTAAAGTACACTGCGGATGTGGCTTTCATAAAGAAGTATTCGGTTTTGTTCGAGCTTGGTGAGCGGTTCCAGTGGGAAAAAGCTAGAGAGTTTGAAGACTGGTTGGCTTCCATTGTCAATGCAAGGCCAAAGTTCATTCAACCTTTTTACCGTTCGGTCAATGCTTTACCCGCTCTTGTTACTTCCCCTCGCGGTATTGGTAATTAAGAATTCCTGTTGAAAACATGCACCCCATTGCAGTGTCGTTTGTTAGTATTTACAATTAGTAGCTAAAATTTGTTCAACCTCGTGTTTTTGCAGATCACCACTACTGTTGGTTTGTTGACATTGTCCAAGTCAGAAATCATATGACAGTGGTAAGATTTTAAATATCATTTCAATAGAAGATTTGAGAGGTTGCTTAAGAGCTAGATATTTCCGCTTTCTACATGCGCGCTTAAAGTTTAGCTGAGTTATTTGTTTAAATTCAGAGTATACCGGAAGAGTTCGTGCCATATGTCTTTGCGCCACCAGCAGCTGTGGTTATAATCCACAGCGGTGCTCGATACTTCTATGTGAAGCTGAAGAATGACGAATTGACTGTAGGATGGGATCATGTTGCTCTTAGTCACAACCTTGGAAGGAATTATATTCTTATGTTTGGGTTAGTTGGGCACCTACAGTTTGATCTATTTGTGTTTGATGAGGAAGGGTGCGAGGTTAGCTACGATTGGTCTACCACTCTACCAATTCATCAAGCGAATGCTCCAATTGGCTGGGATGCAGAGTTGGCTATGTGTAATGCTAATGGCTGTAAGCATTTAGTCACTACTGTATTTGTTATTTCGAATAATCCAAAACAGTTGTTAATACTTTGTGTGACTTTCTGCAGCTGTGGCTTTAACTGCTTGTCCGCCAAGCAGTTTTAGGGCTTCCAGGCATGCATTGCGGTGCAATTTACTTTTGTCATCTTCTCATCTTGAGAGGCTGGTTAGGTTTTATTATGCGATCACCTCTGAAAATTCTATAAGAATATAAATAGTTTAGAATGTATGCGTGTATTAAAAGAACTTTTTGTTTGCCTTTTAGGAGCTGCCCATGCGATTCCAATTGTTTTGCGAAGCTCATGGCTATGAATACTTTAGATTGGTGTCGAGAGGAAGAAGTTGGCTTGTGCGGTATGTTGCTGGGCACTTTGTTGGATATGGCTGGAAATTATTCGTTGACGAACACAAGCTTGAGAGCTGTGACATGTTGGTGCTGAGTCCTGATATCAACCTCCAATTGCATACCATGGTTTTCAGTGTGAATGATTGTGAGCGTATCTATTGGTGGTACTAATGCTAATTTCCCCTACTCCCTGTTTTGGCAGCTGGATTGTATTTAGACCTGAATAGGCTAATTTAGTGGAACTCTAGGACGAACTATATAGGGAAGATGGGCCTGTATGCTGTTCATTTGTAAGCATAAGTTTCAATTAAAAAGGTTCAATGTTCTGGTTTACCTTCATTAAGCAGAGTTCCTTGTTTTAGTTGAACTGGATGCGCTTTTGTATTGGGATAGAATGGTTTATTTTATGGACTGTGTTAGCCAAAGCCATTTTTCCCCTACTGTTACATTGTTGGGATTGTGTTTCAGATTTGCAAGACTCCAAAAAATATTCGTGTTTTGAGACTTGCTTTTGTACATCTGCGCTTTGAAGATTGCCATATTTATCCTAATATCTGGAAATGTACTAAATGTTTGACCTTCTTAGAGCCTCACAACAGTTACAGAATGAGAGTGTTGTCCAGCATTTACTGCACAAGCAGATACATACGTATTTGCTATACTAGCAGATACATATGATTATTACATATACGTATTTCAATACCTCTAACATGAAATATTTTTAGTAGAGGAATAAAGGGAGGGGGGAAATGAAAGAAGAATGCAAATGAAGACTATGAAGCATTTACACAAATGCAAATGAATCACCCCCATTTGGTGCAAGTTTTAATGAGAGATACAACAACTCTTTTCAATCTTCCGTGTCATTCTTGATGCAACTTGCAATGGTTTTGTTGTAGACATACTAACAACCCGATTAATACGATCAGAGGTAAATAAACGAATGATTGTAACAACAGATGAAAGAAAATTCACTTCAGTGGTTAAGCAACACTTGAACGAATTTACCAGAAATCAATGGCTTTCTGGTCATGTCAACGTCCTTTTGGGTTCATTATCTGTGAGGAAACAGCACTAGGTGTCAATCCATCTGAATCGTGTGGCTCGTGGTATCGTTGCAGCAGCACAGGAAGCTACGCCTCCTCAGCAGACTCCGCAAAGACTAACACCACAGGAAGCTACGCCGCCTCCCTCGCTTCAAACCTTTGCCGCCACTTTTCATTTGCTGAGATCAAGGCTGCCACCAACAGTTTTGACGAGGCGCTATTTGTTGGGGTCGGAGGTTTTGGCAAAGTTTACAATTTTTACTTCAATTCACAATCTGCATACAGTATAGGTTAAAACATTCATATGCATTTATTTAAATGGAGGCCAAACAAACAGAGAAACTATGACCTGCATGGAAAAGTTAAATGTCATAAATCCTACGACAGACAGGCTTCAGACCATAGTAAGCAGCACCAACACGAATCCCAGCAAAGCCAGCCTTCAAAATTCGAACAGTAGCTCAAACATCATAATTTTACATGGAAAAGACAAGTATTTCAGCATTGTTCGGAAAACTTGAAAATGCAGATAGTATAATTTAAAAGACAAAGAAACCAACTCTTCCGATACGAGGACTCACCTCTGTAATGGGAGTTTCACATACTAACCTTGTAAGCCCCCTGATATTCGCCAACCTGCACATGTAAAAATGAAAAAATTAAGCATGATTAAACCCCCATAGGAACAAACAAACCACGAAACACAAAAACATGCCTCGAATCATTTACATGTATGGCGTCTTCAACCAAGAAGTTGAAATTTTAGCGATCGCTACCATGACACTACGATCAGGAGGTCATTACCTTAAATTCCCCCTCGATGTGGAACACCACCACCATCTGATGTTAGCGCCACCACATCATGTTTTTGGTCTGTTTTCCTTTCTTCCCAGCTTTTCCATTTTTGCTTAACCCTTGTAGACGACAAGCTTATATGTCCTCCATTAAAAAGGGGAATTTCATGGTATCCAATTCCCACAAACCAGCATTAGATACAGAATTAGAGAAGAGTCATTAGAGATTTTAGGCTCTTGATGCTTTCCAGCCCACATCGACTGAGAGAGATTGGTAAATGGCACGACCATATCAATATTGACAAACTACTACACTTTCAATACACCTCAAGGGATCGTGGATTCACAAAACAAATGCGGAGAGATAAATTTGAATGTTCTTATGGCCCAAAATTGAAAAGCTCGGACCGGAGATTCAATGGGAAGTTTGTACCTGCTGTGGAAATCACTGAAAATTAGAGAAATGGTCCATTGAATGAAAATATACAAAAACAAAGACGAACATACCAAATGGAGATTCAAGAAGAGTTTTTCTACGTCAGGAAAACCTTTCGTCCTAATTTTTCTCATCAATTAAACCACCACATAGCATATAATTTTTCGAGCAAAAAGAAGTCCAAATTGAGCTCAACTCTCAGATCTGCATTTTTAAAAACAGGTATTTATTTTAATTTTAAGAAATAGATCATTCTTTTATGCTAAGTTATCTCTAATGCCCATAATGAACCAAAACTTCATCACTTCTTTTGGATTTTATTTTTATGCATTCCATGGGTTCAATGTAACTGGAACAAATTTAGTTGCAATGTAACTGATAGAGAATTATCCTAACCAAGGACAGAATGGTCAATACCAGTAGGAACTGTTTTAGCACTTGTGCAGCAGGGGATAAAATCCTTTCTTTCTTTGAAAACACGCGGGCCTGACAGTACCCAACATGAGTACCAGGAATCCTGGTCTTCCAGCGGCGATGCTTATAATGTCGTCCTTTTTATTTTGCTTATGATCACTATCTTTCTCTTGGGTGGTATATTTTGTTTTCTCATCAACACACTGCGGCAGCCATACCTCAAAATGCCAAATGGAAGTTGTGTGTATTTATTCAGCTTTCCCCACTGAAACCACTGCTATAGCCAGGATTTGAAGCTTTAAAACAATAGGAGGATTTGTCATTGCTTAATTAGTGCTTTCATTAGGCCTACAAGAAAGAAGGTGCGTGATTTCCTATCTTTTGGGTTTCCTGGTTATGCGACTGAATAATTTCTTCAATCTATAGTATTCATGGCTTCTCTTTTAAGGTGAGAAAATTATATGTTTAGCTCACAATTGTCACTTCATATGATGAACATAGTGCATTAATCACCATGCTACCACAGTTGAATTCAAAAACTACCAACAATTGACTTCCTGGTTGTTTTCAAAAGAAAATAGATTGCACTCCTTATTAATATCTAATAATGCCCTTTTTTAGGGAGCTTTACCTGGAAAGTTTTAAAAAATGAAGGCACATTCATGGCCACTACTGCAAAATAATCTTCAACAGCCAGAGGAATCACATGCATCCCCTGTTCCTGATACGCTGGACAACCAAACACCAGGCTCGGAACCTTCTGTTAACAATGATGAAAATAACCAGAATTACGAATGGCTTAGAGATGAAGTCATTGAATTGGTTCGGATTCTAAAATCTACAGCTATTGGTAATAGATTACTGACAGATGCATTAGAACAAAACACAACATTGACTCTTTTGCGACAATGCAATCAAATGGTTCAGAGTGAAATTGATGAAGCAAGAGAAGGGCATGCAGCACGATTTGAAAGGATTTCGCCCCAACATTCAGGAAATAATGAAACTGAATTTGGAGATACTGGAAGTGCTTCTACATGATATCATTAGTGTAACTGTTTTGCATGGTACTTAGTAGATTACCTGAAGCATATGGATTTACTGTATTTTGGCTTCATCTTTTGAGATAATGTGGTTGCATTCCACTTAGAATGAATATTGTGATTACATGTGGTAAACTTTATGCATATTTTTGGACATCTTCATGGGGTGCACGTAAGCTTATGTGTATTTGTATCGTAAGATTTGTTTATCTGTGATAAGATTAAATGATTCCTCTCTTATTATTGCCATATTGATAACTTGAAGTTGTAATCGCACCTTGTGTTCTTCTAAACATATAGAGGTGCTTTAAGTTTGCTATGGCTATGAGTATTCAACATCAATTGGCTTCTACCTGTCACAATTTTGTGCGTATCCTGCGCGTTCGAAATGAATACTATCTTATCAACGAGAGGAATAAGGGTGTAAAAGTGGGACAGGCAGTACATGAGCATTCTGGTATACGGTATTCTGCTGATTTGACTTTCATCAAGAAGTACTCAAGTCTGTTTGCACTTGGAGAAGTATTTCAGTGGAACAACTCTGCAAACTTTTACGACTGGCTGCGATCAATCTTGATTGCTAACCCGATGTTCATTGAGCCACATCTCCGGTCCTTGAATGCTTTGTTTACTGCTCCAAATGCTGATGTCAATTTAGCTCGTAAGTTTTACACAGCAGAATTCTAAATTTCAGAGCATAGAACTTTATGTTTATATCATCCACTATGTTAACAACTGAACTAATGTTCTATGTCTCTGCTATATAGTGCACCAACCCTCTTGGTTCATTTCCTACATCACTCATATCCATACCCACATGAAAGTGGTAAGATTTATTTTGTTCTTTATAGTGTGATTGCACGTATAGAATCCCCAAAATATTCATGATTAATTTGCATTATGCAGAAAATACCAAATGATGTGATGCCATTTCTTTGTTCACCACGACAAGCAGTTGCTGTTGTTTACAGTGGCAATAGACGTTGGTTTGTCAAGCTTAAAAATGGCAATTTAAGGGAAGGATGGTATGATATTGTGCGAGAACATGACATGCGTGAGGACTATGTACTGTTGTTTGCCTGTGTCGGTCATCTTCAGTTTGATCTTTTTGTGTTTGATGAACATGGCTGTGAGGTCAATTATGACTGGTCTACCATTCTTCCAATTGAACAACCAAATGCTCCACTTAATTGGGATAGTGAACAAGAACTTTGCGATGCAAATGGATGTAAGATTGTTTAGATTACAATTTGATTGCTTATAACATATCATTATTTAAAGAAATTAACAGTATGGTTTACATTTGGTGAAGCTATTATGCGCACTGCTTGTCCTCCGCGTAGTTTCCGAGCTTGTAGACATGATCTAAGGTGTTATGTACTCCTTACAATTGACGACCTGCAGAAATTGGTAAGAAATATAGATTTAATATATTCTGATCTTTATGTGATCAATTATCAATACTTAAGGTTTGTATTTTTCTTGACTCAGAAAATGCCTGATCACTTCAAGAATTCGTTCCAAGTACATGGCCGTGAAGAATTTACACTGGTGTGCAAAAACAGAAAATGGGTTGTTCAATATGTAGATGGCTTTATCACCGGTGATGGATGGACTCAGTTTCTACAGGCACATCTTATGATTGCTGGTGATATTTTGGTGCTTGCTCCAGATATGTATCTGCACTTACACACCATGGCATTTGGCTGGAATGATTGTGAGCGTATCTGCAATTGGTTTTGATACACATATCAACCAGCTACAAAGGAATGCGTTAGCTTATTTTGGACGGTGTATTTATCATCTACAATATCTCTTGAATGTCTGCAAGACTTTTTGGACTTACTAGCAAATATGACTTCCTTGTATACTTTTGTGTTAGTTAGCTTATGAATCTGCCATGCTGTGGCCAATGATGTTCAATGTACTTTATGCTAATGTTTGATGCTTTATTTCATTTCTGCTATGACAAATGCTTGTAACACTGCCAAACTTAATATTTTGTTGGCAATGATAATCAATGTACTTAATCCTAATGGCTGATGCTCTATCTCCTCTCTGCTGTGAGAAGCTTAGAGATTTGGATGTAAATGTATGTGCATATAGACAATACTGATGGTCTGCAATACTTGTAATGCAGAGCTCACCATTTTTCCTCTAGGGCTTAATCTTAGGTTCAGATCAAATAACCATACTGTCACATTGTATGGTCATTAGGAGTTTGGCTTAAACATAAAAATAGCTGTGTTACTGGTGAAACATGGACTCATCTTCTTTAAGTATATGTTATGAGCCGTGGTGATATTTTGGTGCTTACTCCAAATGTATGTACGCATGTACACAACATGATATTTGGTTGGGATAACTGTAAGCATATCTCCAATTTCTATTGCTGTAAACTTGAAACAGCTACAAAGGAATGCATAAACTTTTCTGGGGAATCTGTTGGCCATCTAAAGTATCTCTCTAATGTCTGTAAAGCATTTGGAACTTATTAGTACATAAGATAGATTTGACACAACCAAAGCAGATATGCTTGTTTGGTACTGTTAGCAGTGCCACTTCAACAGTTATTTGAGTAAATGCTTAAGAACCTAGGAATGCAGTGAGCGGCTGAATCTGCTCAAATCATGACTGACATAGTAGATTTCATTACTGAATCTCCTCAAATCAAGGATAATGTACTATCCCAAAAATTTAAATATGAAGAAGGTCAACTCAGAATGAAGTCAGCTAACTGAATCTGCACATGTAGCAGCAACAGTGATAGCAGTACACATAAACGGCTGCATTTAATGTAGACCTGAGCAAACTATAGCTTTTTTGCATGAGCATTAATTGTAAGACTCAACTATTCAAATCGTTGAACATTCCATTGGTCCCACAGCCAAATACAAGTTACCATTTGCTTGTTATTATTATTTGGAATCTATAAATACTTTCAGTCAGCATCCTTCTGACTACGGTGTACAAAGTGTAGAGCTGAAGGTAATGAATAAATGCATATAATCTATGATATAAATACATAGTTCAATAAGTAGAATCTAACATATGTATTGTAAAGGTGTTCATATTTTAAATACTTCCAGTTTTAACAGACATTGAGTTGCAGAGGAGGTCTGCTCAACTGTTTCTGCAGCTTCTGTTATTCCTAAGGTTTCTACAGGTTAGTGCTTCACCAAAACACCTTTAGAAAGTATGCCTTATATTCTATCCTGAAAAAATCATGTGAAATTGGTTCGCCTTTGCTGTGCTTATATCTTGTTCCTCATAAATGCATAACAACGCTGCTAACGTTTATAAGGTAGTATGCTTCATTCATTGACATAGAATCCGTTTCTTAATCTACACATTACAATTATTAGCAGAAGTAAATATTCTACACATATGAAAACACCTTGTTTGACTCTACATCAATATGGAGCCAGGAAAAAGGACACGCACACCATACTCTGATTTAAGCCAAGAAGAAAAAGAAAATAGGAATTTACAGCGAAAAAAAAGAAGGACCACACAACCATCTTACTCTGAATTGCCACAAGAAAAGAAAGACCAGCTTAATGCACGAAAGAGAGAATTGCGCAGACTCAAAAAAGAAAAGAAAAGCATACCATTGCCAATCAATATTCCCCAATATGCAAATACCTTAGATGACTCAGCTGCAGCCACAACTTCCAACCTCCAAAATAGTAGCTCAATCCATCTATGTGTCACAGCACCTTCAACATATGAAATAGGTACTTTCTGATTTCAGAAACAGATATATAGCCAACCTATATACACTGTATCTAAATATAAAAACACATTCAATTTATTTCTTTTCGTGTTATCCAGGCGAAACCTCAGGTCAAACATCTGAAATATTGCAAGCCCAGTGTACGAATCTTAAAACTACAGGCCCTCTGAATTACAAGGCTTTGGATAGAATTTGGTTTGAGTAAAGTTTACTTATTTCATCGTGTCTGTAGGTGATGCACAGAAAAACCAAAGATTACCAAACGCAAGGCAAACTATACGGAAATCCAATTTCAACCGGTGTGCCATTCCGACTGAACCAAATAAATTGACCAATATACCACCATGCAGATTTTGCTTGGCAAAAAGATTTCCACATGAATCTGACAATTTCTGCTGCTCGAAAGGAAAAGTAAAACTTTACTCTATCAATATTCCCGATAAATTATTGGAACTTTACAATGGCCAAAGTGATAAATCCAAGGATTTCTTGCATAATATTCGAGCATATAATAATAACTTTGCATTCACCTCTCTTAGAGTTAACCTTGATCCAAAGTATGCAACAAACAACAAGGGAATTTATACTTTCCGAGCCCAAGGACAAGTTTGCCACTCCATAAATAGTCTTTTCCCTACAGGTCGCGCTCCTTCTTTCTTGCAGCTTTATTTTCATGATACTCAAAAAGAAATTGAAAATAGAATGAACTTCACAAAGACACTTGATAAAAGACTACATCACCAAGCTTGTAAAAATTCTGGATGAAAATCCATACTCAAAGTTCTTTCGGAGCTTACATGAAATACCAAATCTTGAGAATCATGAAATAAGAATCCGAGCTGATCCAATATTAGACACTGGAACTATGAGCGCACCTTCAGTATCTCAAGTAGCTGCAATTTGGTGTGAGAATGAAGAGAGATCAGATTTCAAAGAGCGAGATATCTTAGTACATACACATGATGGACATAGTCAAAGGATTCGGTATTATTTTGGATGCTACGATCCCTTGCAGTACCCATTGTTATTTCCCCTTGGCGAACCTGGATGGCATCAAGGTATAAAAAAGGTTTCAGGAAAACAATTAGGAGCATTCTCCCACGGTCAAGGATCTGTTTTACCAATTCATTCTACAACATCAGAAGATCTAATCGCAGCAGAATCTCTAGGTACTATATATCCACCCTTATATCTAAATCTAAATCAGTATTTAAGTTAGCATGCGCCAATTAAAGTACACAAATTCTAAATATTATTTTGTTTAATCAGTATATGAGGAAAATTCCACCAAGGAGAACATGGTCTCAGCTAGGGAGTTCTATGCATACCGATTCCAAATTCGGCCAAGTATCAATTCGATTATTCTTCAGTCCGGCCGTCTATTACAACAATTTGCTGTTGACATGTATGTTAAGATTGAAACTTCAAGATTGGACTATTTCCGAAACAAACAAGATGAGATAAGAGCAGACTTATACCAAGGCATAATAGACAGCATATCAAAAGGTGAATCTAGAGGAGAAAAAATTGGAAAACGAATTATTTTACCAGGTACATTTATAGGAGGTCCAAGAGATATGCGGAAAAGATTTTTAGATGCAATGGCATTAGTAGAAAAATTTGGCAAACCAGATATTTTCTTAACAATGACTTGTAATCCACACTGGACTGAAATTCTAGATGAACTACAACCACATGAAGAAGCACAAAATAGACCAGATTTAACAACGAGAATTTTCAAGAGCAAATTAGAATTACTTAAAAAAGAAGTCATTAAAAAGGCCTTATTTGGGCAGGTCGCAGCATACACATACGTCATTGAGTTCCAAAAAAGAGGTTTGCCTCATGTGCATCTGCTACTAATACTAAAAAAGGGATACAAATTCCATACAGCTGAGAAATTTAATGCATTAATTTCAGCAGAATTACCTAATAAAGACAAATATCCACATTTGTATTCGATGGTTCTTAAACATATGATGCATGGACCATGTGGAGATATGAATCCAGGAAACGTCTGTATGAAAAACGGAAAATGCAAGAGCCATTACCCTAGAAAATATATCAACGAAACTATTATTGCACCAGATGGATATCCAATTTATAGAAGAAAAGAAACAGGTGAACAAGTAAAGATACGTGGCCAGATGCTTGATAATAGATGGGTCGTTCCATACAATGCGTATTTATTAGCCATGTTTGATTGCCACATTAATGTTGAAGTCTGTTCGACGATCAAAGCTGTCAAATATTTGTACAAATACATATACAAAGGACACGATAAAGTAGCTTTTAAAATTGTGGCATCACAAAGTAATGAGGAATATGATGAAATCACTCAATTTCAAACAGCTCGATGGGTGTCACCACCCGAAGCAATGTGGCGAATTTATAGATTTCCACTGTATGATATGAATCCAGCAGTGATAAGCCTACAATTACATTTAAAGGATTGCCAAATGATAGCTTTCAACCCTAAATCCAAAATAGATTATATTAAAAACAGTGAGTATTTCTCCAAAACAATGCTTACTGAATTCTTCTACATGAATAAACATGACAAATTCGCAAAAGAAAACAAACTCTTATATAAAGAATTCCCTGCTTTTTATGTCTGGAAAAAAACAAACAAAACATGGAATAGACGCCAAGCGCAAAATGTTGTGGGAAGAATCATCACAGCAAATCCAACAGAAGGTGAGCGTTATTACCTAAGAATATTATTGAACCATGTACGAGGACCAACCTCATTCGAGGACCTACGAACAGTAGAAGGAATTCTATATAGTACATATCGAGAAACTGCTCTAGCATATGGTCTACTTAAAGATGACCTCAGTAATGAAAAGTGTCTGGAGGAAGCAAGTTTCTATTGTATGCCTATATCTTTGAGGCAGTTGTTCTGCACCATACTTGTGCATTGTAATGCTATGAATCCAAAACAGTTGTTCTTAAAGTTTGAGGATTCTCTGAAAGAAGATTTTACCAAAAGAGAACTCATGTCAAACAATGAGGCCAGGCAATGCTTATTGCAGGCTTTAAAATCTGAGCTTGAATCCATGGGTAGAAAACTATCAGATTTTGGACTACATGACTTAATGTACATCTCTACTGTAACCACTACAGTTTGTAAGGAAATCCAAGATGAGAAAAACATTAGAATCTCAGAAATAGACTTACAAAATTCCGCAAATCTAAACAAAGAACAATTAACAGCTTTCAATGACATATTAGAAGCAGTTACGTTTGAAAAACCTATATCATTCTTCATAGATGGCCCAGGTGGAACAGGGAAAACATTCCTTTATCGTTCCTTGCTTGCCGTTGTTAGATCACAAAATTTAATTGCCTTAGCAACTGCCACTTCTGGTGTCGCGGCATCCATATTACCAAATGGACGAACTGCTCATTCAAGATTCAAAATACCAATAGATGGTGAAGGTAGATTGTCTTGTAATGTAAGCAAACAATCAGGCTTAGCGTGTTTATTAAAATCTGCTTCTTTGATAATATGGGATGAAGCATCAATGGCAAAACGCCAAAGTATAGAGGCACTCGATATTTTGCTACGTGACCTAACAGAAAAAGATTACTTATTTGGTGGCAAAGTGGTAGTGCTAGGAGGAGATTTTAGGCAAGTGTTACCTGTGATTCCCAAAGGCACTAAGGACGATTGTATTGATGCAAGCTTAGTAAGATCACCTATATGGTCCAGTCTTAAAAAACATACTCTCAAAGAAAACATGCGAGCAAAACAAGATCCAGCTTTTAGTAATTTCCTCCTTAGGATAGGTGATGGCATAGAAGCACAAAACTCAAAGGGTGAGATATCCATTCCACCATCGATGGTTATTCAACCAGTGCCTGGAAAAACTCCTATACAACAATTGATGGATTTTGCCTTCCCAGATCTATCTCAATATTCAACTGATGCAATATCCATGACTAACTCAGCAATACTATCTCCAAGAAATGATACAATGGATGAAATCAATGAAGAACTAATAAGTAGATTTCCAGGAGAACAGCATGAGTACTTGAGTATTGATCAAACAGACAACAAAGCACACCAAGGCCTCTACATCGATTTTATGCATTCGGTTGCCCCACCGGGTTTGCCACCACACAGACTAATTTTAAAGGAAAATTGCCCAGTAATATTACTACGTAACATAAATCCATCAAAAGGTCTGTGCAATGGAACCCGATTGATTTGTCGAAGATTTGAAAAACATACTATTATAGCAGAAATAGCAGTTGGGGAAAAAAAGACGGACATCGTTTTCATACCTCGTATTCCGTTAAAACCATCTGATCCCAAAGTGTATCCAGTACAATTCACAAGACACCAATTTCCTATCAGATTATGCTTTGGAATGACAATTAATAAAGCACAAGGACAAACATTAGGCACCGTAGGAGTTATCTTAACACAGCCTGTTTTCAGCCATGGACAATTATATGTTGCTCTCTCACGTGCAACAACTGCTGCTAAAATTAAAATTGTGGTAGATACCTCCACCGATGGATTTAATTATTCATCACACACGAAGAACATTGTATATCATGAGATCTTGAATGAAGCACAATCCAATAAAGAAGAATTAACTGATGATGCGTCTCTGGTATGTTTCAATATTAGTTCATACTTCCTCAATTACTGAAATCCTTAATTTATTAGTATGTTACAAATGTACAAAATTACTCATTCAACGAATTGTCTACTATAAAGATTTCAATGTTAAAAGTTGAACTGTATGCACATTATGCCTGTTGATTCTCCATTTCTGATATTGTTACCTCATCGTAGCCATTACTTATGTTATTTTTGTCAATGCTGAATTGCAGCTTACATATTAGATGACTTCTAACGTGATGATGCTCAAGGACATCGTCCCAGGTGTCCAAAACTGGACAGCAGAAGTGATGGTTGTTGAAAAAGGCTTACCGAGGGTTGCAAAAAACAAAAGACTCTACCAAAAGCTCGTCTTCATTGATTCTGAGGTTAGTCAACTTCAAATCTGATATCAATAAAAAAATATCGCAGCATAAATTTACCTTAGTAGATGGTCATAATTTTAATGTCATTACATAAATGCAAACCAGGGTTCAAAAATACAAGGTACCATCTTCCAACAAGATATGAAAATCCTGAAGAACACATTGAAGATCTACCATACTTACAGAATTAGCAATGCCATCATCAATTACACTCCAGCTCAACACAGAGTAATCAACAATGATCACGAATGGGTGCTCTATGCAAGAACACCAATCGAAGAAGTCGAAGTAAAGACACTTAGCATTACAGCTTTGAACTACAGTTTCGTGCCTCTAGCTGATCTAACTAAATACACCAAATCAAGAGAAGGCATAGGTATCAATTTTACAAGCCATCAGCATTATATATACTTGCTTCAAGATAAAACAATCTAATATAGGTGCAACCAAAAAAGTGCAGATACAATATTTGCCGTTCTCAAGGTCGGCGCTCCTAAAAAAACCAGAGAAACCTGGGTTCAAAACATTCTCATCATTGATCAAGGGTAATATTTAACAGAACATTAATACTTATTTTTTATATTCTAGCATTATCCGCTATTATTACCCTACTTGCGTTCCTGAAAGCTATATATCCACAGAATGCAGCAAACAGTATTAACCCTCTGGGATCAATTCGTTCAGCATGAAGGAAGAGCTTTCACCCAACTCTCTGGAGCATACCCAATCGTCCTTGGTGTCAGGTTCAAAGTTGACACTCGGAATGGTAATGATAATAAAAACTTTTCTTCAAATTCACTTCTGTCTTGTATGTGTGCTTCAATTCAACAAGCTGAATATTTTAAAGAACCATTATTTCCTCATACTTTAAAATTAGTTAAAAGATATACTATCCTTTATTCTGCTATATGTCTAGATTGAATAATGCAACTATTGTAAAATAATCCAAACAATAGACAATGAGTCTTCTACTCTGGATACAACAATACATACAGTTTTTTATTTGTTAAAATTCTTCTACCATCTTCTGCATAACCAGATTTCAATTTATTAATTAGTCTTTACAGGTTTCTAACAATTTCATTGGAAACTAATCATTACCTATTGCTTCTAGCTATTAACCCGACTTCTTTCGTTCACATGTCTGATGCTCACAACATGTAATTACAATGGTAACTTCATACTGATTGTCACTGACACTAATCTGGCTGCAGGTGTCAAACTTCAAACTAGGGGATCTACTACATTCATCTTTGATCCAGTTCTACCAGAGGCAAATGCACTAAAGAGCTGGTAAATTCAATTAGAACACACACACAAACTATGCAGCAGAATATAATAAGAGAATGCACTACATTTATGCATTTCTTTTGCCCCAATATTATAAACAGGTGTATGATACATTCAGCTGCAATCAATAAATTGCCAGCCATTGAACTTCAACAAGTGGGCCTGATTAAATCACTCATCCCATGCCGAAGTCAAATCATTAAAATCAACCGCCTGCCAACCATTGTCAGCACGGTAATAGCTTGTCCCCATATGCAAAAAAAGAAAGATAGATTGACCCGTTAATAAAATCCACAAACTTTACTGTTCCAGGACGAAATGCACTGGGTTCAAGTTGTGTGCAAAGTCACCGATTGGAACCAAAACTTCTACTATATGTCCTGCTCCCAATGTATCAAGGCAACGCCCAACCAAATTGACACTCTTTACTGGTGCAATTACTGCAAACAAAGAGTCCAACCTACCCCAAGGTTAGATGTCTCAGGCATTGTAAACATATTTGCATATTTCAGACCCAGTTTGACACAAAATCAAACTAACTCTTAACATCTCACACACCTACTATGACAATAGATGCAGGTTTCAGATACAACTAGGAGATTCCACAGGTTTCATCATTGCTACGGCATTTGGACAACAAGCTGACTCAATGTTCTCGATCACAGGAGATTATCTGAGGAACAACATGCAACAGGTCTGGTTTGAAAAAAAATATACTTTGTTTTAATAATAATACAAAATAGCTGCATTAAATCTCAAACCATATACAGGCCACTCTATCAGAAGCAGCTAGGCAAAAACTTGGAAGAGGAATAGAATATGCTATCCATCTGCGTGCTTACAAATATGCATCAACACATAGTGAGTTCTGCCTCTTCAGCATCGACACTTTTGTGCCTGCCACCAAAATCATAGAAGATACACAGGAATTGGATACTCTCGTCCAAGAATGACAACTCAGAAACCTTCAAATACTGCCACACAACAAGCTGTAGCTACTAAAGCCTCGAAAACTGCCATAATGGAATCACTACACTTCCAATAACCAATGAGGCTGAATGCAATCAATCCCAGGAACTTCAGAAGCTATTTGATCTGTAATAGCTTTTTTCGTCTACAACTACTGCAGCTGTCAAGAAACCTGCAGCACTTTGTAGTTTTATAAATTATATCATCCTTAATATTTTGTCCCAATGATGGTCAATGTACTTAATCTAATGTTTGATACTCTACTCCATTTCTACTCTCTCAAATGCTTATAGCACTCCCAGACTTAATATTTTGTTCGCAATGATAATCAATGTACTTAATCCTAATGACTGATGCTCTATCTCCATTGTGCTATAAGAAGCTTACAGATTTGGACGTGTATCTACACAACACCAATAATCTGCGATAGTTTCAATTCAAAGCTTTCCATTTTTCTCTATGGTTTCACCTTGGATTCAGATCGCAATCCTACTGAATTAGGCTCAAATGAATTAATTACACAACTAACTAATGGATCTATTTCAATATAGGTTTCATAAGTGCACTCAATATAAATTTTAAAACTAGCACAAGATTTCCACTTAATTATATCTTATTTTCGGAAGTAATTTAAAACACACTCAAATTTACTTCTTTTGTCCTCTATATATACAAAAACACAACCATAAGTGAAACAGGGAAAAAATTTAGACTACTTTATTGATAACATCATTCCCTATATCACCTCTGCCAGATCTTAAAAAATTTAAACTCCTTTATAAATTACATCTTTCCCTATGTAACCTCTACAAGATCTTATTATTAAATATAGGTACCTTTTGTGCACTGTTAGACTTCCTATAAATCTTCCTCTAAAAAATACAAAAACCCATCATTATGCTGACCATTTCTTGCAGATCAACAGTGTAGCAGTTAGAACAGTTTATGAAAAAGGTGCATTTTGGTACATTTGAACGGCTGCCATTGCTGCAGCAACAACCACATTCCAATCTTGGCTACCTCAGCATTAACTGCTGTCTGATTTTTGATCATAGCATTAGCCGCACAACAAAATTCTACTCATCATTCAACTATTAACTGATGGTTCTACATAACTCTATAAATAGTGAACTCAGTTGCTTCTTTCTTGTCTTATCTTAACAGAAAGTGGAGAATCACCAATATGTCTCAGACACCAATCCAACTGCTCCATTGATTTTTCCACTCTGGTCTTGGTTCAAAATCACAATTCCTCAAGGTAATTTCTAATGCATACATACACTCTAAATAATATTACCAATAATTTCAGCTCTTGTTTAAACACTATGTCTTGATCATGCTTACAATAAGACTCTGTTTAATTTAGGGTATCAACCAACCAAAGTAACAGCAGATAAACATGGCATCGTTTCCAGATATGTTGGCCTCAACATGTCCACCTTTCATCAGCATCGAAACTCAAAAAAGAAAGAACTCGCTGCAACAAAGAGGCTCAGATTACTATCTTGTATCTGCTTTCGGAAACCGTGTGCTCGTTGGTACTTCAATACCACGTGGGAGGAAAAACCTGATTTACTTTGCAAATCGAAACTTCATCATTCGCTACTCAAACATCTATCACTTGGGCCGTAAATTCAGATGGACCAAATGTGAAGATTTCAGGAACTGGATCAACACTCTCATAAATAGTGTTCCAAAGTTCATCCAGCCTCATATGCGATCAATCCATCAGCTAGATCCACCAGATGCATCATTAGGTAATATTCAATATCTATGAATATTCCAGAGTCACTCTCATAGCATAGCATATAAACTAACATCTAATACCTTCTGCATTTCAAATGTAGGCAAAAGCCAGTGCTGGTTGTTAAAAGATATCCACATAGCTGATGGAGGCAAATGCTTGGTAATACTGTGACATTTAATACAACCCCTGAAAGGAATACATTATAGTATAAGATATCTATTGACTTATTTACTATCTCATGCAGAAATTTCCAAAGTTCTTTCATCCATATGTGCTTGCACCAGCACATGGAGTTGCTGCAATCTACAGTGGCATCCTGGTTTACTATGTCAGGATCGAGAATCATGAACTCACCCTAGGATGGTATGACATAGTTGCTGACCACAAATTCGGCGGTGACTACACTATATTATTGGCATCAGTGGGTCATCTTTTGTTTGACCTATACATTTTCGATGAGGAAGGATGCCAAGTTAAATACCCATGGACAACCACTGCAGCTATTAGTCATCCGAACTCACCTCCTGATTGGGACCCCATTGAAGCCCAAACTTGCGTCACCGGCTGTAAGTTTTACAATACCAGTTCAACCCAAAAAGTACAAAACACATACACCCAATAAATTTTCATTAAACTTTATTTCTCAATCAACAGGTGCTATATTTACTGGATGCATGCCATCAGCATTCCGAAGCATGGGACATGAACTGAGATTCCACAAAAAACTAACCAACGGAGATTTAGTGGCTCTGGTACTGATTTCATTATTACCAACCCCAAAATACCATATATCAAATGGCAACTGATAAACACACTTAATCTTACTCTAGGAATTGTGCCAATCAATTAAGGAGTTTGCAGAAGAACTTGAGATGAATACTTTCATGCTGGTGACAAGGCAAAGAATCTGGGAAATACAACATATTGCCGGATACCTTGTTGGACACGGCTGGTATGCATACGTTGGTGCACACAGTCTCAGATGCAATGACACTCTTATCTTCAGTCTTGATTCGCACCTAAGGCTCTGTGTCTTGATCTTTGACGAAGCTGGACGTGAGCGCACCTATGATTGGTACTAAAAACCGCAGGTCTCTTTTTGTTGTAATGGCTAATGCCCTTCCTAAGGTCTTTTGAACCGTTCGCTTAGCAATTAGTTGTACTAGCTTTTGGAAACTCTTCCTCCTGGTGTACTAAGGACGACAGTCCTCTTTTGGATTCACTATCTAATGGCCTTTTCCATATTCCTTAGCAATGGTTTAAATTATGATAGCTGGATCTTGAAGGCAAACTTCTCTCAACTTTGCAAACAATTTCCAAGTCCAACGAAAAAAATCATGCAATTTCCAAGTCCAACGAAAAAAAATATGCAGTCTACTGGTTTGCCACTCACTCCTAGCATTCAAGGTAGGTATCCTTGCCTGCATTCTTATAGATTTTTAAAGCCTTCAATGCACTGTGGTTCCTTCTGTTAAGCTAAACAACTAAGACTTGTTTCTGCTTATACAACTTTTGTGCTCGAAATTAAGAAGCCAATGGTGGACCGATATTTACAAGCTTAAAAGAAAGAAATCCTAGCCTTAAAGCCAAAATAATGCTTCCAAGTTAGATCCACCATAGGAATGTGCCAATATTATGCTCTAGGTTCAGAACTTGATTTACTCCCAACATTATGCTCTTGGTTTAGAACTTGATTTAGCTCATGCCATGCTCTTCTTTGAAGAGTTAGTCCAAAAAATAACTTGCAATTTCTGCAGTTCTGAAAATGAAACACATAGGATGTACTCAACAATAAAAAAAGCCTGCTATTTCAAAAACTAAACTCATCTCTAAACCTTCAAACACAATCTATTGTGATAACCCTTATATTAACATGATCATTATACACATGAGTGTCACATACGCAACCAAATTCAATCAAATGGATACACTGAGTGAAACTGATTTCCATAAAACTATGGGAAATTGAATACCTAGGTTCATACTTGCAAAAAAATCTTATAGCAACATGTGCTCATCAATGGTTGCTTTTCATTTTGGCTACTATAGTACATAATCTTTTGCTTCTTTCTTTAATGACTCTCCCTTGTAACCTATATGCAAGTAGCAGGGATTTACTTGTGGCATATAGTTACAAATTGATCATGGTGCAAGTTTGTTGATGCTTGCATTTCCTTTTTCCTTCATACTAAGAGTGCAAGTCAATTGCCCCTATAATTAAGAGGAATGCATCGGGAAATTTTCCACAATCTATATTCCTTCCAAGCCGCAAAATCCGTTATTTAGAAAACTAACTCTTGGAAATTTTGTCATAAAAACTGCTATTGAAAATGCTTATGAAGCATCTGGTGGTTTTTTGTTGGCTTTGTTGGTTATTGCAGAAATTCTTAGATCATCTTATAGAAACATCAGTTGATTCGCTTTCATCTTCACCTACAGCTAATTTTCCCTAACTAAACATTATACTATGACCTTGCTTCTAACCAAACGAATGCATCTGATGCACCCTTGAAGTCGTTCACATGAGATCATGAGCATCAAAAGTGGAATAACTATGTCCTTCTACGAATTATATTCTTAAAACACTGGTTTCAATAAATGCTTGCCAGCAAGTAATATACTTAGCAGCTAGAATTCCTCATAGCATCATCATATAACTGATATAGTACAGTTAACGACTGAAACTCCTCAAATCAGGGATCATATTCTGTTATATAGTACGAATTATGTTCTTAGAACAGTGGTTTCAATAAATGCTTGCCAGCAAGTAATACACTTAGCAGCTAGAATTCCTCATATCATCATCATATAACTGATATAGTACGGTTAACAGCTGAACTCCTCAAATCAAGGATGATATTCTGTTATATAGTACGAATTATGTTCTAAAAACAGTGGTTTCAATAAATGCTTGTGAGCAAGTAATACACTTAGCATAGAATTCCTCATATCATCATCATATAACTGATATAGTACAGTTAACGGCTGAAACTCCTCAAATCAAGGATGTTATTCTATTACAACTGACAAGTGACAACCACTTATAACCTTTGCATTTGTATTTCAGCAGTGAATCAGTACCACTAAACGGCTGCATTTAATACAAAAATGAATAAAATACTGCTTCTTTCAGTAAACATTGATCGCAGATGATAGTCAATAATATGCGTAATAAATGAACACAAATAAAGAAAGAAATATTCGAAATACTGGAAATCTAAGGAGAATCTTAGGGGAATTTCTTGAAAAATTCTTTTTTAAAACTAAAGAGAACAAGGCATTAATCATTTCATTAGCACATGCCCAAACACAACTCACCATTGCTTCCGTTCTCTTGCCAACACACAGCCATTATCAAAGACAACATTCATTGCGCCAATCTTTTCTAACTAAAAATTGGGCTATGCCCTTGCTTCTAAGCAACCGAACATATCTGATGCAACTTTGAACTCATTCACATGAGATCATGAGCATCAATAGTCGAATCACTATTTGCTGGCACCAATTATATTCTTAAAACAGTGGTTCAATAAATGCCTGACAACATACTAATACACTTACCGGCTAGATTCCCTCAAATCATCATCATCATAACTGATATGGTACACCTAACGGCTAAATCTCCTCAGATCAAGGGTGATATATTATTAAAACTGAAAATCACTTCTGACTTTCACATATGCATTACAACAGTGAATCAGTACTGCTAAGCGGCTGCATTTAATACAAAAATGAATAAAATACTACTTCTTTGGCTGAGCATTAATGGCAAAACCATTAAGTATTACCTGCTGGTTATATGGAAGTCTATAAATACCGGCATTGAACTCTCACTCTCCATGGTTCTCTGATTGCAAACCTGAAGGTAATGCATTCATTTTTTCATTCAACAAATACTTTCTACTCTATTACTATAGTATTGATAATAATATAACTTATCCTAATTTATAGCACTCTATTTACGCATGCATTCTGATAAACAAGGCGTACAGAAAGCTGCTGCTGCTATTGCTCTGATCCAACTCTTCTGCAAGTAAGATGGCTTCCAATATAAAGATGCTCAAGGACATGGTTACTGGCGACTCTAACTGGACAGCCGAGGTAATGGTGATTGAAAAGGGCTTCCCAAGACTCACTGAAAAAAATAGACTTTACCAAAAACTTGTCTTCATTGATTCTGAGGTAAGCTAACTTTCAAACTTGCTGTAAAAAAAACTCAGTTTTCCAACCTTCGATTCCTTTTCAAAATAATCATACCGCATAACCTCACTACAAAAAAAAAAACGCAACACAGGGTACCAAAATACAGGGCACCATCTTCCAAGAAGACATGAGTGTCCTCAAAGACACATTGAAGATCTATCACACTTACACAATTAGCAATGCTGTCGTCAATGACACTCCACCAAAACACCGAGTCATTGACAATGACCACCAATGGTTGCTCTACGGAAGGACCCCGATCGAAGAGGTCGAAGTTAAGTCGCTTAGCGTTCGAGCTTTACAGTACAACTTCATTCCTCTTGCTCACCTTGGTGAACATACCAACTCAAGAGAAGGCATAGGTATCAATCTTCCTACCTAACCTAAACAAAATCCCTCCTCCATTCAGCAACTTAATACAACTGATCCATCCCAAAAACAGATGCAATATTTGCTGTTCTCAAGGTTGGCACTCCTAAAAGAACCAGGGAGACATGGGTCCAGAACATCCTCATCATTGATCAAGGGTAATATTTACCACCACATCTCAGTTATTTCTTATTTACGTCATTATTACTTATTCAGACCACACATGCATTTACGAGACCTTTGGATCCACAGAATGCAGCAAACAGTCTTAACGCTCTGGGATCAATTCGTTGAGCATGAAGGAAGAGCTTTCACTGAACTCTCTGGGACATACCCAATCGCCCTTGGTGTCAGGCTCAAAGTAGACGCACAAAATGGTAGGTACCATAAAACTATACAATACAAATTCCAGTAGCAATTAGCTTTTTGCATCACCCAAACATCCTTACTATACTTTTGACTCTTATGCACAGATTTAAACAACTGCAAACAACATTTTACCAGACAACATTTTACAAAAAAAACTATGCACCAATACATCCATCTTTCATTCACTATTACATATACACCTGCAGGTGTCAAAATCCAAACAAGGGGATCCACTACATTCATCTTTGACCCAGCTCTCCCGGAGGCAAACACACTGAAAAGCTGGTAATCTAAATTACAAAAAACAAAAAAAAAAAGGCCACGCAGTATAAAAACAAAACCAATACACTGAAAGTTCTGTTTGCCACAAAATTACAAACAGGTGCATGGCACATTCAGCAGCACTCAAAAAGATACCACCCATCGAACTATACCAACTGGGACTGGTTAGATCATCCAGGCCGCACCAAAGCCAAATAATTCCAGTGAACCGCTTACCAACGACTGTCAACACGGTAATCTTCCCTTCCCAAAGACACAAACTTTACATGAATTTCCACCTTGCTAAAGCCTATAGACTTCTTTAACACAGCAAGAGACACACTGGGTTAAGGTTGTGTGCAAAGTTACCGATTGGAACCAGAGGTTCTACTATATGTCGTGCTCAAAATGTATAAAGGCAACAGCAGCCCAACTTGATGCTCCTTTCTGGTGCAACTACTGCAAGGAAAGAGTCCATCCAACACCAAGGTTAGAGCCCCACACACTCTACATCTGCTCTTACGGAAAAAAAAAACTCTGACATTCATTACATTTGATCCTTTCATTTAAATACCAGATGCAGGTTCCAGATACAGTTAAGCGACTCCACAGGATACGTCATTGCCACGGCATTTGGAGAACAAGCTGATTCTATGTTCTCAATCTCTGGAGATTACCTAAGGAATAGCATGCAAGAGGTATAGGCAAAAACAAACCCAATATACTTCCTCCATTAATACTTTATTACAACACTCACCGATAATCTTTTCAAAAATATAGGGCATTCTATCAGACCCAGCTAAGGAAAAATTGGCCACCGGAATAGAATACGCTGTCCATTTACGCGCCTACAAATATGCACCAAGAGATGTCGAACTCTGCCTCTTCAGCATCCACACATTTACTGCTGTAACTGAAATCATAGACGACCAGGACAACTTCCAGCTTCTCCTACCACAATCACCAGCCCCCAAAAAACAGCGTCTGGATGAAACTGAAAATGAAACATCTGTGCCAATACCAAAAGCTTCAGCCACTACCATGCACACTGCTGAACCAAGTGAACCATTCACACCAGAAGTCCAACCTTTACCCACTGCCATGGAAAGCGATCCAACTACTGAGGCTTCAAAGAGTGATCCCATGGAAGACACGATTGCTGCATCAAAGAATCCCAAAAAACAGCGTGCCCTCAAGAACAAAAAGGACTGAATGCAGTCTCCCACAAAACCTTTTGCCTAAGCTATTGAATCTACAATAGCTTATTCTACATACCAGTACTGCATATGTTTAATGGCTACTAGGAGTTTGTCGTTTTGTAAATTCTGCACTCCTATGCTACACCAAAGCATAGGAACTCAGAATTTTATGTACCTGCATCATAGCTTACAGCATCTATAGCTGTAACATAACTTCTGCTCACCATCTATTAAATAAAATCTCAGCACAACTTAACTAATCACTTTATAATTGCATGCCTTACTTGTCTTTTGCAAGACATGCATTTGCAAGTATGTCTTTCCAGAAACTACCGGTATCGCCATTTTTATAATTTTGAGTGTGACGTGCTTAATAATTAACACAGCACAAAATGGAAGGTTTTGAAGCATGCAAACTGCTAAATTACTGCATCTTAATTGGCCTTGTGTGGATATAGTAAAGCTGAGCTTTCGATTTTAGGTTACCATCAGCTCTCCTTGTCAGTTTTCTTCTGAAAGTCACGCCATCAAGCACTTCCTTTCCAATTTTAGGATCACCCCCTTAACTTTGGCTTCCTTAGGCATTGCCATTAGTATTTCGTATGGTAATACTGTCATAAATGCTGACTTTTACTCCACAAAACTCCTGGAGTTTTACTTTTGAAACTTGTGAAAAGGGTTGTAAGAGGATAAAACCAATCAGTCCCTCAATCGAACTATGTCCCAGTGCAATAATTTACTCCCCCCCCCCCCCCCCCCCTCCCTGTTTGTCTTCATGTAGCTCACAAATAAGGAAAAGAAGGGAAATCATCTCTGGTAGGCCGAGTTAAAAATTACTTACTTTTCCAGGCTTCCTGCACCAGTTCTTATTTGAAAGTGAGGAGACGGGGCGAAAGGATCAAGATGATTCCACTAACAAACTTTATATTGTTAACGAAAACAATAATGATGAACAAAGTGAGCTAGAAATGGTTTCTCACAGAATAAAAGATGCAAGTATGAAGATTATGTGTCCTGGTGTAAGGGATACGCTAGCATTTTTTAAATTTATGATCTCTTATGTTATATTCTTGCCATGACAGATATGACCTTAAGTTGAATAATGCAATTCTTGCAGAGGAAAAGCACTTTCCTATGTAAGTAACTCCTTTCAGATCCTAATAATGATAATATAATCACAAGGGAAGTGCATAGCACAGTGCATTTGTCGTAAAAAAATGCCTCTGCCTTGTCTATAAAACTATCCATTTTGCGAAACTAACTCTGGCCGGCTTTGAATATAGCTCATAATCTTGCTTTACCATCCCTCCACTTGTCTTGTTTTGGTTCTGCTTGTTCTTGTCATGTACCTGAGCTAACCCTTAAACACACCAAATTACACCAGATTGTGCTACTATATTCTTCGTTTTAGGACAACAAATTGTATTAACCCTTTGGAATCAGTTCATTTACATGAAGGAAGAGCTTGCACTCAGCTCTCTCGAACACACCAAATTACACACTACCACAGCCAAACAAAACTTGCAAACAACAAATCAACAAATGAGCACGCGGAAACGTGCAACGCACGTGCATTACACTAGTAGATGAAAAAGAATAAAAGTTTTCCAATATGTTATACCCCAAGCATGTATCAAAATGGAATTTAATGATACCTTAGATTCGAAAGTCATTTATGATTGAGTCGAAACTAATTGTCGCAGTAATTTCTTTCTCATTAATTATAACCAAAGCATTTGTGAGAAATTCATCCTCCATCCGAAGCATGTGTTCTCACAATAATTTTGATATTTAAAAAAAAACTAAAATAATTATAAAAATTCGAAACACGCGGGAGCCGTGACCCCTGTACGCCGTGGTGTGGCTCCGTCTCTGGCAATGTACTGTCACATAGCTACACTTACGAATTTATAAGCGTACCCGTCCATGAGGCTCACGTCGTAGAAATCCATGCCTGACCAACCGTTGAGGGTGAGTTCGGCAAGGGTGGCGGGAGGCACGCCGCTTCCAGTGCACTGGAGCAAGCCGCCGCAGTCACCTGTGATGCATGCTCCGTTGTCGGATCCATCAAAGTTGCAACCTATTCGGGCCTAGAACCGGCCTGACCAACCGGTTGGAGCTGGGAATAGGGTTGATGCGCCAGGGGCCAATGCGAAGCCGCCACCGCCAAGGACGCCGACGCCGTTGCCGCATAATGTGTTGGCCCAAATTGTGTAGCCGCAATTATTCTCAAGGGTGAACACTGTGGCCGATACTCTGGGTCCTGCATATTTGTCATTAATGTAGGTCAAATTACAACTTGTTCAACTACGTTTTTTGTGACCTTTTATTCGTCTCGAAAAGAGGAATTGAAAAAGAAGAAAACTTTACTTTTATCCAAATATTTTTAGAAATGTCCAAGAAAAAAACCTAAAAGCCGGCTTTTTGAACTTTATGTTGGATATTTTTAAAAATATTTTGATAAAAGGCATAATTTTTTACTTTCTGATTTATCTTGACGAGAAGAATCAATAATTCGCAAACGTTAAACATAAAACTAACAAACGCGAAAAAAATCGAAAAGGTAACTTTTTTTTTCAGCCAACATTGAAAAAACCATTTTTGAATTATTATTTTTTTTTTATAACGTTCACACGTTAATGTGATCGCCAGACGCGGAATCTATTAATTGGTATTGCATTTGCACTTTCACTGGTTTCTATTTTACTTTATCCTCTATTCTAACAATGAATTAATAAGGAACTTATTTTATCTTTAATTATCAAAAGATCTGCATCACTTCTAACGCTTCTAATGAAAAACATAACTTGTCAAGCGTAAAGCCTTCCTCTTCCTCTACCGCCATCGTATAAGGATGGTGAAAATTCTAGGGCGAAGGAAAGAAAGGAAGAGAGGCGGTTATGATTTTTTCAGAGAGCGAGAGAAAGGTACGGCGCACACATTTTTATACCCTCCACCAGTTCAAGGACTCGCCCGGAATTTATGTTGGAAGACTATTCAAAAGGATTAATTGAAGAAAACTGGTTCAAACTAAGCAGCAACGACATCAATTGTTCAATATTTTACCGGATAATAATGGAGTGCTCAAGATGGTTCAAAGAATGTATATGCCTACGAATTTATGTTTCAGTACCAAAATATCTAAGTAAAATAGATTGTGCAGATTTTTGACAGTCTTCTAGAAGATATTTTAGAAGAATGTTCCCGTAAGTATCCATCCTCTTTCTCAAGTCCTCCAGGATAGAATACATTAGATTTAACGAATGGCGGGAAAAAAAAATCTAGAAGAATGTTCTTATCTATCAATATACTGAACGTATTATAAATGTAGATACAGGATAAGCGCACATATTGAATTAAAATTTGTCAAACCGTTTCATACTTATCATATTAAATCCTAATGACCATGTATTTAAATTCTTTACGGCTGCGGTTGAAACCGTGAGTTTACGCTACCGCCATCGTGGGTCCCATTGGGCATTTTTTATAGTAATACGGAGTACTTTGAATCTTTCATTTTGTAGGACCCGCAAAATAGTGTGTTCATGCAAAAAATAAATTTCATTGAAAGTCGAATGGTATATAAAAAATTGAGTTTTGGTTTATGAAAAATTGACTATCTGATTTTGTCAATAATTTTAAAGTTAAACTGTTAAAGACCGTCAATTTAATTTATGAACAAATATTTAATTCTCAATATAAATATCAACGTCCCTGATTTTTTTTCATGAATATATTACTTTTAGGGCCTTACAAGATGTGCGATTTAAATTATTACAATAAATGCACTGCGAGACCCACGATGGCAATATCGTAAATCTCACAGTTTCCACCGCTGGCGTAAAGGATTTATCACCTCATATTGCAACATTTCACACAGTTTCCGAAATGAGATTAAATTCTTTCCACCGGCGGTGGAAAACCTCATTTTTTCACCACCACCTTTTTCGGTCCTACCGTGTGTTTATTGTTAATCTGAACCGTTAATCTTGTAGACCCCACACAGTAATGTATCCATACAAAAAATAAACTTGATCGGACATCGATATAGAAGTATCAAAAATTGAATTTTGTTTTGTAAAATGGACAGTTTATCTTTATTATTATTGACAGAAATCAGATCGTTCATTTTATAAATCAAAATTCAAATTTTGATATATCTATGGACTTCTAATCAAGCTGATTTTTTGCATGGCAATACTATACTGCGGTCTGCGGGTCTTAAAATATGAATAGTTCAGATCACAAGAATAGACACTCGATGGGGCCTATAATGGGTGATGGTAAAAAAGTGGAATTTTACACCGGCGGTGGTAAATAGAATTTTTTCTCTTCAGAAATACGTCGAGTTTGTGCTTAAATCTACGAAGACGGGTTGAGTTTGTAAATTCCAAAATGAGGGTCTTTTATTTATAATAATAATAATAAACCATCGTAAATAAATCACACAATTAATAGTGAAGTAACCAAATAAATTCCCAAAACCCCACATAGAAAATCACCCGATAATTAACATCAAGACCACACCATTATCACGACCATTATCATTTATCGTGCTGTTGGACAAAACGTGATCAAATAATCTGCTCCGGTACAAGTAAAAGTACTCGATGCATCGTCGTAAGCATAACTATATGCTGTTGGGCAAGCCTCCTTGAACATTTGTGAGTAGTGTGTGGGCAAACAAGTTTTTGGCACCGAGTGATCGCCCGTGCAACAATATTCTGGCCTACTAAAAGCCGCACATGCACTCTTGCACGCCACCACGGATCCAGCGCTGGTCACTTGCAACTCCCGCGGGCAGTTTCTGTTTACGTCGGTGATGCAGCCAGCATACTTGCAGTCCCCAGTGCCACCAGAGGTCCGTATTCCCATTCCCACATTGTACCTGTTGGGGAATTAGATGCTAGTTACACCATTAGTACAACGTATGAGAATTCAAGTAGCAATTAGACTCATAACCGTACCCATCCACGAGGCTCACGTCATAGAAATCCATGGTGTTGGTACCGCCACCGACAGTGAATTCCGCCAACGTGACAGGTGGCACGCCGCCTCCAGTGCACTGGAGCTTGCCACCGCAGTCACCGGTAGTGCATGTTCCGTTGCCTGATGCATCGAAGATGCAACCTGTTCGAGCCCAAAACCGGCCCGACCAAGCTGGTGGGGCCAGGAATTGGGTTGATGTGCCGGGAACCAGTGTGAAGCCGCCACCTCCGAGGACAACGCCATTGCTTCCTGATAATGTGCCGGGCCAAATTGTGTAGCCGCAACGGTTCTCGAGGGTGAATATGGTGGCTGATACTCTTGCTCCTGCAATATTTGTGTTAATAAGGATGCGGGAGAGATTCATAATTTTAGAAATTTTGAGGCCTCATTTCCACATTTTTTCACTCTAAGAGCATCCACAGTGGAATAATCAAAAGCGCATAATCAAAAGTTGCTACATCATCGTTTGGTTATTCATTTAGAAAGTTGCTAAAGTTAGCAATGTAGAGGTCTACAATGGTACAATCCAAATTGAATAACCAAAACTTGCCACATCACTTTTTTATCTTATAAAAATCTAGAAATTGTGACATAGAAAATAATTTTTTCAAAATAGTTTTCAAACTAATAAAAACAGGTTAGAAAAAGAGAAAAGAGTTTTTTGAGAACTTTGTTAAAAAAAAAAACAGTTTTCGGAAAATAGTTTTTGAATAGAAAAAAAAAATTTTCAAAAGAACAGTTTTTGAAAAAAAAAAGTCTTCATAAAAAAAGCTCTTTTGCAATAAAACTATTTAAAACAAATTTGGGAAAATCAGTTTTAATAAAAAAACATTAAAAAAACTATTTTTTCAAAAAAATAAAATTTGTTTTTAAAAGTATTTTTGTTAAACACTTGTTGAAATTGGAAGAAAGAAGGTTTTTGTGTAATAATAGTATACTTGATTGAAGAAATGTGAAGACAATTAAATTTGGTTATTGGCAAAAGGTTGGTAGTTTTGATTATCTAATGGCTAAAATTTGATGAGTTGCTAAGATGTTTCTAAGTTTGGTTATTCCAATGTGAGCTCTTTTTGAGCAAATGTTGTTAACTTTATAAACCTTTTTGTTTTGATTATACCACTGTGGATGCTCTAACTTTTTGGCTTTAGTTAAATTGTTCATACTTTACTATTATTTTTTTTTATCGAAAGTCAAGTTGTTTCCACCAAAGTAAAACATCCAACATATTTTTTCCACTAACTCAACATATTTTCTTCCACTAACCCAGCACATTTGCTACAATTTTTTCAATTACCAAATTTGGCTCTGATTGTTACGAAAGTTACCAACGCATTTACCTTTTTTCCTTACAAGCGTTATGCATGTTCGATGCACGCGTTAATTGAAAAAGAGAGTTCACATGGTGTTTATTTCTTTCTCCCCTCGTGCATCGAAGCACAGCGCTTGTGTATTTATAGAAGAGAGAAAAGCAAGTGGTGGTGAACAGGACTGGCCCCGGGGTAAGCCCCGCAAGCCCTCGGTCTCGGGCAACCCCCCGGGTTGGGGCAACCAAAAAAATAATTTTTTTGACAAGTTACATACAAATACTGAAACGTTTTCTATAATGGCACAAACAATTGGCTTGGTGTGGTGGGACATCAAGCTGTTCCAATCCTAGAAGAACCGAGTTCGAGTTCCGGGGCCCTCTCGTCCCTGTTTTTAATCCACTTTTGTTCTATTTTTTCGGAAAATTTCAAAAATGCAAAAATGCCCTTGAACTTGTCAAGAATTCTCAAAACAATGCATAGACTTTAACTAATGACCAAAAAACATATGAACTTGTTATTCCTTCAACAATTAGGCCCCTATCGTCGCATTCCGTCAATTTGTAACGGATGAAGCTAATGGAAGGCGACACCTTCCCTTTTTATTTACTTTTAACTTTCAAAAATTACTTTAATTCTTTCTTTCTTTTACTAGTAAATAAATATGCAATAATTTTTTTTTTTTGAAAATTTCCCTTTTGTTTTCCTCCCAATGTACAATATTACGAAAATTAAATTACTTTACTGAAAATATTCGATTTAACAAACACAAAAGTAATGTATAAGTACTATGTACTTACATTTGATTAAAAAAAGTCATAACTAAAATAAATCGAGCGAGCTAACATGGATTTTATTTTTACCTTCGAACTATCATTTCACAAGAGATATTAAAGACATTGGCTATGATTTTAATTCAAAATGAGGCGTTATTCCACTAAGAGCATTTTTGAACATTTAGGCTGTGTTCGGTTGTAATTTCCGGCAATTTCCGGAAAACATTTTCGGAAAAAGTGTAATCATTACCCCTATTCACTTTTCTCTCATTCCAATCATTACTCTTTCATCTAATCATTACCCTTATTCTCTTCCAATAATTACCCATATTTCTCTCTCTATCTCTCTCCAATCATTACCCTATTTCCAATCATTATCCCTATTTTTTTATCAAATCATTACTCCAACAACCATTTCTAAAAACCAAACCAATCACTAACTCAAAATTTTTTTTCCTGATCATTGCCCAGAAATTGCAACCGAACTTAGCCTTAAGGTTTTTTAACTTTTTACGCTTTTCGAGATAGGTCATTCTCCCCATATATAGTAATAACCAAAAAGCTCAAAAACCAAAAATTAGTGGAACGGCCCCAAGTTCTTGGATAAATAAAGTACGATGACTCAATTGAAAATTTTGCTTCCAAAAATGTGAGGAGAATTTATTTTCTTTGAATCGGATTGTGCTAATCACAAAACATTATAATCAGGGTTTACATTTTGATGTTATTCAAGCTAAAATAACAATGAAATTTTTTATTTTTTTGTACTTGTATATTTCTTTATTTTGTATGACTTAATTGAAAGTGGGCAACAAAGCATGATGTTGGGATTGGGCAACCCAAATGTCGGGGCCGGCACTGGTGGTGAAAATACTCCGTATTTGACTATGGCTCTGTCTCTTGGATTCTCAACCATTTTCCATTTTCCTGGTAAAGTACCCGTAACTTTGGACTTTGACCCAGGGCCGGCTCCGGGTAAGTCCCGCAAGCCCGTCGGCTTGGGCAACCCCCCGGGCTAGGGCAACTCAAAAAAAAATTTCCATTTAAATATAAATACGTATAAATATTTTTTTGGACCGACATAAAGCATAAAGGATTCTGTGGGTTTGATGGTTAATAGGGCAGACTTAAGTACACCTATGCCCAGGTTCAAGTCCCGTCTGTGTCCTGCATTGAGGTTTCATCTTTTCACTGTTCTTTCTCTCTCTCTCTCCTCCTCCTCCTCCTCCTCCTGTTTTTTGTTCACTGCACCCACTCTTCTTTCTGTTGTCCAGCATTGTTGTTGGTGTACATTTTTTATTTTAGGAGATACTTTTTCTACATCAACAATTAGAGTGTGTTTCATTTACTAAAATAAATATTTGTTTTTAAAATTAAATGTGATGTATTGTGAGAAAATGACCTGTCTCATAAAATAGAAAATAAATACTTAAAAAAATAAGAATCTTGACGAAGCGTGTCAAACTCCTCAAAAAAAATAAAAATAAATAACTACTTGCATTCGCATACTCACATAGCGATGTATGCAAATATGAAAAATATACATGTATATGTATATACTGTATATACAGAACTCACCAATATAAAAAACTTCAATGAAAAAATTAACCATTTTCAAAGTCAAGTTTGTATTTTTTCAAGTTGGTCCATAATTTTTTTTTTTTTCAATTTATCATTAAACATAGAATATGATCAAAATAAGAAAATAAAAAAATGAAAGTTAAAATAAATAGAAACCCATAATTTTTTTTCTTTCAATCGAATCATGCTAAATCGTAAAAGCACCATAACTCGAATTCCATTCTAATTTTAATTTTTTGATAGAATTCAAACTAAAAGCACATTGTGACCTTGATTTTTTTTTAAATTTTTTAGTATAACTTAATAATAAGAGGGCAACCAAGCTTGAGGTCGGGCTTGAGCAACCCAAACGTCGGGGCCGGCACTGCTTTGACCTTGTTCGGTTTGGGTTTTGAGAGTAATAAGTAAAAAAAAATAGATAGAGAAAATCTATCGTGAAACTCAAGGATACAGTAAATTCAAAATATCCAAATAGTACTGTACAAAATTAGGTATATGCTCCATCTTAAGTCTCGAATTCGGAACTTCCTAGATCCTGCTGCATGTGCGATACGATGCTTTGTTGAGATTTTTAATGGGCCCCACAAATGAATGGTATGATTGGTTCTTAGCAATTAGTCAATGTGCACAAACAAACAACTGATCGCAACACACGCTAGTGAATATTTCCACCAAAATATATACTACGCCAAATATTGCTTTTGCCGGCGGTATTATTACCGGCGATAAAAAAACTGCCGTTAAAAGCAACTTTTACCGACATTAGTAAAACCGCCGGAAATAACTACCAAAAACAGCGGTTTTTTTAATAATGCCGTTTTTATAAACTTTTACCGTCGGTTTTTTAAAATACCGCCGGAAAAAATAGAATATACGGTTTTTTTATTACTGGCGGTTTATTAATGCCGCTTATAATAATACCGACCCGTATAATATAAATATTATTATTTATCCTACATGACGCAATATGCGGGTCAGCCCAGTTGGTAGCACGCGCGCTATAGGATCCGGAGGTTCCGGGTTTGAATCTTGGGAGGACAAAAAAAATTAACCACCGATTTTATTGCCGGCGGTATTATTACCGGCGGTTTTTTACCGCCGTTTTTAGTATTGCCGGCGGTTTTCTAATGCCGCTTTTGTTTTTCCGACAATTGTATTCCCGGCGGTTTATTTCCGGCGGTTTTTGAACTTTTACCGGCGGTTTTGAGTATTACCGGCGGTTTTTGGACTATTAACGGCAGTTTTCTCATGCCGCTAATACTAAAATTTGGCGTAGTATATATGCACGAAAGTTGATATTTTTAGTAACGCTGGCTCGGCCATCTGGTTATTAAAAAAATACATCGAACACGCGCCCAGTGCATCTTTCCACCACAAAATTCTCGGAAAACTAAATGTGGTGGCACCATGCATTAGGAAAAAAAACCCAAAACTTAATTAACTAGTACTGACAATTTAGCAGACAACAATTTGGGTTTTACCAAAGAAGAAGATAGCCAGCGCCACTGCCAGGAGGAGACAAATTCTGTGCTTCATCGCCATATTAGTATTTACTAGAGAGAGAGAGAGAGAGAGAGAGAGAGAGAGAGAGAGATTCAGAGATATAAGAGGGAAGGGGGTTGAAGTTGTACATGGGTCGGGGAAGTTATATATATATACAACAACAGCGATTATATAGTATTTGCAATTCGGTCCACCACCCTTTCGGCATTTCTTGATTGACACCACAAATGTTTGGCCCTTGTGTATTTTCTTTTATCAAAATGGTTAAATTGGTTAGTTTTATATCAGCGTACAAAGCCTCTTCCTAATTTCCATAGGCAGCAGTTTACCCAATGCAAAGCATATGTGCACTCCACCTTTCTCTCCCATTTTTCTATTTGATTTGGAAGAATTTTCGATTTGATTTCTAAACCCATTGTTCTTGTGCTTTTCTCAATACCTATTTTAGTACGTATTTTTTAATCCGCGCCTTATGAACCAGTTGAGCAAAGATCTTGAGTTCGATCCTCCTGTTTTGTGAAAATCTTCTCAAGGCCACCTCATGGATCGATTGATCGATCCTAGGTGATTTTATGGTATAAAAGTATATTATGAAACTATAAAATTTGTGTTGGAGAATATCCGTCCTAAGGAGGGGAAAAAAAAGCTAAATACAAATGTATTCGTAAAAAAGGCATTAAAATCTACAACATGGGTTGATACATGTGACAAATCCATTGAAATTTTAACCGTTTTGACATCGAGTACTATTCTTTGTCGACTAATTTCTTGATAACCCCGGATGTTCGGGTCAGCTTGCACGTACATCGACTAATTCCAAGACCCTAAAGATAATAACTGGACATAACCCCCAGTAGCTCTAAGGTTTGGAATGGTTGGCTTCCGTGGGATTAGGTTTCGTAGCTTGTTTGTTCACTAACTATATAAGACTATTTCTTGACACTTAAAATATCAATACACCTTTCACACGTTTAATCCGATTTTTATGTGAGAAATAAACGAACGATCAGTCCACAACGGATCAAAAAAACAAAAACAAAAAAAAAATCTATCCACAAGGCCCACGGGCCTCCAAAAGGAACATATTGGAATTGTCTACTCGAGATTCGTAGTGGGCTTAAGGCCCAAAGTTGACCGGCCCAGTCCACTCAACAACACCAAGTCAACGGAGAAAGAAAGATATGGGAGAAGTATCCCCAACCAATTACGTGATGCCACCTGGACTCTCGAAACCGAAACCATAGGACTTGGAATTTCACCAACCGTCGTCTCCAGATCCTTCCACACGCACACATATTTGCTTCTCATTTCCGTTCTTACATCTGTTCCGTCGGTCGATCGATCAAAAAGGTATACTCTCTCTCTCTCTCTCTCTCTCTCTCTCTCTCTCTCTCTCTCTCTCTCTATGTATGTATCTCAATTGAGAATTCGAAACTCTTGTTTTTGTTTTGTGGGTTTTCACGGTTCTGTGAAAGCCATCTGTTTAGATCGCGGTTGGATTTGGCTAATTCGGTGGTTCAATTGGGTTGGTTTGAATTTTTGTTCCTCTTCTTGATTTGGGTCTCCGTTTATTGTCTGAATTGAGGATTAGGCATGGACGATCCGTCCATGTGGGGGCTTTAATTGGGCCCTGCCGGTGTACGGTGAGATTGGTCAGATTAGTCGATGTCTGCGCAAGCTGGCCGAGACAACTGAGTTATAAATAAAAAGCAATTGGATATGATTGCGGATGCAATTATACTTTTTTTATTTTTATTTTAGAGTTATGTTGTGGTATTTTTAGATATGTTCTTTATCAATGAGAAGTCTAGGGGTTTTTTACGATCTGAATTGAATTGGATGCGGTTTTTTCCAGGCCAGGAATTTGATTCATCAGTTTGTTTGAAATAATTCCGCTAATTTATGTCGATTAGTGAAGATGGCAATTTTGAAGTTTTGCTCTTGTTGTTTTTGTGAACTAATTTTGATTTCACAAGACGGTTTATCCTCTACAATGGTTTTTCCAAGGCCAGCAATAGTTTTTTGATTGGCTTCATTAGACATGGCTTTGGTTTAGACGTGCATTTGCTTGTTTGAATCTAGCATTTGGTTGGAGGATTACGTTCTTGTAGAACAACAATCCCACACAACCTTGGTAGAAAGTACCTCGAGGAATCTTAATTGTCTAGTTGAAGTACTCACATATGAAGTTATAATACCCCCAGCATTAATTGTCTACCAGTCAGGAGACCTGAATTGTTCGAGCATTTACATATAGGCATGTGATATGTGAAGAGGGGTTCTTGGATAGGACTTTGCTGTTCTGATGTTTTGTAATCTTTGACTTCATGAAACATTTATATTTTTGAAGGCCAGTGTTAACTTGGGATTTGTATGATTCTTAGGGTATTTGATTTTTCACGGTTGAAGGATGGCAAGTGGGTTTGGGGAATCAACTAGCGGGCAGCCCCAAAGCCCTTCTTGCTCAAGCAGTAATGGTAACAACAATGATGCAGGTAACTTTGAGTGCAACATATGCTTTGATTTAGCCCAAGACCCGATTGTAACCCTCTGTGGTCACCTCTTTTGCTGGCCTTGCCTGTACAAATGGCTCCATATTCACTCCCATTCAAAGGAATGTCCGGTGTGTAAGGCAATGGTTGAGGAAGAGAAGTTGGTTCCTCTATATGGTCGTGGAAAGAATTCAACGGATCCCAGGTCTAGGTCCGTCCCCGGAGTTAATATTCCGAATCGTCCAGCAGGACAAAGACCTGAAACCGCCCCTCCGCCTAATACAAACCACTTTGCACCACATGGGTTTGGATTCATGGGGGGTTTGGGGGGATTCGCACCAATGGCAACGGCAAGGTTTGGGAACTTTACATTTTCTGCGGCGTTTGGTGGTCTCATGCCAGCATTGTTTAACCTCCAGGTGCATGGAGTCCCTGATGCCACCATGTATGGGGCCGCTCCTGTCTTTCCATATGGGTTCGCTCATCATCCGTTTCATGGGGGCTATGCGCACGGATTCCGTCAGCCCACAAATCAAGGACATAACCCAGATCACTATCTGAAGATGCTGTTTTTAGTCATTGGTGCACTTGTTGTCCTTTCCCTTATTTTGTATTAGGTTCAGATTTGCTACTGGAACTTGATTTGATGGCGTTTCTTTTTCTATTGTCAGTCTTATGAAGTTGTAAATTTGTCATTGCATGCCAACTTGATTTGTTGTTTCTTTCCCTTGTCTTGAGGAAATTGTCTCTACAATTCATTGTCAAAACTTTTGTAGGTAATATTATGTCCAAGTCGTCATGTTGAATGTTGTCTCTCTCTCTCTCTCTCTCTCTCTCTCTCTCTCTCTCTCTCTCTCTCTCTCATGAACTAATTATGGCAGAGCATGAGGCACATCAGTAGTTATTCGTGGTTTCGAAAATAAGATTACTGGGATATTACAAGTGTTACGCCGTTGGTTGTGTTTGACTCGCAATTTTGTTGTCTAATACCCCGTGCTTTCTCGTTACATGAACTGGGTATCTAGGGCGCCTTGTGTTACGATTTTTATCGAACAAATGAGTGGGGTATTCAGTTACAGTATATGTTTTGAAGCTAAGAAGCACGGACTGTCGGATAGAAACACAGATATAGATGTGGACACTGGACAGGCAAACCGGTGAGGTAGGGATTGCCAGTTGGAGTCTCATGTAAATTCTTCAATACCATTCTTCGACTGGTTTTGTATTGTTTTTCGGTTTAGAACCCTGTGATCATAATTTGGTTATGGAATCATGTTGAAATTTCAACGATGCCCCGGGCGTGTCCTACTACGTGTTTGGTGGCTTTTGAAATGTGTTCTCTCAGTAACTACGTAGCGTAAAGGAAAGCTCAGTGGTTCCAGACTTGGGATCCAAAAATGGCTCCCTTGCACAAACTGCGCATTTACGAAGAATTTTACGCGCGTTTTTTGAAATTTTAGCTTTTGGAAAAGCAACTATTTTAATGTGTTAAACATTCTGATCGACATCTTTTTTGACTTTTGAGATCCGATGAATTCTCGGCTCCATTTCTTTTTCTTCTGGCTTTCCATTCTGTTTTGTTAGGCTCTATTCCACCTATGTATGTGCTGTTTCATTGCAATTATCCATCATGAAGATAGACTAGAAAGTCATCCCTGGCATGCTAAATGGACTAGAAAGTCAATAGGGAAAATGGAGGGGAAGAACTTAATCTTGTAAAGGAAAAACATGCAAACCAAATAATCCTAAGGCCGCGTTTTCGCTAAGCTAGAAGTTGTTGACAATTTTTTGTTGTTAGTTTGTAGTCAAGTTGATTCCCCTAAATTATAAGTAGAAGATGGCCGAAGGGAAAATGGAGGGGGAAAAAATGTGTTTGATTATTTAGTTTAGTAGAAACAACTTGGGGAAATAAGTTGTGGAGAAAAAGAAAAAATATACTTGAAACAGGCCCTAAATTGTTAGATTTCGTTGAAAAGTCTAAGAAAGAAAAGTCTATGAGCCCGTTATCGAGTCCACGTGGGATCCGATTATTTGGTTTGAACTATTTTTTTTCTTGTCTTGTCGAGTGCTTGGCCCATATAAAAATTCAGATGAGAAAATAACGGCTCAAGATGTGTTTTGATAATTAATACCCGTCAAGGATATTTTCAGTATTAACAAATGTTCTCAGCATATCATTGGCGGGTATTAATTATCAAAACACGTCTTTGGCCGTCATTTTTCCAATAAGGATCGGATTCTCACCCGGAGACCGCTGAACGACCTCTGCCTAAGGACGTGAATTCACGTTCTCTGCAGATTTTCATCATTTTGAGATGACTCCAGCAGCGTTCCGGTCACATATCAACTAAATTTCGTATGAACCAATCACTCGATGAGGCCAAGAAAATAAACAGTTCCGATAAAAAACCAGTCTCGAAATGGGTCCGATCGATAATGGACTGATAGCGGGGCAAAAGCACGTGCCCCTCCTTCTGTAACATTGACATTGCCATACATATCCATCGATGGTGGGCAGCCACTCTTCACTTTCTGATAACTGTGCCATGCCCCAGTCCGCAGTCAGGGCCGGTCCCGGGGTAAGCCCCACAAGTCCGTCGGCTTGGGTAATCCCCGGGCTAGGGCAACCCCAAAAAAAAAAAAATTCCATTTAAATATAAATACGTATAAATATTTTTTTGGACCGACACATAGCATAAAGGTTAATAGGGCAGACTTAAGTACACCTATGCCCAGGTTCAAGTCCCGTACGTGTCCTGCATTGAGGTTTCATCTTTTCACCTCTCTCTCTCTCTCTCTCTCTCTCTCTCTCCTCCTCCTCCTCCTGTTTTTCTTTCACTGCACCCACTCTTCTTTCTGTTGTCCAGCATTGTTGTAGCCTTGTAGGTGTACATTTTTTATTTTAGGAGATACTTTTTTTACATCAACAATTAGAGTGTGTTTCATTTACTAAAATAAATATTTGTTTTTAAAATTAAATGTAATGTATTGTGAGAAAATGATCTGTCTCATAAAATAGAAAATAAATACTTAAAAAATAAGAACCTTGACGAAGCGTGTCAAACTCCTCAAAAAAAAAAAAATTAATAACTACTTGCATTCGCATACTCACATAGTGATGTATGCAAATATGAAAAATATACATGTATATGTATATACTGTATATACAGAACTCCCCAATTTAAAAAACTTCAATGAAAAAATTAACCATTTTCAAAGTCAAGTTTGTATTTTTTCAAGTTGGTCCATAATATTTTTTTTTTCAATTTATCATTAAACATAGAATATGATCAAAATAAGAAAATAAAAAAATGAAAGTTAAAATAAATAGAAACTCATAATTTTTTTTCTTTCAATCGAATCATGCTAAATCGTAAAAGCACCATAACTCGAATTCCATTCTAATTTTAATTTTTTGATAGAATTCAAACTAAAAGCACATTGTGACCTTGATTTTTTTTTTAAATTTTTTAGTATAGCTTAATAATAAGAGGGCAACCAAGCTTGAGGTCGGGCTTGAGCAACCCAAACGTCGGGGCCGGCACTGTCCGCAGTCCACCCTCTCTCTCTCATTTTTCCCAAACGTCAGAGCACTGTCTGGGATAGCTTACGCGCACCTCGAATATTTCCGTCCCTGGTCAATCCAGTGAAAGGTGGCCTTACACTCACACCTCAAGGTTTCACACTAGGGAATTTACGAGAGATTTTTCTCTTGTGGCCTAATCCCAAAAGATTGCCGAGTTTCGAATTCAGAATGTCTGGATTTACAGTTCTCCATATTGCCACTTGAACTGCAGTTCCACAGTCCACACTACAGTATCATCATATATACAGGCCATTCATCAAGAGAGAGAAGGGTGGGGAGAGAGAAACAGTTCCTTGCGTGAAACCTTAAATTCTACTACCCCTCCAGTCCATTTTGTTTCTTCAGTTGTTTTTTTTTATAATTATTATTTATAATTCAGGTATCCGGACCAGTTTACACGCACATCAATTAATTTTTAGAGCTCAATCCCACCACCCCTAACAATTTATATAGGTCAAGCAATCGACAAGACAAAGAAAATGGAAACCAAATAATCGGATCCTACGTGGACTCAATAACGGGTTCATAGCGTGTGGGTATTCTTTTTTTTTTTTTGTATTTATTGGGGTTATTTCTCCCCTTAATGGGGCTTGTAGTTGAGTTAGGCTTATTTATCATATTCGTTTAGTTGTTGGGCTTAATTATCTCGTTGACTCTTACACAATGGATGTAGCTAGTGTCTCGTGGTTTTACTTTGTACTTCATATATGATGTAATGATCTCTTCTACCGATTGGAAAAAAAAAAAAAGAAGTTGCAGTACCAAAATTATTAATGAAAAATCTCCCTTGTAGCCCTATAATTATCGTCTTATGGCTACGTGAATTAAATCTTTCTTTAACCCATAAACGTCACTTCCATATCTAGCTGCTTATTTAATGTTAGATTGCAGCGTCTAAAAATGGAATTATTAGCATATTACTTCCATATTAATTGTCACAATTGTCGGAATGTTTGACCTGGGCCCCACTTGTGTCTTATTTTCCAATGAAGGTTATTGCAGAAAATGGAGTCATGCCAACCAAGAAGATTATAAAGGAGAATTCAGACATCATAGCTTGCGACCACCATAAACTCTTAGCACCGCACGATGTGACATTTATCATCATGCGGTGGAAAAAAACTAAGAAAATTGGGAAAAAAAAAAAAGAAACGAGTTTCAAGATAAGCAAACGCAAATATATTTAGTACAAGGGAATTGAATTTTACTAGTCAGCCCATCTTCAACCACAAATCTCCATTCCTATATCAATTCTCAAAAGGGTAACCATTTCCCAACCTTCCCACCAAAATTTGAGCCGTGCTATGTGCACAGCAAGCTGTGCACAGCAGCCCTTTTCTCCCGCCTCAGGTCGCACAAAGATGATCGGAGCCGCTCATTTTGTTCGAAATATGTCGTTTAAGGTCTCTGTAAAAAATGAGCTTCGTTCGATATCGTTAGAGGCGTTAACAAAACACCAAAAATCACTTCAGAATTTAGCCTAAATTCTGAAGTGATTTTTGGTGTTTTGTTAACGCCTCTAACGATATCGAGCGGGAGAAAAGGGTTGCTGTGCAGGGTTGCTGTGCACAGCTTGCTGTGCACATAGCTTTTTTTCCAAAATTTATTCACCTTCTTTCAAAGTTCAAGAACTTCACAAATTTTCCCTTCGAAAATTGAAAAAAATGAAAAAGACGGTTTTCAGCTTCGGTCAGACTAGACCCCAAAAAATTTGACGTAAAGCTAAATAAAAAATCACTAAACATCTATAATTTCCAATGCCTCAATTATTTTGTCCAAACACACCCTCAATCCTCTTTTTTCTCAAGAATGAGATAATTTTGATGGAACCCACGAAAGAGAGGGTGCAATAAATTAGGCAGGAGACAGAGGACTCAACTCAAGCCACATATTGCTAACTTACTAGATAGATGGTCAAAAGTTCGAACGTCCCCATCTGCGTGTCGGTATTCTTTTCTTAGAGAGTTTTTCCTTTCTTTCTTTGTTTCTACGATATAATGGGCTTATTTCTTATATTTGTTGAATTGTTGGGCTTGATTATCTCGTGGACTCTCACAATTGTTGTAGTGTCCCAAATTTGTATTTTGTACTTCATATCTGAAGTAAAAAATGATCTTTTCTATCGATTGATTGACAAAAGGAAAAAACTCAAGCCACGTACTGCATTTGGAGGACTAATTTTTAAAATCGAAGGGGTTAGAAGTTCGCTTTCACAAAATTGATGAGAGTAATTCGAGTTAGGTTTAGACTTAAAGAGTAAGGTAGCTAGATTGGGGAAATGATAAATATATACATATATTCACATTTTCTTGAATCAAAATGTTTTCACATAAGCATGAATATTTTGGAGGAATTTTGTCTTTGGTAGTGAAGGGGTGTCGGTGGGTGTCGGGCCCCTGCATAACTCCAAATATTTTTTGTAATTGTACCAACTTTTAAAAACCGAACCATTGATTGTCGAGACGGACGAGTGAAATCGTTTGTCTCCGTAAATAACCTATATCTCTCATATTAATTTACAAGAAAACTACTATACGACAGAATTTGAGTACAAAAAGTCCATCTAAAACGATTTTAGCAATCTTAATTTAAAATTCTTGAATTGGATGAAAAGACAGCCAACTAGCTATATTTAGTAGTCGTGTATTACCGTTAATTAATTAATTTCGTTCATACACCAATATTTAAATAATCCAAGACTAAAACTTGGTCCCAGGTAACATTACTCAAAAGAGATAAACTTATTCACGGAGGCTCCGTGAACAATCTGTTTTGACCGGTCACAACCTTAGCCATTCATCCATTCATGCAATCAGTGGCTGAGATTCGTTTACAATTTTGACCGGTCACAATTAATTGTTATCGATCACAATTGATTTTCAATTCGGACCGTCCAAAAACACTTTGGACACGCATGATTGGCCTCCGTAAAGCCTCTTTACGGAATTGTCCGCAAATAAGATTTAGATTTTTTGTACTCAAATACCACAGCAAAAATACAACTTCCTTGAATCACCATGTACTTGGGGTCAAAGGCAGAGCTTTCAAGGCTTGTTCGTTTTGAGATTTTGGATTTGGATTTTGGATAATAAGTGAAGAAAGATAGAGAAGAGAAAATTTATTAGGGACCGTGCATAGAGATAGAGTCCAAAATCCAAATCCAAAATTCAACATGTTTTTTTGTGTGATTGATATTTTTATGTTATCCTGTAAATTTATCGAAAAATACGATGAAATTACCCTAATCACGAACCACTTGAAAATACACACTTTCTCTCTTTTAGTGTTATGATTTTGCAACACAATATTAATCCATAAGTTCGGACACACGCCGAAAAAGTTTAAATTTTCAACAGAAATCTCAAAATTCACACACGTAAAAATATTTCTACGTCTCTTTAGATATATCAACACATTTTTTACACATTACAAATTTATCATCCACTTAACGGTGGACACGTCACACGCACACGCGTAAATTTTCACCACTATAATATATTTATTATGTGTCGACTGGGCTGCTTAAAGTTTTTTTGGCTCCACCAGCACTGTAGCCCACGATCCCCATACGAAGAGGCAAGAAGATCAACAATTGAGGCCTACAAATCTAACAAACCTCCCTTTGACATTTCGTGACTCTAATGGCCACCGAAGGATTTTATCCGTTCGTTAAATTTTGGATCCCGAAATCAGTTGAAGTGTGCGCAAATTGATCCGAACATCCGATCATAAAAAAAAAAAAAATGTCGTGACTTTAACAAAGGTTTGAATTTACAGATAATGACTTACAATAATTCAGGAATATCTTAGAAGTAGATCCCACCTACACTTGTAAAATTCTATACTAGTAATGAATACACACACTTGTGGCCAGTTCAGCAGTCAATTACTGGAGTATTTGAAAAGGATATAGGAGCGCATCAAAACATTATCAACGTCATACTTGTTGATGACCTTTGCAAAAGAGAAATGTCATCAAATTTTTTAGGCGTACATTTTACGAACACAACTTTAAAAATCTCAATTAGCGGGTAAGTACTCGGAGTTACTTGCTTCGTGATTGGATTCGAGTGTCTACGACAACTTGTTGAAACTAAATATACTCTTCGTTGCTCGGAACATGCGGTGTGACGATCTTAGTGAATATAACTCTTTGTTGCTCGGAACGCACGATGCGACAATGGTAGTTTCGGTCCCAATATAGAAGACCTCACCCTGTTAGAGCAACACGATACTAGGGACAATACTTCCTTACCAAGATGTACAAATCGTAGTACTCTCTCTCTCTCTCTCTCTCTCTCTCTCATAAAACCCAATACACCCTCCCTGCCATTTCCAACTTCCACCACCCAACTATGCCTAAACAGGGACTCCAATCCCTTCTTGTCTTCTCTCTCTACATTTCCTCCCTCATTCTCGCCGCCACCACCACCACCAGCAATCTCCCTCAACAATTCAAAGAAGCCCCCGAATTCTACAATTCCCCAAACTGCCCATCCATCATCAATAACCATGAAACCGAAACAGAGGACGACGACAGCAACAACAATAACGACGAAGATATAATCAGCATATGCTCCGAAGAGGCCGTCCACGTGGCAATGACCCTCGACGCCACCTACCTCCGGGGCTCCATGGCCGCCATCCTCTCCGTCCTCCACCACTCCTTCTGCCCACAAAATATAATCTTCCACTTCATCACCTCAGCCGCCTCCTCTGCCTCAGCCTCCGCCAACGCGTCCTCGCTCTTGCGCGCCACCGTATCCGCCTCCTTCCCTTACCTAAAATTCCAAATCTACCCCTTCTCCGACTCCATAGTCGCCGGACTCATCTCCACCTCTATCCGCTCCGCCCTTGACTGCCCACTCAACTACGCCCGCAGCTACTTGGCAAACATTCTCCCTCTGTGCGTCCGGAAAGTGGTGTATTTGGACTCCGACGTGGTGCTTGTTGACGACATTGCGAAGCTCGCCGCCACCCCTCTCGGCGGCGACGCGGTGTTGGCTGCGCCGGAGTACTGTGAGGCGAACTTCACCGCATATTTTACTCCGGGCTTTTGGTCGAACCCCTCTTTGTCTCTCACGTTTGCAAACCGTAACGCATGTTATTTCAATACAGGTAATTAAATATTCTTTTACACGTACCTACAAACATGAATTTTTAACAAAAGAAATTACATCGAGATTAGATTCAGTCAATAAATTAGGAGTATTTTTAAGATAGTCATTTATGTTCGTGGTTAAGTAGAAAACTAAAACATAAGAGTATTTAATCACTTGTGAGCATGGCAAGGGATTGTGGGAAGGGCTGTACGGTTTAGTCCGAGGTGAGCGTAGCTGAGCAAGCTGTCCTGGAAGGCCGGAAGATAGTGGCCACTCAAGAAATATTAATTCATGGGGTCGAAAATTTTCTCAAGTTTGAATCACATTACGTCTAACATTGTTAATAATTGGCCAATTCAATTTTTAAAGTTTTTCAAAAAATCACACTCTAAATTATCTCTCAGACAATTTTAAGGTAGATGAAATTTGTTTTGCTTATTTTCTGAAAAAAATTGTGTATTGTCCTTTCTTAAAGCCTCACGTTCGAAACTTGTCGTGTGATATCACCAAGTTAGACCCTCCGTACATTGTCCTGATTTTAGTTGGGTTCGAGTTGAAAATTGTAGACCTCATGTTCGAAACCTCACAAATCACACGCACTATGAACTCTTATGGGTTTGACCATATAAGGTACTATTTTGACTTTAATTAGACCAGCAGTAATGGACGATGGAATAGGGTTCTCATAAAGTCGAACTGTGCGTATACCTTGAAATAGTAGCTAGGATGGGGTCATATCAGTTGTTCATAGGTTCAAATACTGGCCAACCGATTTCTATAGCAGTAGTGACGTATTAATTTCTCGCCATGGGTCGGCCGACCCCACTGATTCTACTACGGCGTCGCCAGTGGCCGGAACACCCTGCATTATAAAAATAAATAAAAATTATACGCGTGACTCGTTATCGTTTTGGTTACAGGAGTAATGGTGATCGATCTCGACCGCTGGCGAGCCGGTGACTACACGACCAAGATAGAAGCGTGGATGGAGCTTCAAAAACGAATGAGAATCTACGACCTCGGATCCTTGCCACCCTTTCTGCTCGTGTTCGCCGGAAACATAGTTCCGGTGGATCACAGGTGGAACCAGCACGGCCTCGGCGGCGACAATTTCCGGGGACTTTGCCGGAATTTACATCCGGGTCCGGTGAGTCTCTTGCATTGGAGCGGGAAAGGGAAGCCGTGGGCCCGGCTCGACGCCAGCCGGCCCTGCCCGTTGGATGCTTTGTGGGCACCTTATGATTTGTTAAAGCCCCCATTTTCTTTGGATTCTTGAGAGAGGAAAAAATGTCCATATTAAGTGAGATTTTGATTCAGAAATCGTAAATATAAAAACGCTGTACAATCGCAATTTGTATACACCAACTCTTCTGAAAAATAATGGCGCTGTTCGATTTGGGTTTTGAGAACAATTAGTCCAGAGAGATAGATAAAAAAAAATTTACTAGAGACCATGCCCAACGTAAAAAAACATTCTTCAAAAAAAAAAAAAAAAAACTAATTTGACAAAATAATGAGCCTATGCTAAAGAAAAGGTGTTGGTTTTACATGTCTTGTATCTCGATTTGTTATCTTCTTTTTGGGAAAATTTTATAAATGATCCCTCTAATTTGCATGAATTCTCATTTTCGTCCCTCTAGTATTAATTGTGTTATTTTTAGCCCTATAATTTGCATTCTGCCCCAATTTCGTCCCTCTCGCTTACGGCGTTAATGAAACAAACGGAATTGGAGGACAAAATTGTCATTTCTCCTCACAAAGGGACTAAATTGAGATTTCATGCAAACTAGAGCGACTTTCTATAATTTTATTTTTTACTTTTGTTTTTGTAAATAAATTTAAAATACATCATATGTAATATATTTCTCATCTCATTTATTTTGAATAATCAAAATATGTTGAAATTTTTTAAAGTTTTATTATATATATCACAAAAAATATGAGAAAATTCGAAAATCAACCCTTATGTTAAATGTCTTGGTATTGTATTTTTTTTTTCAATTGAATTTTCACTCTCGTTATTTTCTTTGTCAAATGATTAAAAAGAAAAAATTGTTCAGTAGTATTTAAAAATCAAAAAAGCGATAGGGACCGACGGGTCCCGTAGGGAAATCGTATCCGATGTGTGTAGGGTTCTTAATCCAAACACCATTTTTTTTTTTAGAATTTTTGGATGGCTCAGATCAGCCAGAATCAACGACATCCGATGTGTGTAGGGTTCTTAATCCAAACACCATTTTTTTTTTTAGAATTTTTGGATGGCTCAGATCAGCCATCTGGTGGCCGGAGACAGCCCGGCACGGCCGTCGGTACGATTTCCCTACGGAACCCGTCGGTCCCTATAGCTTTTCTGATTTCCAAATACTACTGAATAACTTTTTCTTTTTAATCATGTGACAAAGAAAATAACGAGAGTGAACAATTGAAAAAAAAATACAATACGAAGACATTTAACATAGGGGTTGCTTTTCAAATTTTCTCATATTTTTTGTGATATATATAATAGAAACTTTAAAAAATTTCAACTTATTTTGATTATTCAATATAAATGAGATGAGAAATATATTACATATGACATATTTTAAATTTATTTACAAAAACAAAAGTAAAAAATAAAATTGTAAAAATAGTCCCTCTAGTTTGCATGAAATCTTAATCTAGTCCGTCTGTGAGGAGAAATGACAATTTTGTCCTCCAATTTGTTTGTTTCATTAACGCCGTAAGCGAGAAGGACGAAATTGGGGCAGAATGCAAATTATAGGGCTAAAAGTAACACAATTGATACTAGAGGGACGAAAATGAGAATTCATGTAAACTAGAGGGACCATTTGTAAAATTTTCCCTTCTTTTTTTGTCACGGTGAAATTTCCCTCCTCTATGATGTATGTGTTGAGGCCGAATCACGTTAACATGGTGTATGTTTTGTATGCTTATATGGACGAAAATGCTCTCAAAAACATTATTCATGTAGGATGAATCATTCCTCTATTCCCCTATTCTTGATGATTGTATTGGAACTTTAAATTTCTTGACATGTAAAATGATCCCTTGTGAGTGGTGTCTCGCATAAGTCAATCCGTCCTATCGCTAGCTCTCACCCGTTTATTAGTATTCGCTACGTACTTTTGATCGATCGTGTTCGTATTCTAGGGTTTGGGTTCTCTAAATTTTTATTGTCCGAGAGTTACAGACATTTTCAGCTAATTATAACGGCCACACATATTCTCCTCTCCCTTTTTACATACTTGGTGATTCATCTTCTTAATTATCTCCGTTCGATAACACAGACTTTACAACCGAACAACTTATATTCTGGTGTTATATGTACGTAATTGCTCTACTCTTTTTTTTTTTTTTTCTCTGGAACCTACCACTCAAATCCAAAGCTACAGGCCTCCAATCCTGAAAATGGCATTCGTAAGGTGCCTGGGACTTCAAGTAATTCCCTAGCTACTGTTAGATGATGAGCTGCTTTCAAATGTCAGTGAGATTTGCTTTCATGGATCAGCCGACCATTGCTTTCAAATGTTAGTTTTTCCCTTATTGAAAAGACACGTTGGGTATTTTTAGGTGTCAAAAGTATAAAACAAGAATCTTGATAAAAGTCCTCAACAAACAAAAAAGACCATACAACTGTCTTTTTTCAACTTTTTTTTTTTTTTTTGGTCTCCGTGATTTTTTTTTATTTTTACTTTTGATCGTAACTTATTACTTCTTACATTCCTCCTCGACGAGTATGATTTATCCGGAAAATTATCAACTTCAATCCATATTGATATACTTTTTCTAAATTCTCGCATCGAGTTTTAAAAAGGAATTATAATGTGTAATCTATATTATTGTTTCTTGGACTTCCTCTTCTATTTGGTCGATGAACTAAAAATTTTCTTTTAACTTGTACTAATGATTCCCAAAAAATTACCAGCAGCAATATAATATATACGATAACACGTACTGTCCACACGGACAGTTTTGCACAGATCTGTGCACAAATTTTTTGTGTCAGTAGCACATTCCTCGACCTAAAGAATCAAGTGATCCAAACGTGAGCACTATAAAAGGTCTGTCGGTTGAAATTTAATTAGATTAATCAAAGTCCTAATAAGGATGTGCATTGCAGGAGTGTCATGCGGGGTCTGAGCCGTACATTCATTATACAGATATCCAAACCACGGATGGCCGAAATAGAGAATGATTAGGTTTTTTAAGGAGGACGAATATAAAATAGGTTTGGAGAATGAGATAGATTAGGCACCATAGAATAAAAGAATTCTCCAAACAGATGCAACTGATCATTTTTGGGGGGACAATCCTCCTTGACGAAAACTCTGACCAGAGGACTCGGGGGGCCTGTGGTGACCCAAGTCACCACAGGGTTGTAGTGGCTCAATACTGTGCCGTTTTGTGGCAAGAAAAAGTGGGAAAAAAAAGGGGCTGCAAGGCCATGTTTGGTGAAAAGGAGAGGAAAAAAATTAAGTACTCTAATTTTCAATTCGTTTGAACCAATGCAAAAATCATATTTTTCTTATCATTTTATCTTAAAGGTTCATAATTAATTTTTGACTTTAGGACTCTCCTTCGTTAGTCGTAAGAGATATTTGGTTCTACGACTTGCTTGGACTAACCAACCAGAGCCTTAGAGTCAAAAATTATTTATGACCCCATAGAATAAAATTATCATAAAAATAAGTTCTTCGCACCAGTTCAAACTGATTGAAAATTAGAGCACTTAATTTTTCAACCATCTTTAGACCATGGTTAAAAAGTTAAGTGCTCCAATTTTCAATCCATTTGAATCGGTGCGAAAAACTTATTTTTATGATCATTTTATTCTATGGGGTCATAAATAATTTTTGACTCTAAGGTTCTCGTTGGTTAGTCCTAAGCAAGTCGTAGAACCAAATATCTCTTACAACTAACGAAGGAGAGTTCTAAAGTCAAAAATTAATTATGAACCTTTAAGATAAAATGATAAGAAAAATATGATTTTTGCATTGGTTCAAACGAATTGAAAATTAGAGTACTTAATTTTTTTCCTCTCCTTTTCAACCAACATGGCCTTGCAGCCTTTTTTTTCCCACTTTTTCTTGCCACAAAACGGCACAGTATTGAGCCACTACAACCCTGTGGTGACTTGGGTCACCACAGGCCCCCCGAGTCCCTGACGAGAAACGCAGAATTTGTGGTTACAAAAGTGGTGCATTTTCTCCGACAGAGCTTCATTATCATTCTACGTACAAAGAAATTCTGGCACTGAAGCGCAGCATTGAAAAGTATGAAACGTCAAAGCTACCCTTTGATATATAGATGAAACACACCTCTCATGGGCAGGTTCTCTTCTTCAAGGGTGATGTTACCAAATAAAAGATGGTTTTCTTGAGGTTGTCTGTCTCCATCTACTTGAAGCAAAGTAAGAATATAGGATCCAAAAAAAAAAAAAGTAAGAATATGCAAAATTTAGAGACATATATGGACATAGTAGCAGAGGTTCAAATCCTACGATCTTCCCTACAGACATCATCAGACTAGGAACTCTACGAATCCGGGCTTGAAATTAACTATGAAGATTACCCTTCATAAAAAGGTTAGCGTTGTCACCAACAAGGAGGCGGGTAATAGTCATCCACTTCTAAGGTGCATGAACTAAACCGGACTCCATAATTATGAGTCCGATTAGTACTTGTGTAGACGTTAAAAGATTTTGTGAATCGTTGGTTGACTGATTTTATTACGGCTACCCTAAATATAGGAGTAAGACTTACACGGAGGTGCTAAGTTATGAGGAATAACACATCTTCGAATATTGTTTTTCTTCAAACATTATATCCGACATGAGAGAGGGAGACAAGAAATTTACCTGTCTTTCATTTACATATTTTTTGCATAATGTCATTCATAGAGGTACACATAGGACTTCGGGTTGGTGCTCAGTGCACAGCACTATGCTGCGCACCTCCGAGCTGTCGGATCGTGCATCTGACTGCTCAGATCTCATCTCAGCAACCAACGATCGAGAGCCGTTCTTTGCCGAGATGAGATCCGAGACGTCGGATGCACGATCCGACGGCTCAGATGTGCGCAGCACGGCGCTGTGCACAACCACACATCACTGCACAACATCATCCCCCACTTGGCACACATATCGCGTGTGCTCGGCCTCTAGTATATTAATAAAATGAAACCAGTCGACAAGTTCTCAAAATCAGAGAACATCATACATCATCATGTTATAAACAAGACACGACATTAAAAACAAGATTAAGAATATTTCAAAAGGTTTTTGAGATTGAAAGCCAACATCATGCGAATGAAAGCACGAATACAAAGGATAACTAAGGCTGTGTTCCAGTTTCATATAACCTTCTTTTTTTTCAAACGGAAGAAATTTCAAGCCCAAAAATTATGTGTTTACGTAAATAATTTTCCTACCAATATGGATCTTGTTTGATAGATCTCATCGAGATCTTTTAAACGGTGCAAAAAAAATTAAAAAATTATTTTTCGTTTTCATTATATTTGAGTTTGAAAATTGAAGAAAACTGAGGTTTAAAAAAAGAAGGAAAAGCGGAACGGGCCCTAAAATAGTACTACAATTGAGACGTTAACCAAGTACTATATTTTTAAAGGCAAAATTATGAAGTACTGATACTATGAATTGAAAATACCTATACACGGACTTAAATAATCTGCTTGTTTTCTCTTAAGCACTGTGTTATCAAATCTTGTGAAGCCAGCGGACTTCATCCCGGCTTTAAATTAGCCCGCTTCTAAAAGATGGTCTCAAGTATAATTAAGATGCGTGTAAGCTGATCTGAACTCCAGAGCGATCAAAAAGTTCAAATGCTGTAAATTTGATGTTTAAATTGGCAAAAATCTGAAACAAGGCAAGACAAATGACACAAGTTAAAAAATAGTTCTAATTTTATTAATTCTCTGTCAATGTACAAAAAGGACTAGATCTACAAAAAAAAAAGGTATACGGGTATAAGAATCAAAACTTCCCTCACTGCTATCTATATATCTGAACTTTTCTATATCCCTATTGTGAAGAGGCCACACTTCTTCACTCCAAAAAATCAGTCACAAATTCCCAATAAAATTCAGGATCTGTACTTTCTAACAAGGGAAATACCCAGTCAACCTAATATGTTCAAGGGTATTCGCAAGGCCATATTTGAGGATTGCTTGTTTACCGGCTCTGTATCCGTTTCCATACACAGGAGATGTATCCGATTCAATCTGGTGCTTGAAGAAATCCCCAAGTTTCCTCTCAAGTGGAGATCTTGACCCATCTAATGACGACGACGAGGAGGTTGAAGCAGCATTGCTACCGGACATGGACTGAATCTGGGAGTCTAACCACATGTGAGCAAGAACTTGACAGATACCCTCTTCGACATCTTGACTCAAGGTTCGGTATCCTTTTCAAACAAATGAGAATCGAGTCAGCACTTCCAGCAAATAAAGTGACAGAAAAGCATTGTGGCACTGGGAATCTTGCATTTATAATGCAACACTAGACAACCAGGTTTTTAAAACGAAGACATTATGAGGATCACGAAAGTTAAATGCTTTGTATGGAATTGTTTTCAATTTCTTTCACGAAAAGGAATGAAAGTTTGAGAAAAAACACAGTTATTATTTGGGTTTTTATTTGTGTGACAGAACATCTTTTTGGTGTTTATGTGGAATGACACCGTGCATAGTAATGGGCGACGGAGTAGGGAATCACCTTTAATTCGAAGCCATGCATGCATCATCTCATGAGCCAATATTGATCCAGTCAGCAACCTGGATATGAAGTGTTGCGTCATTGAACACACATCTCAGGGGAGAAGCGTAGCAGTAAAGAAAATACAGTCAAAATCCAACAATGTCATTTCCATAATATTTCAGTATCGATGGGACTGAAATTACCTTCCCTTCTCATTCGTTTGTGTAGTTCTAGATCTCCATAAAATGGCATCTTCAAGGAATGAGGTAATATCACCATCCTCATGATTACAGACTACTAATTTGAAGTAAACAAAAAGCTAAATCTCAGTTCAACTGAGCATCCAATTTTAGAACATGAATTTATTCCATATGATGACAGACACGCACAAACATGTAATTCCTTGGATGCTTGTACGTGATTGGTTATGGAGCAGCATATATTCTCCCGTTCATGTCCTTTTATAAAGAACTGATTAGTTGCTTATCGCATAAGCCCTTCCTCTGGCATAAACGTAAAAGCAGAGAGAGAGAGAGAGAGAGAGAGATTACCTAGGAAGGCCATACAAAATTAGAATCGCAGTCACCTCACAACGACGGGTAAGTTTATATGGTTCTGTTCTCATGCCCATAACTCGTTTCCCTCCACGCCTTAATATCTGATCATTTCGAGGAAAATAAGACCCAAACAGTGAGCCACTAATCATTTAGCTAAAGAATTCAAAAGCAAAAGAAAGAAACAGAAATGACAGCAAAGATGGCAAAAACACTTACAGTGCTGACAGTTTGTTCTTCCGAAAGGCAGAGCCCTCTGGTCTCAGGCATGTGGTGATGACCCTGGCCATGAGAAATAAGTATTAGCTTTTCTTCCCTTCCAGAGACAATCATCAAAAGGATATCGAGCAAACGCTACACTACTAAAGTGAGAGCATCTCCAACTAAAAGTCTGAAATATGGAGACTCAAACTATCATTTTTGGTCCAAAAAATGTATTTAGAAATTTTCACTATTCATCCCATCTCCAGCCATAAATCTCCATTCCTATCTCACTTCTCAAAAGGTCAACCATTTGCCAACCTTACGAACCAAAATTCACATTCTTTCAAAGTTCAACAATTTCACAAATTTTCCTCAAAAATTGCAAACTATAAGTTTTTCAAGTTGAAATGTCGAATTAAATTATTTAATGTTAGTCTAATTGTCTCATTTGAAAGGTATGGTCGAAATCTTTTTAATCACACCAGCTTTATCGAACTTGAATTTCTCATTAAAACTTATCTCGATTTGATCAAAAAGGGATAGTTGAAAAAGGAGACAAGTATCCCATTTTGGGTTGAGTCTCCATATTTGGAGATGCTACTCAGTTGTTGAGCTCTAAAATGGAGCGTAGTTAGAGCAATTTGGGTCTCCACTTTGAAAATTTAGAGCATTACTAAAACAGATCAGCCTTACCCTCTTCTCCCCATCCATGGCTACATTGAGTGCTTGCCTCTCTACCAAGAGCAATGGAACCTGCTGCTCCACTTTCATGTTCAACCCTTCATAAAAAACTTGTATGTCAAGATAAAGGGGTTGACACTCATTAGTATCCATGATAGCAGAATCCAGACACTCTAGGCACAGCTTGCGACCATCGTCAAGGGCAGCATATTGTGTATCCCTTGGCTGCAAAAAGCAAAGATCCACAAAATCAACATTTCATCAGGAACATGCACAACTTCAAACCACAAAGGGTGTGTTTGGTTGTTGGGAATGGGATCTAGGAACTGGCCTCCAAAGTTGAGCACAAGATGTCGACAATAATCGGGAAATACTTTTGTGTTCATTTTGTCGACATCTCCAAGATGCCATCCTTTGTAGGAGTTTAAACACAACATGGACATATTATTTTGGCTCCTTCATAGCAGTTTAAACACAAAAGAAGCATAGTATGGTTTGTACACGTAATTTTTACCCTTGGATGACTTGCCTTATTGATCACTCCCTCCTCCCTTGTTTATCCATTTCTACTATTCCGGACATCTCAAAAAATTGATATTCCTGATTAATTCTTCAAGATAATTATGAAAACATTGCTTAAAGAACTAATTGAGATCCTTTGATTAGTGAAAATAGTTTTAGAAAATTTCAATGAATGGCACAACTGGCAGAAACGGCACAAACAAATTAGTATGGATGAGTGGTTTATTTACTCTGCAAATCCATCACTTTATATTATCATCAGCTAACTTCTAAACTTACACATTCTGACAGGAAGGGGAATGAGAATAACACCTCCTCCTAACAACATAACCACCATCTAAAGACATTTCATACCAAGAAGGAATGAAATGTTCAATCTCAATACAAAAAGAAATAGCAGTAATGCCCCTTCCCACCAACCAAATACAACCAAAATAGTTGCTATTCCAATATTATTTGATTCAAACTGACCTCCAAACGCTCACAGCTACAGCACCTAGGAGTCCCATCACGCTCATGAGAGGGGCAGTATTTCTGGACCCAGAAAGGATGTGACTTATATTCAATAAGACCGGCAGCGTTTGTTGGAATCTGGAAAGAGACAAAACATATTTGATCACTTCCAAATGCCAGAAAAGAATGGTCAAATAAAACATGAAAAGAAGCAGACTACCGATCTAATTTCTCAAGTTTTACAAGCTGACATTATAGAAAACCTAATCTACATTATACCTAGTTTTCAAGGTGCCAATGCAACAACGGTGTGCCTTACAGTGGTGGAAAATTTGTCTAGTTAAAGAGGGCCTCCCCAGAGTTCTATAGTCTGCGGCTCTCCTACATTCCTGAACACCATCATATGTGATCCCTAAAGTATTTAATTTAGTTTTTACTTATGCTCAACATAATTCAGAGACTTGTAGTACGGGTGATTTATTGATTGATTCAAGCTTCCAGTTACTCTTGTCCCAATTTCAAAGGGGCACCAAGCAAAAGTATAAAACAAATCCTGCTGCTTTCTTGTCCCTGAGTAAATTTTTATCTTTATAATCACGCCAATAATTAGATTTTGTGAACACCACCTTAATAGTTGCCTCTGAACAATGTAATAAATCAGGTGTAAAACCGCACAATAGGATAAGTAACACGTATAATTTTCATCCAGTCTCCTATCTTTCCAAAATTAGTTGCTCGGTTCATGTTTCCCAATTTTCTATCACATGCATGAAGTACTATTCATCGAAACCAAGTGCCAAATTAAAAAAGCAGGAATGGAAGCGGGGCGGAGTACCCAAACAAAAAATAGAGAGGGCGGGAGTTCTTACAAGAACGTGTGTTTACACACAATTATATCAACAATTAAGGAATTTCTAAGTTTTCATGAACAAGTTCTACTGGAGAACTGAATGTTACATGTGTTAAGTACATAAGATAAATGGCACAAACAGAAAACCCAAACACGTAACATAAAAGGAAAGGGAATCAATTAATTACTTGCACGCTGTCACTATTTCAGTACTTGCAATTGGCAAAGCGTGAGCTTTTTCATAACTACAGGCGCAGCAGTTTACGGCCACTTGAAAACTAGATATTCACAAAAACCTTGGATTTGTCCCAAATATACAAGCTGCTCAAAGAATGCAACCTTTGGCTGATCTCACCATCTATTTGCAAATTCGCGAACTAGAGCATGAACCGCCAGTCTGCCACCCTATGATGTTTACTAAGGATGGGCACTTAGATTAGAACTACAAACCACCATGCCCAAGCACTAATTCTTTGGCACTAAAAGATTTTTAGATTCCAGTAGTAGAACCCACCAACATATGCTTCAGCTAAATAAAATGATCCCTAAGCATTTACTTTTTACGAGAAGACAACACTATAACCACTAAGTCATCAACCCTGTAGTATGATACTGTCCATATAAAGATAATTCACCTTTCTAATTTGGGATGTTCCAAATTCTTAGTCCTCTTTGAAAATTCGAAGGATCAACACTTAACTAACCCAAACATAGCGCTAAAAATGTATCCAAATATGATATAAAGCGGTAAAATTGGAAATGAGTACTGTTAATTCAATGTTGAAAGCCCTTATTGCATGTCTCCTTGAAAAGTTGGAATTCCCCTAAGGGACCCACAATAAGGGATGGAGGAAGTATGAAATATCATTGTGTTTCCAATAGCAACAGAATTATATTGTGCGAGGTAGAGTTAGCATTTTCTTTTACTTACAAATTTTTGGCAAACCTCACATTTCGGGTGATGGTGCTCCTTGTAGCAAGACTGGTGATAAGCAAGACCCCCAGACATAGAAAACTACGAAAAAACAACAGAACAGAAAAACTCAGCTCTATCCACCATTGCTATTATAATCCCATACCAGTAAATTAGAAGTAGAAGTAACACATCAGACTGGAACCAGATAAGAATCAGACAAGACCTACAATGTTTTAGCTACTTATTCAGAGTAGGTCTCGTACCTCAAGATCACGTATTGGTTGGTTGCAGGTACAGCATCTGAAACATTCTGGATGCCAGAACGCACCCATACAATTCAAAGGTCTTCCATAACCAATATCTGTGTTACAACCAGCACATATCCTAACAAAGAGATGAAAAAAGTGGTGATTATGCTGCTTCTCTACATTTATGAAGGAGCCTGAATTTGACTTCTTGTGCCTCTAATACTGTAACGGGTGTTTACATCAAGTACAATCGATTTGCAGACAAAAATCATATATATGATGAATTAATGAAAGAGAACCTTTTTCCAGGTTCGTGGACTCAGGAATTAGAGTCCGACCCAACACAAAACTGAAGACAGTGGTTGTCATTCTTAGACACATTATAACCTAAGGTGTTTCAACTGAATAACATTGGCAAGGAATCACAATTTTTCCACTGTGCTTCCAAATGGTAGAAACCTAAATGTTACTGAAAAAGTTAATTCCAAAGCCTCTCCATGAGCAGGGTATTGGGAGAGCTTGCATACGACACCACATATTGTAACTATTGCTGTCTAACACAGGAAACAAATTGCTTTAGTCAACTACATTTATCTTTTCCATCTCCAACAGTTCATTGCACTTATCTTTCCTACTAAATAACTCCACAAGTTAACATCATGCAACCACAATCATGCAAACCCTAACGAATCAAATGTTGCTAATTGTTGAGAAGAGAATCTTTGATTCAAACTGACTGGCACGATACTGATTAAATAAAAACCTCTCACAGATTACCCTCAATTGTTGGCAATGACGATAATATAGCCAATCTTGTTGATGCATCTTTATGGGAGCATACAAATAGTTCCAAAAGTGAAAGGTTTCAAGGAAGGGGGGGGGGGGGGGGCGGGGTGGGGGGGGGTGGGGTGGGGGGAACAGCATGGATAAGCATTAAGAATCTCCTTTAGTGATTTAACAAGACGTACTATTGTTAAGGTCTGATGTATTGATGTAAAGGCGAAAACAACAGGTTTAGAAGCAAAAAGTACTAGAGATCAAACTATAAGTGATGAATTCCAATGCTTAGGGCTTTAAAAGAAAGGGAAAATGAGGACAACAATAATAAAACAAAAGCAATACGCCATACAATATGATACTTCTGTTTTTAGATAAAAGGAATAAGATACTAAAACACAGACGTGATTAAAACAAATTGGCAGCAGAATTGCAAGGGAAAGTGCAATGCACATACAGGACTCTTGTACCTGAACCCTGTTGAGTACGGGGAAGTTATGGGTCGATGTAGGTTTCCATTTCCATTACGGGTTGGAGATGCAACATTCCAGCTGTCTTGTATAGCTTTGGCAAGTTGTTCGTCCTCTTTCAATTGGGATTCATTATCTGGTCACATATAAGAGGACTTTTTATGCCAATTTATGGAAAGCTATACATTGAAGTACATAAAACCAGAAGAGATATTCAATAAAACCAGAAGAGATATTCAAAGCACGGAGCTGAGAAAACTTATTGCTGCATTTTATAGATGTTAAATTAAACTGCATGAATCAAGTAACTGATAGGTGACAGAACTCAGTAAGGGGCATCACAAGTAGCATTTGTGATTGCTAAAGAGTTGTCCCTGCCCAATATCATGGATAGGTATTTCACGAGAGTGCATGATTCTCAAAGAAGAAGATTAATCTCAGAAACAGAGCAAAGCAGAGAGAGAGCACAAAAGCCATGGGACGAAGGGAGTATCATATGTTTAAGGAGTATCATGAAATGGTGTTCACAGAAATTTGTGGGTATCACCAAGGAGAAATCACTCACCAATGATGGTTCTCCTTTTATGATAGTCTTCTGAAAGGGACAGAGCAATAGCGTGATCTATATCTTCAATCTCAGACCACTCATCCTACAGCAACAGAGAAAAAGTAAGAAAAGACCTGAGCAAAAAAGAAATCTAGTTGAGAGAATAAACGTTTCCACGGTTCCACCATATACCAGGGACATAGAGGCCAAAAGATACAGAAGAAAAGCATGATTAAGGTTACCTCCCCAGCATATCAAGGAACTTGAGGTTAGGGGTCATGCAACTTTATAAAAGCACATATGAAGCAAGACAAGAAAAAGATGCAAGGAGGAGCGGCCAAATTACCCTGGAAGTCAAAGGTTCATTCCCTACTGTCTGTTCTCCCTGTCTGCCATTTTGGTGATGTTGCCTTTCTGGAACTTTATGGCTTGAGCCCCCTACTGCCTGTTCTCCCTGTCTGCCATTTCGGTGATGTTGCCTTTCTGAAACTTTAGGCCTTGAGCCCTTGAAAATTTTGTTAAGCCATCCCATCATGCAAACTGTTATTTGTGCATGATCAAGGAAGCTTTTACCTGCACAAAATCATTCATTCAAGCAAAAGAAGATATGTATACCTTGAAAGGATGATATAGAAGCTTGAGATCTTTTATAATTTTGTATACATCAGAGATCCTGATAATCTCAGTAGCATACATAAAGCAGAAACGGTTCATATGAAGCAATTATTTATAATCAATGAGCTCTTCTTCTTCATGTTTCTCCTTATACAGTGAATAATGAAGAACTACGCAAAAGTTATGAGAATGAATGGTCCAAAATAGGTATTCAAAAGAAAAGACACTGGAAATTCATTTTTGCAAAAACTGGAACTCTCTAACACACCCTTTGGAACCAGTGCCACAAAAGAAAAGGTGACTTTTCCAACTAGTAGAAAAGTATTACATTGTCGACCAAATTGATGCACAGGTCAGTGCAAATCAGTAGAACTACATATCAAAGCCTAAAAAATCTAAAAGATGCCAACTGTAACTGTGAAGCAAAGTCCCACATCAGTTGGGTACCAAAGTAATATGAAATATATAAGCATGAGGGCACCCTCACTTCAATACTAGCTTTTGGGGTTGAATTCTACCCAAGACCGTGCAACATGATATCGGAGCTCTGGTTGTGAGAGGTCTTGGGTTCAGGTCTCTCCGTCTACATTTGTTCCCCGGTTGCATTCTACTTCTCCCCCTCGTATTCTGTTCAGCTCGATCTATGAAAATTTACATCTCCACATGCAAGACAGGGTTGCACGTGAGGGAGGGTGTTAGATAGCTTGATATACATTGTTAGGCCCATTTTTTAATAATGCTATGTTTGGATGAGTTTTTGAGAAATTTTGTAGGGTTCTGAGTGGAGAGAAAAAATGAGAGTAATAATTGAAAGTAGAGGTAATGATTGGAGAGAGATAGAGAGAGAAATGATGATAATGATTGGAGATAGGAGTAAGTAATGATTGGAAGTAGGGGCAATGAGTGGTTTTTGAGTTGAGAATTTTTTTTCAAAAAACAATCCAAACAAAGCATTAAGCTTTTGGGAGAGTTGGTAATGTAACACGGTATTAGAGCTAGGTGCCAGAGATGGGTAGGATGCGTGTCTCTGGCCTGCAAGCGACAAGTGCTGCCGAGTGAGCACGATGGGCGTGAGGGAATGAAGTGAAGTCCCGCATCGCCTACGTACCAAAGTAATATGAAGTATTTAAGCGTGAGGGCATCCTCAGTTCAATAGCTAGCTTTTGGGGATGAGTTCAACCCAAGACCGTGTAACAGTAACCTCCCAAATTCTGAAGTTGCAGCTCTGATGATATAGTCCATCTCTATAAACTATCAGGTTCAAGAACTAAAACAAAAGGCAAAATTTCGGAAGGCCTCAATCCTTTCAAATTGTTTCCCACCAATATTAGAATAAAACAATTTGGGTATCAGGAATACCGGATGTATTACCATTGATTGTATGCAGATTACACCAGGATAATCAACAAAATGAATATGCATAAATCATTTCGAACAACTGGGCATCCAAATCCAATGGAGACCAACCAGCTTATATTCATTGAATCAGCAAATAAAACAACAAAATATGAAACAAAGTCAACCCAACCTTCGCGCACAATCAAAATGCCCGTGGCCTAGATATCTAGTTCCAACTGAAAACCACAAACTTGATCATGTCTATCTCCGATGCTAATATAAGTATGCCCAGAAGAAGGCAAAAAAACTTGTGAAAATAAGGAAAGAGAGAAGATTTTTCAGCTCAGTATGCCTAAACATCAATGAAATTTCGAAATTTCACCCGTTGATAAACATGTAAATTAAGACCTAAAGAAACAATTCAATTGGCGGATTGACTCACCTCAAACATATTCAAGAATCAGCAGAAACGGTGGAAGCTGAAAACCCCAGATCAGATAAGTACCCAAAACAAGTTTTCTCAGCCGTACCCTTCACTTCTTTCAATCCCAACAATGGTCTACCAAAACCAGGAACCGTTCAAGATTGAAAACCCAGATCAGGTAAGTACCCAAATCAGCCCAAGAGAAGTTTTCTCAGCCGTACCCTTAACTTGTTTCAATCCAAACAAGGGTTTACCCAACCAAGAACCGTTCCAAATTGAGAAAGTTGACTGAATAAACTGATTGATTGTCTCTATGACGGGAAAAAAACACGTTAACAATAGGAAAGAACACAAACGTTGAGAAACTGCAAGTGCAGTTGGAATTGGACGCTGGTTGTTTAAAGTCAAAGGAATAGAAAATGTGGGAATCGGGACCTCTGGGGGGGTTAACCCCAAAGGGTTTGACAATGGGCATCAAACCGAGTTTTTGGGTGGGTGTGAAAAGATGGAGTATTTTTGGAAAGTTCTGAGGGCGTGTGGGTCCTTTTGCGGCTTCCGCAAAAACGCTTCTGGAATTCTCCTGTAGCGAGAGAGGCTGAAGAAGGATTCTTTGATTAGAGAATGATAGTTGATGACTAATCTGCGTCGCGTTGTCCTCTGCCGTATACGGCTGTATCATTGGGAATATTATTGAGTGGTCTTGGAGCGCCGTCAAATAGTGCCCCAGCACGTATTAACACCACACATTTTTGTAATGTTCGTCACTAAGTGCAATGGACCGCACATAAAGAATACTTCATCCGTCCTGGTTTGGTTGTCCTTTATTTCACTATTTTAGACCTCCTACGAAATTGTCTAATACTATGTTTTAATTTATAATTTTTTTTATATGTAATATGAATCTTATTTGATAGATTTCAATTCATTTTATAATATGTTGTTTTCGAAATTATATAAAAATTATAGATTGTGAGACAGAAATATTTTGAAGAGAAAAATGCATAAATTAGACAAAACAGTATATGATGTTTAGATGTGTGGGGTATCACGTGACGATATTTCAAGCACTGAACTCATAGTTTGGAGAATGTCTCTGTTCTCACATTTTCTATAATTCACATTTTCTATAAAACACTTTTCTATTTCATCCCTTTAAATGCTACTCCCTTCGTCTTTAAATGAATGTCCGGCGCGCAAACTTAGACATTACAAAAAATGTATGTTTTTCATTAAATAAAATTAATTTTTTTTCACAATCTAATAGAACTCATTGTTATCTATTCATTTGTGAAAAAAAAATTAATTTTTTTAACGAAACAAATGCATCTTTTTAAAGGCCTAAATTTGTACGCCGAGCTCTTATTTAGGAACGGAGGGAGTAAATTTTAGTAAAGCTCATCGCCGTTGGTTTTATTACAAAAAAAAAATGGCAATTTTGCCAAAATGTTGCCAATGGTAGTATAAATTTAAGAACACTGTAAGATCCTTTGTTTTGTCTTATCCGATTTGATAAATTCTTCTGTGCGGGGTGGGTATATCTCACGTGGTACTCACTCGACATATCTGAGCCGTCCAATACACTTTTGGACGGCTCGGATTGAAACCTTCTCTCTCCTCTCACCCCAACACTTCCTCTCTTCTTTTCTCTACAAACTTAACTTTTTCATTTTGTGTGCAAAAATAAATATGTACGTACTATAAAAATACATACATGCTGGTACCCTCACTCTGGAGTTGTAGCTTATCTATGGAAAAATTTTAAGTGTTGAGTGGGTACCACGTGGTACCCGCTCGACACATCCGAACCGTTCATTACATTTTTAGATGGTTCGGATTCGGAGAGAAAAAAAAATGAGAGAGGAATTGTTGGGGGTAAACCTAGTCTCTTTGCATGGGCTTTTAACCAAGCAAAAGCATCAACGTAGTTGCCTAGTCGAGGTTTGATGTTTAATACCAGTACGATGGGCTGTCACACTGTTCTTAATTTTGAGTTCTGAGCTCTAATTTCACTTCAATTGTATACATATGTACAACGATAACGCAACACAGTCTAACTACAAAGCAGGCCTCTCCTCCACCATTCATGATTTGCTCAGAGAACTTTCCAAGTCGAGCGACTGAACTCCGAGGAATTGTTTCTCTATTCATTATTTTTGGATAGCTAGACACGTAATTCGACCTAGCTTAGTACTAGCTTTCATTCCAAATGGAAATACAGAATACTAACGAGACTTGTGCCACAACATCAAGTTGCTGGCCTGTTTGGTCTATTAAGGGTTGCCGATTCAACATTCGAAATTTGTTCCATCGTTATTCATGATTTGACGTCGTCAAGCATATCGGAGGCAAACAGATGAAAGAAAACGTAACGCCATTAGAGCCTTCCCAAAGGTTGGCATCTTTTGGTACAGATACTACCTCTTAAGCGCGGGTCAGTGTTGTTAGATTTATTAAGGAGAACATCGTAGCTTACATCGTTCCAGGCTTCCGCCAATCCTGGGCTGATATGGGTTTTCTTATATCTTCTGAAAGCTTAGCCAAACCAAAGTTAGAGATTTTAGGTCAAGGGCCCGATCAAGCAAGTATAGTACATTGCTGGCCTTGAAGTCCCTGTGAACAATCTCAGCCTTGATTCCTCATTAAGAAATGCCAAACCTCTTGCTATGCCAATACAAATCCTTAGCTTGGTAGGCCAATCCAAATTCAATGCTCCTGGACCAAAAAATAAGAAGAAATAGCTAAACAAATGGAAGGAAATAGATAAGCAAACTTATTAGTAATATATGGAAATTTTCTATGCATTCATAAACCAGTAGTAGCTGATTCCCTTCCATACATAGAACATCCAATACAATATAAACACATATGCATGCCGTGAACCAGAGATCATGCCAATCTTTTCGATGAACATGATTGGTTTTTGACTTGTAGATTCATGTAGAAGTAATAGAATGATGCATACAATTGATGGGAATTTGTACATAGGCATGAAATGAGTGTCTTGAATGAGGTGAAAGGGGTAGATGGAAGCTTTTGAAATCAACAGAGGATTTGTATCGAAGTTTCAGACACATTTTATATCGCCTTTTTTCATCCGTTGATGAGAGAGAGAGGGAGAGGCTTGGGATTTTTGTGGTGTTGGAGTTGGTGTAGATTTGGGAAGAGACAATGTTCTAAAAATTGCTATGCATTAGTCGGGCGAAAAAGGGGCGCCTAGAGACTAGCCGGCTGCCAAGCGCCCTTGGCGAAGACTAGGCGCCAACTACTTGACTACCTAATCTAGGCATTGGACCACCACCTAGGCGGGGAGGACTAGTCGGCCTAGGCAGTCGGCTTTTAAAACACTAAATGAAAGAACATTATATGGGATAGAAGTTCCGATCATACCTCTTAGCTCTTCTACTTCATGTTGATTACTTTTCCCTTTCAATCACCCTGCATAGAGAAATACATATGTATACTCAGATCTTGATGAATTTTCTCTTCATAAAACATAAGCTCAATAGGGTTAGTAAGCACTTACAAAGTAAAGCACCCACGGATGGTGGGCAAAGAAGAGGAAAAGCCAGAGAGATTGTGCATCGCCATGTGTTGGTTGATCGCCGATAACTGCTTGCCCTTGCCCGACGACTCCAGCTGAAACCTCGTAATGCCAAGCACATCCCCATCTGTACACTGTCGTAACCGGCACGGACTACGCACAATAGATCACTCCCATAGGTAGAATTTGAACCGTCCGCTCAAAGAGCAGGGCCTTTCGACTGTCCAATGCCACCGGTGGAAGGGGCCAGACGGCGTTCACTCTCTCCCCTCTCCCAAAGACTTGACCAGAAGAACCGGGTAAGAAAACAAAGGATAGTCCTTTGAATCTGCATCCAAAGCATACCACCTCCCGTCGACGTGTTGTGCGAAGCCTCTGAACGGGAACACACTTTTCTCCGGACCTGAAGAATCTAGAATAACCCAAGAATCGCTCGCAGTGTGGTAGCTGAGGACTCCGAGGCCAAGGATCGAAACAACGTCACTGCGCACTATCGTGTGGGCCAAGAGCGCCATCACAGTGCCCTGGCTGGATGGCGGCACAGGAGGAGGGGCTCGTTGAGACCAAGAATGTTTGATGTGGTCGAACGTCTCGAATTGGTGGCGACAAAGATTCTCACTAATGAGATAGGTTCGCGTATTCACAGACCCAAGAACAAGGGGGTTTTCCATAGCCGACACCATAGAAGGTCCCCTTTGAATCTCGTTAACCCTAGGATCATAAAAATGAAACTTTTGGCCGGCATCACCAACATGTAGACATGGGTTTCGCCGGAGAAGAAAATCATTCCCATCCGAAACTCCTCCTGACGCAGTCGAAATTTAGACTCTGGACAAAGCTCGTTACCCCCAGTCCAGGCCTTCAACAGGTTTACGGGATTGCAACATTGATATCAAAGATTTCATAAATGTTTCTGCCGTTAGCAAACTCAACCAGAATGAATATTCTATGAGTGTGAACAGTTCTGACATCCAAGATTTCAGGAGATGAAGAAGAGTCAGGCAAAGAGAATGGAGATTTATCCTCCTCCTCCTCTGGTTGCAAACTAGCAAGTGAGGAAACCTCAGGCAGCAAGGACGAAAGAGGAATTCCTCGACGAAGAGGAAGACAGGGGGAAGGTGATTGGTGGGGCGAAGGGGACTGAGAGTGCGACGGAGAATGCCACGGGGAAGAAGGTGGCGGAGAACGCGAGTGGGATTGGGAGGGTGACGGAGACTGGGGGGACAACGACGGCGATCTTGGTGAAGCCATAGTGTAGTGGGCCGAAATATCCGAAATCCGAAGGGTTCAAAAGGATCAACCCATCTTGGCCATCGTTCAGCTGTCTCAGTTCGTCTACGTTTAAAAAGTATTAGTGTCCGAACAAACGTGTATTTCTGGGTTGTTTGTCCGAAGAATACAAGCCCTATTGGAAGAATTGTGACCCGTTTATTCGGATCATCTTCCTCTTCACAACTACTGTTGCTCGGACAGACGATTCGGTTCGGTTGGACGTGTATTGTTCGAATAACTGCCTCTGTGGGAACATTCTAGATCCTTTCCACTTATGGCCGATTCTAGAAGTCTTCGATGATACGCAAGATGTCTTCTCTGATATACGAAGTGACATCTCTGGCCAATAGCGACAGGCCTGACATTAGTCACTGTGACACGGCAAGATCTTCTGAAGGCGGCCCTCATTAATGTCCCTGACATGTGACGTCAGCCGAGCGTGGAAGTGCGCGTGTAGCCTACGCTCGGCTAACTCACCGCTTCCATCCCACGCCTATAAATAGAGGAGTACTTCACCTAAGACGGGGATCTGTTCTGAGTGTACACACACGAAAAACTACTCTCTCTCTACATATGTTTTCTTACCAAACTTCTTCCTCCATATACTAACTTAATCGTCGGAGCTTCTTCCCGGAGGAACACCCCCCTCCGGTCTGCAGGTACAAGGCGTTACACGTCATCGCTCCACGATTCAACAGCAAGCGAGAAGAGTTCAAGAGGTTCGAGGTTAGAACAGCCTCCCACACATAGATTATTGGCTTGGCTTGGCACCAAAAGATTCTTCAGGTCCGCACTCTCCGTCGGCCTCTCAGTCCCGTCGCATTCTTCGTAGCCCCACCAATCGCCTTCTCCGCCAACCTCGCCTCGACAGTCACCACCTTCAATTTTGTTTTTGTTGGTACCATACGCAAATACATTGACGTCTTCTTCTTCGTCGAGGGATTCCTCTTCGTCCTTGTCGCCTGAAGTTTCCTTACTCTGCAACTAGAGGAGGAGGATGAATCTCCATCCTCTTCGTCTGACCCTTCTCATCTCCTAGAATCTTGGATGTCAGAAAGAGTTATGAAACCTTTGATATCGATGTTGCGGATCCCATAGACCGGTTGAAGGCTTGGACTGGGGGTAACCAGCTTTGCCCAGACGCTAAAATCAGACCGCGCCGGGGAGGAGTTTCGGACGGGAATGGTTTTCTTCTCCTGCGAAACCCATATCTGCATGGTTGGTGAAGCCGGTCAAAAGTTTCATTTCTATGATCCTAATTAAGGTTAACGAGATTCAGAGGGGACCTTCTACGGTATCGGCTATGGCAAACCCCCTTGTTCTTGGGTCTATGGATACGCGAACCTATCTCATTAGTGAGAATCTTTGTGGCCACCAATTCTAGATGTTCGACCACATCGAACATTCTTATGCGTATGCATGGATTTTGTCTGTTTAATCGTAACTTTGGCCAATCTGCAAAGTAATTAAAAAGCATATTAAACGCGGGAGATAATTATTAAGCATTAAAAACACCTGCAAACAGAGTGAGACCACTCGAGAGAGATGAGAAAACCGTGGCTTGTTGGATTTACGACTGGGCTGGTTCTGATTGCTTAAATTGGATATATATACGTGAGGAAAAACTTTTTGAAGGAAGTGTCAGTTGTTTACGGGAGGTGAATCACGCGCGTCTGTTTTGGATTTGGACGATTCGGATTTAAATGGATTTGAACGAAACTTTTTTCGTGGAAGAGTTAACTTACGGCTGAGATTCTACGACTATGTGAATTGGAGAATCACGGCCCTCCGTGTATAAGTCAATCTCTGTCGCGACTACTACATAGAAAACCCTACAGTTTGATCTGTGTTACTACTCACCTAAAATCTACTTATGTCACTTCAAATCCTATAACTTCTAATTTTAACATAATGTCAACCCTCTATATATCATTCTTAACTTTTCTAATGGGCATATCTTATCATTCTTAACATATTGTCAATTGGGGCTATTTAGAAACAATTTGTGGTGGAGTTTTTCAAATGGGTCGTGTTGTGCCTATCTATTCAGTACATTTTCGTGTTTCGTGTCATGCTTAGTCCAGCCCATATATCAAAAATATCGTATCGTGCCATGTCATTTGTCACATCGCGTATTTTTACCAAAACAAAAATACTTGCTTAAGAGCATTTTAGCAAAAAAAAAATAGTAACTTGTTTAAGCACATCTGCAATGGAACTTCCTGAACATGGAGACCGAAATAGTTTCAAGCTTATTTCACAGTTAATGGACATTACTAAAAAGAAATATAGATGCTTTAATGGTATAATATTTCTAATTAATGTGTTGTATTAGGTTATCCAAATTCACCCGTTGACCCACCCCCCTTATAAATTACTATGGGTCTTGTTGTCCGCAAATAGATGATTCTGACAAAATTAGTTTCTTTTTTTATGGTTATCTCATTACAATTCTGTGAAACAAGATCCTAACCAAATTAACCCAAATTAAAATTGGAGAAGGTGAGGGTACAAAAAGAGGCTGTTGGGATAGAACTTTGCCCACACTAGCAGGAAATAATCTGAGTCTTTCATACAAAAATTGGGGTGAAGGGCTGTTAGTTTGCATTGCCTCAGGGAGTACTTGTGTAATTTTTAGGATAAAAGAAAAGCGTGTTTCGGAAAAAAAAAAACTTTCAGGTGTCGCTTTTTGCAACCTACTCTTTTTCTCCACATAACCCACTTTCTTCATACAACCCACTACCCATTTTTTGAAATAAAATTTACTCCAGACAACCCACTAAATTCATCAAAACTTCCCATTATACTCCTCTCCTCTTAAAATCCCTAAAACTATCCTAAAACTTAAATTTTAAAACAAAAAAAAAGGATTTTGAATTAAACTGAAAACTCTCTCCCTCTCCCTCTCCCATCACCCATAGCCACCACCAAGACAGCGACAAACACCACTGCTGCACCTTTGAACCACCACTGTCTCCCTTCTTCAAGCTATGTCGTTCACTCACACACACACACTCTCTCTCTTTGTGTAGTAGAAATTGCCACCACTGAACCGCCGCCGCCACACCATTGAAATTTTTCCTAGGCTTAAGATGCAACTGCGAAATTTTTTTGTTTGTAAGTAGTGTCGGATTGAAAACACAAACCCATCTACGTCAGTTAACTGAGTTGGAAAAATTAAAAAAAAAATACCTGTGTTGATGATGAACGGGTTCGGTTTCTAAATGTCGATTTAATGAACCTACAACGACATTTCAATACTGAAAATTGTTAGAATCTTACGGGAATTACAACCTGTAATTATTGATGTTAAACAGATTTTAGTTGTCGAAACAAAGTAGGTTCATGTTATTAAAAAAACATAAAACAAAAATGAATTACCATGTTTAGTTCTTAATTTCGGTTTACAAAAACAGAAAAAGTGCATGTAATTTGGTTTTTAGATGTCTGATCCATAACTTACTTTTTTGGTGACTATTTACAGAGAGTAATTCCCATATATAATTTGTTCTAATTTTCAATAATCAGGACCCAGAATGGGCCCCACATGAAATACAGTGGAACTAGCGTATGTAGCATTTCTTGTTGAAAAAATGAAGTTTCGCGGAATGTGAGGATCATCTAACCGGATCAAGGGAGATTAGTTATTATGTATTATATGAGAGTATACCGTTTTATAATACCTTTAACCTTTTTAGCTTACTTCCTTTATTAAGCTGCCGCATCTATTTTTTAATAAATATTTTAACATTAATATGATAACAAAATATTCGACATTAATAGGGTTGGGTTATTACATATGTAGAATAAGTTTATAACTAGATATATGGATTTTTAATAAATATTATTTATTAATAACCGAAGAATTCGAAACTTGGTATTATTTCAAAACCCGACATTATACCGGTACCCGATATATACCATACTAATAACAAAATTCGGTTCCATATCTAATACGGTATTTAGAACCTTGAAACAGGCACAAATTCAATTATCATTATCAATGAAGAAAGTATACATCCCAATAAACCTAAAACATAAATAAATAAAATAAATGAAGTACTCCAAGAATCTATCTAAACTGAAAAAGGTACTACAATCAAGGGGAGTAATATATGATACGGATCAAACCCTAGGGTTTTCTATGTAATTGTCCGAAGGTGTTATATGCCTATCCAATTTCGGTGCGATCAGTCATCAGAAGCAGAACCCAGAATCTTGAATCGAGCAGGTAAGGTTCTACTCCTCCCTTACCGTCTAATTCTCTGCAATCGTGTTCATTCTTATGGGTATAATTTGGATGCTTAAACATAATTTTATGCTTGGGGTCCGATCCACACACCAGAAATGAATCAATTCAACACACATGCAGATGCAGGAAAATACCACATTTAGGGCACGCTTATTTTTTATACTTGCAATTTTTTTGGAGTTGAGTTTTGTTCACCCTCCACTTAAGAGGGTGAACATTACCCTCCTTCCTATGGTATGTGAATTCCATCACAAATTGATGGCATGCTTACTAAAGAGTGTATTGCAGGGTGAGACCCGTACCATTTCAACCAATGAGATGGTGGATAACGTTCACCTTTTTTAACGAGGGTGAACAAAATTGCACTCATTTTTGTGGGTCCTGGAGCAGTGGCTTTCTAGGCTTCTGCCCCGGGTTGGCCATGACCACCGCCGCAACCCACCTCCATCACGCCCATTGCCATCACAGTTGCTGCAACCAAACACGAGGAACAGTTTTCTGTGGGGGGTAGAATTTTCTTCTGGAACGAACGGAGCGTAATTGGGTTTGTAATCTGACAATGCCGATCATAATGCGAAGCAAGAAAAGAGTGATTTATTTTGTCACTGTTATAGTGCCTAGTGAGAACCATACCCATTCCAGTCTTCACCCACATGAGAGGAGAATCATCTAATGCAAATTTTAGGAATGTATCCCACATATGCATCGTGACTCATAGGATAATTGCCTTCCCCTCTTTTCTCATCTCAGCCTCTGGATCTCCTTGTCAAGCGACCGCCGACCACCTCAAAGCCAACTACCAAAGCCATCCCTCTTCTCTTTCTCTCCCATAACCTCCCCTTTTTCCCATTGCTTTTCTCTCTCTCCTTATTGCCGGATCCCACGCCTCCGATTTTTGTTGTGTGTTTACATCCAACAAAAGCAATAAGTTTAAGGTAGTCATTTTGTGTATTTACTGTTGTTTATTTCTTTTGTTAATCAGATATTGGTCACAAGCTGTACTATTTTTGGGGCATTGAACTGTTTTGCACCACATATCCTCATACTTGGACAAGGGTACTATGGTATGTTCGAGACTTCTGCTTATATATGAATACTGTGATTTCTCCTCTAGAATTATTTGTTATTGCAAGAATAAACTGCTCGGATTTCTACGAGAGTTATTTTATTGGTAACCGGTTGGGGTTTGACATTTTATGCATGCTCTGCCCAAAATATGATAGATTTTATTGTTTTTGTTGAATGTAAGAAGCTTTGTTCGTATTGCCTTTAGTATGTATTTGTATTATTACTATCGTTTTGGGAAACAAGGACCATGATTGCAAAAGGAAATTTTTAAGAGAGAGAAGTTTATCAACGGACTCCATACCTGAATTAGGCAATCAAAAAAGCATTTGAAACAATGAGAATGTTGGCAATGATTGACAAGATCTTCGCCTAAGTCTTGGAGAGGGAATTTCTTAGTTTATAATGTCTAGAAGATCCAACACGTGGTCAGACAGTTGCTGCAGATGGAGTTTCAGCGCAAGTTGTGGCCAACCTCTTTTCCATATCAGTGGCTACTTAATTGGCCTTTCAGTCATACTGTTGGGCAGTTAATAACTTTGCACTAGTCATTCTGGTGTAACAAGCATCCAATTTTCTTGTGATACAAAAACCTAGAGGCACTAATTGTATAGCTTTGCTATTCACTGTACTTCGTCTGATTATAGCACTCAAGCCGAATGGATCTACTTAACATCAATTTTCTTTGAAGATCAAAACTTCAGTGGTTACCCTTTGTCTATTAGGCCTCCGCCCTTTTCAGTGATGGAAGAAATGTATAAAGGTAGGATGAGTTGAATTGTTTACCGAATGTATCAGTGTGGATAGCGAAATTGCGTTCCTGCTTTTTCGTCATCTTGTCGTCATTGTTATTATTTAGCATGCCTGGCATGTCCTTAACATTGCCTCGTTTTTTCCTCTTTTCTTCTACGTGGCCCATTGACTAAAAGTCAACCAATATACGTTAACACCACTCTCGTTCCCTGTGTCTCATTACATCTCCGTCATTTGTGTTTGAAAGGATGTAAGGCCCCCTTTTGATTGACTGGACTAATAGTGAATGGAGATATAACTTCTGTGAGATGCCCCGTCCAGATTAGTAATACCACATCTCCCAAGGTATTTTTATCCAATATTTTGGGAGATACCAAATCTGACAGTTATGTAATCCTTGCCACAAAAGTTTCAACCAAACTCAATATTTGTGGTCCCCATGAATTTATTGTGTAATCTGAATCCGGACAAACAAATGGGGCCTAAAGAACTGATCTCTGCGACTGGTCTTTCTTTCGTCAATTATTGTTATCCCCAGAAGCCAAGAGAACCACCGAAGGTCCCTTGCGAAGTGGAAATGGAAGTTGACAGAATCAGCAACCTACCCGGGCATATTATGGACAAAATTTTGTCACAATTGTCACTTAGGGATGCAGTGAGGACTAGTATCTTATGCAGCAAGTGGAGGTACAGATGGAATACCATTCCGGATCTTGTCTTTGATAATCAATCCGTGTCGGTTTCTTCCCAAGAGCAAATATCCATAAAAACCAAGATAGTGAACGTCGTGGATCAGGTGCTTTTGCTTCACGCCGGCCCAATACACAAGTTTAAGCTTTCTCATCGCGATCTTCAAGGTGTCAACGAGATTGATCGGTGGATTCTTTATCTATCTAGAGGCTCACTTGCAGAACTTGTACTCGAAATATGGAAGGGTCATCGCTACAAGCTACCTTCTTCGGTATACTCTTGTGGAAAGTTGATTCACTTAGAATTGTTTAACTGTCTATTGAAACCTCCTACAACGGTCTATGGGTTTAGGAGTTTGAAGAGCCTTGATCTTCAGCACATCACCATGGACCAAGATGTGTTTGAGCACTTGATATCTCGTTGCCCTTTACTTGAGCGACTGACATTGATGAACTTTGATGGTTTCAGTGTCCTTGACATTTATGCGCCAAATCTCCAGTTCTTTGATATTGGAGGTGTTTTTGACGATGTCAATTTTGGGAATACCTTCCGTCTAGCTATCGTTTCCATTGGCTTGTATGTGAATGTCGGATACGACCAAAGTATGACTCTGGGCAAAACTGGCAATTTGATCAAGTTTTTCACTCAGCTTCCTTCTATCCAGAGGCTTGAGATACAGAGTTATTTTCTGAAGGTAGTAAATTCTATTCTTACTATTTATTGTGCATTTAGCTGTTTTTGTGACATTAATGAGTCCATTGAGTTTCATATAGGATTCAGCTTTGGTAAATTTTATCCATGTTGTCTACAATTCTCACAGCACTGCTGTTGAGATAGGGTCATTCTGAGATTCCGTTGGTCTTCTAGTTCCATTCTGGTCTTGGAAGGAATGGTGCTTTCTACTTCCTTGGACAGCTTGGATTCTTTTGTAGGGTTTTGGGGATTCGTATGTCCTGGTGGAACTTTTAGTTTTGGGTTTTGGTACAGTGATTTGGTTCTTGTATCCTCTGCGTCAAAGGGTTATGCCACTTTTGGTGCATTTTGTTGTCATTCATATTTACCAAGTAAAAGGAAAAAGATTTCCTTGGTCTTCTCGTTTTCATGGTTTCCCAGAATTAGTCAATAGATTCAATACCATTTGTGCATACTTGAATAAACTGGTTCAACTTTAGTAAACATACTACTATAATTACACTCATATCATTTGGTGATTTCTTGTTTGTTTCCAGTATTTGGCTGTTGGTAAGATACCAGGAAAGCTTCCTGTTCCATGCATGGAGTTGAATTACCTTTCTATACGCATTAATTTCAATGATTTGGATGAGAGTTTGGCAGCTCTTTGTCTTCTCAGGAGCTCTCCTAACCTACACGAGCTTGAGATATTGGTGAGTCTTTGGCCATTATTTCTTTGCCTAAATTTCCTGTAAATTGACTCTTAATTCTTTTGAATTGCCTGCCTTATTGACATGTAATATTACGTATCTACATCTTATGCAAGGATCAAAATTTCACTTTGCCATGTTTTTCCAGGTAGCTAGGAAAAGTTAATGTTTCAGAAACTTCGTGGAAAGGTTTTCGGGAACATTTTGAAAACATAGCCAAAGTATATTGAAATGTATGAAAATGTCATTGTTGGATATTTATACTAGGTGTTGAAACAACTCAAATGTTCAGTAGGTTTTGCAGAATTTTTTTGAAATGTTTCGGTGTGTTTCGTTATCTGTTGGCAGAAACATTAGGTTTCGGGATTCCACTATTTTATTCTGGTCAAACTTTGTTCCTGGGTCCTACACTGTATTATAAGCTGTTTTGCAATAGATTTATCAATTGAACAGCCAGATTTAGCATTTGGATTTCTTTGGCATGAAACGTTGTGTAGGCTCGTCCAGAGGAACATACTGTTGTGGGAAGAGTTGCAAACATTTGGGAGGAAGATTATTACAACTGTCCATTTAACCAGTTGCGGCTTGTTAAGGTAGTTGGCATATTTGGGGTGAGATGCGAACTGGATTTTATCAACTTTCTACTTGCAAATTCGCCCGTGCTTGAAAGGATGACTGTTAAGCCCGCTTCAAACGAGATTGGATGGGAGTTGCTCAAGGAATTGGTGCGGTTCCGGCGCGCTTCAGTACGGGCAGAAATTATTTACTTGGACCCATCTTAAGTATCCGAAAATGGTATGTCATGAACTTCTTAGAGGTCTTTAACTCTATACAATGTGCTTATGTTTTGTGGGAGTTGTTGGTGCCTAAATCAATTGAAACAATTTGACACAACAGAACCTAGTGATTCTTGAGGGTGTCAATAAAGATTCTAAACCACCTGTTTTCTGTTAAGGATTTTGAATGTCTTTTGCTCCAAAAGGGTGTATTAGAGTGGTTGTTTTGTGAAAGTGGAACTTATCTTGTCGTCAATTAGATAAGAATTAGTCTATCTTCGCATAAAGTTTTACATATGGGTGAGTAAATTTGTTTTCTGTTGAAAAGAACATATAGGTAACAATAATAGTACACGTACCACATTTGTTTTTCTATGTGATCCCAACAAAAATTCAAGATTCTAAGGGCTGCTGGCCGCATTTTTTTTGCAGAGATGAAAGAAGAAGGGACGCATGGCGGTGCTGAAATTTTGAATAATTCATCTCAATGGAAGAAGTTGCGATGAGTTCAACCGTTCCCAATCTGGTTTCTCTGGATTGCCGACGCAGCTTAATAAAGTCGATTCGACAGGAAGTGGTTGGATCTTCTTGTTACATTAGGTTACTGGTATGCCTAACTGGGTCAAAACCTTCAATAAGAACCTAAGCTCAGAAAGATTGAACGGGATGTTTTTGTTGTACTCAGTTGAGGTTAACCATTAAATTATGTTGTATGCAAAAGTGGTTTCGTTTTTTCAGTTTTTATCCAAATAATCCAACAATACATGTTACCGCTATTTGGGACTCGACTCCCTTCTTTTATTTGGGTTCTTGATGGATGCTCATTTTGCATGTTTCAATTTACATATTCGTAACTTTTTACGACTTTTTTTTGACACTTTTTGCACATCTATGGATACTATTCACAGCCTTAAGAGCGCTAGTACGATTTTAATGTTCTGCATTAGTATGAGCTTGGGCTTATGTATGCAAGCCTTGGCACCATCTCCTTGTATGATGGTTTTCAAGGGTTAGTTTTACTCAAAGAGATTTTCATTATTTGTGGGCACACGCCCCTGAAAATTTTATTTTTGTGTATAAAATTGGGTGCTCCTTTTTGGAAAGCACAGCAAAACGCTACAATTCAGAGTCACCTTTAGATTTTGCAGTATGCACCCAAGGAACCGAACTTGAAACGTTTGCTACATTTTTTTATTTGAAAAAGGTTTGTAGACTGAACCGTCGTCACCTTCGATATCTGAGATTCGGGAGCCAGGTTACGAGAGGGAAAGGGTTTTATGGCATTTCCTCTTTTCCAACCTGGAAATCGGTTTCTACTCGGGCATTTTGTAAAACATTTGCATTTTTCTTTCATTAATCATTTTTTTAACTATTTAGAGCGGGCGAACAGTTAAGGGGGGAGAGAATTGTAATAAGTTGCATTATGTGACAAAATGTGATGCTTGATTTGTGGAAACAATGAATATAGATTGAAAACAAGCCCCTGTGAGCCTTTTAGATAAACTGGAACACACTTACCCAAAATGGCATACACAGGAAGAAACCTGTATGGACTGGTCATGCCACTGCATACAGAGATGATCTGCGTGCTCCACGTCGAGACTGGCGTGCGCCAGAAGACCTAAACTCACAGCTTCTATTCTCACTCCTCTGGGCTCTGAAATAGACCAGTGCACACTCAGGACAAACCACACAGTTTATAGAGCAAATATGAAGCAGTTACAGACAGTAGAGATAGCTTTGAGCCATAAAAATAAATAGGACACCCCATAAACAGTGCGGAGAAATAAATAAGAGGCCAAGACCTAGTTGCCATGCAAGGACCAGCCACTAAATGAGATCTAATTGCCATACGCCAGTCAGTGGAGCCCGTACGCCAGTTACACCTTTCGTCCAGTGCTTGGCTTTGTATCTTTTGGGCTCTGGATCATGACCAAAAAGACCCCAAAAGCATTCCAAAGTAGAAGAAGTAAATATACAACTACACAGTTCTAAATACAGAAATCATTAGACTAGTTTTTAGAATGCAATAAGGTGATGGAAATGGAAAGAAAATAGAAAATAGCTGATCAGTGATCCCCACGCCAATGTTGCGCATACTGCCATAACCGACGTACGGCTCATTGTTACTGGCGTGCGCCACTGATGATCATGCACGATCTTTGAAACCTTGCTAGCTTTAGGGTCAGGACTGGTATTAATTACCAGCCTTGACCCTGCCAGCCCCCTTCAGAGGTCAAAACAGATTACAGAATAAAAGGTAGTATACCTTTGGATTGAGTTTGATAGAATGTTTGAGGTTGAACTTATAGTTTGATGGATGTATGGTGAGTGAAATGGGGTGCTATGGTATGTAAGAAGGTGTCTCTCGCTTACTCTTTCAATGGATGAAAGAAGAGAAAGCAAAGAACTAAGAAAGAGAGAGAAAGAACTTGGAGGGACTTAATGAGTGTAACCCCTTGCATATAAATGCGGCGCGGGGGGGGGGGGGGGGTATAGGCCAAGAGAGCTAGTACCAGCTTAGTTAAGGGCTGGTTGGGTTTGGAGGGAAGTCTCCATGCATTAAATGCATGGGACTTGGTTTGAAAGGAGTTGTAGGAGAGAGGGAGACACTCCTACACGTTTGCAATTATCAGCAGACTGTTCAGCGTACTGGGTGGCCGCAAAAGTTTCGTGCACGTGGTTAAATAAAATTGATTTGACTGGCGTACGCCAGCCCATTACCTGCGTGCGCCAGTAGCAACTGAGTCAACGGTCGATGACTGACACGTGGCAGTTTACTAGCGCACGCCAGTTCAAGACCAGCGTATGCAAGTAGGGTTTTGCTAAGGCCATTTGGTTCTGGCTTGACGGGTTTGAATGAGGTTCAAAACGCTCAAAACTCAAACACACTACCATTCTCAAGGTGTTCTTGACCTTAATCATCATTGGGGAATCAAAAACCGTAAGTAAACTAATCTGGACAGTCCAAAATAGGGTGTCTACAGTATTAGAGCTCCTCAACAAAGGGATTCGAGCCGTGGAGGGGGTGACCGTGGATGAGTGAGCCTCCAAAAGAGAAAGGGTTACTAGCGAGTAGGTCTCAATATAATGAGTTGCCGTGTATGTTGGTTGCGAAGCTTGGTGATATTTTACTATTCTAATATCCCACATCGATTACGTAGGAGCTTAACCTAGTGTATATAAGCTCATCAACATCTTCCCCTTATGGATGAGTCCTATCAGGAATTTGCATCATATATTTTTCTTTAGGGAGGCCGGTAACATCTTCTTTTGTACTTTACCGTGATAACTTGACTGCTATCTTCCCCTTAAGGATGAGTTCTATCAGGGATTTGTATCATATCTTTTTCTTTGGGGAGGCCAGTAGTATTTTCTTTTGTACTTTACCGTGATAACGTGACTGTTTAACTAAATATGAGTAAACTATACATGAGCATCTCTTATGATAGATGTCAATTCCTACGTATATATTTTAACGGTAAATATTGACACTAAAATTTAATTCAACTTGACAGATTTCTTTGATGCCAAAATCTACGTGGCTTTGAAGGGAATGACAAACCTGCCAACTTTGAGAGCCACCCTCCTCCATGCCAAATTTAAAAAAAAAACCGTTTGGATTTTGAACATTTGACATAAAGATTGACATTAAGGGTTGGAGAGGGATAACTTGATGTCAAATTAGAGATGCCAAAATGCCACGTAAGCTTTCAAAAAAAGTTTGACATCTCCAATATGAAGTGAAGGGTCGGAGATACTCAAGGAAACAAAATATGCATTGTTGTGGTTAAAACTTTTGCTATTCAAATTACATAAAATAAACAATGGGTACACCATATACACCGCATTTTATGGACCTACTTCGGAGTTCTATATAAATGATCGAAGCTGCAATATTTGTTTAAAACACTTTTGTAAAAATCACCGTAAAAAATTAGTTTAATTAGATATCGGCAGATGTTGTCTAAGGGCCCGTTCCGGAAACCTTCTTAAAAAATAAGTACTTATTTCTCAACTTTCTTATTCCACCTTCTTAAATTTTTTTTTTCACATTTTCAAACTCAAATATAACGTAAAAGAAAAAAGAAATTTTTTTTTTTTGCACCGTATTAAAGATCTCAATGAGATCTATCAAACAAGATCCATAGTGGTAGGAAAATTTTTTGCGTAACCCTATTTTTTTTGACCCGGAAGTTGCCCATACAAACACAGCACTATTGGTACACTACAAGGGGGCCGGCGGTCGGAAACCAACCGGCAGCCGCGCCGGGCCATCTCAGGCCGCCAGACGGCCGATTCTAGAAATTAAAAACAAGGGGGCCTACGCGAGAATCAATGGCATCCGAGGTGTGTAAGGTGCTCAGATCGAGCAATCTTTTTCCATGTATATATGAGTAACAATATGTTTTGATACATACACGAATAAGGATTGCTCAGATCAAGCACCCTACGCACCTCAGATGCCATTGATTCTCGCGTAGGCCCCTTGTTTTTTTTTTTAGAATTTTTGGACGGCGCCCTCTCCAGCCGTGGGGTACCCAAGGAAATTCAAGAGACTGACTAAGAATAAGAGCTTCTTTTCTCGAACGGCCTTCTTTTCCATCAAAAAAGAAGAGCTTTTTACGTTTGTGGAACACACTCTAAGCCGAATTTGCTTACAAGAAATTGAGGGAAGAATTTACTTGGGCAATTTTCGTCATTTATTCTACTTTATCCTCTCTCTCAAATCTACTTGGTGAAATCCTGTGTCCAGAACTAGAGCTTCAGAGAGATGGCAGTTTCAATGACTACCCTCACATCTTCCTTATCCTCTCTCTCCTTCTCTTCAAAGATTTCCCCTGAAGCCCACGCCGCCCTCTTCTTTTCCCGATCGAAGAACCCTCTTTTATCCTCAACCGCGAAAGTCAAAACCACCGCAAGGCTCGTCGTTAAGGCTTCCTCCGCCGCCGTGGCGGAGCCCTCGGAGCAGGCGGATGTAGAAGAGCCTGTCGATCTGGTGAAGTACGTCAAGTCGAGGCTTCCTGGTGGCTTCGCCGCTCAAACCATATTCGGAACCGGCCGTAGAAAATGCGCCATTGCTCGTGTCGTTCTCCAGGAGGGCACCGGAAAAGTCATCATCAATTACCGTGACGCAAATGTACTGCCCTCTCTCTCTCTCTCTCTCTAGCTATGTTTTTACAAGCGTACTAGGAGTAGTTTTTGATGGAATGGAATTGTATCATAGTAGGAATTGAATCTGTCTATGCAAGGTTAGGGTTTTTGCGTACGAAAACTATGATAATCAGTCGATTATTGAAAAGATATTACATAGACCATTTCCAGCCCTTAGAGTATCTCCAGCACTTAGTTGTTTTTTTATTACTCAAACTAAAAATTTGAGTAAATCCTCCAAAAATCCGCTTCACTCCTTGACTTAAACCTATACCAGATTGAGGTTTACTAGATTCTTTACTCAATTAGGGGGGCTCAAATTTTATAAGCCTGTTTTTCTCCGTAGTTCACAATCATACCATTAATAATGCTTCAGATATGCGCTTAGATTTGGGTTTGCCCATTGGAATGTTTGATACAAAATGAAGCTTTTACTCCAGTTTGAGTAAAAAAATGAGCAAGGGCTGGAGAAGCTCTTGCTTATATTTTCACTCAAACTTGAGTAAAGTTGAGTAAGAGCTTCATTTGGTATGAACTATGAAGTACTCTGATGAAAGAACTAAAATCTAGGCACAAATTTGAGTAAATCTTCATTAATGGCATGACTTTAAATTTGAGAGGAAGAAATAGCATTGCAATATTAGAGTAAAAATTTGAGTCCCCCTAATTTTATTAAAGATTTGAGTAAAACTCAATTTGGTATAGGTTCGAGTCAAGGAGTGGAGTGGGTTTAAGGTGGTTGTACTCATATTTTGAGTTTTGGGTAAGAAAAAAGGGTAAGGGCTGGAGATGCTCTTGGACGCTCTTCTCGCATTTTTAGTGTCTTATAGTGGAGAAAGCAGTAGTTGAACTCTTGTACCAACTTTATGTGTGGGCATAATAAAAGAGCATAAAGCCTAGGTTCCCAAATTAGATCAAATTTAAGAGTTCGATGCGGCCTCATCACCTGCATATTCCCAAAACAGGCCCTGGCAGAATAAATTCTGGAAGGTCTATGGTTAGAAATTAGAATCCTTCTCTCCATAAGTTTGCTGCGCTTTGCATAGCTGTATACCAAGGCTGTTATCTCTATGGTTATTATTGCTACTGTTTTTATTGCTATTGCCAATCTGTACTTCATGTTAGGAAATCATGGAACTGTAACAAGGATCTATAAGAGATGCTACACATGCAGGAAGTGAAGTCAATGAAAGCACAAGTACACAGAAGTACCAGATTTTTGTGGGTTTTGCCAATTTGGGCTACTGGCATGGTCGTTATCGGTGTTTTACTTTGATGGAGTAGAAACAGCTAACAAGAGATACATTTGAGTTACTGTAGCATTAGGAACTATAGTTAGGGTTAAAAGTAGGCGGTCCAAATGCAAATTACCATTATATACACTAGGTGAACAGTTCGATCAGGTACCACTGTCCATAACATTTCGTTCACGGCCCCCCTTTTTTCTAGTAAAATTATTTCACATGTTATTGTGGTTATTGTTCAAACTCAAAGTAGGCCTTTCTTACTTCCTGGTAAGGGTAAAATTTGACTAGATACGGATGTGTGCTTTGACCAACATTCTTGTTGTGAACACTCCTATGTGATCCATGACATTCAGGACTGATCCTTTCATTGACCTAAGGACACTGTCTGGTACATGAACCATTAGACAAGTGTGAGGTAAAACTGCATGTGTTGGGAGTTATTGTATGGAGATGTTTTGGAAATGAAAGTAGTTGATGGGGGAGTTAAGGAGTCTATTACGTTAATTGAGCAGGAGATGAAGAACTCGAACTCTTAATAGTATTTTGTATGTTACATTGGGTGTGGTATATTTTTTCGTTTCAGTTGACTAGGAGAAGCTGGCTAGTGGTGCATTACAACAGCATAATTGGAGTTTGTGGCATCATTTTCTCCTGTGTGCTAAGATTATTCATTGTCATGTTGTTCGATGATTTTTTACTCGTCAGTTCGGTTCGATTTTGTACAATGCAGGAGTATCTTCAAGGCAATCCATTGTGGGTTGACTATGTGAAATACCCATTGATGGCTTTAGGATATGAAACCAGTTACGATGTATTTGTGAAGGCACATGGTGGTGGTCTTTCTGGGCAAGCTCAAGCAATCTCTCTTGGCATCGCACGTGCGTTGCTCAAGGTCAGCGAGATCCACAGGGCACCTCTGAGGAGGGAAGGTCTTCTGACCAGAGACTCGAGAGTGGTTGAGAGGAAGAAAGTTGGTCTCAAGAAAGCTAGAAAAGCCCCTCAATTCTCTAAGCGTTAAGGTTTGTATAGGTGAATTGTGGAGAACTCCTCTAATTTTTCTTTTCCATTTACCCTGAACTTTCATCTGTATAACTGCCACATTGTATTTAAAATCCAATTTGTAATGATTCTTCTTGAGATGATCAATGTTGGGTGTCAAGGAAGTTTGGGTGTGGAATTCCAAATCGTTCTTTTTTTCTTTTTTTTTTTTTTTTTTCTGTTTTGTTTTTTGTTGTTGTATTGGGAGAATGGTTTCTGATGCTTTGCTTCCGCCGCATCTCACGTTTTGAGAACCTCAATGATGGCACTGGTTGTAAAATGCCAATGCTTGTGATTATCCTGTCCCATTTTTTCTCTCCCTTTTGTATTAGTACAAGATTTTCTGTTAGAACCGAACTGCTTAGTTTTGCTTCTACAAATTCAGAAAAAATTCTTACTGATATCGGGTTGAGGTGATTTTTTATAGTGTTCCATAAAAAAATATTTTAAAAATAATGGGCAATTTGAATATCTTTGTGTGACCTGAGGTGGGCCCCACAAAGTTTATATATACATGTTATGTACATTTCATATGTACACATAGCAGCACTAAAATATCACACAAATACTCCTTCCGTCCCAATTTGTTTGTTCAATTTGAGGAATATAACTTTTTAAGGGAACACAATCATTGCACCAATAAATGCTCAACTTTTCAAAAGTTACCCTCCAAACTTTTTGAAAAAAACTACTTTAGTTCAAATGGTAAGGGACAAAAAGGGAATTTTATAGCTTTTGGTTCCTTAGTCTTCTAAAGTGGACAAACATTTTGAGACAAATAAAAGTCAAAAAGTGGACAAACAAATCGGGACGGAGGGAGTAATATTCTTTTCCTTTTTGAGAACCCAATTGGAAATCTGGCAAAAATAGACCGAACGGAAGACAATTCCTGTTGACCATGCAAATGGTGGCCCTATCACGTTTGATAATGAGAAACCTCAGAGTGTTTTTTGGTGCAAATAGAGTCCATTTGACGTGGCACGAGAGTGTTTTTTTGGTGCAAATAGAGTACGATTGACGTGGCACCCGTGCAGCACATTCGAGCCTTGCAAACATGCGACTGACGACTCGGATTGAAAGGTACCGAATGAATTTAAAAAAAAAATGAAAAGGGTGTTTCAATCCGATCTATCAGTTGCATTGTTTGGATGGCTCGGATGTGCTGCACAGGTACCACGTGGTACCCGATTTGTAACCAAAAATTTCCAAAACATTGAGGCTGAACTGGACTTTATTTGGACGCCTCAGATGTGCTGCACAAATACCACGTGGTACTTGCAACCAAAAATTTCCCCCGTATGGACTCAAAATTCAGAAATACTACCCCGCATGGAACATTGACCTTTCCTCTTTACCTACTTTTAAAAGCAAAAACCAACTTTGACCTTTCATCTAAGCCCACCCGCCCATTCCGGGGATAACTCCACTCTTTTCGGGAGAAATTTTTTTTTGTACGTCGGGGATGCCAAGAGTGGTGGTATTTCTTTCGGTCCGTCCGTTTTTTAACATTCTTTTCTTTTCGAAAGTTGATAGCATTAATGAGACTCTCATGTATATCTTTCTCTAAAATATAAAAGTAAGTTATTGGGGTCAAATGAAAAGCAAAATTATATTCAGTGATCAGGGTATGCTTACCTTCTAATTAACCTCTTAATTTGGTTATTTCGTGGAATTAACAAATTGAAAAGTAACTTGCGTATGGATCAAATTTTTGACTCTCTGCTAACCCAAAAGCACGTGGCGCAAGTTCAAGGTTTGTTTTTATCACTTTGACAATCTCCATCCCAAATTCGAACTGTAACAGATTTGAAATTTCCATTTTGAGTAGTCAAAATCATTTTTCCTACGCTTCCCATTTGCCCAAATGAATACTGCAAACCAAAATGTCTATATATAGACACCTGCATGCATGATGCATCCTATCCATTCTTCACTCACAAATCAACAGACTAAAATGGCTCCCACTTCTCTAAATTTCCCTTCTCCATCACCAAGATCACCACCAATGACATCCACCCGCCGTCACATCGTCCGTCCGATCTCCGCCATGACCACACAACTACCACCATCTCAGACAAAACCTCCCACCAAACTTCCAGTCCGAAAAATCCCGGGAGACTACGGCCTTCCCATAATCGGACCGATCAAAGACCGGCTCGACTACTTCTACAACCAAGGCAGAGACGAGTTTTTCAAGTCCAGAATCCAGAAGCACCAATCCACGGTCTTCAAAACCAACATGCCACCTGGCCCCCTCATCTCCTCCGACCCTAACGTCGTCGCTCTCCTCGACGGCAAGAGCTTCCCCGCCCTCTTCGACGTCTCTAAAGTCGAAAAACGAGACCTCTTCACCGGAACCTACATGCCCTCGACAAAGCTCACCGGGGGCTACCGAATCCTCTCTTACCTCGACCCATCTGAACCCATGCACGCCAAGTTGAAACAACTCCTGTTCTCTCTCCTCAAGATGAGGAGAGAGAACATCATACCAGAATTCCACGCGAGCTATACGAAACTCTTCGATACCGTAGAGACCGAATTAGCATCCAAAGGGAAGGCAAGTTTTGGGGACGCGAACGATCAAGCCGCTTTCAATTTCCTCGCCAAGGCATTATACGGGGTGAATCCTGCTGAAACCAAACTCGGATCTGATGGTCCGAATTTGATCACCATATGGGTGTTTTTTCAACTGGGACCCATTTTGACCGTCGGCTTGCCCAAAGTCATTGAAGAGATTTTCCTCCACACCTTCTCAATCCCTCCGTTTCTAATAAAAAGAGATTACAAGAGACTGTACGAGTTTTTCCACGAGTCATCGGGTTCTATCCTCGACGAAGCCGAGAAAATGGGAATCTCCCGAGAAGAGGCGTGCCATAACCTGTTATTCGCCACGTGCTTTAACTCCTTTGGAGGCATGAAGATCTTCTTCCCCAGTGTAATAAAATGGGTCGGTCAATCCGGAGTCCAAGTCCATGAAGAATTAGCCACCGAGATCCGATCAGCGATCAAATCCAACGGCGGAGAAGTGACGATGGCTGCAATGGAACAGATGCCCTTGATGAAATCCGTCGTCTACGAGTCGCTCCGTATCGACCCTCCCGTACCCTTCCAGTACGGGAAAGCGAAGAAGGATTTCACGGTGGAATCACATGATGCCGTGTTTGAGGTGAAAAAAGGCGACATGTTGTTCGGGTACCAGCCGTTCGCGACGAAGGACCCGGTCATATTCGAGCGACCCGAGGAGTTCTTCCCGGGTAGGTTTTTGGGGGAGGAGGGGGAGAGGCTGTTGAGGCACGTGCTGTGGTCGAACGGGCCGGAGACGGAGAGCCCGACGGTGGGGAACAAGCAGTGTGCCGGGAAGGATTTCGTGGTGATGGTGTCGAGGCTTTTGGTGGTGGAGTTTTTCCGACGGTATGATTCGTTTGAGGTCGAGGTTGGGACGTCGGCGTCTGGTTCTTCCGTTAATTTAACGGCTTTGAAGAAAGCTACGTACTAAATCACGTCTTGGATTACTGTCACGTGATATCCAATGGTGATGGATGATACTTTCATTTATTTTGTAGTATGATTTTTTTTTTTTTAATACTATTTTTGTGTTTTGATAGATTCTTCGTGATAAGAAATATTATTCCAACTGTATGTATCATCTCACAGGAAGACGTTTATTATTATTTGTAAAATATTGTTCCACACACAACCGAACAAATGTGGCTATTATTTTGTTTTAGAAAGCAATTAAACAGTGAATATATAATGTTAAACATAAGAATTTGTTATGGATAATGAATGAACCTTATTTTCATACATAGGTAACATGTGTTTCTAGATACCGGACCAATGAAATGAACAATTTGGATAGCTATTGTGGGCCCTGAATGGAGCTAAAAAAGTTGGTGAGGTAAAAGAGAATAAGTATATTGACCAAAACATTTGTAGCTTACCGGTTATCTTTTTGTTCTCCCACAAGGGACGCTAGGATTCGAGTCTCGTTAGAGGCGTTTCGGTTCCACTGTTATAAATGGACAATTTCTAGACCTCGTGTGGACTATCCAACCAAGTCCTTCGCTAACCCCTCGTTGATGCATGCAATATTGGATAAAAAAAAGGAGGAGAATAAGCATATCGGTGGGAGCCTGACTCTACTTTTCAATTTCGTGAAACTTGGAGTACGTTGTAAAGAAAAGTCTTGTGTGGCCCTTGACTTATTAGACCGTTGGAGTGCCTTTCTGGTCACCTTCGACCGATTTAGCACAACCATGACTGCTACCTGTGCATGACGGAATTGAAAATCAATTATGACCGATCAAAATTAAAAATGAATCTCAGTCACTGATTGCACGAATGAACGGCTGTGATTGCGCCACTCCGTAAACAGGTGGTTCACGGAGCCTCCGCAAATAAGTTTCTCTCGCTATGGATCGCGTTTTGATCGAGTGGACTGAAAGTACTTTTCTTTCATGAAATTCGCCTGGTTAAGATTATTTCCTCTTTGATTTCTACTCGACAACATGACGAAAAACAAATTTTCAAGGTCCAAGATTCAAATAGGAAAGCAGCTGGGTTTTAGAAGTCTAATATTGTTTAACTAAATGGCCATAAACTACTTGTACACAAATTTTTGGCAGCCATTTTGGTGCTTTTTTTTTTTTAAGAAATACTAAGTACAAAGAAAATGGGCAAAGAGAAGACTTTTAAAGTGTACATAACCGGCTCAGATTTACTGTGCAGTGAATGTACACGTTAAGGGTCTTTTACTTGTCCATTTTCTTTGGCTCTAGCACAGCCCGTTTTTTTAGATAACGGGGTAACTCATAAACTTTTTCTTTGAATTTTTTTTGAATGGCAAAAGCAAAAATTTTATTAAGGGGAGGGAGGAAAAGGTACATTCAAACAAAGGTTGAAAGTATACTACATCCAAAGGGCAAAAGCCCAAACACCTAAAGAAGGCGTACAAGCCTAAATAATACAAATAAAGCTCAATACCCAAAAAAGCCTGAATCAAACAATTAAGCACAAAAAAGAGCAACTAGCCCAGAGGGCTAGGCCCAACTCAAGAAATCCAAAATAAGCCCTAACCAGATAAAATCCAACCCAACCAAGCTACCCGCCGCTGCCACCCATGATCCCTGATCACCAGACAAACACCTCCATGCCTCCACAGGCCATCCCAACCGGAAAAATGACGCAGCGATCAAACAACCAGCCACTGCCGCGGGTACTCACCAAGCCGTTAAGCAAAAACCGTGGCACTCAACAGTAACCATGGCGGGAGCCACGCCACCCATGCCGCCCAACCACACGAACTCCTTGCTGTTAGGCGTAAATCAAAGCCCCAGGAGAACAAACCCGATCGGAGATCGAGGAAAGGACTCACAGCCGAGAAACGGGTCACAACGTGAGGAGCGTAGAGAGAGGAAATCTAGCCCAGCAGGGTTTGGGATCAAAAAAACAGAGGGGAAAGGGAGAGGAAAGGGGAAATGAGGATCCATACCAGCCACCAACCTCGTCAGACACCCCCGCACGGTCACCGTGAAGCTACAACAAATCGGCTCCCAAAAACGACCAGGGGAAGTGGACAAAGAGATATAAACCAGCATCAATTGACAAATTTGTTACTTAAAAGACTTGGAAAGCTCATACATAGTTGGTGCCTTGGACCTAAGGGTGAAAAGAAGGTTTCAAACCATGGAGAGTAGGAGGAGGGTATTGTGTACTCTCTGACACTCTCTCCATACGTTTCTTTTCCTATTGTGCTTATTTTATTTTATTCTTATCCTTGTGAGGAATGAAATAATTTCTTTATCATCAGATAAGAAAAAAACAAAGGGTGAGCATGGAGGATCATGGATGAGAGGTTTCAGGTCTCATGGTTACGTTGCGAACAGCAATTTCCGTTCCCCATGTCAAAATCGCAAAGAAACTAAACTGAAACATGGTAAGAAGAAACTACTTGGAAACATAATCCATGGAATCTTAATAGATTGGGTTGTATGTATCAAACAATTAGAAAGTACCTACCAAACATATGGGAATTATTATTCTAGGATATAAAAATAAAATAAAATGGGAAGTGTTGTTGACCGAAGGGGTGTATTTACAATAGGGTAAAAAATAAGAACGTTTAATTTTGATTCGGTTACTGGTTCTCAATTAAAGAACCATGGTTAGAACCGGACCGGACCGTTTATAACTAATATATATAATTATATAAAAATAAATATATGTGTGGAGATTGATCTACTTTTTGAACATTGAAGAAGTTAGTGCTGCTGATTTAAGTGATGTTTTTGGCATTGGAGCTACTGTTCTTTAGTTTAAGATGTGCTGCTATATTTTATAGTTTATGATATAGGTTTAATTTTAGTCCTAAATATAATGGGTCATTAATATTTTTCTGTTGCTGAATTTAATTATTTCACAAGTGGTTTTGGCTACTTTAGTGGTGGTTTCTGTTAATATTTTTCGGTTGAGTGTCAAATATTTCGTGAACCATATTGGATTTTGATTCTTAATAAAATCTCTATTATTATTTTATTAGTTATTTGATGCTTTAAATTTTTAATTTTATGAATTTATATTTTTTGAATAAGTGTTTAGATGCTAATTGGATAGAGCCGGAACCGAACCAGAACCGGACCGGTATTTCAGTTTGGTTCTGGTTAGGTTCCACACATATATTGGTTAGGTTCTGGTTCTCAATTTCCTAGAACCGTTGGAAATGGCCCGGTTACTGGTTTTCTAGGGAACCGGACCAATCCGGACCGTGCACACCCCTAGGGAATTATTATTCTAGGATATAAAAATAAAATAAAATGGGAAGTGTTGTTGACCGAAGGGGTGTATTTACAATGGAGTCCGATCTCTTCTATCCTGAAAATTTATGTGCATGTCTTTGTGTCGAGAGATTTATTTATTTATTTTTTATGTTTTAAATCCAACAGCCGGAAAACCCCTTGGCACAGAAATTTTTGACATAGAAGATCCCGCCTCATTTCCGGTTTTAGTTATTTTCTTGGTGACCTCCACTAAATGGTGCTTGGACGGATCAAAAACACATACATGCGTTCCTAGTGCATGTGTTTGAAAGTGAATTTAAATATACTCCACTTCATATAATTTCCTTACATTAACTGGGGATGTCAGATTGCCCAATTCCATGTGAACTGGAGTATAATGCAAATGCTTTATAAAAATGTCGAAAAGCGGGACGTCTTCACCGGGACGTACATGCCCTCGACAGAACTCACCGGGGCTACCGAATCCTCGCTTACCTTACCCATCCGAATCCATCCACCCCAAACTGAAACACCTCATGTTTTCTCTCCTCAAGTCGAGGATAGAGGACATTATACCTGAGTTCCACGCGAGCTGTACGGAACTCTTCGATACCGCAGAGAGGGAATGGGAATCGAAAGGAAAAGCCAGTTTTGGGGACGCTAACAATCAAGCCCCTTTCAACTTCCTAGCTAAGGCGTTATATGGGGTGAATCCTGTTGAAACTAAACTCGGATCAGGTGATCCGAGTTTGATTACAAAATGGGTGATTTTTCAGTTGGCACCCATTTTGACCCTCGGCAGACCAAAATTCATAGAAGAGATTTTCCTCCGCACTTTTCGAATCCCTTCTATTCTTATAAAATCCGGTTACAAGAGATTGTACTACTTTTTCCACGAGTCATCGGGTTCTATCCTGGATGAAGCCGAGAAAATGGGCATCTCCCGAGAAGAGGCGTGCCACAATCTGTTATTCGCCACGTGCTTTAATGCCTTTGGCGGAATGACAATCTTCTTCCTCAGTGCACTAAAATGGGTCGGTCAATCCGGAGTCCAACTCCATGTCCAACTAGCCATGAGATCCGATCAGCGATCGGATCCAACGGTGGAAAAGTGACAATGGCTGCAATGGAACAGATGCCCTTGATGAAATCCATCATGTACGAGGCGCTCCGTATCGACCCGCCCATCCCATTCCAGTACGGGAAGGCAAAGAAGGATTTCGCGGTGGAGTCACATGACACAAATTTGATATAAAACAAGGGGACATGTTGCTCGGGTACCAGCCATTCGCGACGAAGGACCCGGTTATATTCGAGAGACCCGAGGAGTTAATCCCGGGCCGGATTTTGGGAGAGGATGGGGAGAGGCTGTTGAGGTATGTCGTGTGGTCGAACGGGCAGGAGACGGAGTGCCCGGGGGTGGTGGAGTGGACAAGCAGTGTGCTGGGAAGGATTTTGTGGTGATGGTGTCGAGGCTTTTGGTGGTGGAGTTGTTGCGGCGGTACGATTCGATCGTTTGCAGTTGAGGTTGGGACGTCGCCGTTGGGTGTCTCCGTTACTTTAATGGATTACACAAAAGCTACGTTCTGAGCAAGTTGGCTATTGCTTTTTCACTTTTACCGCGCATTCTGCAAGCCGCTTGTGGGTGTAGATAGTCGGATAATATGGTTGTGTGTTGTTATTACTACTCTATTGGTTTTTCGCACTTGCATTACTTTTTCTCGACAAAAGTTAGCATTATTAATTGTTAGTTAGACGATTTCGTAAAATCTAGAACCTCATGCCAATGCATTACTGGCATGGAGAAGATCACTCCATGCATAAGTACTGATCGAATCGTATTTTATTTCAAAAAATTAATTGCCAATTAATAGGATTTTATACATGAGTTGTCCGCTTTAAACAATTAGTGCAATGTATCTAAACTATTGGCATTCATTCAAATTGATATTTCATGCATATATTCTTACATACAGGACTTACAAGATGAACAGTTCGAATGTCTATCGTGGATCCGAAATAGTGATAACAAAGTCGAGTTTCGTGAGATGAGGTCCATGAGGAGGACAAGGGGTATCGAGAGAGGAGATTAACCTTGCAAAATTTCTAAAGAAAAAAAGGTCTTGTCAATGAGTGTTGTGATGAAATTAGATATTATGGGTCTGTAACGACCCGGAATTTCAACTCAATTTTTTTTCGAATAAAGAAATTATTATTTTAACTAAATAGTCTATAAGTAATGGATTATTTATAAAAAATATAATTCGACTAAAACCTTGATTTATTTTTTTTGTGATTAAAATTTATTTAAATGTTACATTAATTAACTTGTGACCGTATAATTGTTGTAATAATCCGAAAATCTTAAATTAATAAAAATATTAAAAGTATTATTTAATTCCAATAATATTAATTTCCTTATTAAATAAATAGTAGATAATTACAAAAAAAAAATATAGTTTCCTATCTAATTATCTCTATAAAAAAAAATTTTATAATTGCATGCATGCATACAATAATTCTAAATCTCCCTCTCCTACTCCTACTCGATCTCTACCTCCTCCGTAACCCCAAAACCGAGTTAGATTCGTCCGTGTAGAAACCCAATTCGATTAGGACTCGATTTAATCTTTCTACATCAAATTCTCCTATAAATACAATACCACTCCGAACCTAGGGCACGTACCATACTCAACACCTTCCACAGAGTCCAAAAGGAGAGAAAAACCCGAGAGAACCGAGCTACAATCTATAGATTTTTAGAGAGAGAAAGAAGGAGAGAGAAAAGTGGGTTTCGTGGTTTCGTTCGTCCGAGATCCAAATCGATCGTTTGAATTACTTACTACAGTCCCAAGGATCACCGAACATCAACCAATTCGGCCCCGAAGCCCCCCGATCGAAGGAATTGAAGTCGTCTTCCCCAAATTCAAGTTTTCGATCGAAAATGAATTTAATCCGAACCGAGGTATTATAATTCAATCCGAAGCCTCCTCTAAGTATATTTATGTTTATTAGACATAACCCAAGGTCCCCCGTAGTCCCATGCATCGAAACCAATCCAAAACAATCAAAAGAAACGAACCCAGGCAGCGACCTTGCGGCCGCGACCTTCGGGGATCCCAGCCGCATGAACCAGCAAAACAGAGTTCGCGGCCGCGAAATCGCGTGATTGTTTTTGTTGGTTTCGAATTGATTTTGCGACCCTTTAAAAATAGATTTTGACTCCGAATTTTTTTTCCTAGGTTCCTAACATTCTAAAGTTCATAACTTGTTAGTTTCATATTTTTTTTATTTAATCTACTATTTATTTAATTTTTATTCGTAATCGTGAGATCGTTTGTAAACTAAAAATTGTTACGACCTTTTAAACTAATCTATAAATCTCCAAACTATTTTTCCTAGATCCCTAACTTGTTAAAGGTCATAACTTGCTGAATTCGTGGTTAATTAACATTATTAGCTATTTATTTAATATTTAACTAAAGTTATAAACGAAAATTAATAACGACCTTATAAAAAAATATTTTTAATATCGAAAATATTTTTCTTAGACTCCTGACAGTTCAAAAGTGATATTTTGTTAAAATAAAATTTTATTTATTTAATTAACTATTTATTATTATTTAAGTATTGTTTCTTAATAATAATACCGTAAAATATTATAAAGAAGGTTTAAAATTCCAAATAATTTTATCTATACTATTTACAGCCCTAGAATGATATTCTGCAAATATAAAAAATATTTCAAACTATTTAATTATTTATTGTTTATTTATGCTTGTTTAGTCTATTAATTTAATCTTTTTATTTAAATTAATTCCGTGAGCATCCAAACCCAACTTTTAGCACTCGAACTCATTATAAGGGACTGTTAGGACCTTTATTAAGGTTACGATAATTATTTTAATATTTTTACCTAATTAATGCATTTAATTAGTGTTTAATTAACTTAATTACTTATAATTAATTAACAAAAGTCTAGAAAATTATTTTTTTAAATCTTAATTAAATATTTCTTACATTCTTAAAGACTTTGTGATCATATGAGATTAAGGGCAACGGCCCAGTCATAAAAAGTTATGTGACTGCATTGCTTATGAATTGTTTCGATCCATCTGTTATTTGTTTTAATTATTTTTTGTTTATAATTGATATTGTATCGATGCTTCATTTGACTGTTAGATTGGACCCTAGGGACATGGGGTGGTATGCGAATTAGAAATCACGTAGACGATGCTAAGTAATGGATAAATTGTGAAATTTGTTTCTGTTTAGATTCCTGCAGGCGTGATGTTGTGATATGATGAGATTGTGATGAGAATTGATCTTTGGCGGGTGTCCGTGATGATTTGATAGGCGGCGGGTGTCGATGATGATTTGATAGTGGCGGGTGTCCGTGATGATTTGATATGGCGGGTGTCGGTGATGATTGTGAAAAGAATTGTGATGTGGTTTATAAGATAGTCGAACCTAGCAATATAACGGCATGATAAGCTTACCTTTGTTGTAGTTATTGGGATGCATGCTAGATATATAACTAGGTGCAATCCGTGGCAAAAGGAAGTGATCTCATGGGACGGGATATGGCTAGCGGTTGAGAGGAAAGATCTCGTGGAGAGATCTTAGATTTCATGTTAAGATTAATGGATAGCAATGAATCAAGTTATGTGAATTATCTCTATTTTACTTTTTCGCACCATATATATTGTGTTTGCTAGCTGTAAAGTAAGAGGGGTGGTTGGGTTGGATTATTTTACTGGGTGATTTATCACTCACGGATACGTCTGTATCCTGGCAAATCGATTGCTTCGGCGATCAATTTGCTAGAGGGCGCAGGATTCAATGGAGAAGATTCAACGGTGATGCAGTTCGACATGGGAAGAATATCAGTAACGAAGATCGAGGATGCTTAGGATTCGTATCAAGATTAGAGTCAGCTCTGAAGTTAATGTATTTTGATTCCGTAAAACTATCTTGAGATTGTATTAGCAAAAGTTTTATTTTGGAAAATCATATTTATTTAGCAAAATTTCCTCATAGAAATTATTTTATATTGCACCCGAAAAAGCGGGGCGTTACAGGGTCAAACCTAGCGGGTGCACTTTCCTGAAGAATTTACAACCAATAGGGTCCTCGTCAACTTCCCTACTTTTAGATAGGACGCCTGTAAATGAACCGAGTAACTTGTGAGCTCAGCTCGGTTCGACTCGTTTAGTAAATGGCCAAGCTCGAGCACACTAAATGAGCCTAAAAATTAACCTTGTTAAAAAATATTTAACAATTGCATTAGCACAAGCGACATATTTATTACACATTTTATGTTCCTCAAAACATTACTAAATGAATATATTCAACCTTGTTAATGAACTTGTATACAGGCATGTACAATTACATTAGCACAAGCGACATATTTATTACAGTATGTGTATGGGAAGGGAGCTTATTTTGCACTAAATACAAACAAACATTTTTTTGCCTGGAAAACAAGAATATGTACCTTTCAAACGGATGAGATCCAAACGCCACGGATCCGAATCGCGAAGATGAACATCGGCCTTGGATCACTGAACTACATGATTAAGCAAGCTGAATGGAGAAGGCGAGCTTTGTTCACTTAACCAAGGATCCTGCACAGAAACAGGCGAAAATCCCTTCGCCCCACTTTCACTGTTCAATTCGGGCTGGTTAACATCCACACTTAGTTGTGATTGTCTTATACTAGACACGGAAGAGCAGGATGGCGATGCCTGTAACGAAATTTGTCTTACACTAGACACAGGAGAGCAGGATGGCGATGCCTGTAACAAAATTTGTCTTACACTAGACGCGGAGGAGCAAGATGACGATGGCTGTAAGGAATCCGCAACGTTTCCTTTCAAAGATCCCCATCTGGTACTGCTAAGCCCGATTTGCTCCAATTCGTTAGCTACTTCCATCATTGAAGGTCTCATGCCACTTTCGTATGCAAGGCATCTAAACGCTAGCTCAGCCATCTTATGCACCGACGAAAGGGTCCACTCATCCCCTTGTGGGTCAAGTACAGGATCTATAATCTCTTGTAAACGCCCTTTGGCAATCCTGTCTGTGGCCAGAGAAGCCAAATTTACTTCGTTATGAGCTCGGGCGAAGTCTATCGCTCTCAATCCAGTTATTATCTCCACAAGAACCACTCCAAGGCTATAAACATCGCTCTTATCAGATAGATGGAAGTTCTGATGGTACTGAGGATCAAGATAACCGGGAGTCCCTTGGGGAGCCGTGGAAATGTGAGATGATTCAGTCAACCCAAGTCTAGAAAGCCCAAAATCTGCGACTTTGGTTTTGAACTCGTTGTCTAAAAGTATGTTGGTAGACTTTATGTCCCTGTGATAAATCGGGGGAGTCGCGGAATGGAGGAAGGCTATGGCTTGAGCTGTTTCCAAGGCAATTTTGAGGCGAACTGGCCATTTAAGTCCCTCGTTCCCTCCCTCCCTATGCAGATGGTGAGATAAGGTTCCGTTTGGCATGAACTCGTAAATGAGGATTTGTTCGCCTTTATCTATGCAACAACCCAAGAGGCGTACTAGATTCGGGTGGGATACGGAAGAGAGGAGCTTGATCTCATTCACGACTTGCTCAATGCTTTCGGTGTCTCTGTATCTGATCCTTTTAATAGCTACCAGCTCGTCGTTGTGATGGAGTTTTCCAGCGTAGACCGTACCGTATGCACCGGTTCCTAGCTGCTGTTTCTCAGAGAACGAATTCGTGGCTTTCTCGATCAAGCTGTAGGGGTAAATAGGAATGCTGATGCCTGTTGCTTCGGATAAGCAGCGGTTGGTTGTTTTCCAGTTCTTCGATTTGGACCGTCTTCGGATCCAACAGCAAAGTAAACCCACAGTGACCATTAGAGTAGCTCCAGCAGCAACACCTGAGAAAGGAGGCTTCCACACACTCAGAAAAAGAATTCGACGTTTAAATTCGATACTTGTCTACATTGCCCTTACATTTGTTCACTTCTTTCGTCGTGAAAGGGTAACGTAATAAATTCATACAAATAAGAACAAAACCATATAAAAATGGACATAAGAGCGAAAATGACTTTTTCGTCGAATAACTAGAAGGAAAAAAAAAAAAAAGGAGTATTAGAATTACCTGCAACTACGACTCTGGTTGTGTGACCACAATGGCCAGAAGGATGGCATGCTGAAGAGTCTGCTCATAGGAGAAAAAAGCTATAAATCATGGGTAAAGTACTCGCCCAAAATGGATTCCTAGTTCATGTAATCAGCTATTAATATCCCAAACACGTGTTTTATTAGCTTTATGGTTTGGCCGTGCGGTCGAGTCCGCGCGTATAGGGCTCGACTACGTCAACGACCTTGTGTTCTAACGTAGTAATTCATTTCACTAAATATACCTAAATTGATTGCAATTTACTTCTCTTGTATCTACAATGTGAAACAGACGTCGGTCGCGTATATTTTGAAGTCTTCCATAAATTGACGTTACAATGAATCTGCCACAAGTAGTGAACATGTAATGAGGGTCCCTCTTAGGATTTGGGTATTAGGTAAGCTAAGCTGCTCATTTTCAACGCAAGATTGCGACTTTTGTTTGATTACCATAAGAAAAAACAAACGATCCCTTCAACCGGACAACATGATTGGAAGAAAATTTGGACCAAAGTTAATCTGGGCTACAGCCAAACCCACTATGAGTAAAGTTCCGCTCTTGCTGAAACCCGTGTAGCGAGCACAAAAATGGGAGTACACCGACCGAATCGAGAGGTTTTGACCGACACGCAAAGATGACTCGGCAGCCAGTTCAATTCCATGTGGCGTCTCGGCGTTATGTTTTGGGATTTACATCACGATCGGAACACTAATCTGATATCTCCAAATAAAAGATGGCGCATTTATATTGAGTATATGAATGTGAGATTGCACATGTACGTTGAGTACATAAATGTGCTCCGCGAACACATCTATCCGATTGACATGATCATTTGATGTGACTAATATTTTCAACAAACTCTAAAACGTAAATAGTTCTGATCATGCTGACTCCGTAGAAATAAGCGCAATCACAAACATTGTTTAATTCAAGCATTTGACTTACCTCTCCAGCAACCCAAACCGTCAAGATACCCATCACCAACGAACCCATCATAACACTGGCACCGATACCCTTTCCCACCGTTCCCCGGCAACTCGACCACCGTACACGTCGCATTCTCCGAACACGAACACCCGCCATCCAACCACCACCCCAACTCCACCACCTGAATAGCCAACACCACCCCAGAACCATTCCCAGTCGACGATGTCGATATGGCCGAGAACAAATACCCGCACCCCCTACTAGTCAAATTGGAGTAGTCGATGAACCCGGTTTGTTGGTTCTGCTGCGAGTAACACGTGATGTTGTTGGTTTTGTTAGTCCCGGTCACGTTGCAGTCTACGAGGTCGAAGTTGGTTTGGACCGTGGTAGACGGGATTACACAGCCCGTGGCCGGGGACGTGCAGTTTTGGAGTAGGATACCATTGCTGGAAGTGGGTGCGTAGTTTTGGGTGAAGAGAGTGGAGAGGGTCCTGACCGGACGGCCGCATTGTGCCGGGATTTTTACTTGGATGTTGTTGGAGCTCACTGTTTGTACCTATTGTGGAAGAAGAGTAAATAAACAATAAAGGAACACAAAAATGAGTTCAAATCCTAGTTCATGAGGTCTCATGTTCAAATCTCACGGAGGTCATACATATAAAATCTTGGGATTACCGGAGAGATTGCCCGGTCGTTTACTTCTGGGCTCTGAAATTAGTTGAGGTGTATACACGCTAGCCCGAACATTTGATTATTCAAGAAAAGATTGGTACCATAGAATTTGGGTACGGAGGATTTGAGTGGCACAAAAATCAAACAGTATTTGGTGTCATGCGAGATTAACGATCAAGTTCTTAATTTTACGAGATGAACGATTTCAATTATTGAAAAAAAAAGCCAAAATGGACCACGGCATGCTAAATTTGACCAAAAATATATTATTTTTAATTTTACAAGACAGATTATTGTATCACAATAGATTACCGGAGAACACAAGATATACGTGGTTCGACAACGTGTCTCCATTCTCGACAGATTGTATGAGCAATCCACGAGTACGCAGTCAGAATTGAAACGCTCAGTTTTCAGCCTATCGGCCTTGGGCCTCGGCCCTGGGCTTTTAGAAGAGAGATACTCTGTACTAGCTCTAATCTTACAGTAAATACTATATATATCACAATCATACCGGAAATTCACCAATCATGACGGTGCCGTTGCTGGAGCAATTCAGTTGGATTGGGCAGCCGGAGGAAAACCCAAATGGGTATTGAACAGGGTCGCTGCCGCCGCACGATTGGTCGCAGTCGGTGGACGATTTAGCGGCGGCGATCGACGGAGCCATACATACTGCTACTACTATGATTGCTTGGGCTAGTATAATCATAGTTGAATTCACTTGGATATGAGGGGAAAAAATCTACTACTTCTAGTTTTGTGTTTTGTATGATATTAATGGGGTGGAATTGTCGAGAGAGAGAGAGAGAGAGAGAGTAATTTTCTGGGATTCTGTTTAGCTTTCAATTATGGGATTTGGTATGGATTGGGACGAATCCAAAGGGAAGGGAAAATGGGGGGAGAGTGTTCTTTTTTTTCCTGTTTTTACACCTCTCTTTGTATTTTGTTTCAAACTTGTGTGACTCATAATATTGTATTGTCGGTATTGCATTTGTGCTTATGATTGTTGTGGGGTTTGAAATTCAATAGTCTATTCCACGTCTCATAAACAAAGAGAGCGCATTGAGGCCGTCCGTTTCGACTTTGGGCGGTCCGAATTTAAATAAAAAAATTTCAGGGAAGGACATTCAGACTGTCCAAAATCGAAATGGACAACTGTAATCGTTTAGCTCTGCAAATGGCTTATTCACGGCTCCTTCGTGAATAAACCAATCTCCATAAACAAATGATGTTTGAAGAGTAGTAGTGCCTCCGTTACTAAATCGTTGTCCACCATGTTTTTACATGCAATTCTTGAATCAAAATATAAGGTACTTTCGTGCATAATTTTTAAAATCTCTTGACACCAAATTAAAGGGGTAATTAAAAGGCTCATTAGAGTGATATTTAATTTGGTGTCAAATTAAAGGGCTCATTAGAGAGATCTTTAATTTGACACCAAATTAAAGGGGTAATTAAAAGGCTCATTAGAGTGATATTTAATTTGGTGTCAAATTAAAGGGCTCATTAGAGAGATCTTTAATTTGGAGTCAAGAAATTTAAAAAAAATTATGTACGAAAGTACATTATATTTTGGTTCGAAAATTGCAAGTAAAAATATGGTTGACAATCATTTAGGAACGAAATGAGTACTATTTTTCAAACATCATTTGTTTATGAAATGTGGAATTGGGGAATCGGGACCCGTAGTGAAAGGGTGTAGAGTATAATCCGGGTCGTTTAAAAGTGTTTTAATAGTTCAGATTTGATAAAATTATTTTACCTATAGGATAGGATACTATTAACGAATCTAAACCATTAATTGTTGAGATGGACGTCTCGGACCGTTCGTTTTCTTTCATGGATATTTTGATGGTCCGAGTGTCATGTATTGTAATATCCCTCATTGAGAATGTTAGACTTAATCCCACATCATTCATCTAAGCCACCCAAATTTAGTTAATATATTCTAGAGATTACTTCCCCTATAGCCACTAGGTTTTAGGTTGGAATCCTCCAAAAAATCTAACATAGTATCAGAGTTAGGTCTTGGGTGGTCTCACCTCGCGTGGTCAAGTCTCTATCGCCTGAGTCAATCACATCATCTCATCAATTCATACATCCACATGCATCCGAGCTGCACGTGAGTGGTCGCCCAAGTCAAATGAATGTTAGACTTAATCCTACATTGCTCATCCAGCCACCCGAGCTTTCTAGAGGTTATTTCACCTATAACCAATTGATTTTAGGTTGAAACCCTGCAAAAAAAATCTAATAGAGAAAACTTTAAACCACCTACCCGTGCGTTGCACGTGACTTATAACTAGCATTCCTCTTTGGCGGAACTATCTTTTCAATTTTCAATTTATAAATGACTACTTCTAATTTTTCTTGTTCAATGACACGTGGACTCTTTCATCTTTTTAATCTGAAACACAAAACTCCCAATAATTAAATAAATCAGAATTCTCCACATTTCTCGTTCTCTATAATTCTTTTCTTTGAATAGAATATTGGACTGGAGAGTAAGTCAGATAAAACATTATACCCATGTTAAATCTGTTGCAAACTAAAGACCCAACTACAGAAGTGTTCAAAACCGCTCGATGCATGCGAGCGATACCAAACAAACAAGGCCCACATAATCGGAGGATTACTAACACATCTGTATCCAGAATTGTACGTGCAAATCTATGCATATAGAATTGTTCTTCATAGAATTTGCCAATAAAACACAATCTCACGTGGAATCACTTATTATTTTTACAAAAGATTCGTTTGATTTGAGAGATTGTTCTGTGCTCTTCGATCAACGATTCGAGTATATAATTGCTCTGTTCTATTTTTTGGACTTATTTTCTTACGTTTAATGAGAGAGAAACACTAGGCTCGTGCAATCTTTCACCGGTATTTTCGCTTCCGCTTTCGATGCTCGCTCCGTGCTCATTTTCTCAATCTTTGCTTACGTGAATTTTAATAATTCGAGATATTTTTAAAAATACTTTTATCTCGCACTAGTGCTCACGAACGCGCACTCGCGTTGTGTGATTTAGGATACACCAACTTGTGATGAGAAGAGTCGCAAAAGCATAACCCCATGACTACTACTGGACTGTTTGTCACTTCGATCAATTATGCTTTTCTTGACTTATTTTCTCACAATTAACAAGAAGGACTTCTATATATGTTTTCTTAATACCCGGAAAATGCAGCAATTTTGGAACAATCTTAAGAACACGACTTTAAAATATAATAATTCCCGATACAATTATGCTTGAGAGCATTCGATGCATGCAGTTCAATATATATCGGACGATTTTAAACACAGTTGTATACGAACTTGTGCCCAAAAATTGTGCTCCTAAACCTTTTGGCAATTTTAAAGGAATTCATATTCGCACTCCCTTTTTTGACGCAAGCGCTTCACTTTTAATGTGAATTTTTTTTTTTTTGATCAGCAAAAAGGCCTTAAAGGCTTCCATGAATATCCTTTTCCAAAACTGTTACAAGAGATGGAGGGGGATTGAACACCCCATTACAAGGAAGAGAATTTCTTAAAGCTAAAGAAGCAACTTTGTGGGCCGCCTTGTTCGCCGATCTCCTCACCCATCTGAGAAGGAGTGCCCCCTCCTTAGCAACTTCACTTTTAATGTGAAGTTACTAGTAACTTCATGAACAAAATGGAGCGTCTGTATCAAAAAAGGAAACCCAAATATCAAATTTTCAATTTTAATGGTTAAAAAATTACTACTAAGTCATAAGGTAGTTGTAAATGAGCAAATGAGGCCCCTCCCATTTGAATAACAAACAAATTGCCCAAGATGATTAGACGTCACATCAAAAATCAAAGTTTTCTAACCTTGACTTCATCATCTAAGATACCTTGACTTCAAATTTGTTGTGCCACTTTTAAAGGGGGGCGGGGCTGATGTGAGTAAGATACAACAACGTGCAATTTTACCGTTTGTTCAAAAGTATTTTAGATTGATTTTTTTTTTTAAAAAAATTCAGACCATTTATTGTCAAAACGGAAGGTAAGATGAGACACAACTGCACGTTACTATATTTGTTCACAGCAACTCTCGCTTCTTTTGTGTTAAGAAAAGTTTATGTGACAGTTACCATGTTGAAAATTAACATCCTTTTGATGGCAATTGCAATCGATATGTGAAATTTAATATTTCAATTTGTTCTCACATTTGATCTTTTGTTGTCTTTTAGTTTATTGATTGAATTTTAAAAAAGATTGTGAATCTCGCGCAATAAATTAATACTAACTGTTTTCATATCTCTCTCTCTCTCTTCTTCTTCTTTTTTTAACGTAATTAAATGAGATTAGTGCAATTAGCTAGACACCCATAGCCACTTTCAGTCGGAAAGTCAAGATAAGGCTTGATGACTTCTTCGATCATGGGATTTTTTCTCAAGTCTTTTTTTTTTTTTTTGGTAAATTAACTTTTTCTCAAATTGGTTGTTCTAGAAGAGAGAGAGAGAGAGAGAGAGAGAGAGGGAGAAATGGATTTTTTAGAATGTTTATGTTAGTGGATGTATTAAACAAATGTTTTCATTAATTCGTAGAGGGACTGGACAAATAAAAAATCCAAAAATTTACTCCATGACAGACTAAGCAAAACAATGGACCTTTCTTCATTATGTATTTATTTGCTTTAACTATGGCACAATTGTTGAGCTTTTCAATTCTTCTCTTCGAGGCAATGCTAAACAAAATTGACCAAAATATTAAACAAGATCAATAGACAGGCTCAAGATTCCAAACGCGGTGTTCTAATACCTTTCGCTACCACATATAAATGTGCGGCTATAGAAAGAATCGAGACCCAAGACCACTAAATAATTGCTCCAAGTTGCGTATCATTATATGCAAATGATCCACCATCTCATTTCTTCTAATTGTGATGAATGTAGCATAAAACTACTCCCTTCGTTTCTTTTTTAAGTGTCTCACTTCTTAACTCGAATTTATCAAGGAATCATTACACATTTCACATCAACTTTTACCTCTACTTTTCCTATTTATTCTCCATGAAAACATCATCATTACACTGTTACAGACTAACTTTTCAAAATGAAATCCATTTTTAAGAATAAAATAGAAAATATACCAACTTTTACCTACTAACTTTACAAAATGAATACTTAATAAAGGACAGCTTAAAATAAAATACTAGACTTTAAAAAAGGGACAGAAGGAGTATTTAACTTCACTTAAACTACAGTACACAAATGAACAGAATTCTTGAAATCACTTTTATATCTTAATTATAAAAAAAAAATTCATATAACTTCATTAATTCGATTTTGATGAACTTGGTATCATTCAAAAAGTATTCATGGCATCTTACAATAATATTAATGTTCAACAGATTCAGGATATACTCTTACAAGTCAAAAAACTGGATCAAAATTTTGGTTTTGAAAAATGAATGAGTTTTTTAAAAAGTAAAGATAAAATGAAGAATTGTGGTTGTACTGCCTTTTTTGAAAAATAATAATAATTATTCCCCATAAAATCAACACCAAACTTCTAGTCTGCACGGCACAAAAATGACGGGGCGAGCCATGTAGTGCATACATTAAGCTTGAGAAGGATTAAACAAATTGCTCGAAATAACAATTACTTGTACAACAATAGCAGTTTACAAAATCCAGCTGGTGCTAAACATTCTGATGATGAACACCATCTTGCACTGCTCCAGAAACGCACTTGAACCGATGACCAACTGGCATGTTGAACAGCTGCATATGGAACCATTGATCTCACCCTATTTTTTGCTTCTCTCTGGCCCTGATAAGGGAAGCCCAGCATTCGCAAATGTATTCACAAAGTGCTTGCACTCTCCTTTCACAGGGCATGCAAAAATGCATGTCACTAGCAATGCATGTCGTTTAAGAGAGAGTGCAAACAATTTGAGAGTGCATTTGCCAGTGCTAGGCTTGCCTTATCAAGGCCAAACGCAAAAAATATGACGAGATCAATGGTTCCATATGAAGCCGTTCAAAATGCTAACTTGGTCATCAGTTCAAATACATCTCGTAGAACATTTCTAGATGTTGGATAGCGTCCTAGAGCGTTTGGGGCCACTGACTGTGCACCCTGGATCAATAAACACCAATCTCCACAGGTACATCGAAAAGCATAAACATAAGACTTGGGAGTCCAATACCATTGAACTAGACAACTGCCAATGCATACAACCTACTTACAAATTTCTTGTCAGTATTCCCTTCCAGTTGTGTTACAAACGGATTGAAACTTCCTATTACACTGCTCGAATATGCATATAGTACTTCTTTCGTCCCATCATAACCAAAAAAGGAAAGCCCGTCCTGCACACAAAGAGCATGGTGAAACATGTACACTTAAACGGAGAAAGAGGAGAGATATGGATTTCATTATTTACATTCCTACTACACATATAAAGCTATGGCTTCTGCATGACCAACTTAGGAAGTAGCATCTTGAACCTTCTCAGTACAAGAACTTCAAAAAAGTGATGAACAAAACCATTGCTACCATATTCACTTCAAAGTTAAGTAAATCACGGCGGCACAATGCCTGGGTTCAATTCGAAGCAGTGGCTACGTGCAGCAACCCCATTGCCCCCTCTCCATAGATCCATTAAAAGAAGAAGGGAAAAACTGTTCCAATCAATTGTGGGCAATAAAAAATTTCCAATTTGATATTTCTATAATCGTCCCCGGCCCCGCTCTTCTCATGGTTTTCCTTTGGTTGAGTGAAATAAAATCAACTAGCGTGAACTAGAAACATAAACCAAATTATTTCCTCCCAATATATTCCTAAAATATGGATACTACTAGCCTTGCTGTGAGATTGAGAACAGGGCAACGGTACAAGTTCCCCCTGAACTGCCTTGGACTAGCAGTAGCTCCTTTTATGCTGTTGGGTTATGTCACTTGATGAGTTCATCAGATAGTAGTGGGGTCTTATACCCTAGGCATAGATTCCAGTACCTCCTAAGAAACTCAAACAGAATACATAACGAAATCATTAAATACACTAGTTCGTTCCAATTTCCATACAGAAAAGCCTAATTCAGAAAGTCAACAAGAGTGTTTTACAAGTAGCATCACAATCCTAATTCAGAAAAGCCTCAATAGACAAGTATTCCCTCTTCCTAGTGTTTGCTATTTATCTTCACTCTCATTTTTCTTCAGAAGATGATAAAAAGTCACAAAAAAGTTGGTCTCCCCCAACTTTGTTTCTTATGAAAGAAGAAAATCCAAGCCTCTTAATCCATTACTACACAAAGAACCATAACACACGATCTATTAGCATAATCCGTGGACATAAAATAAAAAGTTAAAAAAAAAAGTGACAGGAAGGAAATAAAGAAGTAGCACAACAGGCAATCCCCATCAAATATGTTTAATATAGCAAAACAAAGTGGAATTTCAATCAATAGCAATGTCCAACGACATACCAAACTGCAAAACAAATGTAACTTTTCAACGTGGAAGCTTGGCATCCTGTATTTTATCCTTCTTTGCTAAGTTTGCAGGTCTAGGCACCCGGGCAAAAAATAATCTACAATTCTCCTTTTCTGAGTCAGGGTGAGTCTTTAAACCACTGGACAGCATAATGGCCATTTCATTGCACCATCCCATATCAAGCTAAGCTGTTTCCCTAACACCCAATAACAATGCCAAAGTCACCTCTGGTGCTGTCTCACAATCGGGACTGGATTATAATGCATAATACTGCCTACATAATCCCTGATTGATCTTTCCCAATTTCACTTTAGACATCTACTAGATTGAACTTAACATAGTTAAAGAGGGAGTCACAGATGTTCTTGGCCTATTATGCCTGATGAATTTTTTGGTAATAAAGCTTTGTCTCGTCAAAGTTAAAAAGCAATGCTACGTTTGGACGACTAGAGTAGAAGTAGAACCTACTGACCACTGGCTAGTAAACCATTTACACTAATACACAAGGACACAAGCTTCAAGCAAATCATATCATCAAGAAAAACCTACAAAATTCCGCCACCAAAAAACCAAATAAATAAAATTCAGCACAATAGTGAACATTTTAAACCACAATAGAAGAAAAGAAAACTTACATGCCTAAATGATGTATAAAGCAAGCATGGTATGGTTTGGTACTTTGGCCCATGGCGTGGGCCTCTGACTTAACTAAACCAAACCAAACCAAACCGAGTCTTGACTCCCAATTTATTGGGGTTGACTCCATGAATTTGTTTTCTCCATTGAGCTCTGTCGAGGGTATCATGTTCTGTGTGAACGCGCTAGCATAACTCATATTCATATTCATAATCGGACGCACGTCATAAGGATCTATCAGGGTTTTTATCGGCTGGCTACAGATTCCTACTGCACGGACCCTCTTCTTTATCCGGACTTGGGACCGGCTGTGTAGAAGATAAGACTCTAGTGATGAATTATAGGCCATGCAGTCACTAAAGTAATTAGTATGTGAAAAGCCTTCATTACAAGCGAAAGATCAGAATAACAATTCTCACCACAATATGACCATTGACAGCTCAATTCAATGGGTCTCACAAGAAAGGACGGTTGACAACAGAAGTGGCAAGAGTTAAGTCATTAGAAGCTGCTTTTCCACTTTGATACTCTAGCCCATTGTTCCCACCGCCAGATATGTGCACAAGCATTTGACATTTGCCAACAAGTTCAAAAATGCAGATATCTCCCATTTGAATGTCATTATCACGAACAAATGCCATCCATCCTCCACAGAACGTATGCAATGTTTGCACTCTTGTGGATGGGACTGAATTCACTGTCCAACATTGTCCTCTTAAATTACGAAGGCTAATCTCTGTTTTGCAATCAGGAAGGTGTGCCATGGAAAACTGATAGGGAATTTTCTGCACATTCCAGAGTGGTAACCAGTCAGCAACAGAATATCTATTTGGAAGAGATTTTTGCCCAAAAAAGAAAGAAAGAAATATTATGAACATAGCGACCGTAGTGAGTCCATGCAATTGGCAGAGAACAAATCCTAATCACCCTCACAAGCTCTAGCCCACAATTAACACATAAGAAGAGAAACATGATCCCTATGAATGCCATCTTCCTTTACATTCAACCAGGCTATGGAGAGCATCATACTAAAGGCTACAGAACCTATTAAACAGCTTCAAAGTTGGATTCCATAGAATTCAACTTTCAGAGCCTCATAATTTCCACACTGAAACAGGTATGTCCTTCAGCTCCAGGTAAATACGTGGGTCAATGTTATGATCTGCTAATAGATGTTACTATTAAGTACAAACCAACAATTGTGATAACTGACTATTTTATGGACATTAGTGTGGCTCTATAATGAGGTAAGAATAATACTTCTGGAGAATTTTGAAGTTCGAGTTTATAACTTTGAAAATGTAAGTATTTTATGGTAACACAATTCACCAAAAGGCGTGATCATGTGTGACTTCACAATCCACTGAGTGGGCTGCATGTAGCGTTGTTCGATATATTCCTTGCAGTACAACATAACTGCATTGTTTCCATAAAATGACTAAAATTGCTTTATGTTTCTAAAAGATCAGAAGGACTTCTATACATTCAGCAAAAGGTAATTGTTCACAGTTGATGGGTTTAACTTGAAGAGAAAAATCTGTGTCCAAAGATACTGCAATTCCTACCATCCATGAGTATGATTCTTGGCTATCATTCAAAAATCAACACTTGCATGCAGCTGTTTGGCAGGCCAAACGGTTTTTCGGACCCAGTATCACCATACAAAAGATGCTCAATTTGATCATTATAAATCAACACTTACATGCTTCTGTCTGGCAGGCCAAAAGGCTGTCAGGACCCATTACCAGTAATGAAAAGACAATCAATCGTACAGAGGTCAGATAAAGTTACAAAACAAGAGGAATCCATCATTAACAGTTCTACACGGAGTTGAGTATTAAAATACAGTATCCTCAAATGGTGGGAACATGCAAGAAACATACCCACATGCTTACCTTTTAACTAATGCGCTCATTTAATTTTCAGATCTTCACCACATCAAAGAACTTAAACTATAAAATCAGGGATCAATCCAGGATGGATTGTTTTGGGGAACATGAGGTTTAGTCCGACATATAGATCTCATCTAAACAATATGTGTCAGTCACATCGTAAAAGAACCAAGCAAAAAACATAATTACCCACCAGCGTATATGAACCACTGATGTTGAATTTCTTCATGACTCTGATAAAATGAGGCAAGCTGGAAACAAAAGATTCAGCAGCTCTTTTTTCTTCAGGAGCAGACTTCATTGACATACAAATTCTCATGTAAGAACCTGGTTTCTCTTCTAGGCCAATTTTGTTCCCAACTGTTGTTTCAGTATTGCATTTCAAAAGCTCAGTTTGGTTAAAAACGCAAGTTGTTAGAACAAATCTTGTATGTAGAATTTTTCAAGTTGAAGTAATTAAAACCTTACCAAGTTTTCCACTGCAAGCTTTTGATGGTCTACCATTGGCTCTGTCATTGTTGACACCTGTCTCTTGATTTCTTTTGCCCAGACTTAACTCCTCCAGGATAGAAGTTCTCTTATCTGATATTTCAACCTTGTTTATCCGCTGTAACAGAACCTTACGAGTTTTGCGTCTCTTTTTCTTTGGAAAAGCTTCAGAATTCTTTTGTGAAGTAGCACCAAACCCATTGGCCGAACCCTTTACAGCTGCTTTACCATTTTGACACTCTAACCCTTCTTGACCTACCCTGAGAATATATACACGCAACTCACACTTCCCTACTAGTTCAAAAATACAGACGTCTCCTGTGTTGATGTTATTATCACGGACAAAAGCCATCCATCCTCCGCATAAAGTATGACACATGTGCACTTTTACAGTTGGGATTGAATTCACAATCCAGCCTTCTCCTTTTAAATTAACAAGTACAACTTTCACTTTACAGTTTGGAAGATGTGCAGTGGAGAACTGATACGGGACATTCTGCAAAAGAATAAAGTCATTAATTGGCAATCAACTGGTGAAAGAAATTCCATTAAACACAAGTAGTTCACCCTGAACATAAAATGAAATCCCACAAGAGAAACAAATTGCATAATGTGTTTGTTACCATCCTCATCCTTATAAAATAACCCAAGAGGGAGGTCTTTTTAAACCACGAGGCGCTTTTTGATTAGCTAGAGAATGGTAGAAAATGACGGGAAAAAAACACTAAATGTTCATGAGTTTATTTAGCAAGAGAATCATGGAATATTGGATTGTGAGGGAAAAAAAACTCCCTTACAATTATGCATGTAAAGTAGTATTTCTCGTTCCTGCAAGAAACACAAGAAATTTAAACGTTCTCCTGAAAATTGTTCACCTACGTATTAACTTTCATATTTATCAATCTTTCCCACCAAACTAACTCATGATCAAGTCAATCTATTTAAAATATGCAGGGTAATTCAGGCCAATAAATATATTCTTCTGTGACCTCTATCGTATCACTATAGGATGAAGAAGTACAAAATCATCCTACAGATGCTTAATGCTAATCAAATGCATGCAATGAAAACACTCTATTTTCCATTCTTCCAAATTACTTTCCAGTAATTATACCATTTTTACTCTCTAATATTATCATCTTTTCCTTTATGATAATCTAACAGACTCATAAGAAATAATAAATGGTCCCAGTTTCCTACATGGAACCTATACAAGGTACATTGTTCCCTGAGTTACTGTGTTTGGCGTGTAAGACAGTGAGATGACTTGGACAACATGTCGACTTCTCCCCCACACACACACACACACAAAAAATGAAAAAAGAAAAGAAGCTCAGCCTACATGGAAAACCCTACTCAGATAACTTCCAAATATTACCGATCTTTCCACATCTAGCAATATTGATATAGATTTCAATGTCGATGTTATCTGTGGCACACCAGACAGACCTTCCAACAATCAAAGAGAAGACACAAGGAAAGTACTTACCAGAGTATATGAACCGCTGACATTGAACCTTTTCATAGTTTTTGTAAAATGGGGATAAACAGAGGTAAATGACCGAGCTAGTCCTTCTGCCTCAGATGCTGACAAAATTAGCATAGAACCTTTAACAGATGAACTTAATTCGCTTTCCTTCCCATTTCTGTTCTGAATGACTGCCCCTGTTAATTTTTTCAGAAGTTCCATTCAGACTTGAATTCCAAGATGAGTAGCATGCTCATGTAACTAATGTAAAGTGAAGTTTTTACTGATCACAAACAATAAATGAAGAATACTTAATAGGAAATGTAAGTACACCAGTAACACCATCCATATCATTGGAACAAAACTAAGAATAATTACTTCTCTTTTTCTTTATTTCTGTCTTGGTTTTCCAACAAGAAAGAGTTGAGTGTTTGCTCCAATGGAATGAAGCAGGAACAAAATGATCTTCCCAATTGGAAACTCATTCCAAAGTTTGCATAGCTGAGAAAACGACAATTTCACTACAAATGGAATCAACCACCAATTTAGATGAATGATCATTCCACTTGGAGTACGTAATAACCATTCCATTCCTTCCCAACCAAACACTACCCGAAAGTTTTCACTATACCTGGGTTGTCCTCCAAAACTCTTGACTGAAGTGGCATAGCAAAGCTAAAAGCATTATTTGATGGACTGGAGCAGTTTCTGGCTTCATGAGCATATATGGCTGCTTGGCACATTTCTGTTGCAGATGCCACCCCATCATGTTGCCATCCTTCTTCCTGGTTCTTAGCTAAGCATTCTGAATTGCCTTGAAATCCTCTTGCTTTCTTTGGCACCCCTTGAAAAATAGCATCTAGAGAAAAAGCTCCATCGACCCTTTCTCTCTTCCTTCCCAGAAGCTTATCGGAGTTGCTGAGATCTTGACTGCACTCAGCACTAACTGCAGCTTCTTTCTCACATGAACTTTGATCGAAAATTTGCACACTGAAACACAAATTACCATCGTATCTGAATACCAAAGAATCACCATGTTCTACGAAGTGGTCTTGCACAAATGCTGCCCATCCATCACCGAAAAATAGATTATCATTGTCTCGAATCAACTCAACATGCCAAATATTCCCGCTGGGACCCACCAGTATAACAGTCCCAGATGTGTTCCCTTCCAGATATTTAATGAATCCTGGTGGAATATTCTGTAACAAAAACGTTACATTTGTGTCACAGTGCACAGTGTAAAAAAGCAAGAAAGAAACTAACTGGAAAGTGTCTAGATTCAACAGAACGGAATTCCGATAGACAACATCCCAACCTTAATATTGTTTTCTTGGATACATTTGGAGGGGAAAATTAACTTCTAAACTTGTTTCTATCAGCCTATAATCTTATCAAGGTGACATTACAGCAAAAGTTAACGTCACCAACTTTTTTCATAAGCACAAGATGAATTCACCCATTGGAGACCATAACCTACAAGGCCATAGAAACCTTGTTCACACAAAGGCCCAGTGGTACTAACAGTCTATTTATAAACACCGTGTATCATATTGCAAAGAGAGAAATATTTAAAAACTCAAGGCCAGCCTATTTACAAACACAGTGTACCACATTGCTAAGAGATAACTATTTACAAGCTCAAGGCTACGTGTAACAAACTAACAACGGGGTACCAGATAACGTAGGTCTTAAACCTTGCTTCCAAAACATTAAGTCATGGATCTATGTAGAAAATTTGTACTCAACCCAAAAAGTTAAGCTGTTAGATATAAAAGTCCTTAATGTTAGTGAGAGATCACCCATTTCATACCCAAGGAAAGTGGATTTATACTCTTGAACACTTTCACATCAGAAACCTACATCTCCTACGAGGGTGCATTTAAAAAGATTCGAGTCTACAAACTCCAAACAACAACATACATGCATATATATTTAGAATACTGATAAGCACCTGTTTTCATAAGGCAGGAAGGTGAACAAAATGCACTCACTAGGCATATACCGTAAGCATAACCAAAAAACCTAAAACTTCCATATGCCACCTTAAACCTTAATAGACTCTACAAAGTCCATGAACTGGTTCAGAGACGGATCAACACTACCTAAGAATGACCTACACAGAACAGAAGTATCTTCGAATAGAAATCGCTTAACTGAATAGTCATTTGACTTTATAAAACTTCCTGAATATATGACATGTTCTCTTGTCATCTTGCGGTCTACGTTCTAGGATAGCTTCCATTTCATGGCCAATATAAAAGCAAGAAAAGTAGCTTCTAAGCAGGGACAGATCAACATTACCTAAGAATGTCCTAAACAGAAAAGAACAACATCCTAGCCTATAAATCTGTAACCTTTATCATTAACCCGAACAAAGAGGCTTCATATTCAAATCAGCTTAACAATTTTTTTAACACCCATTCAAGTAAGTATACACAAATATCCAACTTCCCATCTTTTGGTTTTTGTGTATTTTCTAGGTTAGCTTCCCTTTTAAGCCAAACCAAACTGAGTCTTGTGTCCCAATCAATTGTGGTCAGCTACATGAATCCTATTTTTCCATTGAGGCTATCAATTCATTTAGGTTTAGTAAGCCCAAATCCTTCAGTATCACGACATCCAAACTCAGTTTAGTTCTTCCTCTTCCCCTAGCCCTACTATCCACTACTATCATGTCAATCTTATGGAGACCAACAAATATGTCCAAACCACCTTAATCTATTCTCTCAAGTCTCAACTTATCCTCTATAGAACAACTCCTACCATCTCACGAATGCAGCCACAATAAAACCAAGAAAACTAGCATCTAAGCATCTGCCGAACTATAAGTGCTTAACAAACTCAAACTAATCAAAACAGCAGAATAAATCGACGAATCACACTCCTAAATTTCTTGTCCATATACTGCTAACAACATACGAAACTAAAAAACACAATTTCTCCAAAACCCCTAGATTATGATCCAGTAAAGATTCTGCAACCCTTAAAAAATTAGGGAAAAAATCAGAAAAAGAAATACGTTACCAGTCGTTCAGAGCTTGAAGCAGGGTTGAAACCCTCAAGGAAGTGAGGCCTTTTGGAATTCGACATACTTGTGTGTGTATTTACCAAGCGAGACAGTACCCCACTCAACTGGCATTAACAAAACCCTAACAAGAACCGAAGAGAAATTAAGAATCCCATTTTTTTTCCTCTGGTGAATCACATATGGAGATACAAGAGTTTTTGGGAAGGGTGTTGGGGAAGAGGAAGAAATCTGGATGGGTAGTGAGAGAAAAGGGCGAGGAGAGGGAGAGAGAGAGGGAGAGAGAGAGAGAGAGAGAGAGAGAGAGAGAGAGACTTAATAGTAGAGAGAGAGGGAGGGATGAAGAGAGTGAGGGAGAGAGATTGGCAAGAAACTCCGGAGAGAGAAGAGAGAGAGAGAGAGATCGGCAAGAAATAAAATAGGAGAGAGAGCAGAGGGACAGGGAGGGAGGGAGAGACCGAGAGAGAGAGAGAGAAATAAAATAGGAGAGAGAGTGAGAGATTGGCAACAGTATTAACCCGCGCTGTAATGGTGGGTCCAATGTGATGTGGGCTAAAATAGATACCCAGAAAAAATACATTTTACGTCCCTACACTTCATATTTGGTGTTATTTTCCATTTTTTAGTTTTGATTTGGATGTTTTGGCCCCTCAGTGTTTAGGCCAAATAGCAATGTCAACCTTTTGCTAATGTAACTCACATTATCATTTTTACCACTCAATGAACTAGCTAACCGAAGGGGGAATTGCAAGTTGATTTGAAGTTTGAAGGTTAAAATACTTAATTTAAAAGGATAGGATAACAAGTGACATTACATATATTGTATAGGAGTGTAAAGTCTACTTTGTCTGCTCCACATGATTATCAATTGCGATTTTCAAAAAGGAAGAGTTTGGAGAAAAACAGTATGCAGTGTTTCGTTGACACTTAAAAGTTTTGTGGTCCAAATTGACATTTCTTTTGTTTATCCATCACACTAATTATAAAATCTGGTTCACTCAGGTATTTTTTGAAATGGACCTAATTGAACGACTACAGGTAATAGGGGTTTGTTTGGAAGTATAGAAAGAAGTGAAATACTCCGTTCAAAAAAAAAGAAGTGAAATAGGCATGCTATTTCGGTAATTCTCATCAATCTTAAATTAATTTGGTTATTTTTCAATATTCGTACTTGGTATTGTAATGAAAAAGTAATCAAAGGCAAAACACAAAAAGAAAGAAGAAGAAGGAGGAGGAGGAGAAATCAAGAAAAAAATGAAAGAAGAAATTCTTAATGAGATAGAAGAGGTTATCCCTAACTCACCTCTATATTTCTACTTGGAAATGTGGATGTGACATATCGAAAAAAAGGTTTGGGAAAATTTCAAAATATCCCCCAACCTTTACACTAAAATTCAATTAGACTCTTAACCTTTTAAAAATTTTAATTTTACTCCCAACGTTATTTTCCGTTAATCAAAACGCCCCCTTCCTTCAGAATGACTAACAGATTTCGTTAAAAGCTCCGTTAAATAGCGTCCCAATCGAATTTTAATGATCCGAGCCGCTCAATGTGTTCAAAACTTGATTTTAAGAGCACTCGCGATAAATCAGGAAAAAAATGATCCGAAAGGGCTTCATTTAAATAGTTTTTTATTGAATAGTTCAAAAAAAAATTGTTCAAATGAAGCCCTTCCGGGTCATTTTTTTTGCCGATTTCTCGCGAGTACCCTTAAAATCACGTTTTGAACATATTGAGCGGCTCGGATCATCAAAATTCGATTGGGAAAGGGGAGGTGCGGATTGATCTGGATTTTGTTCAAGTCAAACATCCGGATTTTGCTTCGGTTTGCACCTCCCTTTTTCTGATTGAATTTCGATGATCCAAGCCGCTCAATGTGTTCAAAACGTAATTTAAAGGGTATCCGCAAAAAATTAGCAAAAAAAATGATTGGGAAGGATTTCATCTGAATAATTTTTTATTGAACTATTCAATAAAAAACTGTTCAGATGAAGCCCTTTCCGGTCATTTTTTTGCTAATTTCTCTTAAATACCCTTAAAATCACGTTTTGAACACATTGAGCGGTTCGGATCATCAAAATTCTATTGGGATGATATTTAACGGAGTCTTTAATGGAATCCGTTAGTCATTCAGACGGAAGGGGACGGTTTGATTAACGGAAGATAACGTTGGGAGTAAAATTGAAGTTTTTAAAAGGTTGGGAGCCTAATTGAATTTTGGTCTAAAGGTTGGGGGGTATTTTGAATTTTTCCCAAAAGGTTTTGTAATTTATTCATTCTTTTCTTTAATTTTTTTGTACTTTATTGGAGAATTTTGGAGGGATCTATTTTTTAGAGATTTCGTCCTCCGAAAATATTTTGATCCCGAGTCTCCATCATATCATATCTATAAAAAGGACGGTGCATAGGTCCTTCTAATATTCTCCAATAAAGTATAAAGTTGAAGAAAAGAAAGGGTAAACTACATATTTTTTCTCTCTATGTTACATTTACACTCTCAAATATAGATATAAAGGTGGGCTACCCATCTCTATTTTCTTTGGACTATAGAATGGATGATATGTTGAGAGGATATTTTGTATCTTATCCCATCTTTTCTTCATTTTTGTACTTCTTGAGAAAATTTTGGACTCATCGTTCTTTTTAGAGATTTGGTATCCAAAATAAAAGTGTGGTCAAATACCTACAAAAAAATGAAGAAAAGATGGGATAAGTTACAAAATGTCTCCTCAATATGTTACATCCATTCTCTATTCTGAAGAAACAGAGGGTTGAATATGCTCTAACTATCCACTCCCCTAAGTCCCCTTCCCCTCTTGTCCAAATTTTCAATCATCATTGTGGTCACCAATTTTCTCCTTACCCCTCCAGTTTAGTCCTCACTGCCGCGGCTGCCACCACTAATAGTCTTCTCTCTCCCACCACCTATTAAGGCCTAGTTTTGCTAAAATAGGTCACTTGTCTCTCTCTCTCTCTCTCTCTTTGCGCATTTGTTGTCAAATTTATATGAATTATTAAATCATCTCAATCAAAGAAATCGCAAAAAATAAAAAATTATTATTGAAAACTCAAACTTTTTGAATAAAGACAAAAATAAGCTAAAATAGTTCGGATTATAATTTCAGATTTGTCTCGTCGAGATAAAGCAATAATCTACAAATATTTTGACTCAAAGTTAAGAAGCGGCTTGTTTTTTCCAACTATTTTATCTCCTCCTATGTTGCCCCTCCAGGCTCCAGCACCCAGCAAAGACTTTAATTTGCTCTTCCACTAACATTAGATTAGAGGATCACTGTTTATGGATGGTTTATTTTTTTTTTCAATCGTCATACATCAGTGGGGGTTAGTAGAAGTGTTAGGATTAGCACGGGTCTAGAAGCTATCCATAGCTTGGGACCCCAAGGGTATTGCTCTAGCAGAAGTCAAACCCAGAACCTCCCTCATAGGGGAGAGATGACATACCAACTGCACTGGGCAGTGGTAGGTTAGGACTTAGGAGTAAATTAGTACAGCGTACATGTTAACCTTCTAGCCATCCAAAAGTGAAACGCCACACAACCCCCTCCCACACCCCCACAAAAAAAAAAAAACCAATGCATAAATTAAAAAATTTCATTTCATATCATATCATATCATATCTAATAAAATTATAGCTTTCCATCGAAAGTGTGCTACCGTGCTATCAATTTCAGCATAATTTCCTCCACCTCGGCATCGAGTTTATGCACCTGTGCTGAACTTCTACCAATTTCAGGCCTACTATGTACGTGAAATGAACTCTATATTTAGCTCGATGCACACTTCGACACGTAAAAATTATCATCTCCACAGTGGATGCTCAGTGCCAAAGCACTACTTACCCAAGTTTCCCTTTTCCTTTCCCACCAAGGAGAATTCTAATTAGCCCACCCCGTCACAAAATACAGCTCTTTTTGGAGAGAAAGTCCATAAACATATGATCGTCCCTAGCAATTAAGCCCAGTTGTTTTTGGGCCGAACCAAACATAAGCCCTCCAGAAATAATCACCTAATAGTTGTATACTTCTTTTATAACTCAAGGCGTCCGAGTCGGCTTACATGAGGAGCCCGACTCACGCGATGAGCATTAATTGCCTCTCACGCTCTCTACCTCTCCCTACTCTGAAGCCAAATCGCAAAATCGACGGCAAGCTACATCACCCTCTCTCTCCTTTTCCGCTTGTTTGTGTGTTTCCCTCTCCGTTTTGTATTTCGATTAAGGGTGAAAGAACTAAGGTGGGACAAACTAAGTTAAACTCACTGCTTATCAAGAGAGATAAAAGAGAAGCGAAAAAAACATTCACCCCGTGTTTTTTCATCTTTAACTTGGGCATTATCTCAAACATGTTGACTTCATAAAAGTTGAAATGACATAAAAAGACATGATATTCGAAATGGACGTGACTGGATATGACACGATGCCTACCTAGACAATTGACTCTGTGGATGTCCATTGACTTGTCTCCTTATTGGGTAAGTTATCAGAAATTCAACAGCAGTCGGCTGCCAACACTTTAATTTAGACTAGATACTTTTTTGAGGATCAAAAAAAAAAAAAAAAACGACTAGATACTTTTCATGTCGTGGAACGTTAAATTATGGGAAAACATTTTCCGCTGCCTCATCTACATTTTTCTGCAAAACACTTTCAGCGGAGGGATTTTGGCTCGTCGCCAAAAGGTACCCTTTTGCTAGGAAACACGAATTTCGTCGCCAAATCTAAGACTAATTACTCCAGAAGCACACGTCTAATCTTGCAAAATCCAAACTAAACTCTCAGACAATTAATAGAGCAAAAGAAATCTATAAAATGCGACTCTTTTGTGCATTACGATTATTTATACTTTTTACATCACTTTTTGTTTGTTTTGCAAAATTCATACGGAGTAGAATTTTTTTGGCAGCGGAGGCGAAATTCATACGGAGTAGAAATTCATACTTTTTGGCAGCGGTGTGCTGAGATGCTCAATACCTTCTTGACCTAATGTTCTCTTATTTATACTGTTGCTAAAACCTGACAACATCATCGATCGAGCACTAAAGAAGTCGCTTGAGTGGAATCGAGAAGCGATCGCCCTGACATGCGCTCAAGCGCATTGTTCTCTTGAGCGAATTTACCCTGCTTCCAAGCCAGATTGAACACAGAACTATCAACTAACACGTTCTCACTCATTACATGTCATACAAAACTCCTTCTCAAAATCCTGAAACAGACACTCTAAAAGGGAACAGTAAATCAATTGCAACTCGATAAATATGGCGTACATATAGACGTGTGTTTTGGGCATCAATTAGACAACCCAAAAGGGTGCTCGGCTTTTGGAGCTTACACCATGATAGCTAGTATTGTAAAAGACTTCCATGCTCATGTGAAGAACAATGGTATTCAACCTGTGAACTTCAGGAATGTATTTCAATCTGAACTTTTCGGATTAGCAATGAATGAGGTGAGTTTTTATGTTTTGTAAACTATCGTTATTCGTTACCCATCAATTTCGCAAAATCATTCAACTGGACCTATTCAAGGTGAAAAATGGGATGGGATTTGCAGACTGTAGGGAGTGATGTGCAATCTGTTTACGTCGAGGAGCTTGGCCTGGATTTTATTCAAGGACCTTGTGGAGGTTGCGCTCGACGTAGATTGGAGAGAGTTCTTCCCTGACCTAAAATGGATCCCAAACAAGACTTTGGAAAGAAAAATAGAGAGATTGAGTTTCCGTAGGCAAGCAGTGATGATGGTAATCGTTAAGGAGCAGAGTAAACGAGTCACCGCTGAAGAGGTACCCTACCTTAATTTTGCCTATTAACCGCCCGTTTGGTTTGTTGGTCATGATGTTATCGCTTTATCGTCCGTGTTAGAATATCAAAACATATAATATCGAAATCATATCCTGATATGATATGATTATAATATTATATGATTCTCTTGATCTCTTATTATTGTAATTGATTATGATTTGATTGTTATTAGGTTGATTTTCCTTCCATAGTTAGCTTCTTCACCTTGTATAAATAGAGATCTCATTGTACAGTTTATTATTGAATTCAATACAATATTCCTTTACTCTTGTCTAACATGGTATTAGAGCTACGGCTCCGATCATCACCCTCTTCATCCGAACCCATTACCTTCGCAAGAGTTACCGAAAATTAACAACCAGTGATCAAATCTTTACCCACAGCCACCATCGAATCATATCTCTCATTGCAAACCCAGAATCAGTTTGCGTTCCCCTTCTTCAGTGACGATTGTCGGACCCTCTGTCTTGATCACGTCAGATGCCCAGATTCCCACCGTGGATTATTTCTTCCATCAACACTAATCACCCTTTCGAACACTTTGCCTCTCAAAACCAGTGGTATACCACCCACCATCAAAACAACGAGTCCAATTTCTTAAATATTCCATATCCCAAACTCGCCCAGTTTCCGCCTAATACATCGCACTACTGGTTTTGTTTGACGGCTCATTTGCACCATCGGTTCTATGACCCGCAATGGTTTCCGGCCATAGCCACTCGCCGACACTCAACATTGTCGACCACCTTCAACCGCTGCCACTTCACATCGTCCATCGCCGTCAACCACTGCCGCACCACTAGATCGCCGCATATTTCTCTCTAAAATCCCACTCTACTTCCGACTTTACTTACCAAACAGGTTCAACTTCTTACCCAATATTCTAAGCCCAGTGTACTCTTCAAAACCAATTTCATCCAGCACAATCAAATTTTTTCGTGCTGATAATGTCATGGAATATAAAGAGACAAAATTTTTTAAATATCTACACCAAAATGGAACCTTGCCGCATAGGTCATGTTCTGACACGTTTCAACAAAATGGTCGCGTTGAGTGTAAGCATAGACACATTTTGAATACTGTTCGTGTCCTTTTTATAGATGCCTCTTGTCCTAAGTGACTTGGGAGGGAGGCGTCTCTGACAGCTGTCTATACCATTAATCGTATCTCATCCCCTACCATTGGAAATCAGTCGCCTTATGATCTATATGGTATATTACTCGCCTATGATCTTCTTAAGGTTTTGGATGTACTTGTTTAGTTCTCTTACAACCCCATGGGCGCACAAAATTAGAATCTCGTGCTCGTCTTTGTAGCTTCTTAGGGTATTCGATTGAGCATAAATGATACAAATGTTGGGATCCCTCTTCTCAACGCCTTCGCATTTCTCAACATGTCATATTTTGGAAACACAAAAATGTTCTCTTTTATGTCCAAGTGTTTCACTTACCCCCTGTGTCTACTTCATCATTGTTCACTGACCCTTCTGTAGATATATTTCGTGATGATGTTGATACAAGTTCTTTCGAGCTTTCTTCTACGGTCTATCCCGATGCGCCGATTCTGTTTGATGATCCTACTCCTGCACCTCCTGACTCTACTCCTACACCTTCTAGCTCGTCCCTTCCTGTGCCTTCACGTTTTGGTTCCGCTCCCAATAAGCCCCTCACATTACCCAGCTCTCCTCCTACTGAGTTTCCTGCACCACCTCTATCTGATGATTCACCACTTTGTCGCTCTACTCGGGTAAGAGAAGTGCTTGGTCATCTTCGTGATTATCATTGTTTCTCTATTATTCTTTCTCAGCGTATACCTTATTCCTACCGTGAGGCAAATTCTAACCCTCTTTGGCAGTAAACAATGACAGAAGAGTTACAGGTTTTGGATAAAACACACACTTGAAATATCGTTGATTCAGCCCACTCCACCTACCCAATTTTCTGCTCTATTTGAGCCCAGCTTATTCCATTAATCAATTAGGCCCAAACCAACACCCAAAAAAAAACAAAACAAAACAAAAAAGGGAGAGGAAAAGGACCTTTTATCCAAGTTCCATCACCCGCTGCATTGCTATTTACCTTTCTCTACAGAGTTGCTGCAACTTAGCCCCCTACCTTGTATAAATAGGAACCTCATTATACAGTTTATTATTGAATTCAATACAATATTCCTTTACTCTTGTCTAACCGTCCGAATGACATTATCGCTTTTTGAAAAGGAAAGAAAAGAAAAAAATACCCGTTTCGTTCAAGCAATGTTTTAAAACCCAGATCCACGATTGAACTATTTAGATTGTTTGGCGTCTTTTTTTTTTTTTTGGTCAAACGGAAATTGATGCATTAACTTAGACAATTATTGTCAACAAGCCAGATAAACGGCAAACAAAAATTGTTCAAAAAGACTAAAAGAGTCGTAGTCTAGGTCCCAAGATGACCAACACCCATGACATCGGCCAAGGTGAATTCCCTAGCTGCAAAAGGAATGGAGCTAAAGACCACTAAATCTTGATCCTGTGACAATCGGCAGTTTGGTTGACTTGACAATAAATGTGGGCAATGGTTGAGCTATGAGTTGCCTTACTGCTTATGGGTTGTTTGGCATCTATGGGTTGCATTACTGCTTATGAAAGAAAAGGAACAAGCGATAAGAAAATTCGTAACCCCATTGTCAAACATTTTTTTACTTGGTTTTGATCCAAACGGCCCTTTAACTAAACAATGGTACGGGAGATGGTGTTGTGCACTATCAGAGATTGTTTTGAACTTTTCATGGTGTGGGACCTAAACAATTTGTTAACTTTGCTTTGATTTGAGCCAGGAAATGAACTGTTACCTGAACTATTTGTTAAGGGAAGGGAAAGAACTAACCGAGAAACAAATTGCTATGTTGCTTTGGGAAGTGATTCTCTTGTCATCAGACACTACTATGGTCACCTCAGAGTGGGCCATGTATGAACTTGCAAAGAATGCAAAGCTGCAGGTTGGTTTCAACTTTCAATCCCTAATTTGATCACAAATCAAAATCATTAACTCGGGATGTTCGAGTCAGTTTACGCTCACAATCCGTTTTTCTACTTCTTCTTCTTCTTCCCCAATCAAACAGGATCGCCTTTACCAAGAAGTTCAAAGCATTTGCGGTTCTGACAAGATCACTGAGGAAAAATTATGTCAGCTTTTTTCTTCTTCTTCTTCTTCTTCTTCTTCTTCTTCCCCAATCAAACAGGATCGCCTTTATAAAGAAGTTCAAAGCATTTGCGGCTCTGACAAGATCACTGAGGAAAAATTATGTCAGCTTCCGTATTTGGAGGCCGTGTTCCACGAAACTCTGAGAACATACACTCCTATTCCGATACCTTTTCTTCGATTTGCCCATTAAGGTACAGAACTTGGAAGGAAATTACAGTTTAATGCAGTCAAGTCAAGTTCACGGGGCACTGGAGTGACAACTTTTTCTCCGAGGAGAATATCTTTTTTACGGGTTGTTCGGCCATTTAATCCAAATGGCTTTCCCGTTAAAAATTTTTTGTCTTTATTCAAATTTTTTTTGTATCACTTGACTTATCATCATTTTTTTGGAGATTATTGCATCCTCATGACAAGAGGAATCTAAAAAGTAAAAAGTTTTGGTTGAAATTCAATTTTTTTTGAATTTCGACGAAAATTGGCGGGAAAGCCACTTATTTCGTCTTTATTCAAAAAAATTTGGATTTCGACCAAAATTTTTTACTTTTTAAATTCCTCTTGTCATGAGGATGCAATAATCCCCAAAAAAATGATGATAAGCCAAATGATACGAAAAAAATTTGAATAAGGACAAAAAAAAATTTCGGAAAAGCCATTTGGATTAAATGGCCGAACAACCCCGTAGCTTCCGTGAATAGTTAGTTATTTACTGAGGTGAATCGCGTGCATTCGTTTCGATTTTGAACGGTTTGGATTTAAATGAAACTTTTCCGAGGAAGAGTTCATTTCGATTTACAGTTCGGATTTAAATGAAACTTTTTTGGTGAAGAGCTCTTCCCCAGAAAAGTTTCATTTAAATCCGGATCGTCTAGCTCTTCTCCGAAAAAATATCATTTAAACCCGAACTATCCAAAGCCGAAACGGATGACCGAAATCGCGCAACTCCATATATAAGGGAATCACGGCCCCTCCATGAATAAGTCAATCTCTTCCACTTCATTATTAGTATATAAATCATGCATGTATAATTCTGTCGATACACCTGTCACAACGATAAGCAGATTATTGTATGCCACTCATTGGCTTTCAAAGTCATTATTGTAAATTTAAATAGGACCATAGTTGGACAGCAAACGTTCACGTACCTATTAAATAATAATTTTTGGGACCATATTTTGACAAGTATCTATTCAATAATGTACCTTCGTTTTCATATTTTTCCCTGGCTTTTCAAAGTCATTATTGTAAAGGTATTTTCCTTTAAATTACTCTGTTTCTATTTAATAATATTTCCTAATTTAAAACAACGAGAAATGGTATTAATCTTGATGGCCTCTGCTAGCAGTTGCTAGCTAGGTTTTGGTCTTCGTTTCTCCTTCGCATGTTTGCTATAATGTTGTTTCCGGGGACTCCCAAGAGTATGCCCTTTTGGCAAGTGGCCAAGCCATTTTAACTCTTAAATTTGTTGTTCTTATAGATTGCTATCAACTTTTACGGGTGTAACATGGACGAGAATCAGTGGGAGAAACCCGAAGAATGGAACCCTGATAGATTTTTGGACAAGATATATGAACGCAATGATATGCACAAGAGAATGGCGTTTGGAGGGGGAAAGCGGGTGTGCACGGGTTATCAACAAGCGATGCTAATTGCTTGCACTGCAATCGGGAGATTGGTGCAAGAGTTTGAGTGGAGACTGGAAGACGGGGAGGAAGAAAATGTCGATATTGTTAGAATCATCAATTAGAAACTTCATCTAATGCAAGCAATTGTAAGGCCAAGAAATTGAGCATAGCAAACACAAGGCCAGCTCGATCTTTGGTCCATTGCTTATAGCTAAGTGGTGAAGTCAATATTTATATTTCGAGGTGGCGCTGGTTACTGAGACTCCACTTATATTGTTTAATTTTTTTGTGTGTGAACATGTGAAAGAAAAAGGTTAAGCATAAACTAAATCAATATTGATACTCCTTCCGTCCCATTTTCATTGTCCATTTTCGTTTTTCTTGCCGTTCTTTCAAGGGCAATTTACCTCTAGGTCCAGAAAATAAAAAGTAATTCCCACCAAGTCTCTTCTAATTAACAAAACGCGAAAACCCTATGAAAATGCCTAAAATCCTAAATACTAAAAGTGCCTAACCCCTAGGGCACCCTATAAAAGTGCCTAAACTTCAGGGTACCCTATAAAAATGCCTAAACCCCTAGGGCACCCTATGAAAGTGCCTAAACCGCTAAAACCCTATAATAGGAAAGTGGACCCTAAAACTCCTATGAAAGTGCCTAAACCTAAACCCTAGCGCTCTATGAAAGTGACTAAACCTAAACCCTAAGGTTCCTTAAATCCTAGGGTATTCTAAAACCTAAAATCTTAAGGTACCCTAAAACCCTAGGGTACCCTAAAATCCTAGGGTACCCTAAGATTTTAGGGTACCATAAAACCCTAGCATGTCCTAAAACCTCAGGGTGACACTTCCATTAATGGTAAATGTATTTTTTTAAAAGTGGACTTAGTGGTAATTAAGTATTTCATCTATCCTTAATGGGAATTAAGTGTCACTTTTCTGTACTTAGAGGTAATTTTCTCTTGTTTTAAGGCTGAAAAGCTGATTTTTGAGAAACTAACTATTAAATTTCTTGGAGGGTTCAAACCTAAAACCAATTGGCAATATGTGGAGTAACCTCTAGAATATATTAACCAAGTTTAGGTGGCTTAGATGAGCGATGTATGACAAAATCTAACACTAACTTCTTGTTCGTTTAGGGGATTTGGATTTGGAATTTTGGATTTCAATTTGTAAGGATTAGGATATGAAGATATGGTAATGATTAGAGAGATATATAAATAAAAATGAAAATAATGATTGGAGATAGAGATAATAAATGAATTTTGAAGTAAAATAATAATTTAAATTCCAAAATCCAAATCCTCGACCGAACAAGATCTGAGAACATGTGAGTAGAATAAAGACAAAATTATTCCTGCCATTCTAGTAGATACCTCTTGGTCAAGGACAAAATAGATTCATAGCAACAATCTTTTATTTTGCAAATTTTACAGCAATTACTACTATTCCTCGGCTTTTGTAACATTTAATCTACAATTTAAAATTGCAGCAAACACTATTATTGCTTCTCTAGAATCTAAAATTTGAATCTAAAACAAAATCAATAATCTAAAATCTAAGAAAGAGATATCACTAACAATCCCATAATATGCCCTCTGAAGTTTGAACAATTCGTCAGCATCCATCATTATTGTTTACCCGAGTGATGAAAAGTAAACAAAAAGGGGAAGGGAAAAATTTCCCTCAATGATCGGATATTCTATTAATAATCATGCATGCATCGTTATTGTTTACCCTGGAAATTACTCCGTATTGTTTAACCCTGGAATTATTGAGTGAAAAGTAAACAAAAAGGGGATGCAAACAAATTCCTAGGATTGGATATTATAATCGCAAGCCCTTCTCGAACTCAGTTTGATAAACTGACGACTCTGTTTTGTTTGGGTTGTAAGCGAGGTTTTAAGGTGTGATGAGTGGAAAGAAAGAAAGAAATAAAAATTATTGAAAATTGTGCACAAAAATTTTGAGTCTCCCAAACGAACAGGCACCTACTTCTTTCTACTTGGATAGTACTTATTCAGAACTTGAACAGGACACATCTCTTTACATTAGGAACAGATAATTTTGAATCGGGAAATTTATAGAATTGGTCCTCCTAATTTCACCCGAGTCTCATTTTCGTCCTCCAAGTATCAATTGGAACTCTTTTGACCTTCAAGTTTGATTTTCGTACTAAGTTGGTCCAATTAATAACATCTATCAGCCAAATCGGATGGAAAAATTCATATTGATGACAGTATAGACGTTGTAGTTCGTACAAAGTTGGTCCAATTGATGAGGTCTATTCTCAATCTGATTTTTACCATCCAATTTGGCTAACAGAAGTTATCAATTGGACCAATTTGATACGAAAATCAAACTTGAAGGTCAAAAAAGTTATAATTAATACTTAAAAGACGAAAATGAGACTCAGATGAAAATAGGAGGACCAATTTTATAAATTTCCTTTTCCATGAGGAATACATACATATAAAAGATGGCAGTGTTGAATGGTGGTTGTTTTCAGTCTGGTGGTGGTGAGGTGGTTGTGGCCCCGTCGTAGGCCGGTTTTCGCCATCGGTCTTTACATCTGGAAGGGGCCAGCTTGACTTAACGACGAGGTTGATTTCGGTGGTTTGTGCAGCGGTGGAGTCCATAGCGTTTATGGTTAGGTGTTGGTTTGGGTGGGCCGATCCTTAGTTGGACCGGGTTTGGGTGTTTTGGGCTTTTATCTATTTTATTTGGGTTTGGGTTGTGCTGTCTTGTTTAATTGATATTGGACCCTTATAGACCTTTAGGTGTTTTGAGATTTGCCCTTGAGGTATATCATCCAACTTTTTGTTGGATCCCCTTTCCCTTTTTTCGTTTTTAATAAAATTTCATCTTTTGCCGATCACAAAAAAAAAGCACCTCATAGTTTCCAATCAAATTTTGATAATCCGAGCCGCTCAAGTGATCAGAATATGATTTTAAGGGTACTAGAGAGAAATCAAGAAAAAAAATGATCTGAAAGGTCTTGATCTGAGCAGTTTTTAGCTCAAATTTGATGGACGGTTTAATTAAAAACTACTCAAAATAAGCACTTCCCGGTCATATAAACACTAATTTCTTGCGGTCACTCTTAAAATCACATTTTGTACACATTAAACGGTTCGAACCATAAAAATTTGATCGGAAACTTTGAAATTGAGATTTGAGGTGTTATTTTTAGAAATTTTTTTGAGTGTCCCTTGACCGCCCTGATGTGTGTGTGGGGGGGAGGGACTAATGGACCACTAAAATATTATTAGTGGAGGGACTAAGACCACTAATATATTATTATTAGAGCGACTAATGAACCACTGAAATATATAATGGACCACTAATACATCAAAAATAACAACTAATTTATAGTTAGGGGAGGGACTAAAGGCCCCGTTCCGCAAACGTAAATAAGTACTTATTTTTTAAAAAGGCAATTTCAAGCTCAAAAATCATGCTCTTATGCAAATAATTTTTCTATCACTATGGATCTTGTTTGATAGATTTTATCGAGATTTTTAATACGGTGCAAAAAAAATAAAAAAATGATTTTTGATTTACATTATTTTTGAGTTTGAAAATATGAAATAAGCTGCTTATTTTTTAAGAAAGTTTCTGGAACGGAGCCTAACTATTTTGTTAGAACACTATCATATATAAATTTATTGAAAGTTAAAATTTCTAAAAATAATGTTATAATTATTGGACATTGCTGATGTCATCAGTCATAAAACAATTTAAAGTACTCCATAATTATTGAAGAAACACATTTATTTTAGAAAAAGGTTTTTTGTTTCATAGTACACTACAAGAAATTTGGGATCTCCCAACGGTTTTTTTAGCAACGGTTAAAAAACCGTCGGTATAGATGGTGTGTACCAACGGTTTGCAAAACGTTACTAGAAACAGATTTATAGCAACGGTTTTCATACAACGTTACTAGATTACAAGACTATAGCAACGGTTTTCCATAACCGTTACTAAAAACTGGACTATAGCGACGGTTTCCAATAACCGTTACTATAAACCGGACTATAGCAACGATTTTCATTAACAGTTATTAGATTTTCACACCGCCAATGCCAATTTTGTTCCATGCAATCGGTTTTCCAAATCCGAACTAACAATTGAGATGGTTGACTTTTTTTCATGTTGATTAAATTATTCTCGTAAAAATTTGACTCAATCGGATTTGTAATTATATTTAAAATATATACGTTTAATGTAATTCATAATTAATAACAATTAAACTACGTCTTGTGTTGTATTTGAACATACAGTAGCAACTCAACCACAACACAACTGTGATGATCGAGACCATTGATTTTGTTTTCCTTGTTGATTAAGTCATTCTCATAAAATTGATCGAGTTTATAAAACTTCTTTATTGAGACAAAATTTCATTAGTAAAATAAAATTTTCTGTCTGATCAAGTATGTAACGATACCCGATTAATTTCATTTTTCGTATGAAGAATGTACTTTTTACTATGTAAAAAATAGACGGTTCCAATCGGGGGAAAAAAAAAAGAAGAAGTGGGTATTTGTATAGTATAAACCGAATTTAAAAACTTGGATTAAAAATAAATCGATAAAACTCCAATGACATGACATAAGCTAGCCCAGCTGGTTTGCACTCTCGCGTGCGTACGCAAGATCTTGGGTTCGATTCCCAGGAGGAGCAAAATTGTTGTGTTGACTTTCATGTGCCACGTGGCGACAGGTGGATTGTTGGTACCGTTGCTATACCTCTACACCAACGCTCGTCAAAACCGTTGCTATACCTCTACACCAACGGATATCTCGCAACGGTTTGGTGAACCGTTGGTACTGCTTTTAGCAACGCTTTTTGTGTTTTTTAGTAACGCTTTTGACCGTTGTTAGATCCCGATTTTCTTGTAGTGGTAGAAGTGAAACCCACATATGTCAAGATATATATCTAGTGATTAGGTACTGATTGATATGTGACAACATGAATTTTGATATGGTTGATGGTCTACATGAAAGATAAAAAACACTTGAGCAATTTTAAATTCTAATCACCAAAGTAGATAAAAAGAAAAACTACAAATAGACACTACTAGAGGATCCAATATTCCATTAAAATAAACCAAAGAGAAGGTGCTCCAGGAAAAGAATCTATACGTGAAGTACATATTGCAGAAGGTGTTGGCCCTATTCGGGCCGCGTGTCTATGCTATGATAAATTACCACGGTAGGAATAAAAAAACTGTGATAACTTGAATTATTTTCCCCAGAATTGTGTGTGCGTGGAATAACAAAAATTTAATTTTTTTTTTTTACGCATCGCGTCAAGACGTTTACATAATGAACAGTTCAAATAAGATTTTAAAGAAGGGATCAATCTATATTAATAAGGGGGGTGCCGCGGATTATTTTTGATTACCGAATGATTAAGATTTTCCGAATATTATGACTTCCACGGATGGATTTAGAAAAGTGGGGCACATAAATTGGGAAACTTCCGTACATTTATAATTTCTTAAGTTAACACATTTTCCTTCGATAAAATACATGTTGGTGACTATATATGTAACTTCATCTCATAATTATAATACATAAAGAAGTGTGTTTGTACAAAAATATATTATGAAAATTTAGCACTCTCCGATCCACTCATCTAATTTTGAAGACTCATTTTTTGAGATTTTGCAGTTGGGACTCCAACCCACTATATACTATACAAACTTAACTACTCTTTTAGTTTTTGTTTAAAATTATGCTTGTATTGTACCTTTTTTTTTAACGACACAAATTTATCCAGAAACTTGATAGGGGGTACATCAAGTGGGGGAGAGGGAGGGGATCCAACCAAAAATTGGATAATGAGCCGAGGCCCGAACACCGGTGGGTAAAGCCCAAATACACCCTACGACCGGGTTTGGGTGTTTGGTTCTCATTTTCGTAGGCTAGATCCAGCCGTCGGCCTCTACATCTGGGAGAGGTTGGCTCGGCTTAACGGCGAGGATGTTTTTCTGGTGTTTGTACGGCGATGGTGGCTGGTGTAGTTAGGGTTTGGGGACTAGTTTGGGTGGGCCGGCCCAGGATTGGGCCGGGTTTAGGTGCATGTTTGGGACTTTCATTGTTTATTTTGGGTATAGGTTGGGCTTTATTGTTCCTTTTTTGGTTGTGGACCCTGTAGACCCTAGGTTGTTTTGGGTTTTTGCCCTTTGTGATGTTCATCCAACTTTTTATTGAATTTCCTTCCCCCTTTTTCTATTTTTAATAAAATTTCATCTTTTGCCTATAAAAAAAATTCACCCCTACAGGCCTCAACATGCCCAGAATGAAACAAATTAAGTTCAAGACAACCCATTGTACCCTTGAATTTGTCAAACCTCAAAAACGTCCCAAGACTAAAGTCATAAATACAAGTTTATATACATTTATCTGCATCGATAATACATACTACGTCTTTGCTTCCAAGGTTTCATCTTCTTCTTCAGCATGTCATTAACTGGTTGCCATGTTTGAATTCTCCTTGTCCTTGGATTTGCACCTACAGGCAATCCCAGGTAATTCATGGGAAGAGAGAGACCCTGCTGCTTCACAACCCACACAAAGTGTCATTCTTTTGACTCCACAAATCATACTTTTGGAATAGTTAACTCAGATAAGAGTTGAAACCACCTTAGAATTCTTTTGATACACAATATTTCTTCGATGTTATTATTGCAGAAAAAGACTGAGTCATCAGCAAATTGTAAGTGAGTTACCAAAAGATATCTCCATTAGCAAACTGAACCCCTCTAATCAGACCCTCAGATTTTGCTCTTTCCATTAAGATGTTAATTAAGTGCCGCAACCACAACATTAAAGAGAAAAGGTGAGATAGGGTGACCATGCCTCAACCCTTTATGGGGGGAAATCTCACTCATCAGTGGCAGAACCATTAATCAAAACAGACAAGGAGGTAGTACTGATGCAAGACTTAATCCAACTACACCAGCCACTTTTTTCCACAGTTAAAGTTCATCAGCAAATAAAATAGAAAATTCCAGTTCACACAGTCATAAAGCCTTCTCAAAGTCTATTTTCAGAATGACACCACCCTCTTTATTCTGTTTCCAAAGATCTATAATCTCATTAGCAATGAAGACTCCATCCAGAATTAAGACAGTTGGTGGCTAAAAGATTTAAGACAATCATGCCTAGCATAATTGGTGAATCTCAAGCAGCTTTTGTAGAAGGGAAACAATTTAATTAGTTCATTGCATGCACGTTTCTCGGCTCGTTGTCCGTTTGTGCACTATTTTAAATTTAAGTGGAGTTTTAGTTATAAATAAATCACTACTTTCTATTTTTAAAGACAATTATGCCTTGCATAATTGGTGAATCTCAAGCAACTTTTGTAGAAGGGAAACAATTTAATTAGTTCATTGCCTGCACGTTTCTCGGCTTGTTGTGCGTTTGTGCGCTATTTTAAATTTAAGTGGAGTTTTAGTTATAAATAAATCAGTACTTTTTTATTTTTAAAGACAATTATGCCTTGCATAAATATTGGTGAATCTCAAGCAACTTTTGTGGAAGGGAAACAATTTAATTAGTTCATTGCATGCACGTTTCTCGGCTTGTTGTCCGTTTGTGCACTATTTTAAATTTAAGTGGAGTTTTAGTCATAAATAAATCACTACTTTTTATTTTTAAAGACAATTATGCCTTGCATAAATGGTGAATCTCAAGCAACTTTTGTAGAAGGGAAACAATTTAATAGTTCATTGCATGCATGTTTCTCGGCTTGTTGTGCATTTGTGCGCTATTTCAAATTTAAGTGGAGTTTTAGTTATAAATAAATCACTACTTTTTATTTTTAAAAATAAACAGTTGCAAAAATTTACGCAGTACATGAGAGCATCATCTCCTACCAAGTTCTATATCTATTTTGGAGACCAAATGTTTGTAATTTACACACTCTCTTTTTTTCTACTTTTTGTACTTTACGGTGGAATATTGGATGGAGTTATCATCCTTTAATATATCAGTGGTGGGACTAATGGACTACTGGACCACTAATATATTATTAATTATAATTAAAGGAGGGACTCACTATTTCATGAGTGATATTTTTTCGACCAACAACATCATCCCAGTTATATTAATATGCAAGAAAAGTACAAAAAAAACAACCAAACAAACTACAACAAAACAAAATACAATGAAAAGCCGCGTGGAAAATAGTATTTGATGAGTGGATTGGAGATGATCAGACAAATATCTGCACACAAAGAAAATCTAGAATAATTTTGTTGGAACACTATCATAAATTTATTGAATATAGTTAAAATTACTAAAAATAATGTTATAATTATTCGACATTGCAGATGTCATCAGCCATACAACAATTTAAAGTACTCCATAATTATTGGACACGGTTTGATATGATTACGAAACAAATTTAATTTAGGAGAAGTAAAACCCATATATATCAAGATAAATATCTAATTAATGCAGAATGATGTTTCGTGAGAATGAACTTGGATGCGTCAAGTGGCGATGGCATTCCAAAATATTGTCAAAGAATTTTACTTTTTGAAATCCTGAATTTGACTAATTTCAATTCTTAGTTAGCAATCCGTACCATGAATGTAATTATGTTTCCTTTCTAAAATTATATATATACGATATCAATCAACTTAATTAGGAGAAGAATGAGAACTAATAAGGTATCCATACCAAACAATGACATTCACACACCTCAAAGAAATAAAATTTTAACAGCAAAACAAAAGAAGGAATGAAAATTTGGTCAACTGTTGTAGTACAGTAGTATTTAATTAGTATCCAAGGTGTTGTGCACAGTTAAAATTCTATTGAAAGGAATGATTTCTCCAACGATAGTATGCAATGTCGAATTTTTTAATTTCCATTCAAACTTAGGGTATTCACAATGCTATCAAAAATTGACAACTAAAAGTTGGCACATCAGTTTTTGATTATTCATTTAAAAGATTGCTAAGGTTAACAATGTAGATGTCTACAATGACATAGTCAAAATTAGATAACAAAAACTTATCACATCATATTTTCAAACTAAAATAATACCCGTACCGACCAAAACGAACTGAAATAGTACTGATGGCCGCGGCTGGCCGTCTCCGGCCACTGAACGGCCGATCCGAGCCGTCCAAAAATTCTATAAAAAAAAAAAACCGAGGGGGTCTACGCGGGAATCAACGGCATCCGATGTGTGTAGGTGCTTGGAGCCGTCGGTACGATTTCGGTCCATTTTTGGTCGGTACGGGTAGTAGTACTCATTTTCAAATTACAAAAAATTAAAATCTGTGAACAATAGAAAATGATTTTTCTAAAATAGTTTTGCAACTAATAAAAACTATTTACTAGAAATAGAAAATAGTTTTTGAAACTTTTTTTTGGAAAAAAAAAAACTCTTTTAAAAAAACAGTTTTTAAAAAAACAAAAATATGTTTTTTTCGAAAATATTGTTCGAAAAGAAAGAGAGAGAGGAAAAAGGAAGAAAGATAGAACATTTTTGTATAATGATTGGTGTATTTGATTGAGAATTTGATTGAGAATATGTGGGGTCTATTAAATTTGGTTATTGTCAAAAGGTTGCTAATTTTGGTTATTCAAAACCCAAAATTTGATTATTTCTAAGAAGGTTATTAAGTTTGATTATAGCATTGTGAGCCATATTTTACACCAATATTATTAACTTTAAAAATCTTTTACTTTTGACTATAGTATTGTGGATACTCTAATAGTCATTCAAAGAAGGAACAACAAAACAAAACAAAACAAAAAATACGTTTATGTGTAATGGTTTCCAATGCATATGTTATGCATGGTCAAAATTCTATTAAAAATAATGATTTCCCCAACGATAGTATACGATGTTTGAATTTTTATTTTATTTTTATTCAAACTCACAGTCCTATATATTCAAAGAAGGAAGAAACAAAACAAAACAAAATGAAATATATACATATAATATAGGCAAACCGTTTCTTACGTACGAAACCCAAAAGAAAGATTTGTTTGCGAACACTTTAGGATATGACTCTTTATTTCCATTCATCAAATCTAACATATTCATTCCCAAATTCTATTTCCCCCACACTATTATTTCAAAGTTAATTTAATAACTCTTTTATTAACGTAGAAATATGCCTAGAGGGCTCTCTCTCTCTCTCTCTCTCATTGTGTGATTTGAAATTTTAAAAGCAAAAAAAATCATTTTGTCCCAAGCCTATTTGTAAAATGTTTATACTCCGTATTTTTTTCATAATAAATGCATGTGGATCGTACAACGTCAGTCAATCGTACTATTGTTGATCCAATTGGAAGATAGAGTTAAATTATGATCATTTTGCAAAGAACAACCCAAGAACAAGTTAAATGGGCATGGGTCCGAACCTACAAGCAGATTCAGAACCAATAAAGCCAGCCAGCAGCAATAACAGAGACCGTACAGTGGCAGACTGGTCCACACAAAATGGGCATGAGGGATGAATGGATGATACACCCTCCGCCTCTCACCTACCACTGCACCACGCCTCTCACCCACCGCACCACCCACCGCACGTGCTGTGGGTGTATCATTTCTGAATGGGCATGGGTCCAGATAGAAATAGCAGCAGAAAGCACCACCAAAAGCGCCTGTTGTAAACAATAATTCTAATGACACATTCAAATTCACACCCAAACACGCACCTATATTCACATGGGTGGTGGATCCCATGTACACACTAGAGTGTGAATTTGGATATGATACTAGCACCATGGGTGTTGTAAATTTGTTCCATAATTATTAATGTCATCCCCAACTGGAAAACAAAACTTAGGCCTACTCGGCCAAATAATAAATCTGGATTTTCTGTTAAATTTTTTTTGTCCTTATTCAAATTTTTTTCGTATCACTTAGTTTATCATCATTTTTTTGGAGATTATTGCATTTTTATGACAAGAGGAATCTAAAAAGTAAAAACTTTTGGTCGAAATCCAAATTTTTTTGAATAAAGATGAAAAAAGTGGATTTCCCGTCAATTTTCGTCGAAATTCAAAAAAAAAAAGATTTCGATCAAAATTTTTTACTTTTTAGATCCTCTAGTCATGAGGATGCAATAATCTCCAAAAAAATGATGATAAACCAAGTGATACAAAAAAACTTGAATAAGAACAAAAAAAATTTGGCAGGAAAGCCGGATTGGCTGTTTGGACAAATAAGCCACTGTGGCTTATTTTTTGTCCTTATTCAAAAAATTTTCGCATTTTGTGGCTTATTGTCAATTTTTTGGGGATTATTGCTTCGTTATAACGAGAGGAATTTAAAAAGTAAAAATTTTGATCGAAATCCAATTTTTTTGAAATTTCGACGAAATTTGGAGGGAAAGCCACGTTTTCGTTTTTATTCAAAAAATTTTGGATTTCGACCAAAAATTTTTACTTTTTAAATTTCTCTCGTCATAACGAAGCAATTATCCCCCCAAAATTGACAATAAGCCACAAAATGCAAAAAAAATTTGAATAAAAACAAAAAATAAATCAAAGTGACTTATTTGGACAAACAGCCCCAATTATTTGGCCGAACAGGCCTATTCTGACAGCCTCATCTCTTTTAGCCTTCCAAGAAAGATGAAGAGCAAGGACCATCGCCAAAGCCCACCAGTGAGTAGCATACAATGAAAATCTGACATGATAAACCTACTAATAATCTGTGCAGCATAACCATAACCAATGGCCTCTTTACAGCTAGCCAAAAGGATAAAGCTCCAATATCTAGGAACATTATTGCCGGCGGACCCATTAAAGGTTCTATTGGGTCACGTGCCCCCCACTCAATTCTCTCGAGGAGTAACATTTTTTTAATATTTCAAAGTGTTCGGATCAGTCTATGCATATTTCGAATTGGTTTATGGGGGATAACACTTTGAAGGTTTTGAACTTGAGATGTAAAGAGAAAATAAATACCTATAAGTCGCAAGTTTTGACCACCAAAACATCTCCTTGGGTTTTAAATTCTTCAAATGGCTTCCGTATCCTTCAAAAATTGTCTCAAAATTATGCGAGACAACACTTAATAAGAATTCTTTTTGGAAGTTCACATGAAAGAACGAGAACATACTAACTAAAAGCGATGGATGGAATTCATTATTATTTCCTTTATGCATGGAATTCTTCTTTATCTCCACTAGCAATATGTGCCCCCACTAATTGAGATTTTTGAATCCGCCACCGGGACTCCGTACCAGACAAGAGAAACATTATTCTCTACTGGAATAGTACTTTATTGTTTTCTTCCTTTTTTTGTTGTTTTGGTTTACTATTTTTTTTTTTTTTTCTTTTTTGGCAAATGCAATGGGGTGCCTCATGGCACTTGTTATGTGGGCCCCTCTAGGCAGCTTTAGTTTCTTTCCAATGCAAAGTCTTGTCCGATCAAATCAAACAAGACACTTTAATGATATCTTACGAATATGTCCTTAGTTTTCTTAGTAATAACAAAATTACCATTAAACAACTGGCGTGTCTGTTTTCTCCCTTTCGTCGCATTCACAGTTTATTTTCTTTTTCACCATTGTACTGAGAATTCTTCAAAACCTTTTTTCTGGTGTTGAAAAACTATTGATTAATTCTTCAAAAGGCCTTATAATATTGGATTGAACTAATTTTTTGTAGGAACTCATTACAATATATTCTGTCCGTCCTAATTTACTTGTCCCAGTTATATTTTAACTGGTAAAGATTAGTTATATTTGTAAATTGGTGATGAATTTTAAAACTAATATGGATCTTGTTTGATAGATCTCGATTTTTTCTACAATACAATGTTTTTAAAATCACATAAAATATTATAAATTACAAAATATAATCAATTGAAAGTGACACGAACTTGAAAAAATAACAATTAAATTAGGACAGAGGTAGTAGTTTAAGAATAATGAGCGATTTGAATTATTTTTGTGGGACCCAAACCTTGTTCATTTTGAAATTTGGGATTCTCTCCCAACACACAGTCTCCCATAAATTTTTTCACAATTATTACTTATTTCTTTAACTCTCTCTCTACTCTTTATCCAAAATCCCAAATTCCAAAACGAACATGGTCTAAATGACCCTTCAAAAAATCAATTGATTGTCAAATAGAGCTTTAGCAAACACACGTAAGAGCCATTCCATACAAATAATCCGAGACGTTCAAATCTGGAAAAAAATAGTTTAACTGAATATCGATAAGGGCTTCATTTATTCATCTAATAATTTGTCCCTTAATTCGCAAGGACAAAAAAATGAATAATATGATTAAGTTGTTACCGATATTCGATTGGGCAGATTTTTGAATGGACCAGTATCAAATATTTAAAACAAATTGAACGGGTCGAATAATTTGTGCGGAATCCTGAGGTGGGTCCCAAACAGTCCAATGTACACAATTAGTACACATATTGGTTTACATATAATCGGGGTAATTCGTTATATCTAAATATTCGTACAAACTATTTTTCGTCAACATTTCAAATAACGAAGCTTGTTTTGGCTAAATAATATAATCCGGGAGGATTATTTTTTTAGTCTTTATTTTAAAAAAATTGCATTTATTTGTTTTTGCGTTATCTTTTTGGAATATTGGTTTGTCTTGCCGAATTAATTCTTCAAAAGCCCTTACAACAAAACAAATCTCATCATCTAATCCCATCTCCAACAAATTAACTAGAGGTGGAAAATGGATGAGTTGAAACGGGTCGCATGTCATATAGTAAACGGGTTAAAACGGGTCGGGTCGAATATGGGTTAAGTCAAACCCAAACCCGTCCAACATGACCCGTTTTCCTTTTCTTTCTTTTTTTTCTTTTCTTCCCCGGCCCTAACCCGCACCATGTACGATTCCATTTTTTCCCTTTCAAATACATTCTAACTGTTGAATGATGGAATTTTGTGTCCTATTCTCTGTTTTTGTTCACTACCAGAAAATGAGAATATGGTGGGGATTCAACGAGATTTTTAAAATCCTGATTAATGTCTTAGATGGTGTGGACAACGTGGATGTTTAGTGTTTGGCGTGTGAAACTAAAATTTTTTTTGGTGCCTGGTAGGTATATCCCACGTGGTACCCGTTCGGCACATCCGAATCGTCTAATACATTTTCGGATGGTTTGGATTGAAATTCTCCCTCTCCTCTCACCTCAATACTTTCTCTTTCCAAATTTGACCCGTCCAAAAATGCAATGGACGGCTCGGATGGGCCGAACGAATTTTTGACTTATTGTTGTCGTTATTAAAAATAATTCTGAATTTCGATCATAACTTTTTATTTTTCGTTTCCTCGCAATGAGACAAATCACAAAAATTTGACGCAAAATTTACAAAATGTAAAATTTTTATTGTCTTTTATTAGGGAATGCGAAGAGAATAATTGAATCAATGTGTGTGCCTGTGTATGTGTAGTTTGTAAAGGTTTGGTTGGTTTCATTCCATTTGAAAAAAAGGTTTGACTGGTAAATGGGATCCATGTGGACCCCATTTTCTATTTTTTTTTTTAGAAAATTCCTTTCCTGGGAGTAAAAGAACGAGAGCCGAGAGGGATAGAAAAGCCGACATACGGGAATTAATACAAGTACGTGAAATGCAGACATTCGAAAATTTTATATTTAATTTGGGTCTTTTAATATTAGTCCATATTAAACTCATTTTTAACCCATCTAAATTCATTGAAATATGGGTTTATATGGGTTCAACCCATATCAACCCATTATATAATATGGGCGGGTTGGATTGGGTTATAAGTGGGCGGATTGGGCGGGTTAAAAAAATATGGGTTGAGATTGCCACCTATAAAATTAACATACTCATTACCAATCACAATCTTAATATCATCTCCTTACGAATCACACCCCTCTAATACTTTTATCAAACGAGGCCTTAAGTCTTAAGCCTGACCTTGACCACTAGGCCAATCCTTGACATTAACCCGCTATATATATATAAACCAAATTTCATTTAACTCCCCTCTGCAAAATTATATCCAACACAACTAGTTCTAGCAACCAATCTTGAAATTGTTGTCCACTCCCTGTCTAGTGTTTGTAGAATTAGGTTTCGCATGCTTCCAATATGAATAAATGACCGACAACTAAAATATACTCACCATTTTGGTCTTAAATAGCGACCCATTCCGAATGAAGGTTTAAACCCCAAGGGTTGGTACGGTAGGCATGAAGGGATGGGAGACTTAAGAGTTTGTTTCCTTCTACATATGTCTCAAGTTCCAGACTTTCTAGCTAGGTCCTATCAAGTCTTGTGAGATTAGCACTTAATTAATGTTCTTCAAGCAATGTGTACATTTGTTTACGTGGAAGTAGCTAGACTGTAGGGTTCGTCACAGCCTTGTAAAATACTGGAGAATGTGAGTGGGGGTGTCAATTCAATTGTACACCTCTAGAAATGTGCGTGCTAGTACTACATTTGTTTCACGTGGAGAAGTAGAAACGGCCTAGCCCATCTATATATTTCGGTGAGTTAAGATGGCAGTTGAGAGGATGAGTACTGGATGAGAGTGTGCTTGCTTTGTTGGTTTCTGTAGAGTACTGCTATAGGGACCGATGGTTCCATATTGAAATTGCACCGACGGCCGCATTAGGCCATCTCCGGCCACCGGACGGCTAATCCGAGCCGTTCAAATTTTTTTTTTTTTAAAAACCGAGGGGGCCTGCTTGAGAATCAACGGTATTCGATGTGTGTAGGGTGCTTGATCTAAACACCTTATTTTTCGTGTATATATGTATATATAAATATACGAAAAAATATTTGGGCGTTGATCTAAACACCCTACACACATCGGATGCCGTTGATTCCTCCATGGGCCCCCTCCTTTTAAAAAAAAATTATTTAAACGGCTCGGATCGGCCATCCGGTGGCCGGAGACAGCCTGGCACAACCGTTGTGCAATTTCGGTATGCCCAACAATTGCAACTTGAGTGGACATACCCAAAGGAGAAAACGGCTGTTGAAAGTGAAAGGTAACCCTTTCAACTGACATGTTTCTTTTTCACTTGGATAGTACTAATAGTTTTTTTGATCAACTATAGTACTAATAGTTATTCAACAGTACTTGAACAGACATCTCTTTACAAGGCCTAAATTAAATGCCCGTTTCTTTCCTCCTCTTCTTCTCTCAATACCTTTTCCATCAGTTAGGTTCCCCGTGGGTGGGGCTGCCGCCCCTTGCTCCGCCCCGTTGATATCCATCCCAACCAGATCCACCCTCCACCACCTCAGTTGCCTCCTTCCAGCCACCTCCTCCGCTCCCCCCTCCATCGCCTTTGACGGTTAGATAAAGTTAGGTGATTTGGCTCCCTCTGGCAACTACGTCTCCAGATTCATTATTACAAGTACTAATAACCATAATGGTCAAGAGTTAATAGTTATTCGTTCTACTCTAACCCAATTTAATAATCACTCGATCTATTTTAACTGGTTAAAAAATTATGTGTATTTTTTATATTTTTTATATGAAGAGTTAAGTTTTTTGCTGAAAGTGTTTTTTTTTTATTTAAATCTGAACTATTGATTAACGAGACGGATGGTACAGATTGTACGTAGGACATCCCAGCTCAAGAAATTCCACGATTGTTTTTCAAGCAATGTGTACATGCATTTGTTTCACGTGGGAAGTAGAAAAGGGAAAAGTCATTATACCAAACACTAGGTATGATTAAAACCATAACCTTAAGCACGATTAAAACCATAACCTTAAGCACATGTATGAGTCATGACCTTAATGATTAGTTGATATTCTCTCCATCCCAGTTTGTTTGTCCAATTTCAATATACGTGTCTTTTAAAAAATTGTCTATATCTCATAATCTATAATGTTTTACATAATTTTGAGAACATCATATTTTAGACCTAATTAGATCTATCAAACAAAATCCATATTGTATATAAAAAAATATTATAAATTAAAACATATAGACAATTTTGTAGAAGGTCCCAAATAGTAAAAATTGACAAACAACGATGGAGTATTTTGTCTCCCAAGTACAATAAGAAGGACCAGTTGATTTTATATGAAGCTGACAGGTTTTGAAGGTGAAGGGGAAACTTCTCGATCACATGTTTTACAATTTTGTTCGGGTAATTATACATGGGACGATATGGAGAAGGTAAAAAACAGGGGTAAAAGTGGAAAATATTTTTGTGAGCGTGCATGTGGGTCCGAAATATATACAAGAGACTGTGTTTGGTGTTATGTCCCTAAACTTTTGATTTATCAATATTGTTCATCAAAAATCACGAAAAATATTTCGGAGCTGATCAGACAAACATCCACACAAAGAAAATTTAGAATTTTGTTTGAACACCAACCATAAATTTATTGAATATAGTTAAAATTTCTAAAAATAATCATAGATCCAATTCTATATCCATCCATTCCCTGATTTCACCTCCACCTGCTCACAACCCCACTTTACACAATTGATAACCACTATATTATTATGACCTTGCTACTGGCATATCAAATTTGTGCACAGATCTTATACAGATTACGTTTTGGGGTCCACTAAGGGTCTCATACAAATAATTTGTTCCGTTAATTATGTTTAAAACATTATTTCAAGGGCTCCCGCGAAAAATTAGCTCAATCTGATACCTATAAGTGCTTGATCTAATCATCTAACTTTTCATTCAGGTTTTTAGAGCATGAAAAATTAGACGATTAGATCAAGTACTTATAGGTATTAGATTAGCTGAATTTTTCGCGGGAACCCTTGAATAAATATTTTAAACATAATAAACGGCTCAAATCACTTGTGTGTGACCCACAGTAGGCTCCACATAAAAATCTATGCACGATCTATGCACAGATTTGCTATGTACAGACTTTCTCAGTATTATTATTACTCAATATAGCTCTCTTGAACTTCTATATATATCTTCCACTGAAACAGCTATCTTTTCATTGAGAGAGCGAAACCCATGAGGTAAATTAAAGAAACTCCGCAATTGTTCTTCCAGCAACGGCGCCCATGAGCACCGCCATTGCTGTGGCGGCTCCGGCCGTCGTACTGGGTGGGCTTTTGTTGTGGTTGATCAATTGGTATTTTCATGAGCAAAAGAGTGGAGGGTCTGCAGTTCAAAAAAAGAGTAGAGTATCTTCACTCCCTCCAGTACCTGGTACTGCATTTATCTTGTCTGAGTAATGCCCACATATATAGATATTTATAGAGATTATGTTACATTCCAAAGCACGGGCACCTGCTAGTAATATATTACTTCTCAAGGACGTTTTCCCTTTGAAAAATAATTTAGTGCATTGCATGGACGTTATTCCGTTTGTTGTGCGTTATTCCAAATTTAAGCGGAGTTTACATAAATCACTACTTATAATTTTTTTTTTTTTTTTAAAACGGTTGCTTTTCGCAGTACCTAAGAGCAACATATCTATTTTGGAAACGAAATGTCCATATCGAGGAGAGATTTTGTAATTTACTTCATTTTTGTTTCAACTTTTTGTACTCTACGCTGGAATCTTAGATTGACTCATTATTCTTTTTAGAATTTCGGTCACCAAATTTACTTTTGTGTCTCCAAATGACAAAATATCCTCCGAATATGGGGATTTGGTCTCCAAAATTAAAATATAGAGCTCGGTGCTCTAAGTAATGGGCAAATGGCGAATTTTCTCGATCGGCTAGTGCATGTTTGCACAATTCATTGACTTCAACTAAAAAAAATAATATCATTTTACTTTCCACATAAAGTTCAACACATATGTTTACATGCAAAGACTTCAATATTTTTAAAAAAAAAATCACAAGATTACATAAATATCTCGAGGAAAAAATTAGCCTTCACAAAAATTTAGTAATGTCGAGTGGGTGAATACAATCAATTGCGGATCCACTTGGGCCGGGACTGGATCGATCACAGTCAGTGCCGGCTCAAAGATATTTGGGACCTGAAACATAAGTCCTAATATGAGACCATCTATCTTCGCTTACGAATCTTTGCATGAAATATTGTAATGACTTGAGAAAGAGTTAAGGGGTAGAGATTTGAACCAAGCTCCTTAAACATCCAAAAAATCTAAGCTACCACACCACCAAGAACGTGTTTACTTGTGTTTCAAAAAGAATATGTTTACTTGAAGGCAATTGCAACTCCTTATTATTTAAATTATTAAATAAAATTTTTAAAAAAACTGCATTTTCGTAAACAGCAAATCAAATCTTTTCCATAAATAAAAGAACTTTTCAATATATAGTAAAATTGTGAGAGAAAAAAAAGTTTGTTGGATCGTTTTTACGAAAAAATGTATTATTTTTAAGTACTCATTTTATGCTGCGGGTAGTAATGATTTGTCATTAATTATATGGATAAAACTACTTCTTGTGTGTGGGTGCAGAAGTACCAGGGTTACCGGTGATTGGTAATGCGCTGCAACTGAGGGAGGGGAGACCCCACATGACCTTTGCTAAGTTGGCCAAAAAATATGGTCCTATCTTTTCTATAAGAGTTGGATCCAAACCAATTATTGGATCGACTTCACATTGCCAAGGAGGTATATATTCTCTCTCGATCGACTTCACAAATTTAGTTTAGTATGAATAATTTTACAACAGCCAATAAGTTGTAGTGCCACTACAAGAAAATCGTTCTATAGTAACGGTCGAAAACGTTGCCAAAAAACCGATGGTAGAGACCCATTTAGGCTATACCAACGATTGGTCAAATCGTTGCAATATATTCGTTGCTGTAGGGGTATAGCAACGGTTTTGACGAGCGTTGGTACAGATTTTTTTTTTTTACTAACGGTTTCTTTAGCAACGGTTATAACCATTGCTAAAGGCAATTTTCTTTTTTTTTTTTTAAAAACCAACCACTGTGTGACCTAAGCCTCCACGAGGCGCCTGCGTGGTGCTTGCATGGCGCCCGCGTGGCGGGCCAAATAACCTTGCTTCTCCGGGGAATTGAACTCCCGACCTCGCGTGTGCGCGCGCATGCGCGAACAAACTGTGCTAGCCCATAACTTGTGTAAAAACCTAAACCTTTTAATATTTATACTATACTAACCGGACTTTTTAAACTCTTTTTTTTTTTAAATCCGGTATATACTATACAAACACTTCTAATATCATTTTTTTTCCGATCGGAAGCGTCTATTTTTTACATAATAAGAGGCTTATTTACCTTTTTGGTCCCCAAAGTATTTCCGTCGTGCCACTTTGGTCCCCAATATTCCAATTGCTAACATTTCGTCCCCAAAGTATCAATTTTGTCTTTAAATGGTCCCTGCGGCTGACGCCGTTCATTCCCTCCGTCAAAACCAAGGGCAAACTTGGTATTTCACCACCCCATAGCTTTATTTTCTTGTTTGGTCCCCAAAGTATTTTCGCCATGCCATTTTGGTCCTCAATATTATACCAATTGCAAGTCAGGGGTGGTGGAAGGACTTTTGTATAGGTAAGGGGTGGTGGAGGCTACAATACACGGATCCGCGGGTTTTGACAAAGTACTCGTGTCGACACGACACGACACAGGTGCGGGATACGTACGAGACCCTGCAAAAAAAATCATTGCCGCAATCGTTGCAGAACGACGTTCTACTACTAAAGGGCTTGTATCTTCCACAATAGAATAAAATAAACAGTAAAACTAGGCTCACCGCACTTTTGCCCACTGCATGATCACTGCACGTCGTGCGGGCTCACTCCAGATCAAACAATCCGTAAAAATACTCATAAATTTTAAAATAATTATTTATGGGGCTTTGAAAAAAATCAGCTCAACAGATATCAATAGGGTATGTTTTATGAATTAGTAGAGACGAAATCAGTTTCGCAGTTTTATTATACTTTGATGACAAAACAAAGGAATAAAATGTATTTTTCATACATAAATTATCTATCTTTTTATGGAAATTTACAAATATAAAAAATATTTCAAAAAAAAAGTTATTTAATGTATCTCCGCACCCGTGTCTAAATCTAACTCAATATCCACATATTTCCAATTTTTGAATTTTAGGTATCCGACCCTTAGATATGCACTTGCACCTAATACGTGCACCCGTCTCCGTGTAACATAAGGTGGAAGGGGTGGTGCAAGAACTGGGGAAATACCAAGTTTACAATTGGTATGGGGACCAAAATGGCACATCAAAAATACTTTGGGGACTAAAAAAGAAAATAAAGCTATGGGTGGTGAAATACCAACCTTGCCCTTGGTTTTGTCGGAGGGAATGAACGGCGTCAGCCGCAGGGACCATTTAAAGACAAAATTGATACTTTGAGGATGAAATGTTAGCAATAGAAATTTTGGGGACTAAAGTGGCACGACGAAAATACTTTAGGGACCAAAAGGTAAATAAGCCCATAATAAGGAGTACAATATTTGTACGAAGAATGAAATTATTATTACATAGAATTTAACTCTAGGTTCAATAATTACCTTTTAAAATTGGTATAAATTGACATGCACCTTGTACAAAAAAAACCTCTTTGTTTTCCTTTTTTTTTTTTCAATATTAATTTTGCCTTTTCTAAATTTTTGTTAGATTCACATAATTTTTTTTGATTGGTCAGTTATTTCTATGAGATGAGTCTACAAAATAAAAAAAATGCAATTAAAAGCATAAAAAATCAGTATGGGCGAAAAAATATTAAACAACTAACATTTGTTGTCTTTAGTGTCATCTTATATGATATATTTTTTCAACTTCGGTCCACAATTTTATACTTTTTTTTAATTCTTGTGAAGATGAATGATTAATCCCAAAATAAATGATTAGTTTCAAAAATTACCACAAAATGCTAAAAAAATACGTTAAATAAACAATACCGGAAAAAATACCAACAAAAATTTAGGAAAAATAGCCCTAACAAAAGCAACGGTCTCGATCATCATGATTGTGTCACGGTTGAGTGGCTAAATTATGTTCAAGAATGAAGTTAATCGAGTATCGCTACATACTTATCGGACAAAAAAATTCATTTTATTATTGAAATTGTCCATCAATAAAGAAATTTTCTAAATCCGATGGAGCCAAATTTGTACGAGAACGATTTAATCAACATGAAAAAAAAGTCAACCGTCTCGATCGTTAGTTCGGATTTGAAAAACCAATCGCATGAAAGAAAATTGGTTTTGGCGGTGTGAAAATCTAGTAACGGTTATTGGAAACCGTTCCTATAGTCTTGTAATCTAGTAACGGTTGCATGAAAACCGTTGCTATAGTCCTGTTTCTAGTAACGTTTTGAAAACCGTTGCTACACACTATCAATACCAACGATTTTTTGAACCGTTACTAAAAAAACCGTTGGGAGATCCCAAATTTCTTGTAGTGTGCGAAATTTTTAGGCGAAAACAGGGCCTTTTTTTTTATCATCAGGCAAAAAAAGCCAATCTTTCCGTTCTCGCTGTGACGTGTTTTGCAATTGCTTCAGTTTTAACAGTCATTAGTTTTCTACTTAATTAATATGGTCCCTCTTGGTTTTTTTTAAGGCCATGGTGACCAGATTCTCATCGATCACAAGAAAAATGCTATCAAAGACTTTATCAAGGGCTGCTTTCGATCGAAAAATGGTTGCACTGTGTGATTATGGCGACTTCCACAAAACAGCGAAGCGACATATGACCCATAATGTTGTTGGACCTAATGCTCAGGTTGGTTTGGTGTTGCATAATTTTCCTCTGCGAAACCAGGTTTGGTGAATTGGTTGTCTCATTCCCCCTGGAGGCCGGAGTTCGAGCCCCACAAGGGCGGGTTTGGAGTTCAGAGCTATGGACAACCTCTAAACTCTCTGCTGACTACTAACACCCCTCTAAGTTTCGCTAATGTATACAATATTTGCTTAACTTTTTTTTTCTGCTCAATTTTCAGAAGCAACATCGGGTTCACCGAGATACCTTGATAGATGATGTTGCAAAAGACTTCCATAATCATGTGAAGAACCATGGTCTTCAACCTGTAAACTTCAGAGACATCTATTCATCTGATATCTTTGGGTTAGCGTTGAAAGAGGTGAGTTTCATTTGTATTTTTCAGCTGTAATTACCTAACCTTTTGTAACAAATGTAAACGGGCCTAGGACAAGTGGAAATTAGGGTGTATAATTAAATTGTTAACCGTCAACTCATCTATTCATCAGAGCTCTTCTGGCCAGTGATGAAAAAGGTGAGTTTCATTTGTATTTTTCAGCTGTCATTACCTAACCTTTTGTAACAAATGTAAGCGGGCGTAGGACAATTGGAAATTGGGGTGTGTTATTACTTCTTCCGTCCTATTTTCATTGTCCATTATTCTTTTTGTCTCTTTTGTGTCTATAGCCTATATCTTTCAATGTGGATCTCGAAAAATATATAATATGAATCTTATTTGATAGATTTTAATTTGTTCGATAATACAAAGTTGTCAAAATCATAAAAACATTATCGATTGAAAGATAAAAACAATAGACACAAAAGAGACAAAAAAGGATAATGGACAATGAATATAAGACAGAGGGAGTAGATTGTTAACCGTCAGCTTATCTAAAACACTAAAGTTTAAGTTGTTAGAGAAAATTGCAACTTTATTATTTATATTCTCTCAATCTGCCCCCTCATGGTTAGCCAGACTCACTACAAGAAAATGCACCAAAGGCTACCTGATTGCCGACGCAATGCATTTTATGTCTGCAAAAGTATGCTTCTGCCGATGCAAAAGTTGTTTTGTGTCGGTAAATGTAAATTTTTTGGCGATGAAAAGAAGTGCGTCGGCAATGTTGTCGGCAAAAGTAAGCTTTCCCGCGAAATATTTGCCGACGAAATTTTTTTCTAGCGATGAAATGTGCATCGGCAAAAGTTGAATATTTTGGCGACGACATTTTTGTGTCGGTGATAGTTACTTTTGGCGATAGACTGTGCATCGCCAAAAGATAAATCTTTCGGCGATGAAATCTTTGTGTCGGCAAAAGTAAAAGTTGAAATTTTTTTTTTTTTGCCAAAAAAAATGAAGAACACATGGATATCTATTAATTTGCAAAAAAGAAAGTTTGATTTTTTTTTTCAAAAAATATATTTTTTTACTTTCTAAGTTTGTGGACAAAAAAAATTGTGGAATAGAGGGAGTATATACATATATGTGTGTGTGTTTGTGTTATTTGTATGTATAGACAATATTATGTGGTAAATATAAGGTACGTATATAATTTCGTATTTGTTAGTTTCTGGTCGATTTTTTTTAAGATTATTGTTTTTTCATGACGAGACGAATCTAAAAAGTATAAAATTATGATTAAAATCTAATTTTTTTGAATAAAGACAAAAAGTAAGCCAATAAACTACTTTTTTGTTTTGATTCAAAAAAATTGGAGTTTGATCGTAATTTTTTACTTTTTGGATACCTCTCGTCACAAAGAAGCAATGGCCTTGTTCATTTTGTAACTTTGGATATTTTAATTTTGGTAGTGAGTAGTGAGCAAAATATGGGTAATGAGTGAAGAGAGATAGAGATAAAAATGAAATTAATAATTAAAAAAATAGGGTAATGATTAGAGAAATATATAGGATAATGATTGAAAAATAAAATAAATATAGTAAATGAACAAGGCCAATAATTTTTAAAAAATCAACGAAAAACTAACTAATGCAAATTTTGTTTGAATCAGGACAAAAAAGCTTTCTGGCTTTAATTAAAATGCCAAACGAAGCCTAAAAGATATAAGAGTACGTAATAATGTATCTAGTGTAAAATATTGTATATTAGTGCTTGCCCGTGCCTACGGCACTACCGGGGTACGTAGTGCCGTAGGCACATGCATTTTTGTAATATATTTTTGTTTTTTTTATGCCAACGTCAGAAACCAAGCAGTGGGTAAAAAGAACCGATGAAATTTTTGTAATATATTTGTAAGAGTGTGAGTGTTTTCTTAAGAGAGTTAGAAAGCACACATCAGTCATTGGATCAAATGAATCTTAGCCTTTCTTTTAACTTGTATTTGTATAGTGCTCACACCCTTGTGTTTTATTAGGTAGATAGATGTACTGTATAGGTAAGGATAAAAAAACTGTATATGTAGGCTATATATATTTGATATTGCAATATTATTAAAGGAAAGTAAGTTGGTGCAGTTGGTAGGCGAGTGACGTAGAGATTTTGAGGTCTTGAGATCGAAACACGGGGCACGCGAAAGCACAACAATAGCACCAGTAATTGTACGTTTTTTTAAAATTGACTTTTGGCAACGCAAAAATCTCATCGGCAAAAGTGTCACACTCTTTGATTTTAAAATCCCTTTTACCGACGCAATACCATTTGCCGACAGATATGCCGACGCAAGCTTGCATCGTTGAAACTATACTTTTGCCGATGAAAGATAAATTCACATCGGCGAAACCCTTTCCCGACAGATATGGGTCGGCATTTTCCTGTAGTGACTCTCATCCATAATTAACTAAACACGTGTAGATTTTAATCATTAGGTAGGCGGTGATGAGGTTCGAACACAGGATCCATTGCCTACAAGCTCTGATATCATATTAAATTATTATCACCAACTCATATATCTAAAAGATTAAGTTGTTAGAGGGGGGCAAAGTTATTATTCATATTATCAACATGGGATTTGCAGGCTATAGGGAGGGATGTGGAGTATATCGATGTGGAGGAGCTGGGAAGATTATCAAGACCTGAAATATTAAAGACTTTATTGACAGACCCAGTAGAAATTGCGCTCCGGTACATAACTTTGGGAGACTACTTCCCTTACCTAAAATGGATTCCGCAGGGGAATTTTGAAAGGAAAGTCGAGAAAATGTATTTCCGTAGGCTAGCAGTGATGAAGGCTCTCATTAAGGAGCAGACTGAACGAGCTGCTTCTGGCGAGGTACGTACGTACCCTTCATGTTGTTACGATTACTTTGAATTGTACATGTTCTCTACGATTTTGACTCCCTCGGAGACCATAGGATTCAAGGTATTAAATAGCGGTAGCGATTAACAGAAAACCCTATCAAGGCGAGATTAACAAAATGTGGACATCTCCAACACCGTCCTTGACCGTGTTCAGGGCTCGTTTGGTTAAACTTGGTTATTTAGTTGATTTGCATGGTGTGGTGGCTTAACTGTTTTGTTGACTTGCATTGATTTGAGCCAGGAGATGAACAACTGTTATCTCAAGTATCTGTTAGCCGAAGGGAAAACACTAACAGAGAAAGAAATTACTAGTTTGGTTTGGGAAGTGATTATTGAATCGTCAGACACTACTATGATCACCACAGAATGGGCCCTATTTGAACTTGCAAGGAATCCAAAAATTCAGGTTGGTGATCCAGCCAGCTTAAGCGCATGATTTTTTGTTTTCCCCGTAATTCTTGCGTGATTCTTCTGATCTTCGTTCGAATGAATAAACAGGAAAGTCTTTACGAAGAAATTCGAAGCATTTGCGGGTCCGGTAAGGTTACCGAGGACAATTTGTGTCAGCTTCCATTCTTAGATGCTGTTTTCCATGAAACTCTGAGAAAATACCCTGCTCTTCCAATGGTTCCTCTGCGATATGTGAATGAAGATATAGAATTAGGAGGCTACTATGTTCCTGCTGGAAGTGAGGTTGGTTATTCTTTATTTTTCCATGAAGCCCATTCATTATTTTGGGTCCTCTAATTTGTGGCAAGTGGGTGTGCCATTTTAATGCTTAATTCTTAAATTTGTTGTGCCCCTAGATTGCCATCAACCTTTACGGGTGTAACGTGAATGAGAAGCAGTGGGAGAAACCCGACGAATGGAACCCTGAGAGATTTCTCAATGACAGGGAGGAATACGCTCCCAATGATTTGTACAAGACAATGGCGTTTGGAGCTGGAAAGAGGCTTTGTGCGGGCGCTCTCCAAGGGGTAGTGGTCGGTAGCACTACAATCGGGAGATTGGTGCAAGAGTTCGAGTGGAGACTCGAAGATAGGGAGGCAAGAGATATGGAGATTGTTGGAATCGCCACTCAGAAACTTCGTCCGATGCATGCCGTTATACGGCCGAGAAATTTGTGATCGGGATTGGCTCGAAATATTCGTGTTCGGTTGGCTTTGGATGGACGGGCGGCAAATAGGGTGCGTTCTTGTTATCTTAATTTGGAACTTAAAGTTTAGCCATTCTTCAAAACTTATTTAGACAAATAAGTTTAGGAGAATGCATAATCTAAACTTATTTGTAAATAAGATCCAAAATAAGTTAAGACTCTAAAATAAGATCACAAGAACTCACCCTTAAATAAGTATTTAGTGTGCACGGATATAGTGTTTGTTTATGCAACTTTGCCGACTAATTAATGCTTTATTACTGTAATTTTGGTTTTATTCCTCGTGTATGTAATAGGGTGGCTCATTTGATAGCCAATTATTATGCCCTATCTCTTGATTTTCCACTTGGGAGGGGGATTTCTCCATCCGGCTCAGTTGGAGGCTTCTCTGGATATATCTTCCAATCGATAATGAATAAAGCCTACCGATTGATTAAAAATAAATAAAAAAATTGCTTGTGGAAAAAGAGTTCGCTATTTATGCTACATCCCCCAAACTGTGTACCCTTATAATTTTTATCTATGTTTATGTTATTTATTTCCATCCCCCACCAAAAAAGAAAAAAGGGAAACGAAATGTCCATATCGAGGAGAGATTTAGTAATTTACTTCATTTTTGTTTCAACTTTTTGTACTCTACGCTGGAATCTTAGATTGACTCATTATTCTTTTTAGAATTTTGGTCACCAAATTTACTTTTGTGTCTCCAAATTACAAAATATCCTCCGAATATGGGGATTTGGTCTCCAAAATAAAAATATAGAGCTCGGTGCTCTATGTAATGGGCAAATGGTGAATTTTCTCAATCGGCTAATGCATGTTTGCACAATTCATTGACTTCAACTAAAAAAATAATATTCAAATGAATGGGCAATATCATTTTACTTTCAACATAAAGTTCAACACATATGTTTACAAAGACTTCAATATTTGTAAAAAAAATCACAAGATTACATAAATATCTCGAGGAAAAAATTAGCCTTCACAAAAATTTAGTAATGTCGAGTGGGTGAAAACAATCAATTGCGGATCCACTTGGGCCGGGACTGGATCACAGTCAGGGGTTCAATTCCAGTCCAGTTTTTTTACCCTCCAGTACGGTTCAGTTTTGGACGGTTGTGGGTCCATTCCGGGCCCACAACAATGATCGGAATCGTTCATTTTGTAGAGCTCATCGAATATGTCATCCGTGCCAAAAATTAGCTTGATCAAACATCAATAGGTACATGGATGAAACAGATTTGTACATGAAAAAAATGGGCATTTATTAATTTCAACTTAATTTTTGTCATCTCTTTTTTCTTGTACAAATCTGTTTCATCCATGTACCTATTGATGTTTGATCAAGTTATTTTTTGGCATGGATGACATATTCGACGAGCTCTACAAAATAAACGATTTCGATCATTGTTGTGGGCCCGGAATGGGCCCACAATGGCCCAAAACTGGACCGTACTGGAGGGTAAAAAAACTGGATCGTGATCAATGTAGTTGGAACAAATATTTCCTTTCTTTGAAATTTTTTAAAAGGGGAAAAGTTGATATTAGTTGGGAAATAGATTTGATTTTTTAATTCGGATTAAATCATATTACCCAACTAATATATATTTGGTCAGAAAATGACATTTCGATTTCTATTTTATTAAATTTGGAAAAATGTTATTTCCTGACTAAATTTGCTTTTTAGTCGTCTAATATCATTAAATACCGACTAAATTAATTTTTCGGGAAATTGTAATTACCGACTAAAATATTTAGTCGGGAATATATATTATATTTATTGATTTTTTAAATTGGTTAATAATGAATTTTACCGACTAAAATTATCATTAGTCGTTTAATATCCTTAATTACCGACTAAAATATTTAGTCGGGACAATATATTATATTTATTGATTTTTTAAATTGGTTAATAATGAATTTTACCGACTAAAATTATTATTAGTCGTATAATATCATTAATTACCGACTAAACTATTTAGTCGGGAAAAATTATTTTATTTATTGATTTTTTAAATTGGTTAAAAATTAATTTTCGCCGACGAAACTTATTTTTAGTCGGCAAAAAACTACTATTAACGACTAAAATATGTTTAGTCGGGAATTATTAAAACGTCTACCGACTAATTTATATTTAGTCGGCAAGTGCAAAATATTTGGCGACCAAATTTTTTTTAGTCGGCAAATTTAGTCGGGAATTGTGTAATTTGTTGTAGTGTCTACAAAGTGATAGATTTGGATTATGTGTAGGGAAAATGACGGCCCAAGACGTGTTTTGATAATTAATACCCGCCAAGGATATGCTAAGAACATTTGTTAATATTGAAAATGTCAATGGCAGATATTAATTATCAAAACACGTCATTGACCGTTTTTCACCCTTGTGTGTTTCGAGCTTGGTACATTACCCAAACCTAAGGTACAGTAGGGCCCCCTTGTCCATTTTCTTCGTGATTGGTCATCTTGTTTGTAATTCTATCTATCGACACTAATGTTGTTTTTCCTTTTATGGGGGGAAAAAATGTACTCCTATCAGCCTATTTTCCCTTGACTGGCCTAATTAGCGCGCCCGGGCGCGACCACTTGCCTAGCGATCTAAACAACCACGTGCACCGGTACAAAGCATGTGGTGGGAATATAACGGACCAAACTACGCGTTTAATCTCACCAACACATACAAAAAAAAATAGAATCTTGTATGTTATGAATAACGAATCACAGAATAGATGCGCAAGAGAAATCAAAAGCAAGGAAAGAAAGCAAGACACAAGATATACGAGGTTCGGAAACTCGTCTACTTCTCGGGAGCCACACCAGGTCACTATTGATTGATGGAAAAACACCCATAAGTTCTCTCTCAAGCTCTCTTAAAAATTACGGTAGATTTTCACTCAAAAGGATGAATCCTGTGCCCTAAAAGATAATTAATCTCCAACCCATACTCTATATCTTCATTTTGGAGGAAAAACATTCTCCAATCCATCCTCTAAAACTCTCCTCCATTTGGAAGGACGAACTTTGATCCTCTAAATATAGATGATGAAAGAAAAAATAAAGGATCTCCTTCAAATATGTGTTGGAGTTGAGAAATAGAGTGTTAGGTTGGAGTTGAGATAAATAGTACAATCCTCTAAATCTACTTTTCAAATAAAATAGATTAATTTGACCATCTCAAATAGAGATTTGGAGGGTTTTGGATTGGAGATGCTCTTAGAGCATCTCGAATCCATGCTCTATTTCTCAATTTGAGAGTATAGAACTCCTTCAATCCATCCTCTCAAGCCTCTTCTATTTGAGAGGATGGGATTTTGATCCTCCATATTTATAGGATGGAAGAAAATATGGAGGATCTCCTCTATAACACTATTCACCTTTTAAAATGACATTTGTATCCTTAGAGCATCTCCAACCAATGCTCTATTCCTCCATTTGAGAGTATGGAACTCGTCCAATCCATCCTCTCAAGCCTCCATTTTAGAGGAAAAAATAGAGGGTTTGTGGTTGGAGTAAATAGGAATAGTGATTTCCTCTAAAATCACTTTATGAATAAAATAGAGTATTTTGATACTCTTAAATAGAGTATTGAATTGGAGATGCTCTTAGGGGTGTATTTATAGAGTCTGTCCGTGTTCCGTATTTTTTATTTTTTCCGTGAACCGCCGGCCCGGCCTTGGGCTGAAAACTGGCCCGGCACTAGGGGAAAGCCGGTCCGGCACCTGCCTTAATCAGGCTTCACGCCTGACAGCCTGTAGTTGTAGGGCCTGTAGCCGCTATTGCCTTGCGGAGATGTATTGGGCCTCGTGAGCTCCATGGAGATTTTATCATTGTGATGTAAATTGTGTGGTATCCAACTTGGTTCTCCTTCGAAGTCTGGTTGTGGCTCACTAGTCATTGGTGTGACGGTATCAGGGTCTGGAGTTCTTATGGTCATGCCTAGGGGGATTGTTATGTCCGGTCGTCCCCTCCTCCACCCTCTTGGCTTACAAACAAAAAAAAGGAACCTTGGGTTTTGTTGTACCTTTTCACAAGACAAGAGTATACACATTGTCTTTTTCCTGAATACAAGATGTTTTAGGTCAGCTTGTATTCACCTTAAATTACTTCAACCCTCTACTAGCTACACCCGTTTTTACATGTGTCTGCGTAGAGGTGAGATAGTCCCACCGGACTAACCACTTAGAATTGATCGGTGTAGACATTGTTTGCGAGAAAAGGGGGAAGGCGAGCCTCGAGCTGAAACAAAAACTACTTGAAAAATTGGCATGGCTAGGATTTCAGATCGATATGGGCCGAACAAGAAGATAAATTCACTCCGAAAATGAGCTTTAGAGTTAAATTATTTTTCTACTTGCAGTGTAATGTAAATCATACTGCATCATAGTTGTTAGATAAGATTAGGAGATACTATGATATTAGCATATTTTTTAGGTTTTATTATTTGTTTCAGTTTAGTACTGCTATATGTTATATATTATTCATGTTCCCTAGTTAGTCTTTGTTTTTTATTAGTACGTATTTTTTAATTTATTTAAGTTTCTTAATCACCAAGTCTTATTGCCTATATAAAGGCATGTTACACAAATATATTTTAGACACGTCAATGAAAGCTATATTCTTGGCAATTCACTTTTCTAACAAAATAGTGCCTGTTTGAGAAAAATGCAAAAAGCAGATTATCATGAGATTCTGATTTCAAAATATTTGCAATGGAGTGATTGCTGCAGATTTTAGAAGCTGCATCTAAAAATCACCAACATTTTTAAAGTTGTTTTTGAGGCTGAAAAGCAGATTTCTGAGAAACTAAAAATTTTGATGTTTATAAATTCTGAGAACATGTGATTATAATAAAGACAAAATTACTCCTACCATTCTAGTTGTTACCTCTTGGTCAATGACAAAATAGATTCATAGCAACAATCTTTTGTTTTTGGGTAATGTAGAGTGACTCCGAGCCAGCTTGTGTGCAGCACAAGACTAAATCTCTATGGCGCCCACTAGCCTTTGCTAATCTGGAGGGTTTTTCCGCATAGATCGCCCAAGGGTTTTTTTCGTAGCAACAGTCTTATATTTTGCAACTTTTACGGCAAATACTATTCTTCAGCTTTTGTAACATTTACTACAATCCAAAATTGCAGCAAACACTATTATAGCTTCTCTAGAATCTAGAATTTGAATCTGAAACAAAATCAACAATCTAAAATCTAAGAAAGAGATATCCGCTAACAACCCCATAATATGCCTTTGAACAATTCTTCGACATAAACTATAATTCCTTAGGAAGAGGTCTCTCTCTCTAATCTTAAAGAAGCCGCCGGCCCGCATCTCCTCATTCCCCTGCCCCCAGGGTTTTACGCTCTAATGGGTGACGGGAGGGGAGGGATTTCTCTCCCTTTTGGAGTTTTTCCATCTCCCCATCTAAGATCTCGAAGGTATTTTCTCCTTCCCTTTTCACCCCATCCTCCTCCCCAAACCACCATCTACCGCCCTTCCTCCACCTCTTCTATTGTGTAGTCCGACGGCTTTTGAAGGTAGTGTCTTGCTGATCGTGGTCGCCGGAGGCATTCTCCTTCCCGGAGTGGGAGGATGAAATTTGCTCTGGTATGGTAGACTCCGTCCAGTTTCGTTATCGGTTTTTTTCTTTTTTGTTCTTTCTTTGGTGTCCACTGTGTGGAATTTCTCCCCGTTTGTGGGGCTTCTATCACCCCTGTCTGGGTGTTTTTGGCTGATTTCTCTGGTGCTTCAACTGTTTGGAGCGATGAGTTTAGTTGGAGTTGGGTATAGTCTTTGGACTAAGTCTCCTCCTGTTTGGTTTCTTAATCCCTTGTTTAGGGATGAAATTTTCTCTTGATGTACTATTTTTTTTAGATCTATAATATCATCTGTTATTGTTTTGGGAAGGGAAAAAAAAACAATTCTTCGACATGTTGGAGCATGCACCATTATTTTTGACCCTGGAATTGTTGAGCGAAAGGGAAGCAAACAATTCCCTCAAGGATTGGACCGTTTGTTTATTCTATTCCTGAGCCCTTCTCCAACTCACTTTAATAATGGCAACAAATACAATTAATATTACTCCCTCCGTCCCATAAAGAATGACAATTTTTGAAATTCGTGTCATTTTGTATCGCTTATATTTTTCAATCTATAATGTTTTTCATGAATTTGAAAACTTTGTATAATAGAATTAATTGAGAACTATCAAACAAGATCCATATTGCATATGTTTTGACATCCATATTGAACGATATAAGGAGTTGAAATTGGCACAGATATCAAAAATTGACATCCAATTTGGGACGGAGAGAGTACTATTTTAGACGTTGCCGATGTCATCACTCATCAGCCATACAACCACGTACTCCATAATTACTTGACAACATTTGATATGATTACGGAACACATTTATTTTGAAAAAAGTATTTTGGTTCATATAGCAGAAGTAAAACCCGTGTATATCAAGATAAATCTCTAGTGATTAGGTATTGATTGATCATATGTGACGACATGAATTTTGATATGGTGACGGTCTGCACGAGATAAAAAATATTTAAAAAAAAAACTACAAACAGACACAACTAGAGGATCCAATCTTTTTTTTTTTACAAACCAAATCATCTCGGTCATTATATATAAAAAGAACACAGTACAATAAAAGCGGATACTACTGGTTCGAAAATACAGAAAATAACAAACAAAAACAACAAACAAACAAAATAAAACAAAAAAGAAAAGCCACCTGGAGCCAAAACGCCGGAGTCGGACCTGTCGGTCACATTCGTAAAGAGGGGTTGGAGTGGCCAGGTCTAGACACATAGCAAACTGGATCCAATCCATTAAAAATAAACCAAAGAGAAGATCCGAGAAAATAATCTATACATGGAGGTGTTTTATTGAGATATGCCCCTTGCGTGCGGTAAGTGGGTTAGAATTTCTTTTTTTAATTGTTTCAAAATCCAATTGGTCTAAATAATAAGATAGCTTAGAATTGGAAGAAACCCCATTAGTTAGGGATCAATCTATACCTGTTCATCCCGGTTTACATACGTTGCGCTATAAATAAATAAAAAAAAATTACATCAAAATCGGGGGAAAAAAAAAATTTCATATAGTCAGACAAAAAAGAACCAAAAAGTCAATCTAGAGCCGAAGGGACCGTTAAGTATCAAAGTAGAAGTTCTCATACTAATTCTTGATTCTTTGATCATCACCCCAATTACGTTACACGTGCAACTACCAAACTACCGGTCCCTCGATTTTTCATACTAATATTTTGATGTCGTATTGGGTAGAGATTACAAGAGGTAAATCGAGATCTTTTGTCAATCAAGAAAAAGGTAACACAAGATCCTCTGATGTGATATCTTTTACGTGGTTGACACAAGACGTGCTGCAGATCCATTTGACAAAAACCTAGGGAAAATTACGGGAAAGAGGAGTGGACTCGGTCATTTTACCAATACATGGTATGCAATTTTGAAATCACCACCCTCATGGCATGGCCAAAACTATTTACCAAGACATGGTAAGAGTGTGTTAGTTTACAATTTTACCCCTGTATATATATAACTCTTCAAGCCCTAATCAACCATTTCAGCGTTCCCTTTCTCTCTCTAACAGGTATTTCCCCAGGCCAACACCTCTCTCTCCCTCCCTCTCCTATCTCTATATCGTTCTCTACTCTCTCCCTCTCTCTCTCTCTCTCTCTCTCGTTCTATATTCTCTCTGTCTGTGCGATCACAAATGTCCAGTCAACTCTCGCTGGAAAGATATAAACCTCCATCGTCAAAAGGTTGGGGCGATTTTCATGGCATATACACCCATGACCCTGAATAGTAAGTTTTCCTGTCTCAAAGTTGATTAAACTCCATGTGAGCTTGGAAATTTTGATTATTTCTTTGATTTGATGGCAGAAGATATAATTCGCTTTGATCGCTAGCTTTTTGTCTTATGAAGCAGTTGAATTTCTTCTCATAATGGTTGTGTATGTATTGTTTTCCCACCTAATTGTTTTATAAGGGGTTCATTGTTTTATTAGGGTTTCGTTGTTCATATGATGCTAGTTAAAAAGAATTGTATTATGAAATTTCACTGGTTTTGGGCCCATTCGTGGTTGGAAGGAGTAGAGAAAGTTAATTTTGCAAATTAGATGTGTTTTACTGCCTAAAAGAACGTTCGTTGAACCGCGAATGCTTTCAGAGTAGACTTACTCCCAATTGTTCTTGGGCTTCCATTCTGCACTTTATATGGAATTACTAGCAGTGATTGGATGGGATCATCAACAATTCAATTCTGCTTTGGTAGTTGAATTCAGTAGTAAGTAGTAACCAATGATGCTATGGGCTGTGGTTAGGATTCCTTGTCTATTTTGTGTGCGTGTCACCAACCTGTCTTGATTCAATCATGTTTTACGTGCTTTTGTGGCTATTCATCTGATTTTTTTTTTATGGATATGGTGAGTACCTGAGTACCTTATATTGTTTATCCATGTTCATATGTGTACTCGGTATACAAATACAGACAAAGATATATATGCAACCTTTTTCGGAAGCAGGTTTGGCACATATATAATGAAGGCCTACTCTCGGATATTTCATTTTGGAGCTTCTGACTTGCATTGCCAAGCTTCATATACAAACTGGGGGCCATGTTATATGTATGGACAGGGGTTTGGAACCAAGTATTGCACATTTCAGCTTAATTAGAGATCCTAATTTCATTTACATGGACACGATTTTGGATCAAAGATTGCACATTTCAGCTTAAGAAGAGATCCTCAATTCTTTGTCGAAAATGAATGTCTTTAAACACCAGTGAGGTGTTTCTGAGAATTATATCTTGTGTTTTCCTTAAAAATGCCTCCTCTTATGAACGATAAAAAGAAAGCTTTCCTCGTCATTCTGTTAAGATGAATTTAGGATGGCTGTTAGAGATGCTTAGAGCCATTCATTAGTGACTCATTTCTCCTAATACCCGACTGATTAACCTCCGTTTTCCTTACTAATCGATGACCACTCCTCGAACACTCTACAAGATCACTTCCAATTCACCAGGCACAGAGGCGGCGGCTGATGCTGCAGCTGCTCTTTCTGCTGCTTCGATTTTCTTGAACGATGTTGATTCCAACTATTCTGCCAATCTATTAAGCCATTCGAAATCGGTAGGTCTTACAATTTCAGGATGGTTTCTGCTCATCAAGCTCTTAGCTGTGTTCATCTAACTCATTAGTCCAAATGAATTTCAGCTGTTTGAGTTTGCTGACAAGTATAGGGGGTCTTACCAGGCTTCTTGCCCATTCTACTGCTCTCACTCCGGCTATCAGGTAATGAAGTTACAATCTTCATTTTGTTGCAATCATGTTTGTGAGCTTTTCTAGTGTAGGAAAAAATTGCGACACTCTTTCTGTTATTCTTGAAGATATGAATCAGAAAAAAGGTCACTGAGAAAATTCATTAACCAAGAAATGGCCGTTTTATGTGTCAAAACCGACAATCAAATGGCTGTCAATAGACGAGCAGATTGCTTCATTTAAGCATGGCTAATAGGTCTGCATCAATTTCTCTTTCTGTCATGACTCATGAGCTTATTTAACCTGAATTTCATGAAGCATGAGCTGTTATGGGCTGCGGCGTGGCTATACAAAGCCAATGGACAAACCAACTACTCGAACTATTTATCGAACAACCAAGGCTGTAGTCAGGCCTCTTCCGAGTTCAGTTGGGATAACAAGTTCGCAGGAGCTCAGACATTACTGGCAAAGGTGCTGCTTTTTTTTTTCCCCTTGTAAAAAGTCTTATTGGTCAATGAAGTAACTCAATTAAGTAGTTGGATTATGTTCAGGAATTTTATGGTGGGAAGTCAAATTTTGAGAAGTTTAAGGGGGATGCTGACTCCTTCGTATGTGCACTGATGCCAGGGAGTGGCTCAGTTCAGATCCATACCACCCCTCGGATGCTGACTCCTTCGTATGATCTCTTTGCAAATGTGTTAGCATGTCGAGGATAGCTAGCTACTGTATTTTGTACTTAAGTACTGAGATTGGATGATACAAGTCTGTACTAGTTTTCTAAGGAGTAATGTGCGAATAGAATGGTATTTTTGGTGTCGCAATTCGGCGATTTGCTAAGAAATTGTCTCTTGAACTTCATCAGACGAGCTCTCTTCAGTTGAAGAACTAGATGATTGGAATAATGTTGCAATTGCCTATTTTAGAAGATAATTGTAATGATAATGCCATTGCCTATTTTTTAAAGGTTTCTGTTTTGGCCAGCGTATGAACACTAACTTGTTCTTATAAGATTGTGCCAGAGTGCTGTTTTCCTTTTTGATGTAACTCGTACCAAAATAGAAATGGCTTGAACAAGTTGAAAAGTAGATATGCTTAAGTTAATAATGCTTGTAGCTAGGTTGTTACCTAGTCAAGAAAAGGTACCTGTAATGCTAATAAGTGGGAATGGATTTTGAAGAAATAGATTGGTTTTTGATAGGTGGGATGAGAGCCCTTTTGGTGAGGAGCTGTTGGGTTACAGTATATTATGCACAATACCACAAAACTGTACCCAAGATTGTTCTAAGCACCAGAACACTTTCAAAGTGATAGGTTATATGACATACTTCATTAAAAGGACAGAAAACACTTATTCTCATTCAATATCATTTACTCCATTGCATGCATAGCAACAAGAAAGTTATGCAAGCACTAGAACTCTAAGTTTATGCAACCCTCATGACAGTTATGTGACCACTAGAACTTTATGTTTATAAATGCAGGTGAAATAGGAGATGGTTCACCTATCTTTCCACGCTTATCACTTGGCAAATTATATAACGTGCTCTTTATAAAATAAACATATGGTCCACAAAGACGTAGAGTGTAGTCTTTTAGCAATATAGACTTGGTCTTGGTCTTGAAAGAACCGCCAACTTTCCATGCTTATCAGTTGCTCAAAAATATCACGTGGTCTTTCTACAATAAAGATATGGTCCACAAAGACATATAATGTAGTCTTTTAGCAATATGAACTTGGCCTTGGTCTTGAAAGAACCTCCACCTAACTTTCCACTTACACCACTTGCCAAAAAATATGACGTGCTCTTTATACAACAAACATATGATCCACAAAGACATACAATGTAGTCTTTTAGCAATATGGAGTTGGTCTTGAAAGAACCACCACCTAACTTTCCACGCTTATCACTTGCCAAAAATATGACGTGCTCTTTATACAATAAACATATACTCCACAAAGACATAGAGTGTAGTCTTTTAGCAATACAGATTTGGTCATCGTCTTGAAAGAACCACCAACTTTTCACACTTACCACTTACCCAAAAATATGACGTGGTCTTTTTACAATAAAGATATGGTCCACAAATACATACAATGTAGTCTTTTAGCAATATAGACTTGGTCTTGGTCTTGAAAGAACCACCACCTAATTTTCCACATTTATCACTTACCAAAAAATATGACGTGCTCTTTACACAATAAACATATGCTCCACAAAGACATAGAGTGTAGTTCTTTAGCAATACAGACTTGGTCTTCGTCTTAAAAGAACCACCAACTTTTCACACTTACCACTTGCCCAAAAATATGACGTGATCTTTCTACAATAAAGATATGGTCCACAAAGACATACAATGTAATCTTTTAACAATATGGACTTGATCTTGGTTTTGAAAGAACCACCACCTAACTTTCCACGTTTATCACTTGCCAAAAAATATGACGTGTTCTTTATACAATAAACATATGTTCCACAAAGACATAGAGTGTAGTCTTTTTGCAATATGGACTTGGTCTTGGCCTTTGAAGAACCACCACCTAACTTTTCACCCCTTCACACTTATCACTTGCAAAAAAATATGATGTGCTCTTTATACAATAAATATTTGGTCCATACAAAAATAGGGTGTAGTCTTTTAGCAATATATACTTGGTTCTGGTTTTAAAAGAACCACCAACTTTCAACGCTTACCACTTGCCCAAAAATATGACATGCTCTTTATACAATAAACATGTGGTCCATACAGAAATAGGGTGTAGTCTTTTAGCAATATAGACTTGGTCTTGGTCTTGAAAGAACCACCAACTTTCAACGCTTACCACTTGCCCAAAAAATATGGCGTGCTCTTTATACAATAAAAATGTGGTCCTTACAGACATAGGGTGTAGTCTTTTACCAATGTGGACTTGGTTTTGAAACAACATCCACCTAACTTTGAACGCTTACCACTTGCTAAAAAATATGACGTGCTCTTTATGCAGTAAATATGTGGTCCATACAGACATAGGGTGTAGTCTTTTATCAATATAGACTTGGTCTTGGTTTTAAAAGAACCACCAACTTTCCACGCTTATCACTTGACAAAAAATATGACATGCTCTTTATACAATAAACATGTGATCTATACAAAAATAGGGTGTTGTCTTTTAGCAATATAGACTTGGTCTTGGTCTTGAAAGAGCCACCAACTTTCCACGCTTACCACTTGTCCAAAAATATGACGTACTCTTTATACAATAAACATGTGGTCTATACAGACATAAGGTGTAGTCATTTAGTAATATAGACTTGGTCTTGGTCTTGAAATAACCAACAACTTTCCACTTGCCCAAAATATGACGTGCTCTTTATACAATAAACAGTTAGTCCATACAGAAAAAGGGTGTAGTCTTTTAGCAATATAGACTTGGTTCTGGTCTTAAAAGAACCACCAACTTTCCACGCTTACCACTTGCCCAAAAATATGACGTGTTTTTTGTACAATAAATATGTGGTCCATACAGACGTAGTGTGTAGTCTTTCACCAATATAGACTTGGTCTAGAAACAACCTCCAGCTAACTTTCAGCAATATGAACTTGGTCTTGAAACAACCTCCACATAACTTTGAACGCTTACTACTTGCCAAAAATATGACGTGCTCTTTATACATTAAACATGTGGTCTATAAAACAACTCCATCAAAAGATCCTATGCGATCCTAATTGAAAGCAATAGAATGTGACATATCAATTGTGAAGTTATTTTTTTGTTTTGTCTTATGAGGATCTTGATTTCACCCTAACTGTGTCTGGGTGCATGCATTCCTCTCGTCTTTCTGTCTAATAACAGAAATTGCCTTCCATTTTGCAACCGGTACCTTTGCTTCAGCATTTCCAGAACTTTGTCGAGTTGGTTATGATCAAAGAAGAAGGCAAAAATCATTCTTATTTAATGATGATACCATGTTCTAAACTGATACATTGACACAAGAGAAACTATGATCTAATACCTGAGAAGTAAATATCTACACGCACACAGAAAAGGAAAAATAAGAAGATTATTTTTTTAAACGGCGAAAAAAGAATTATTATTAATGATGAAGCTGAGTTACAAAAGGTTAAGAGAACATCCCAACCAGATTGACACCCTTCACCACGACAATCATAAGTCATTCAAGTCCAAGAATTGACAAGAAATCAACTCAAATTAAGACTAGAAAAGAAAGCACCCAGCATGCAAACAGAATATCAAGCGTCCAAAGATATCACATTCCCAGTGAAGAAGCATGCTGCTTCACCTTTAGTCCCATTCCAATTATCATCCAGCAAGAAGCAAACATCTCCAGATCCAAGCCCCTTCAAAATGATCAGATATTCATGAACCTCGATTCCAACTTATCTACAAAAATTCCGCGAGCAGATCCTATAACTGTAAGATGGACAAAGAACACAACAGACTCAATCCTGAACAAGGATTTATCAACAGATCTACAGGCAAGCATGCCTAGCAATTAAGAACAAAAGTCAGCTTTAGGGGCTGAAGTACACATCCTGGAATCAATATGGAGAGTTGTATGGCAGATCAAAAAAAAAAGTACATATCATATTTCCCCCCTATAACCTCCAGAGCCAAAATAATCCCTCCTAGAGCTAGCAATCGCCTGACTTTTCTGATGCTCCAACTTGGGGCAATCACGAATTCTATGACCAAGTCCACCACAATAGCCACAACCTTTTACTCCACTAGCATTGTTGATGGCCTCAACATCTTCCATAGGATCATTAAGCTCCGCCAAAACCGGCTGTATTCTCTGTTTCGCTTCTTGCAACAGGTGCTTCAAGTCAAGAAGCGTCGTCTCACTTTGATTCTTGTTAATAAATGTAGTTGTTATTCCCGTTTTGCCACATCTTCCTGTTCGTCCAATCCTATGGACATAGTTCTCTATTTCAGCAGGCATATCGTAATTTATAACATGCTGAATGTCAGGAAAATCCAAACCCTTTGAGGCCACATCCATTGCAACCAATACGTCTTTATTTCCTGCTTTGAATGATGAGATAGCATATTCTCTCTCCTCCTGATCCTTCCCTCCGTGAATCGCAACCGCTTCAACTCCTTTCAAAAGTAGGTATTCGTGGATATCTTCCACGTCAGCTTTGTTCTCACAGAATATCAAAACAGGAGGAGGGGTCTTTTGCAAGCATTCGAGAAGGTAAGCAACTTTTGCCTCTTGCTTTACGTATTCCACCTCCTGAATGACGTCTAGATTTGCTGCCCCAGCCCTTCCCACATTAACCATAATAGGTTTAACGAGGGCACTTCTGGCAAAATTTTGAATCTTTGTGGGCATAGTGGCAGAAAAGAGAAGAGTCTGTCTTTGAGCTTTGAAGTGGTCAAATACTTCTCTTATGTCATCTTCAAAGCCCAGATCCACCAATCTATCTGCCTCATCTAGAGTTAAATACCTGTAGAGAAGCAGCAATACTGTGAGGACCTTAACATAGAAGCTAAAGCTAGGCAGAATGTAGTTCAAAACATCAAACATCACATAAGAAACTAACAAATACACGCCAATCATCACATTGTTTGTTTTTTCCCCCCTAAAGCCAAGAACATGTATGTGACCGGAAAACATCAAAGGGATGCCTCCTGTATACATTACACATGAAGGAACCAGAAAGGACTACAAAACCAACGATCACATGAATAAAGCAACAAACTACCAACTACACAACTGATTCTGATGATGAATACAGCGCAAAATGTAGAAAATTAAGCTCGTGACAGCGTGTGAGCTATCATCCAGCCACATAATATACTATAGATTGCAAAGCCAAACTCTCCCTATCTGAATAATCAGTTCACATATTCTGAAATAGCAAGCACCAATCCGAAGACGACACAATATGTAAGATCAACTAGTTAGCTCTGTACTCCAATTCTTTTAGACTAAAACACTGTCAAACATCTAGCAAGCTGAAACCCTTGGCACAAAAAAAACTCACAGTAGTGACTATCTGTGTCTTTGTTCCACGATTCCCTTCTCTTTCAATTTACTCAAAATCGGGTCCGGAAACCTCATGTCCCTAAAATTCTTTATAGGTGGAGGGATCTCATCACCATCAACGATAATATCCTCTGCTTACGCAGCGACTCACAGTCTTTGTTCGACATCCGTCTAATTCTTAACAGCGGTTTCCACCCCGTTAACAGTGGCTCCTTATAAGTAATCCCTTTGGCTAACTCTTGAACGGACATTAGGGTTTTCCGATTGGACAAGTGCTCAATCATCTCCTTCTCTTGTTGCACGATTTGCTCGGTTGGAGTGATCTCCGGCTAGTCGCGCTTGAGCTGGGAGGCTTTCACTAGGAAACTAGGTTTGGCTTCGGCAAGTTTCGACTTTTCAACTTCATCTTCGAAGGGCGAGGGTTTTCCCTTGCGCTGCAGGATCTTCGCCACTTCCATCGCTCGGCGCTTCGCCACCGGTACGTATTCCTTGTAATTATCCTCCTCCTCCATCTCCTGCAAATACTGATCGAATTTAGAGCGATGTAAAGAGTCGAAAGATACAAATTTGAGATTTCTACCGGAAACAAAAATCGCTACAAATTAAAGCCACTGGAGGATTTATGAAGAATACGAACCCTAGACCAGATTCACTGGTCCGATTGTGAAAAAGGCCCGACTGAAAACTATATATATATATATACACACACACAGACACACTAGGTTGCACGAATGCCATGCCCATTGAAGGGAAAAACTTATGTTTGGATGCATTAATGAAGTTGATAAAGGCACGAATGTGATGGCTGTTGAAGAGGATAGGCATGAATGTTATGGCTGTTAAGAGGAGAGATTTTGAGTAAAGGGAGATTAGTGTTGCTTTCGATGGTAATGTTGGAAATGCAAATTTTACGGGAATTAAGCGAAAAAAATAGGCAGTTCTAGGCTAAAAGGAATCATATTATATAAACATGAGGCAAAAATAAACTATGAGAGACATTTATTTGTTTTAGAAAAGCAACATGTGGTTGCAATATTTACATTTCTTGAAAAAACTAACTAATCTATAAAAACTTGCACCTGCTAACATATTTTGGTTTACATTTAACATATTTACATTTGAAGCTATTTGCATTTGACCTTCTAATGTTGCTTTGTCCAAATCCTTAATGTGTCTTGTTAAAATTTATCATCATAGCCAAATAATTCTGCAAAGTGTCCGATTGGATGCTAGGTTGGATACCAAGAGGAGCAGCCGTACATAGCACATAACTGAAAAATAGAAAATCTGGACATTCACAAGGTTGAAAAATACAATTCCAAGGATGTGATATTGGACTTGGACAGGAGTAGTAACAACAGATAATGCAAGGCAAGAATAGCTTTGTGTAACTTGTTCAACATTGGACACGGTTAGGAGGCTCAACACACAGACACAGAAATACAGCTGAAATTTGGAAGTAGCCCATTTGTGGGTTCGGAGAATGATCAATGCCTTATTGTTAATAAATATAGTTATTCACAAGCTGCTAAAGCAATATTTATACAACTATGGAGGTGAAAACTGGAAGTAGGTTATTTGTGGGTTGAGACAATCATTGTTGGCACATAAATTGCAGTAAAATTAGAAGGAAAAAGTGCACTAAAACAGCCTGTAATCTTGACTAAAACGGAAGTTTGGACACACACAGCCCCACACACATAGCAAGAGTTGCACATTTATAGCAATGTATACTAAAATTGAATTCGAACTGTACCAAAAACTGCATTGAAATTGCACCACAAACTGTATTGACAGTGCACTTAAAGTGGACTATGTGCCTTTTGGCTCAGTTTTTTAAATATGATTAGCAATAATATATGAAATTTGCAACATATCCAACAATATATGTCATTCAACAATTACTCTAGATTTTTGGCTAGGAAAAGGGTTATTTACAGATGGTAATAGTTTTTGGATAGCAAAAGAGTCTAGATTTTTGGCTAGGAAAAGGATTATTTACGGAGCTCTTTGGGCAGAGACTCTTTGTTTGGAATAAAAATGGACCATGCTGAAAAAAAGTTGTTCATTGATCATACGACTAAGTAGTGGGTTATTAAGCAGTTGTTCATTCACTTCGTTCATTGAATGTTAAATCTTCATTCTTCAACCAGCTAAGCCTGGTGGGTATGCATTAGAATAAGAACTCCTAAGCAAGAAAAGGAGAAGGAAAGAAAGAGAACATGGCCTAGTAGTACGAACTACTAAACTGGCCAGGCCGAGCCAGGAAGGAGTTCAACCAATCCTGCTAGAGCAAGTATCCTCTTAGTCAATGCATTTGAAATGGAACTTGTAGCCATTGGGTCAATGTTAGATCCAGAAAGATTTTTGAGTTAGCTACTGCTTACCTGCATTAGAAGTAAAGTCTTGGTACCAGTTACATAGTTTTCTACTGGACTGATTCGTTTTCATTTCCTATCCTCGCCATCCTAAGAGCTTGTCTCCTAAACTAACTAGATGACTTCCGTGCCGCGGAGGCGAAGTTAAGCTGGCAATCTCACTTACTTTACTTTTAGTATCGGTAATGCGTTCAGTTGAGTTAAACTTTGCAGCCACTCTGTACTCTTCTCTTACAGATGAAGTTAGAGATTTTGCTTTACTCTTCGAGAAGTCAAAGATTTGACAACCGTAGTTACATTGTTATATTGGAATACAATATAGTTAGCTAGCTGTGTTTTAGTCCCTTCTAAACCTGTTCACTCCTCTAAACTTCCTATTTTTACCTACCCGCCTTCTTATGATCTAACTGTCTTTCTTCGATTAAGCTCTTTCATAGCAGCACTAAAGTCAAGTAGCTACATGGTTAAGGTATTTGATTCACGAATCGACCATGGCACCATTGGGATATTAAACAAGAAAGAAGAATACCTTTTGGGAAATTAGAAGAATCCATGGGACTGATTACAGAAAAGACACAAATCGTCTTCATTCTCTGAGAAATCGTCTCCATCCTCTTTCTTCTATGAGAAATCTCTCTATTTTGTTTCCAGTACCAAAACCCTAGAATTTCGAAGGGAAGTTAGAGCATTTGAGAAAGGGAGAATTATTGGACAGGAGGAGGGCTGGGGCGAAGTCTTCGGTAGAGAGAGATTCTAGGGTTTGTGAGAAACGATGGAGAACGTGGAAGTCTGGAAGAAGAGAGAGAAACTTCTGCAGGATATTCACCCACTTAAAATAAAACGACATCGTTTCAATTGAAGGGTAAAAAAGTCCGGGCATTTCATGATACCATGTTTCTGTGATATTTACATGCAGCTACCATGCATTGGTGATTTGGAAACTAGAGGCCGTTGAAGTGGTAATAAAGCCTTGTCTCCTCCGCCTGCCGGTAATTTTCCCAAAAATCTACGCACCAATGACAGGTTTAGTACTTGATAGTAGGAATAACAAAACTACCATAACTTGAATCATCATCCCCAGTATTGCGGGTGTGTGACATTCTTGATTCTTTGATCATCACCCCAGTTACATTAATAAACGTGCAACTACCAAACTACCCATCAGAGCCGGCTTTGGACATACGCCAGTGATGCGGCCGCATCTGACCTCCAAATTTTCACGAATTTTGTGGACCCCTATATATTTTATACCTTTAGGTATATGTATACATCTATAATAGCTTAAGTACTACTTTTGCTGCAAAAAATACGAGAAGGGTGATGTTTAAGTAATATATTTTGGATTAAGGCCCTGCTTGGATGCAACAATGCAAGGGGGGATTATGATATCCCCCTCCTAATACGTGGACCCATACTTATGGAGTGGTTTGAGAAGTCCAAAACGAGGATGTATATCTTTACACGGCCCATGTTTACCTCCCTAATACCCCCTAAGGGGGGATTACACATGGCTAGGGTGTGAGTCGGCTATGTGTAATCCCCCCTTATAATACCCCCTCCCTCTCTCATTCAACTACAAAACAACCTTATCCCTCCATTTTATACATCATTCAAACCAAGTATTATTTAATCCTCCTGTCACATCAATGTGGACCCACCTTTCTTACATTATACCCCCTACTATCTAATCTCCCTTTCTTACATAATACCTCCAAATCTAATACTTCATCCAAGCGAGCCCTAAAGTATATAATGTATATTGAGTTTTGTGTTATCATTGTTTTTAATTCTTCTCGTCTTTTTTTTTTTTTGTGTATTATATAATGGGCCTCAAATATAAAGTTTGCATCCGGCCCCAAAAAACTCAGAGCCGGCACTCCTACCCATCCCTCGATTTCTCATATTTTTTGAATTAATCTCTCCCAAACTTGGGGCCTTTCCAACTCCAAATAAAATTCATGGAGTACATTTTTTCCCAACAGGAGATTCTCTCACTGCTTCTGTTCATCGGTGCTTCTGTTCAACGCCTAAACTAACAACGGAAACATGGTACTAATATAACTAAAAAATATTAATTACAGTACTATTTGCTGAGTGATTTTTTTCGACAAAGAAGGTCATTCCAGTTATATTAATATTAATATGAAATAAAAGTGCAACTAAACAAACAAAATACAACAAAAGAAAACAAAATACAAAGAAAGTCGCTTGAAATCATACCCCAAATTTGAAGAGAGGGAAAATCTCATCAAATTTGTTGTGTGGGTTGGAGCATCTTTTTGCAATATTTTTCCTCAAAAAACATGAAAAACAGTATTTGATGAGTGGATTGGAGATAATCAGACAAATATCCGCACAAAGAAAATTTAGAATAATTTTGTTGGAACGCTACCATAAATTTATTGAATATAATTCAGATTTTATGAAATTGAGTGAGAACCGTCACCCACGAGCCCCACATGAATCGGTCCCTACTTCCACCTCCGCCTGGTCATGGCCCCACATACCCCATTGATCACCACTATATTAATACTAATAATAGATCTCTTGAACTTCTATCTTTCATTGAGAGAGCAAAATCCTAACGGTTAAAGAAACTCCGCAATTGTCCTTCAAGCTACGGCGCCCATGGGCACCGCCATTGCAATGGCGGCTCTGGCCGTCGCATTGGGCGCGCTTTTGTTGTGGTTGATAATTTGGTATTTTCATGAGCAAAGGAGAAGAGGGTCTCAAGACTCTCAACTCCCTCCAGTACCGGGTATTGAATTTATCTTGTCGAGTAATGCCACACATATAGATATTTGGAGGTTAGCGATGTATTCAGAATCTTCCGACAAACGCATGGATTTCAATTCACACGAGTCACGATAAAAGAGAGATTCACACAGTGGAAAGTTCCAAAAGTATTTAAGTGTCCGAATCTTTGTTCAAATTTTTTTTTTTTTTTTTTTGTATATCTCATTAATGTTATAGACGCAGATATTCGGGACACTGATACTAACACAGTTGTCATTTGATGCACATGAACTCCACACGAATCAAACAATTTCAAAGGCATATGTGGTCCAACATACAAGTCTATATACATCTGTATCTGTATCGATAATGCTATATTCTATGCACGCGGTGCAGTTTTTACTTATTGGAAAAAAAAAAAAAACAAAGAAACTTTAGAAGAAAAAAAATCACCTCACCCTCTTCTCCAATCCCCTCACAAGGATCACACAGCTTTCTTCTTCTGCCGACCTTCTTCCTTTTTAGTTAGATTTTCCATCCTTTTTCTCTTTAAATTTTTGCAAATTTAGGAACTTCCGTTTTTATTTTTACCCCCTTTTCTTTTTTATTTTTAGAATTCTAAGAAGTAAGAAAGTTCTTACCTAAAAGCGAGAAGCAAAATGCCCTGAATAATTGTGTTTTAAAAATCGGCCAGAGGATAAAAGTAGACATGTTAAAATCAAGCCTGTTAATTGTTGAAAAAAAAGTTGGGTTCGTGAAAAAGGACTCTAATAACTGTCTTATCAGTGGATTACTTTGTTCGGTTTGGGTTTTGAATGAGGTATTTTAGAGTGATTAGTAGAGAAATATAGAGAAAATTTATTGAAAATTGTGCACAGAAATTTTGAGACCCAAAACAAATTAGTCTTGGTTCGATATTATTGTGGGGTCTTTGTCTACTTCTTTATTGTTTTCTCTTTTTTGGTTCGTTTGTGCATGGTTGTACTATCTTATATATTACAAAATTGTTAGGAAATATATGAAAACAAAACATGAAGGCTGCCCGTCATTTTTGTTCTATGGACACTTTCAAGTTTTGTTTTCATGAACTGTATTAAGTGCACTGCATGCACGTTACTTTGCTTGTTGTGCGTTTGTGCGCTATTTCAAATTTAAGTGGAGTTTTAGTTATAAATGAATCACTACTTTTTATCTTTAAAAAAAATAACCAGTTGCTTTTCGTAGTACCTAAGAGCATCATCTCCTACCAAACTCTATATCTATTTTGGAGACCAAATGTCCATATGGAAGGGAAATTTTGTAATTTATGCCATCTTTTTTTCAACTTTTTGTATTTTACGGTGGACTCTTAGATGAAATCATCATCCTTTTTAGAATTTCGGTCTTCAAATTACACAATTATACCCTTATTATAGAGATTTGATCTCCAAAATAGAAATATAAAGCTCGGTGCTCTAAGTAAGTAATGGGCAAATAGTGAGGTTTCTCGATCGGCTAGTGCATGTTGGCACAATTCATTGACTTCAACTAAAAAAATTTCAAATGAATAAACAATATCATTTTACTCTCAACTTAAATTTATACATGTTTACAAAGACTTCAATACAAAAAAAAAATTACAAGATTAAATAAATCTCTTCGAGGAAAAAATTAGCCTTCACAAAAATTTATGACGGTAGTGTTGGAAAATATTAGGATATAATATTTAATTTATTTAATTGTGAACAAAATTAATTCATTAATTTTGGAATTGCATCTTTTCATCTGCATTTGTTCACCGTGGACGGACGCGTCCTTTATAAACAAATGTGTCCCTTTTCTTGGTGACTATTCGTAGAGTCACCATGTGGTCGTATTTCACATCCTTCATCCATAATTGGATTTTTCCTTCCATTCAATTTCATACATATGAGAGAATACAAAACACGAGGAGGTTCAATAGACCCACCGATTTAGTGCTTCTTCTGTGGAGAGTTTGACGAAGTAGCACTGGGAGATAGACGTCCATGCAAACCGTAAGCATCGTAGGGGGGAAATCTTTTATATTTCGTTTCCAGTAACCGTCCGTCACCTTTGCGTCCGGCTAAGGACTTGATCGATTGAAATTCAGATTCAAAATTAACATAAATGGGTCATTGGTAGAAAGTCTAATGTGACAAGTGTTGTGACCATTCGGTTCAAACAAAAAGGTATGACCGTTGAATTTACATGAAAGAATGTGACAGTTAACCAAGCGATATAACCGTTGAGATCATGTGACCATTATAGTTACATCAAGAGGCATGACCATTGGTGAATATGCTGCAAATCTTATGATTTTTCAAACGTCACATGGGCCAAATCGATTAGAAACATTAAAAATGTAAATCCTGTCTTGTCTTTTTTTTTTTTTAAATTCAGTTTCGATAGATCCAGTAGATTGGGTTGCTATATATGATTTGCATGAAGATTTGGTACAGTTTAGTTTCTTCAATTTTTGAGTGATTGGTAGTTATATATCAAACTATGCCCCACAATATATTTTGTATATAAAGGGGAATAAGTTTATATATGCTATAAAGAGTATCTAGTGAATCTAAAAAGATACATAGAATGCATGTTGCACTTAACATAAAATTCTCTTAATTACGAGTGTAAGAGTTACTCGATATTGGGTGAGTTACTCAATGTGGGGTTGTTTCTTGCTCATATGTGTTTGGGATCACAAGAGATGAAGTGAGAGTTTGGACATTATTTGTGTCATGTCCCGTAGCGGAGATGAACCTGTCTTAAGTACAGAGTGTTATGCTAGCCTTGATCACCAGCCAATTTTGTTATTTTGATTTCCACGTTTTGAGTTCTAATTTATTACATTTAGGCTGTGTTCGGCTAAAGAATCAAAATGGCTTTTCCGCCAAAAAAATTTTGTCCTTATTCAAAATTTTTTCGTATCACTTGATTTATCATCATTTTTTTGGGGATTATTGCATCCTTATGACAAGAGGAATCTAAAAAGTAAAAAATTTTGGTTGAAATCCAAATTTTTTTGAATAAAGACGAAATAAGTGGCTTTCCCGAATTTTCGTCGAAATTCAAAAAAAATTGGATTTCGACCAAAATTTTTTACTTTTTAGATTCCTCTTGTCATGAGGATGCAATAATCCCCAAAAAAATGATGATAAGCCAAGTGATACGAAAAAATTTTAAATAAGGACAAAAAAATTTTGGCGGGAAAGCCATTTTGATTCTTTAGCCGAACACAGCCTTATATTACTGGTTGAATCACAATAAGTTACTCCCTCAGTCACTATTTAAATGTCCACTATGATTTTACGTATATTTTTAAGTACTCATTTTGCCTATAGCTGCGCCGCTGCGGGTAGTAATGATTTGTGATTATGTGGATAAAATTTCTTGTTGTGTACGGGAGCAGAGGTACCAGGGTTACCGGTGATTGGTAATGCGCTGCAACTGAGGGAGAGAAAACCCCACTCTATATTTGTTAAGTGGGTCAAGACCTATGGTCCTATCTTTTCTATCAGAGTTGGCTCCAAATCAATTGTTGTCCTCAACAACCAGGACGTTGCCAAGGAGGTATTCTCTCTCCCTCCCTCCCTCTCTCTACATGCTCGTAAATACATGAATGTAAGTATGTGTGCAAGTGTGTGTCAACTTGTGTCTTTAGAGTTTCAATCCCTTCATGTATTTGCCGGATGCCGGATGGGTAATTGTCTTGTGAAGAGGGCCACCCAAACCTCAACCACACCCAACAACAATTGACTGTTACAAATATCAAAGAAAATGAGAAACTGAAGGAATTTTACGTGGTTTGGCTTATTTTGGGTTGAAAATCTGCTCCATGGGCAGTCGATCGATCAATGGCTACACTAAAATAATGTCAAACAGATCATGCTCAAAGAGCTAGAAAGAAGAAGTTTTGCAGAAACCCTTCCACCAAAATGGAATAGTCTTTAGTGTGTCTCCCAAGCCGTGACCGTCCGGATGAAATTTTTTGAACCACCCAAAAACATATTTGGATTCGACAGTACAGTCCAGAGGCCCATAACTGCCGTCCGGACTATATTTACTGAACAATAAAAAATGGAGCCAAAATCAACGAATCGCTAATAAAAACAAATGGAATTGTGGCATGCGTAGGCTCTAGCTCTAGCCCTCAAGCCACATATTTCCAGTAAGGGTCATTCTATTGACAATCTACTCGCCGTCAATAAACAAATTAATTAAGGAAAAAACAAAAAAAAAATACACATTTCAATGCACTTATACTTTTCAATATACTTTAACACTCTTTAACACATTTTTCAAAGATTTCAATACATTTTTTAAAATTAACGACAGTCCACTGGGCTGCTTTGGCATTTTCCTTCCGATAATATTTAGGGTTTGTTCTTCCTAGATTTTTGTTCTGGTACTGTTTGAGTGTTATTTATTTTTTGTGATTTTTTGTTTAGTTTTTCATTAATCGAAACAGAAAAAAGTTTATATAGGACAACACTAGAGATAACAAAGACAATTTGGATTTTTTTTCCGTTCCCCCCGCCCCGCCCCTTTTTTTTTTTTTTTTTTTTTTTGCTTTTGGTCGTCATTATTTACTATTTAGTCCCTCGTGGTTTTTTTAAGGCCATGGTGACCAGATTCTCATCAATCTCAACAAAAAGGCTATCAAAGGCTTTATCAAGTGTTACTTTCGATCAATGCATGGTTGCAATGTGTGATTATGGCGATTTCCACAGAACAATGAAGCGACATATAATCAAAAATGTTTTGGGACCTAATGCTCAGGTTGGTGCTGCATAATTTTCCTCTAGGTTACTGTGTTTATTTTTCGCATAATTTTTTTTTTCCCTCTCTTCTCGATTTTCAGAAGCGACATCGGGTTCACAGAGATACCTTGATAGATAATCTTGTTAAAGACTTGCATACTCATGTGAAGAACAATGGTCTTCAACCTGTAAACTTCAGGAACATCTATTCATCTGAGCTCTTTCGATTAGCGATGAAAGAGGTGAGTTTTATTTATATTTTAGCTGTCATTACCTAACTTTTTGTAACAAATGTAAACGGTCCGAGGACAAGCAGTGCCAGCTCAAAGATATTTGCGGTCTGAAATAGAAGTCCTAATAGGGGGTCATCTATCTCTGCATCTTTAAACTAAATTTTGCAAAATGTTGAGGAAAACTTAAGGGGTGGAAATTCGAACCCAACTCCTAAAGCATCCAAAGAACCTAAGTTGCCACATGACCAAGAAGATTTTACTCGAAGGCAATTGAAACTCATTATTTAAAACTATAAATTGTAGCATTTTTTTTTGGAGCCCTCTATGAGCCAAAAAATCAGGGGCCGAGAGCAGTGACGGATCCAGAAATTTGACATAGCGGGGGCACCAATTTTTTTTGTAACCGTAATATACGAGTGACAGTTAAGCGCATTTACTCCAAAATAATTTTAGCATTCATGATAAATTAACAATTTTAAAGTATATATGTATTTTAATAATTAGCCACTTGGGCAAACTTGCGCACCCTGACTAAATGCATTAAAACAACATTATCACATGTTTATCATCTATTTTTCTATTACTAACTCTACTATTACAGTTTTGGGGATAAAAAGTATAAAATGCAATGTGAATGCAATGTGGGGGTAGACTTGAACTCACGAATAGTATAAAAAACAAGGTACACACTAAAAAAAAAAAACACACACACACACACATTTTCTACCGCCTTTTGGGAAAAAGGCAAAAAAACCTTGCAGGAGAACATGGGAGTAGTCTCGAACCTACCACTTCTTGTTTAGAAAGAGAACACTTTACCATTGCACCAACAAACAACTGCTTACATGCATTCAACATAAATAATATATATATATACATATATATATATACATACATACACATACATACATACATACATACAAACAAAACTGCAAAAAAAAAAAAAAAAATTTAAAGGGCGTGGGGGCACGTGCCCTATGGTGGGTCCGCCCCTGGCCGGAAGCAACGGCTTCCTGGCCTCCCCTCTAAGTTGGCTCTGAGGACAAGTGAAAATTGGGGTGGGTTATTAGATTGTCAACCGCCAACTCATCTGAAAGACTAAAATCTAAAAGATTAAGTTGTTAGAGAAAATAAAAACTTTATTATTTATATATTCTCAAAACAACCCCTCATGATTAGCCAGACTCTCATTCATAACCACACTAAACACGTGTCAATTTTTTATCAATAGGTAGGCGGCGAGGTTTGAACATAGAATTCATTGCCTGCTAGCTCTGATATCCTATTAAATTATTAACCACCAATTCTTATATCTAAAAGCGTAAACTCTTAGAGGGGAGGCCAAAGTTATTATTTATATTATCAAAACATGGGATTTGCAGGCTATAGGTAGGGATGTGGAATATATTAATGTGGAGGAGCTGGGAAGATTATCAAGACCTGAGATATATAAGATTTTAATAATTGACCCAATAGAGGTTGGGCTCGAGTGCGCAGATTGGAGAGACTTCTTCCCTCTTCTAAAATGGGTTCCACAGAGGAATTTTGGAAGGAAAATCGAGAAAATGGAGTTCCGTAGGCTAGCAGTGATGAAGGCTCTCATTAAGGAGCAGAGTAAACAAGCTGCTTCTGGCGAGGTACGTACCCTTCATACTGTTACAATTAATTCAAATTTTACATGTTCTCTGCGAAGAAAGATATACGGAAGCATACCGGTCACCATAGATGATGGAAACCTTTAACTAGTCGTTTGTCTTCCACCTCCAAAGCCCTTCCCTTGATCTTGGCATTTGTCTCAAACACGATATGATGGCAAGAGAAAGAGGCTAGGGTTTAGACTGGAGATCTTAAGCACATATTTATAAGCCTTGATTGATTTCGTCCTAGCCCCATTATAATAGATGAAATTATATTAGGCCTTTCAATGGTCTCTACATTTAAAATAATAAGCTCGCACTACCTTATGCACATGATAATATGATATGACCCAAATACTTGTTAATATAAAATTGTCAATTACCGATCCCATTTTAATATTAAATAAATGATCAAAACTTAATAGGTAATACTGACATACCTTATTTTTTGATAGGCAACAAAATTTTATTAGAACTCGACAAGGGATACATCGAGGGGAGACCAATTACGGACCACAAAGGATGAGAGGTACCATAGTAGGCCTACAAAAGAAAGAAAAAGAAAGGAAAAAATTACATTCAATAGAAATTGAATGAGCCTAGGAATAAAATGGCCCAAAATTCAGCACTTCAATCCATTTGAAGAGTCGATGTCAGCTGCCTAGCTCTAAAATAGAGGTAACTTCAAACATTTAAGACTACCAGCTTCATATCATCTTCATAACGTCTCCAAATCAAACCCGTTGGAACAATCAGCAAGAGCAGATCAAATGCAATAGCAGCCAAACCATCATCAGTTGAACAAGGAATAAGCATCACATAGAATCCAGATCATCAATATTCAACACAGCAAGTACTATCTCATCCCTCAGCATATGGCCAATAGAAACAGATGCAGCACAATAAACACCTTAGCTCTTGAGAATCCCAGCAGATAAAATTTCAGCATGAATCAGTAATCTATCAGCTCCTCATTCAGGAATCATTAAGCCTTTGAGAAGTAGATACACCCAAAACTAAAACAATCTTCCATCCATACCCCCAGAATTGGGAGTTGAAACATAGTGAAAACCTCACCTAAACCTTTAGGCATCTTCATTTTGCACCAACAGTAGACTTTGACAATTTACCTCAACAGCAAAATGACCAAGCATCCAATATGGATTGAAAGTTTTCCAATGGACAGACGGAAGCAATAGTCTCATTAGACTGAAGTTAGGCTAATCCACACCAATCAGCTAACTTAACTAAAAACCACAGCGGCACTTAACAGTCTAGCCTCAGAACAAGAAAGCTAAAACATTGATATCATTCTCTTAGCCCTTCAAACAGTGAAGTTAAAGATTAAAGAGGCTCCTATCAATATCATACCTACACCTTGAGCTCTCTTCATCTTGCACTCATTTCAGTGAAAATCATGCAAAAACTGATGTAAGACTTTTAGCCCTCCAATTCTGTGGAGTTGAAAGAGTTTTAGAATAATCTTCATCATGTCCATGACTTCATTTCACTAATCTCCAGCTCTATCTATTCTCTTAGCCCTCCATAAAGATTAGGAGTTGATGAGAGAAATAATCGGCACATGAGAGGATAGATAACCTCCTAGCCCTCCCAACATGGGAGTTGACAAAGAGGCCAAATTCCAGGGGGCTCCCAATAGAAAGCATCTGGACAATACAGACTCAAAATCCCACGAAAAGAAAAAAGACTCCAAACACACAAAAGGGACATACACCACCCTACACTAAAACCAGCAAAACCAAAAAGAGACCAAGCAGAACAACCCAACCCCAACATCCAGGCCCAAATCAACCCAACCTAAAACAGACCCAAATCACCTAGATCCAAACTCACTCCAGACAGCACAAAAGATAAAGAGAAAGAAAAAAGAAACAGCCCCAAAAACTCAAGACACTACCACAGCCGAAATGGGAAAGAAAACCAGACCCAAATATTCAAGACACCACCATGGCCCCAGCCAGAGAACCCAAACCCAGACAGCCCACCAACAAAGACCAAGAGAGCCCAATTAGAGGCATTCACTGTTCGGAGAAATTTATTCGTCCCTCATAAGTGGGGCAAATGAATTGTTTTTCAGAGATGCTTTCAAAATTTTTGCCTCATTTTCTATCATCTTTGTCATCCTCTTAATACCAGCGTCCCCAAATTTAATGCCAAGAGTGTTACCTGCTATGATGGTATTCTGCACCTCCTTGTCAATTTCATTCTGTTCCTGTTCTTGAGAAGCTATAATAAACTCTTCAATTTCGTCTCCTTCTGAACTCAATGATGCTTCCAACTGTTGGCTTCTAACGTTTCGTCTCACTGTACTTGGGTTTAAATCTACATGTCGGTTAATACCATGCACTTGAGATGCCCTTATAATGATGTTGGAGTCGCACTGCACTGGAATGTTGGCCTCAGTTCAACTGTCTTTACCTTGCTCATGTCATCTATTCGGACTTCTGCATTTTGATCTTGGCTTCTATAGTTTGCGGAATCTAGACATTCTTCATTTATTGGGCTTTGGGAATCCTGTACAATAGAGTCCGGTCCAAGAATAGAATTACAGCTCTCCTCATTACTACTTTCAACAGTATTAAGAATCCCAATAGGCATAGCCCCTTGAATGTCTTTCTTTTTATGTGCTGGTTCTTTCTCCAACCCTGATTGGTGGCTACCATTAAAACCATGAGTGTTGCTATTGGTACCAATTGAGATGTAAAGAAAATGTACCGACGGCCGCCGGACGGCCGATCCAAACCGTCCAAAAAAAAATTTTAAAAAAACGAGGGGGCTTGCGCGGGAATAAAGTGCATCCGAGGTGTGTAAGGTACTTGATATACACGAAAAAAGAGTGTTTAGATCAAGTACCTTACACACCTCGGATGCACTTTATTCCCGCCCGGACCCCTCGTTTTTTTTAAAAAAAAATTTTGGACGGTTCGGATCGGCCGTCCAGTGGCCGGAGACAGCCGGCCGGCGGCCGGCGATACGTTTTCTCTACATCTCAATCGGTACCAATATCTTTATCATAAAACCATTTTTCTCAACCTTTTCAGCTTCCTCTTCGTTATTCTCAGCCCTGTCATCCGGATTTTTAACTCTTTGCTTTTCCATGTCATCCACGAACTTATCTTTCTTTTCCTTGCTGGCACCCTTGTCACCATCCGCATTATCCACCTCATCGTCTTCTTCCTCAGGTTCAGAATCGGCTACACAGTCTGAAGCCTGGTTTGTCGAGATCACCGTTCTGAAAGATTCCTCCTCTTCCATTCTAACAATGTATTTTCTTCTATCCACCAACAGTTGCACCTCCTCTCCCCCCCCCCCCCCCTTCCCCCATCATATTTTGTTAGGATTCTCTGTGGTTATAAGGATTCTAGCTTTAGCATACGATACTTCCCTCAAAGTGTCGCTGTCTACTTCAATAAAACATCCCCATCGACTTCCAATTGCTTTGAAAGATTGGACATTCCAAGCATTGAGAGGCATCCCGTAGCAAGCAATCCACACAAATCTCTCACTCTTCGCTGGTTCACCATTCCAAGGTTTATAATAACCTCTTCAAACCACAATTCGAGCCACTTCTCCTGCAAAGTATCGTTTCTTTGTTCTTCACTCAAGAACGTAATAATCACGAACCTCCCTCCCATAGGTTTAATTTGCAGATTCCTTGCCAAACCCTTCTTGAACAAAGATTCCAATTCTTGTGATCAGATTAATCGTTTCATTTTTCCAATAGCACTCCTATTTAGCCACCCATTTTCCATTGCTTGAACACTTATTGTATTACCTTCATCCTTGCCCTCATTTTCTTGGGTTGCCAATCTAGTATTTCCTCCCTGTTTACTTGATTCTGGAACCGCTTTTCTCCTCCATACCTCCTTACCCCTATCCTCGACTTTCTTCAAAGTTAGGTTATTGTTCAGGAACTGAGATTTCTTTTGATAAATAACAAGTCGATTCCCATTACCTGTCGGATTGCTGCTGTTCGCTAAGGGTCTGAAATTTGAGCGTTGATAGTTGTACCTCCCCTGATTTCTGAAGGCTCCATCTTCTAGGGTTACATGGTTGTATCGATTGTTGACCTGAGTTTGGTGTTGATAATCATACCTCCCCTGCTTTCTGAATATATCTCCATCTCCTAGATTTTCCTTGTTAAGTCGTTTATAGATCTGATTTGGATGGTAATCTTGCTTCTTCAGAAATTTCGCCATGTTCACCACCAGCTCTCGACCCCAGATCCAAGATCCATTCGTAGAAAGTACAGCTTGAAGTGCATCTCTGCTAGATTCAAATCTAACAAAACCAAAGTTCTGCCCCGTACTCCTGCTTCTCTTATTTGGGATAAAGCAATCCCAAATCCTTCCGAATCTCGAAAATAATTCCGAATCCCATTTGGGAGATTGTCCACGAAGATTGTAGATGATCGTAGATTCTCTCTGCTCAGCCGCATCTCTAACCCTCTGTTTACTCAAATTTCGTTGTGATTAATTAGTAGTATTATGATCAAATGCTTACCATCTTATTTGACAATATACATTGTTTAATAGAATAATTTATATAGGTCCACTTACGAAAAATTGCTAAGATTTGACTTCTTGGAGACCGTTAGATTCCATATGGGGATTTTGTCTAATTTTGTTCTATTTCACGTTGGATGCTTTTCGGTATGGATTACAGAATTCAATACCTCGTCAGAGCGTTTTAAGCATGCATAGAGCCTTCCTCTAGTATTTTACTAGTAGTAGTCATGCTACATAGTTCATAGGCAGGCATGCATACACATATGCATGTATTGAGATTTTAATGGGCAGAAGGGGAAAAAAATCCTCTATTGAGCATTGGTTTTCTTTCCAACACCAACACAAAGACTTGTTGATTTTTCACAGTTTGGTTTCTATATACGTACTTTCCATATGCAATAAGTATTTTGAGTGTCAGGTAAATTATCGGTTCATGAGCTTCGTTTCGTACAGAAGCGGGTTTAGTTGATTTGCATGGTGTGGTGGCTTAACAATTTAATTTGTCGACTTTCTCATTTTATTTGAGCCCAGGAGATGAACTGTTATCTCAAGTATTTGTTAACTGAAGGGGAAACACTAACAGAGAAACAAATTGCTAGTTTGCTTTGGGAAGTGGTTATTGAATCATCAGACACTACTATGGTCACCGCAGAATGGGCCCTGTTTGAACTTGCAAAGAGTCCAAAGCTGCAGGTTGGTTTCTTCTACTTTCTCAAGTTAAAAATAATAATAATTACTTCAGGTGTTTGAGTCTGCTTACGCGCACGATTTTTTTCGTGATTCTTCTGATTATCATTCAAATAAACAGGAAAGTCTTTATGAAGAAATTCAAAGTATTTGCGGGTCAGATAAGATAACTGAGGAACATCTGTGTCGGCTTCCATTATTAGACGCTGTTTTCCATGAAACTCTGAGAACACACATTCCTCTTCCGATAGTTCCTCTGCGATATGTACATGAAGATACAGAATTAGGAGGCTGCTACGTTCCTGCTGGAAGTGAGGTTTGTTATTCTTTATTTTTCCTCTTCTCGTATTTGATTGTGCCAAAAATGTTTATATGTGGTATCTGAAGGTATTAAATTAAGACGTTTGGCGGGAAATAGTTAAAGGAAAGGAGAATTGTGGTTGGAGCTAGTGTGCGTGAATAATCAGTAGTATGCTCTAAATACGCTTCTTGCAAAGAAAACCATTCATTATTTTGGGTCCTCTAATTTGTGGCAAGTGGTTGTGCCATTTTTAATTCTTAAATTCGATGTTGTACTCCTAGATTGCTATCAACCTTTACGGGTGTAACATGGACGAGAACCGGTGGGAGAAACCCGAAGAATGGAACCCTGAGAGATTTCTCGACGACAAGAAGAAATACACTCCCAGTGATTCGTACAAGACAATGGCGTTTGGGGCGGGAAAGAGGCTTTGTCCGGGTGCTCTCCAGGTGACGTTGATTGTTTGCACTACAATCGGGAGATTGGTGCAAGAGTTTGAGTGGAGACTCAAAGATGGGGAGGAAGAAGATGTGGATACTGTTGGAATCATCAATCAGAAACTTCATCCGATGCATGCAGTTATACGGCCGAGAAATTTATGATCGAGATAGGCGGGAAATATTCGTGTTCGATTCACGTCAGATAGACGGCAAATTAATATGTATTTGGTGTCTACGGATACAGTGTTTGTTTATGCTATGCAACTTGTTGATGCTTGTCGAAAGAAATTTCGCTATTTATGCTACATCCCCCGAGCTAATGTACCCTTAACTTTATCTATGTTTATGTTATTTTCAATTTCACCCCCCAAAAAAAAGAAAAAGTTCGCTATATTTGCTCTATCTATAGCAAGAAATTTAAAACGATTTCATACCGAACTATTTATGTTGTTTTTTAAGTACTTATTTTTTATTTTACGAGACATGTCATTCTATCGTAATATATCACCTTTAATTCAATTGGGACCTAAGATCATTAACGATGGAGCTGCAGAGGTACATATTACTCCTATTCCTAAATGATATTGTACTACAAAAACATGTGCAATATTCGAATAAAAAACAAAGTATTCATGTGCAAAATTTTAAAATTACTGATACCAAATTTCCAATATATATGGCCCCTTTGGCAAATAAGCCAAATGATCTTGTTGTTTTCGTATCAAAAATAATTACTACTACTCAAACGAATAGTGGTAAGTATTCTACGTATCGTTCCACAGGGATTATAATTAAAACTGAGTTACAGAAATTCCAATTAATTCGAGAAAATGATTGATTGTTGATTTCTTAAAACTATTGAACTGTTATTAAATCAATTGAAAAATGTAGGGAGAGTTGATGGGAAAAAGCTCAAGGGTTTCGAATCCGCTCTTCCCCTCGTAACTTACATATCTTTTGACTATAGATTAACTATTCGAATCAATCCGGTTACCGTAGAATTGCAAGCCCTAGCGATATCTCCTAAAGATAATTTATGAACACCAATCAAAATGTCCGCCTAGCACGAATCGTCTTACTAGCATAAACCGTCTCAAATCAAGTAAGGATTGTCCATCGGCACAACGCGTCTTACGTAATATAATCAGTGGCGTAGCCAAGAATATACATTAGTGGGGGCATTATAAAAACAAAATCTCCAACGATAGCCAACTCCTGACGACATCCCACCAACCCATGACTTGGTGGTTGTTGGTGATGCAGTGTGATTTTTGTGTTGGTTGTTACATCATGTTACAAAGGAGAGTTTTCAAGATTTGGAGTACTATTTTGTTCACTCCTGCACCTAAACACTAGGTGAACATGTGCTCATTACTCACTGTCCATACTGGGTGAAAATTACTCACTCTTCAATAAATTCACCGAATCTTTACTTTGATATGATTGCAGACATTAATTTTGTGGAGCTTATTTGTGTAACAATTCAAACAAGTGATTCGTATTTTAACAAGTATTTAATCTAATTACATGTGCTTGCTTTAAATATTTGGTAAACTCAAACTACCAATTTCAAAAAAAAAAAAAAAGGTGCAGTGGGGGCAGGTGCCCCCAGTGGGAATAGAGTGGCTCCGCCACTAAATATAATCCATCCAATCGGTTATCACAAAACAACTAACAACCGTTGTAATATACACAAGATTTAATGGAAAGAATTAATAATATATATTGATAAATCCTTGAAAGTCATACAACCATGATTCAAATAATAAAATTTAAATCAAAACATATATAGTATTATTCAGAGTTCGAGCTTCGTCTACACCCTAGAAGAAGGTTTAGTTGGCCATTGGACTCGGCGGCCACTGGTTTTCTTCCTCGCCCAGCCGAACTGCCTCCTGATGCTTCAGCAGCTTCACCACCGAGAACCAATTCCACGTTTAATGATATTTTTTCCTCTGGTCAGTCGGCTTCCATTTGTTTTCATAAGGTTTTAATGAATTAATCACATAAAGGCCATTCAAACTTCGCGTTTAATAATTGGTTGACACTCCAACTTTGAGTTATACTCCGCATTTCGACCTTGCAATTCTTTTAAATCATGTTTTTATCCAAAATCTTGAGCAACTTATAAAACAAAATAAATATCAAGTAACAAATATAAATGACTGACAAGTGCAGTTTGGAGGACCAAAATATCAATATTTCGGCACTTATCACCAAACAAATTTTTTTTTTTTTTTTTGCCTTTATTCAACTTTTCATGAATTTGTTGGTTCCATGTCAAACATTTGTTGATTATTAGCTTTTCTCGACGAGAAAATTGACAAAAGTAAAAAAAATGATCGAAACACAAATTTATTTAATAAATATAAAAGACTTTTTTCTTGTTTTTGGCTTTATTCAAAAAAATTGAGTTTCGATCATAATTTTTATTTTTTCAATTCTCTTTATTGAGACGGGCCAATATTTTACAAAAATTTGACACGAAACTAACAAATAAACACAAAAACATATATATATATATATATATATATATATATATATATATATATATATATATATTTGGAGCGACCTTCTTATATTCTTATTTGTCAAATTGGCCCATAGTGGTGTCATCATAATTGGTTCACATGCTCGCGAATACCAAAGAGGAAAAAGGAAGACGATGGAGTCAGTGCCCCACCACCAAAGGCAGCTCACCGAACCTCCCAGTGGGGCGTGGGGTTCCTCTGTTTTCAGCTCCACCATTTCCGAAGGTCCGATCTCTTTTGTTCTAAAAATTTATATATGCTTCTGAGTTGAGGGAATCCCCCGACCTAAGAATCACATAATTTTACGGTCGAAAAATCTCTCAATTCAGAAGTACACAATTCAACGATGGATAAATCCTTAAACACAAAGACACAAAAAAAAATTCAGCACATGGATCCTGTTTCATTCCCAAGGGCCTTCTAAAAGAAAACTTCCCCTTTTTTTAATCCAAACCGACAATATTCTCTCACTAACCCCAACACCACTAAACGACAACACAACCGCAGCCCCTTTTGTCGTCTTGTTTAACCTTTTCCTTTATCAATTGATTCAATTCCCAAAACTATTTGGATTTTCTTTATCAATGCTCTTTATCAATGAACGGAGTACTATTATTTTAATCGAATGTCCGAGTCAATTTACAATACAAGTCCCTGACAATTGGGTCCATGGCAAGTTTAAAGAAACAGGCTCACTGTGCATTTTATGAACTTTTTTCCCAACTTTAAACTGTATTTATTTTGTTGAGGCAAACGATTAATTCAAAATATTTAATTTGAATTTTATAAGAATTAAAAGAAAACAATTATACTAGAAAAAATAGTACCAAAAGGACAGCAAGCGTCAAAGGCAAGAATAACGTATAAATGCCAAAATTTTATGCATTAAAAACTTGTACTATGTGCAAAATATAATGCTTCCAAATTTAATGAGACTACACACTCTCTCTTTTCTTTCTCTCTCATCCCATCACTACCAATGAATCTAAGCACTTAATGTTTATTTTCACCTCTCTTTATCTCTCTCTACTAAAAATAAGTTTTTAATTATGAACCACCTGTGGAATCTCACATTATTAATTACGCAGATACCCATATGCACTAAAGTTTTGAAAAAAACAAAAAAATTATTGGCCTTGTTCGTTTCTATACTTTGGATATTTTAGTTTAGTGAGTGCGGAGAGAAATAGGATAATGATTGGAAAGAGGGATAATGATTGGAGAGAGATAGAGAGAGAAATGAAATTAATAATTGAAGAAATAGGATAATAATTGGAGGAATATATAGGGTAATGATTGAAAAATAAAATTAAAACAAAGTAAAGTATGGAAACGAACAAGGCCATTATCATTTCCCTTAACCCAAAAGGCTATCTCATGCCTTGTCCCCACACTTGTTTTTTACTCCGTACATTAACACATGGATAAGTCTGTTGACACATACTTTTGACACAAGATCATTGTGTGGGGCCTACTACGGATCCCACAGTAACAATTCGAGCCGTTCATTAAATATAAAATATTTTTTCAATAACTCCCGCAAAAAATCAGCGTAATCCGATATCTATAAGTACTCGATCCAACCATATAACTTTTTCAGTGTCTTGAAATCTGAATAAAAACTTAGATGATTGGATCAAGCACCTATAGGTATCGGAATCAGCTGATTTTTGCGAGAACCCTTGAAAAAATCTATAATACAAATCGCGACGGTGTGGTAGCCCACATATTTTCCCTACATAAATCTTGACCGTTTAATTTAACACACATTTTCTGCATCAATCCTAGCCGTTGAGTTGCTCAATATGGTCAATGTTTTTTGGTAATGAACGAATTTTTGGTAATGATTGGGTGAACATTATATTCAGTGGACTATAAACACTTGATTGGGTGAACAAATATAATGACTTATTTATAAGGGAGAAATTGCATTTTTGAAAAAATCTCCTCTAGATTCTCCCTACTTCCAACATTTCTCTCTCTATCTCTCTCCATTTATTACCCCTATTATTTTTCAAAAAACTTTTCAAAAATCAAACCAAACACAGCATTTTAAAGTTGATTGACATGATATAATGGAGGTAATGAAATTGCCGTTGATTGGGCTGGAAATTTGGTATTGAAATTGCCGTTGATTGACATGTTATAATGGATCGAGGTAATGAAATTGCCGTTGATTGGGTTGAAAAATACAATGCTAGAAATTGCTGTTGATTCTCATTTTCAGGTGAACGAATTTCTCATTTTTGGGACTCAAGTTGGGAGGAAAGGCCATTTATTTGCCGATTCCAATGCGAGGCCAAGGAAAGGCCATTTTATTCCTTGCTGAATAGTCCAGCAAACCAAACACTACGTACTACAAACATAATTTTTGAATTTTTCCGAGACCGTAAACAATACTGCAGTTCTTTTGCAAATATTGTTATGAAATAAATTGCCCTCTAATCGAAAAGTTGTGACAGCTGTGAATTCTTTGTTCTCCATCAACGGTAAAGTCTCATTTTTCCAGTTTTCTTTGTTCTCATTTCAGATTGCACATTTTTTTGATAATGAACGGCAATTTCATTACCTCCATTATATCATGTCAATCAACTTTAATTTTCCCGAGACCGTAAATAATACTGCAGTTCTTTTGCAAATATTGTTATGAAATAAATTGCCCTCTAATCGAAAAGTTGTGACGGCTGTGAATTCTTCGTTCTCCATCCACAGTAAAGTCTCTTTTTTCCAGTTTTCTTTGTTCTCATTTTAGATTGCACATTTTTTTGTCCCAGTTCTCTTTGTTCAATCCAACTCCAAAAAATTTTTGATTACGCTCGGTCGAATTGGAATGACGGCTGTCAATCGGAAAAAAGTTGGATTATGCAACCAATATTCGGGATAACGGTTTTTGAGCGTCAATTCTCTTTTTGTCCATGTAGGAGGATATTGGGTTTGCATATTGTGGGCGTCCGAGCATAAATTATTATTTTTGTGTAGGAGGATATTAAGATTTTCAAAGGAAATCAAGCAACAAAAGCATATGTTTTTCTTTGGTCGTGAATTGTATACAATTAGATATAATCCGTGCCTGAAGGCACGGCGCAACATATATTTAAACTAAAATGAATTATTGAGGAGTGTAATTTTTTTTCATGGTCAATGAATGTGTATTCAAATTTTGAAAATGGTCCAACTTCTGATATGAGTGAGAAATCAATTCTCTTACACAGTTAGTACAACTTTAAATTTGCACACACGACATTATAAAACAGAACACACACAATTTTGAATTTGCACACACAGATTGAGAGAGGGAGAGAGCTACTGCTTTGGGATACACTTGAGTGAGAAAGAACAATTTAATATGAGAGTCTTGTGTTATTCTATTTTGGATACCCTCCTCTGGGCATGATTAGCTTGTGTTTCTCTAGGGCTTGCCTGTTTAGGCACGAAACAAAGAATTCGTTATTCAATATGATTTCAAGTGACCCAGCAACATAATTTTATCACCACGAAAAACCAATTACTCATATACTATTGACTACATAGACTAATAATGTAAACAACACTAATAATTTATATCTGCTATCGAATGCCCAAAAAAATCCAGAAGTAAGAGAGCAAAACATTTGTACCAAAAAAAAAAAAAAAAAAGAGCAAAACACACACACACACACACACTCGTGTGTCCTGTTCAAAACACAAATAAAAAATAGGGTGATTCTAGCTACCAAGATACCAACCAACCAACCAAGAAAAAAAAAAGGCTGTTGATTTTGCCACTCCCTTTTTTGTTAATGTCACTCTCCTGCCAGTGTATTTTTTGTGCAATAATACACTTGCATGGGAGTGACGTTAACAAAAAAAGGAGTGACAAAATCATTTCCAAAAAAAAAAAGGCAGCACATAAAGATCAAAAAGAAGAGTCACCAAAAACAATGCATGGCAACAATTTCATTCCTATTTAAGATAACAAATTTGCCCATCAATCAAATAAGTACTTGTACACACCAATTTTTCACGCAAACTTATCCACTTTGAATAAGCGGCAAAGCTTATGATCTTTAAACTCCAATACCAAGCTCAAATCAGTAAGGGTCCCCAAACGTGAGCACAATATGATCCCAGCAAAAGTCCTAAGGTTAACCAATGCAAGCTGTTAGGGAGAATAAAGCAAATTAATCCAAAATCCATCATCCCAATGTTACACAGAATAACTATAGAGAAATAAGAAAAATACAAACCGCATGCATAAGAGTAAACCACCATCAAAAATTTGGCGAATCAATATCAAAATGGGTAATCTGCAAGAAAAAGCAGATTAAAAGGTGGCTTGCTTGCGACCTTAATGTGTGTCGAATTAAGAACACCCCAAGCATAGGGCTAGGTCGGTTGAAAGCATAATAAAACCCGGAAGTCCGGGGTCGATTCCACTGGGAGCGCGTCCATAGTTTGATTTGGAGATAAGCTTGCGTAGAGATTTCGGCGTTAGGACCGCCAACCTAATTTGGCGTTGAGACGGCCAACTCTCGAGTGATGAAATTCTCTCTACCTCCTAATTTGATTAAAATCGAAGTTTGGCTAGAAATTTAAGGCAGCAAGGTCTAGGGGTTCAAACTACCCGTGACTTAGTCGTTTAATGGTTCTCTTGGATAACTCAAATGAGAGTCGAAGTCAATCCCTCTCACTCGGAGGATTTAGCAGTGAACTCAAATGTAACTCATAAAAAGGAGTCCGAAAATGGATCGAAACTCATTTAGTCATTTTATCAAACACAAGGAGTGCCATGGTTCCAAGCATCGTGCGTGCCAAGTGAGCTTGTCGACGCACGATCAAGAAAGTTAACAACTACAAGCTTTGATCGAAAATAAGAGTTTCTATCCATTCACAAACCGAAATATAACCCTAGAACAAGAGAACCCATTAAAACAACTAAGCCACGGGGTAGAGATCACCCCATGACCGAGCCTATTCGACTACTCACTCATATTTGAAGAACAAAACATAAGCATAAAAAGAGAAACGTGATTCATGGACAAAAACGAAAATGAAATTAAGATTAATGAAGATCTCAACAGTACGAACAACTTTAATAAAAGTGAAATACCTCAAAACCCAAGTGATCAACCTCTTTTGTAGAGAGATTGAGAAGATGAGATGAGAGGAGGTAGAGAGAGAAAGCTCTAGGTTTCCAAAATGAAAGATAACCTACTGAAATCAGGTTTGGAAGTATTTATATGCCCTCAAAAACGTGATACAAAAGTCCTAAATACCCCTAAGTTGTTGCTTGGTCGGGTACAAAATTCTGCAGAAAACTCCAGTTGGTACGGGTACTGCATTTTTGCAGTACCGGTACCAGTCCAGATTGGAGCTTTTTTGCACCGCTACTGATCTCTGGGTACAGGTACTGAGATTTTCAAGTACGGGTACCAGCTGGACAATTTTGAACTTTCTTTGTTTCTTCACTCCATTCATGTCCCTTGGCCTTCCGACGTCCGGCACACCTTCCAATGCTACTTTTCATCATTCTTGGGACTCGGCGGTGGGGTGCCGCATGGTCTTAGCTCTTTGGATGCTTCCGGGTTGTTCCCCTTGGCGTTAAAAACGCCTTATTTTCACCTTTTTACCTGAAACTCACAAAAACACAACCTTCGTGCAATATCATCTAAATAAAGCAAGTTAAGCACGTGAGGGTGACAAAATTTGGATCGATAAGCTCATTTATTTACACTATCGAGGGCTTATCACACCCCCCAACTTGGACTTTGCTAGTCCCTAGCAAACTTAAACAAAAAGTATCAAAGTAAAGCTATGCAATTTTCCCTTAAAACAAGATACGCTAACTATGCTCAACGACCTCGGCAAGAGTCCAGACAAACAACCTTTGAACTCAACCACAAGCCTCCCACGCACATGCATATATGAACTAAGGTGAACAAATCATGCCAACGGCCAAGCAACACACATCCACCTTGAATTTCAATTCCAGGACTCAAAAGAACGTACTCTGATATGAACTTGCACAAAGTAGTAAACTAAAACATCCCATGATAAGCGCTAGCAAGAATTGCAATAGCAAGAGACAAAAAGCTATGCATGCTAATCAGAAGAGCGCCAACAAAGAGAGCTAAGCAATTATTCACAAACAAACTAAGCTAATGGAAATTCCATACCAAATTAGCATTAAATATCGATCATGTATCAAAAGGAGTTAGATGAGCATATTATAGGATCAATTAAGGACTTTTAGGCTTATAACGACCTTGGGTTCAAAAAGGAGGGACAAAAACAAAAGAGTAATGGCCATAGACTTGTGCTTGGTTTGAACTACCCCCGGCCACTACTATTCCCTAAACTACCCAAGGCTTGGCCACATGCCGGCTGAATCAAAACGAAAGCTACACAAACAGAAATAAAACTACTAAGTTAATACTACTATGACTCACCACCGACACTACTCACTCTCCTCCTCATTGTTATCCCCTTCCTCATCATCGAAGTTTGATTGCGAAGAAACCGCGACTCCCTTTTTCTTACTAGAGCCTGCCCCAGCAACAGCAGCCTCCACGTCCTCATCTGTGGTCTGCTCTTCATCCTCTTTGGTCGGGACATAGGGCTTCCCTGAAGTTTCCCCAATCCAAACAGCAACATAATCCATCTTCCTCATCAACTTCCCTTCCTTTCTTTTCCTCCTCCTAGTCTCTTTCTCCATTTCCTTCCTCAACCCTCTTTGCTCCTCCTCAATTGCGTCGACACGACCCATCATAATCTCCCACCACTGTTCATTCCTTTCGGGCCCTTTTGGTACATTGGGCCGAGAGATGCCCGCTGCGAGCGGAGGCTTGGACATGGACTTGCTTTTCTTTTCTGACCCCCCGGTTATTGCCTGAGGACACCCATAAAAATTTGGCTCATCCCCCTTGTCGAACTTCACTTTAGCCTGCTCACAAAGCCTGGTTATCATCACCGGGAATGGAATTTTAGCATTTGAAAGCCCCTTATCATGGAAATCAGCCAAGGCATTAAAGATTTTCAGAGCCCAATCCACCTTCTCCTCCTTCTTGCTAAAAACATAAATTAAGTGTGCCTCATCGACCGAGAGAGCCCGCTCCTTACTGTGGGGATCGAGGTTGTGATGAACAACCTTATTAATTAGCCGGAACAGATCATTGAGCTTCCCGCACACAAATCTACCATCCTGGACGGCATTCGGTTTGTTATCAGAGAGGGTTTTCTTCAGCTCATCAAAATCAAATTTGAAAGCCTCTTTTGGGTAGGTAATCTTATCCGGTTCGGGCCGTTGGTAATTACTCAAGTACTTTGCTATCACCTTGGGGTTTACAATCACCGTTTTCAACCCAACCACAGATTTAATGATCTCATTTGGCCTATCAACTTCTATATTCGCATAAAACTCCTTGACTAAGCCAGCCCGAAAACCTTTCAACACTTTAAAGAAATGCCCGAGACCTTGGTTTGTAATTACCTCATGGATTTGGTGCGACGCCTTGAAAGATGATTGTTTGAGTTGCCGCTCACAAATAAAATTTCGCTTATGCACCGAATCGATCCAGTCCTGTTTTGCCCTCTCTGCTTCATCCAACTTTCGTTTCTTACTCCTCTCCTCTGCTTGCTCCTCCCGTTCAGCCATCTCATATGGGTCCACAGGCTTGAGGGACACGGGGCGCTTATAACCTGTAAAATGAGATTTCCCTATTTCCTTTGCCGTTTGCTTGGATCTCATTATAGTAACTACCAAACCACAAAAGAGCACAGCGGGAATCAACAAAAATTTCAACCTCGAAATCGAATAAAAACAGTAAGCACAGCCCACGCACAACAACTGAACAGAAACTCAGCCCAAACACGAACTACAGCAGTGAGCACAACTCCCAAAACCAAATAGAGAACAGAAATTAAGCACAGCACACACCAGGAAAAAAAAAATTGCAGAAATGGGGCGAGGGTTCTCGGTTTTTTTTTTTTTCTTTGGCGCTGGTTTTGAAAAATTTGGGGCTTGGAGATGGTACGTATGGTGAGAGAGAGAGAGAGAACGAACGTGGGGGTGGAGTGGGTGATGGTGGTGGTTCAAACTTTAGAGAGAGAGAAAAAGGGGTTTTCGGATTACCTTGGTAAATAGCGATTTCAAGCTGCTTGGAGAGACTAGCGGTGAACACTTCGAATTTGGGCTTGGAACTTGAAGAATCTCGGTTGGAAGTTGACGATTTATGGTAGATTGGAAAGGATTTGAGTGGGTTTGGTGGAAATTTGGGATTTTTGGCTGAGATTTGAGAGAGAGGCGAGAGAATGGGGGCTGGGTTTTGTTTTATAAAGTGGGGCTGGGAGAGTGCTAGTCACGTGCAATAATTTTTCAATCATCCCGAGTTAATACAGGTACCGCAAATTTTTAGTACCCGTACTCGTCGAATTTTTGTTCCCATTGTCACGCCACTGCCCAGCGGGTACCCGTACTGAGATTATTGGGTACCCGAACCAATTGAAACTTTCCAGAATTTTCCAGCTTCAACCATTTCAACTCCTGGCCACTTTTAACTCATGCACCACCCTCCATGTCACCTTGAAACATTGAAAACAGTCCCCAACATCCCTCCGAACAACCGGCTTCCTAAGTTTATGCAAAAACGGAGACTCGGACTACGGCTCAACAATTTAGGACAAGAGGACACATTTGTGGTTTTATCACGCAAAAATTGCCTTGTATCATTTCCTACGTACGCCAATTAACTCCAAAATGATGCATAAAAGATATCTAAACCACTCAAGTATGAACAAACGAATATTATTTACGCAAATGCGGAAAAAGAGACAAACAAGCATGGGATGCTTCAAAACGAACTTCAACTCTAAGCAATGCATACTACTTGACACACCTTGGCTTTCAATTTGTTCAACAAAGTTCACATATATGCATGCACATGGATTCAACACATAATCAAATTCGACGGCGTGCACAACTCTTGCCATTATTAGAAAAATTGAGCATAATCTAAGTATCCAACACTTGAATTCACAATTAAAAGGGAAAATTGCACAAAAAATTTTAAAAATTTCTACGCAAAACCAAAAGCAAAAAGTATGAACATACTCTCCCCCAACTTGAAATGAGCAACGTCCTCGATGCAAAAAGACGGAAAATAAGGAGAGGGAGAACAAAAATGTACCGACGGGGTGGAATGTCAACCACCCGATACCTCGAATAAGTTGGAGGATTTTGCATTATCACCTCCGTTCGTCATCTGGACCGCTTCCAAGGCCCACTCCTGCAAAATACTTTAGAACCAACGACCTACTTGGAGGTAAATGACATTAGAACCGCCGGCTCGTGATAGCCCGGCAACAAAAATTTATTATGAACAAGTATTAAAACCACCGAATCGTCACGTGATTAAACAGGTACTACTTTTCTCCCCATGTTTCGCTTAAGGTGTCACAAAGCAAAAGAGACAACACCTTAGGCGAAACACAGGTGGCTATACCGGACCACAAAAGATTTGCCCTTACGAACCGGAGCTGGGTACACGAATCTTATTTGAATAGCGGCGTGCGAAGCTATGAACCCAAGTCAATGATGGGTACCTCCGAAGAGGCCGGGCCTTCCAAACAGTTAAGTCCAGAAGTACGCAAAAGCTCCCCGTGGAAACAATTTAAAACTATTTCAAACCAATGGATCATCGACATACACTGGAGCCACCAAATCCTCCGATATCTCATCCGTTACAAAATTTTCCAAAAATGGTTTGAGCCTTTGGCCATTGACTTTGAAAATGTTGCCATTGGAAGGGTTTATCACTTCAATTGCCCCATGAGGGAAAATGGTTTGCACAATATAAGGACCAACCCATCGAGACCGCAATTTACCCGGAAAAAGATGAAGTTTTGAATTGTAAAGAAGAACTTTTTGACCTACTTCAAAATTTTTCCGTTGGATGTTCTTATCATGGAAATCTTTCACTTTGGACTTGTAGATGTCCGTATTATCATAGGCATCCCGCCGGATTTCTTCCAATTCATTTAGTTGGAGTTTGCGATGCGCGCCAGTGGTGGGCAATCGAAAATTTAAAGTTTTGATGGCCCAATAGGCCTTATACTCCAACTCAACCGGAAGATGACACGCCTTACCGTATACAAGTCGATAAGGAGAAGCTCCTAAGACAGTCTTGTACGCAGTACGGTATTGTAAGGCATCGGTCAGGCGGAGTGACCAATCCTTGCGATTTGGATTAACGGTTTTCTCAAGAATGTGTTTTACCTCACGGTTTTCAAGCTCGGCTTGGCCATTGGTCTTGAGGATGATAGGCGGTGGACACCTTGTGCGTGATCCCGTATTTCTTCATGAGCGCCTCAAAAGGCCTATTGCAAAAATGTGAGCCCTGATCACTAATAATTGCTTTTGGGGTCCCAAACCTTGACAAGATATTCTCCTTGAGAAATGCCAACACCACCTTGTGATCGCTTGTCTTGGTCGGGATGGCCTCCACCCACTTCGAGACATAATCCACCGCTAGGAGAATGTAGAGGAAGCCATATGACACCGGGAACGGCCCCATGAAATCAATCCCCCAGCAATCAAACACTTCAACGATAAGGATATTGGTGAGGGGCATCATATTCCTCCGAGTCACCGCACCTAATTTTTGGCAAGCTTCACAAGTTCGGCAAAACGCATGTGCATCCTTATGGAGAGTTGGCCAATAAAAACCACATTGGAGAACCTTGGCGATGGTTTTGGTATGAGAGAAATGGCCACCGCACGCCTTTGAGTGGCAAAATTCCAAAATCCCTTGTTGATCCTCCTCCGGAACGCACCGCCTAATAATGAGGTCCTCGCAAAATTTAAATAGATAAGGGTCATCAAAGACGAATCTTTTCACCTCAACAAGAAACCGCCTCCTATCCTGTGCACCCCAATGGGCCGGTAGTTGCCCCGTTACAAGGTAATTGACAATATCGGCATACCAAGGGCTTGAAGAAAGAGCAAACAATTGCTCATCGGGAAACGTGTCAGAAATTGGGAGATTGGCCGTGCGATCCTCAAATTCAAGCCGGGACAAGTGATCGGCGACTACGTTCTCGACACCTTTCTTGTCTTTAATAGTGAGGTTGAATTCTTGGAGCAATAAAATCCAACGAATCAACCGAGCCTTGGCATCCTGCTTTGTAAAAAGATACTTGAGGGCTGCATGATCGGTGAAAACCGTGATAGGGGTGCCCACCAAATATGATCGAAATTTGTCCAAAGCGAAGACAACCGCGAGCAACTCCTTTTCTGTGGTTGAATAGTTCATTTGGGCTTCATTCAATGTTTTGCTCGCATAGGAAATAACATAAGGATGCTTGTCCTTCCTTTGCCCAAGAACGGCTCCCACGGCATAATCACTCGCATCGCACATCAATTCAAACGGTAGGTCCCAATCCGGAGTTTGCACGATAGGTGGAGAAGTAAGACTTGACTTCAATTTCTGAAAAGCCGCCTCGCAAGCAGTAGTCCATTCAAATGGAGCATCTTTAGAAAGGAGATGGCACAAAGGACGTGAAATGGCGCTGAAATCCTTAATGAACCGCCGATAAAAACCTGCGTGACCCAGAGAGGAGCGAATGTCCTTGACACACTTAGGAGTTGGAAGATTAGCGATCAAGTCGATTTTGGCTTTATCCACCTCTATGCCTCGCTTTGATACAATATGCCCCAAACAATACCATGCGTAACCATGAAATGGCATTTCTCCCAATTTAGCACAAGATTCTTCTCCTCACATCTCTCTAACACTTTCCCCAAATTCAATAAGCAATCCTCAAAAGAGTCCCCAAAGACCGAAAAATCATCCATGAAGACTTCAACAATCCGCTCCACCATATCACTGAATATACCCAACATGCATCGTGAAAAAGTTCCCGGAGCGTTGCATAGCCCAAATGGCATCCGGCGATAAGCAAATGTCCCGTAGGGGCAAGTGAAAGTGGTCTTCTCTTGATCATCCATAGAAACCGCGATTTGATTGTATCCCGAGTAACCATCAAGGAAGCAATAGTAAGCATGACCGGCAACGCGCTCTAGGATTTGATCGATGAACGGGAGAGGAAAATGATCCTTACGGGTGCATGAGTTGAGCTTCCGGTAATCAATACAAACCCGCCAACCGGTAGTGACTCGAGTTGGCACAAGTTCATTTTCGGCATTGGCCACCACTGTAACTCCGGCTTTCTTCGGAACAACCTGTATCGGGCTAACCCATTTGCTATCGGCAATAGGATAGATAATGCCAACATCCAACAATTTCAAGACCTCGGCTTTCACTACCTCTTTCATGACCGGATTCAAACGGCGTTGAGGTTGGCGGGAAGGCTTGACGTCATCCTCAAGATAGATGTGATGAGTGCATAATGAAGGATCAATCCCTTGAATATCGGCAATCGACCACCCAATAGCCTTGGTATGCTGCTTCAATAACTCTAAGAGTTGAGATTCTTGTTGCCCGTCCAAAGAGGAAGAAATCACCACAGGGAAAGTCTCATCGGGCCCGAGAAAAGCATACTTGAGAGTGTCGGGTAAGACTTTCAAATCTAGTTTCGGGAATTGCACGCTTGAGGGAAGAGTCTTACTTGCCAAAGGCGGTAGCTCCTCAAACGTTGGAGTCCAAACATCCGTTCCACACACATCCTCGACGTCCAGCAAAGAATACAAGTACTCCACCTCCGGTGAGTCTAGAAAGGTCGCCTCTTCGGCGGTAAGGCATAATTCTAATGAATCCTTGTACAAGAAAGTATCAACGTGCTCTTGGACCAAAGAATCGATAAGATTTACTTCATGCACACAATCATCATCCCCCATTTGGCTCCCAATATTGAACACATTTACTTCCATCTTCATGTTGCCAAAAGTGAGGTTGAGTAAACCGCTTCGGCAATGGATGACGGCATCGGCAGTGGCTAAGAATGGACGCCCCAGAATAACCGGGGTTGATGTTGCCGCTTGTGAGGAGGGTACCGGGCAAGTATCAAGCACGACGAAATCCACGGGGTATACAAAGTTGTCTACTTGCACCAAGACATCTTCCACCATCCCACGTGGAACTCGGATACTCCGATCGGCCAATTGTAAGGTCACCGGTGTGGGTCTCATCTCTCCCAACCCCAATTGCTCATAAACGGAGTACGGAAGCAAATTCACACTCGCTCCCAAGTCAAGGAGAGCTTTCTCAATTTTGGTACCCCCAATCGTGATGGAAATGGTTGGACAGCCAGGGTCTTTGTACTTCGGAGCCACGTTGGATTGGATAATAGAACTCACTTGCTCCGTCAACAACACCCTCTTATGAACATTCAACTTACGCTTTTGAGTGCATAAGTCTTTGAGAAATTTGGCATAGGTAGGAATTTGCTTGACGGCATCCACCAACGGAATATTGATCTTCACTTGCTTGAAAAGCTCGTAGATCTCAGAATTGGTATTGGCATGGGCCGGAGCCTTCAATCGTTGGGGAAATGGAGCCGGAATTTGAGAGATGGGGGCCTTTGGTTCTTCCTCTTGAGATTTGACCGGTTGCTCACCAACGGGACTAGGCACCGAAGTTGGTGAGTCGATAGGAATATCCGGTGCTTGCACAACAATCGGGGTGACCCTCGGTTTGCTTGGTTTAGGAACAACGGCCGTGTCAACTTCCCTTCCACTCCTCAATGTGATAATAGCCTTGGCTTGCTCGGGACTATGCACCGAAGAGCTCGCCACAAAATGCGTTCCTTGCGGATTTGCTAGGGGTTGAGTCGGAAGCTTCCCTTTCTCTTGTTGAAGTACCCCCACCGCATTAGTCAACTTGGCCATTTGGTTCTTAAGTTCCCCGAGAGTTTGAGTATTTTGCTCGTTGAGGGAAGTTTGGCTTTGCATATAAGATGAGAAGATATCCTCCAAAGAACGCTTTTGGGGTTGGAATTGATTCGGCACATGAGGAGGTACCATTGGTGCAAACCCCGGCGGTTGTTGATTTTGAGAAAACCTCGGCGCTCCTTGAGATTGAGAGGGCCGGAAAGCTTGTTGTTGTTGCGGCGGTGGAAATTGTGAAGGTCCGGGAGGTTGTGGCTCACTCCACCGGAAATTAGGGTGCATCTTCCACCCAGGATTGAAAGTTTGAGAATAAGGGTCAAAGCGTTGATTTACGGCATTGACCTCCGATGGACCGGGGCCTTGAAGAATATCCTTAACGGCTGGAAGCATTTGACAATCCCCGGTGGTATGGCCTGCAATATCACAAATAACACAAAAATCCTCCGCCTTGCCCACAGAGGCCACCCCAGCCACTTTGTTTAATTGTAATGTTTCAATTTGGCGAGAGAGTTGGGCGACCTTGTGGGCCAAGTCGGTTTGCTCATTCAATAGAAATTTACCGGAATTGCTCGGAACCGGATTAACCACAGTCCTGTCAGAGGGTTCCGAGCAATCCCAAGCTTGCGTTTTTTCAGCTAACACTTCAAAATAGTCCCACGCCGCATCTGGCGTTTTGGCCATAACTCCACCCTCACACATGCTATCCATAAGAAGTCGAGTGCTTGGAAAGCATCCCTTCAACAAAATCTCGACTTTTTGAAAATTTTCAAAGCCATGGTGTGGAATGGAGTTTAACAAATCCTTAAACCTCTCCCAATATTGGTAGAAAGACTCTCCCTCTTTTTGTTTAAACGTTTGAATTTGAAAGAGGAGGTCCTTTGTAAGATGTGGGGGGAAGAATTTCGTATAAAAAGCCTTCGATAAATCCGCCCAATTTGCCAAAGATTGGGGCCTCATGTTATTCAACCACATCTTAGCTTTGTCTTTCACCGAAAATGGGAAGAGCTTTAACTTGGCCGATTCAAGCTGAGCCGGCGTAGACACTATTGTAGAAACCAATTCCTCGAATGCCCGCATATGATTGTACGGGCATTCTTTGTCTTTGCCATGAAAATGTGGCAAACTGTTGAGGTGATGCATTTTGACAACAAAGTTATTGGCCTCGGTCGTTTCCGGGAGAACTATGGTGGCCCTCGGCGTGGTACGGGCCGGATTCATGTAATCACTCATGGTTCTCTCGGGTACAACCGGAGGAATATCATCACCTCCACCGTTTCCACCACCGGCGGCTGCCATTCTTTCTCGAGGAGGGGTATTTATAGAAAAAGGAGTTCGTTGGGGTGGTGGTGTCCTCGCTCTAACCCGACGAGGAGTTTTGGGTCGAGGAGGAGAAAAAGATCGATGAAGCCTTTTAGAAATCGGGCTCCGAAAGGCTCCCCGATGACCACCACGCATACACTAAGTACCCTTGCTCGAGAAACAATGCAACACAAATTACCAACTAACAGACAAGAGGGGCTAAGCCGCCGCCTCGAAAAGTAAAAGCAATAAATAAAAGGGTAGTTTATACTTACGTACGCTAGCTTCGTTACACCTCAAGTTAGAGAAGAAACTCCGGTTAGAGGTATCCACTAGATTAAGTATAAACTACACGAAGCAAAGTTAAGCGAGATACTTACAGTGGTCGGCGAACCTCCAATATAAGCTATAAAAGAAAGCGCTCCCCGGCAACGGCGCCAAAAATGCTTGCGACCTTAATGTGTGTCGAATTAAGAACACCCCAAGCATAGGGCTAGGTCGGTTGAAAGCATAATAAAACCCGGAAGTCCGGGGTCGATTCCACTGGGAGCGCGTCCATAGTTTGATTTGGAGATAAGCTTGCGTAGAGATTTCGGCGTTAGGACCGCCAACCTAATTTGGCGTTGAGACGGCCAACTCTCGAGTGATGAAATTCTCTCTACCTCCTAATTTGATTAAAATCGAAGTTTGGCTAGAAATTTAAGGCGGCAAGGTCTAGGGGTTCAAACTACCCGTGACTTAGTCGTTTAATGGTTCTCTTGGATAACTCAAATGAGAGTCGAAGTCAATCCCTCTCACTCGGAGGATTTAGCAGTGAACTCAAATGTAACTCATAAAAAGGAGTCCGAAAATGGATCGAAACTCATTTAGTCATTTTATCAAACACAAGGAGTGCCATGGTTCCAAGCATCGTGCGTGCCAAGTGAGCTTGTCGACGCACGATCAAGAAAGTTAACAACTACAAGCTTTGATCGAAAATAAGAGTTTCTATCCATTCACAAACCGAAATATAACCCTAGAACAAGAGAACCCATTAAAACAACTAAGCCACGGGGTAGAGATCACCCCATGACCGAGCCTATTCGACTACTCACTCATATTTGAAGAACAAAACATAAGCATAAAAAGAGAAACGTGATTCATGGACAAAAACGAAAATGAAATTAAGATTAATGAAGATCTCAACAGTACGAACAACTTTAATAAAAGTGAAATACCTCAAAACCCAAGTGATCAACCTCTTTTGTAGAGAGATTGAGAAGATGAGATGAGAGGAGGTAGAGAGAGAAAGCTCTAGGTTTCCAAAATGAAAGATAACCTACTGAAATCAGGTTTGGAAGTATTTATATGCCCTCAAAAACGTGATACAAAAGTCCTAAATACCCCTAAGTTGTTGCTTGGTCGGGTACAAAATTCTGCAGAAAATCCCAGTTGGTACGGGTACTGCATTTTTGTGGTACCGGTACCAGTCCAGATTGGAGCTTTTTGCACCGCTACTGATCTCTGGGTACAGGTACTGAGATTTTCAAGTACGGGTACCAGCTGGACAATTTTGAACTTTCTTTGTTTCTTCACTCCATTCATGTCCCTTGGCCTTCCGACGTCCGGCACACCTTCCAATGCTACTTTCCATCATTCTTGGGACTCGGCGGTGGGGTGCCGCATGGTCTTAGCTCTTTGGATGCTTCCGGGTTGTTCCCCTTGGCGTTAAAAACGCCTTATTTTCACCTTTTTACCTGAAACTCACAAAAACACAACCTTCGTGCAATATCATCTAAATAAAGCAAGTTAAGCACGTGAGGGTGACAAAATTTGGATCGATAAGCTCATTTATTTACACTATCGAGGGCTTATCATGGCTCAACATAGCTTCGTATCCAGATCCCACATTGAAAAGTAAAAAGGTGCTGCAAAGACCAAATTAGTTGTCCGCATATGACATGGTACTCTGCCATGGATTAAAAGGTTTAAAAGAAGTTTAAGTACATACACAATCAAATGCAAAACGGTTAAGGAATTTCTAAATTAAAATATTAAAATTGTATAAGAATCGAAATATGATAATACTTACAACCCTGTCACTCTTACGAATCGGAATAAAGATATGCCGTCACTCCTACGAATCTGCAAACAACAAATAAAATGATGCTCAAGATCTACTGTAATATCAAAAAGAATGAGAAACTGATCTATTTTTCAATTGCGAACATATTTTTCACACAATATGTACTCTGGCATGCATTTGTTAGGAAAACAAATACTAAAGCGGGGAAAAAGAAATACGTATATCCAAGCTTTGACCTATGCAATTTAGATTTGCCCACCATATGCTACTAATACGACACTAAAGCAAAGGTCACCAATATTTAGTTTATTGGGACTGAACAAATCAAAACTCAAGAAACAGGTTAATAGGGGGGAAAACAGAGTTTACAAAGGTGTAAAATTTCTACGATATTTCCAGTTGGCAATGCGGATATGGGAGAAGAGGAAGGGAAGAGGAGGAGGTTGTATGGATATGTACATTCTTGGGGCCTGTTGGGGGTTTTTACAGATTGATTTAGCTCCACTCCATACTCTTATCTACGATACCCCACCAAACTCAAATTGTATGACTCCAACTTAGGCTAACAAAGAAAATCAATTAAAACCGCCCATCTCGTAGATTTCGCCCTCAATAACATGTGTGGAAAAAATGAACTTGGTCCGATACAATGCTCTTTAGAAAATTGAAATGTTGCTCAAGCGTGAAAGATAAAACATAAAACGAACAGCACCTTGTCGTGGATTGAGTTTTTGAACAAACTATAAATCTTGAATGGAAATGCCCATATTACAATAATAGTGGACAAATCTAAAACTGTACCAGCAATGAAATTCAGTCTTGAGCCGAGAAGAAAGAATACGATGTTCTACCTCACTTTGTAACCATTGCTGTGAGTGGTTTGGTTATACCTGAACTTGGTGTTGGTGTCCAGACAGAGATGTTAATGTGAGAGAGAAGGTCCAAAAGAGATTGCAATGTTAGGATTTTAAAATTGGAAATGGCCGAAAGTGTTGGGATTCTCATTTACTGTGTTTGGAAAACCAACATCCGAGCGTTGAGTGAGACTTTGCTACATTTTTACCTCTGAGCACATATGACCCGTTCGATTAAAAGTTGAATAATATGAATCCCGTGATTTATGGTACATTAATGAGTTGATAGCTGTAAAACTTTGGTTTTGGTTTCCCAAGTAAGGAAAGGAAGCAGATTTTGAAATTTTTTTTTCTTTTCTCCGTTCCCAGTATTGAACAAAGGAAACGGACAAATGAAAATCCACGACCAAGGTATAAAATAAATCAATTCTCATCTCCATAGATGGTTAGATCGTCCGAAATTAAAAGTCCAAAAGAGTTGTCTAAAATGGGTCAACATTATTTTACCATCAATGGCGAATATTGTTGAGTGATAAAAAGCAGATTAAAATAAATTAGTTCTTAAGCAAAAGAAAGCTAATAGAAAAGGAGAATAAATTCAAACAGATTGGCAAATAGTATGGAAATGGGTTGATGGAATTGCTAAATTTTTCGAATAAATATATGGCGAATATTGTCCATTAACATCACCATGTCTACCGTCTCACTTCAAAGAAATTGATTTAGAAAAATATAGCACCATTAAAATCATCAATCCTTTGTAGAAAATTGACCCCAATTGACATATATTGTACCCAATCTCCCAAAAAAAAAAAATATATATATATATATATATATATATATATGCTACAGGTGTGATATTGTTGTGGGAATTCGCAAGAAAAGTACGACCATATACCCGTGCCTATGACACTCTACAGAATTTGTAACTACCCATTAATTAAACCAGAAGAAGAAACAAAATGAAAATTTGCAAGAGAACCTGAAAATCGATATGATTTTGAGAGAACATCAAAACTATACAAACTCAGTTGTCATACTTACCCAAAATAAAAACCTTTTATCATAACCGAAGGATACTTGTATTTTGATTAGAGTTCAAGAAATAGGAATTGAACCCACTCCAATGACCTTATCAAACTACCTAGAACAAAAAATCACAATAATACACTTGAAACACAGTAACTACTCAAGACACTATTTGAAGACAAAAGATGTAGCAAAGATCGAAGGAAATGGATTTTGTACCACGCGTTGAATAGAATCCTAGAACACTAAGAACAAAAGAGCTATACCTGTGGAGAGAGGGCGAGAGTGAGGGAGACGGGAAAGAGAATTGGAAAAAAGAAGTTTAGGGGGGAGAGAGAGAAATAGAATAGGAAACAAACAATGAAAATAAATTAGTTTGGTTAATTTGTTTAGCATTCATTATCGAGAATAATTGAAGATGTAACCAAAAATTCGTTCGTCATTCAATCCTTACCAAAAAAAATACATTTAGCATTCAACGCCTAAAAAAAAAAAATCAACGCCAATCCTTATCCTTACCAAAACTGCATTAGATAATTATATTCGACCATTGAAATCATTACTCAAAATTGCATTAAATCATTACTAATTGTATTTGACCATTTAGAATTCCTTACCGAAACTGCATTAAAAAAAAAAATCATTACCAAAATTGAAAATCATTACTCAATCATTTATTCCAAAAAATGCAAGGTATTTACCAAAATGCCAAGGGTCGAATGAATGGTGGAGATTTATGTAGAAAAATGTGTACTAAATTTAACGGTCAAGATTTATATAGAAAAAATATGTGGGCCACCACACCGTCGTGAAATGTATTATAGATTTATAGATTAGAAATTTCATCGTGAAATTGGTAATTGGTAAAAACATGGTTTTTCTTTTTCAATTTGAAAAAAACATGGTTTTTCTTTTTCAATTTGAAAGGGAAAGTGTTCACCACAAGAAAAAGGACGATTGGCGACGAAATATGATTTTAGCTTCTTTGTGATCTTCGCTTATTTTTTATTCTACGAAAAATCGGTCATGATTTTTCTCGAAATGTTTCTTTACTTTCTTTTTGGCTCTTTTAACCCAAACAAATGCACCAATCCAAAGTCTGAGAACTTCAAAGGGTTAATGTAAAAAATACCTAATAATTTGGTGTATCCAACATGTTCGATTAAATGATTCAGTGAATATGACTCCATTTTTTGGTGTGACAAAATTGCAATTGAGTGGGTTTGAATTTTTTTGGGTGACTCCTTTTTTCTTTCCTTTTCAGTATTCTGTGGACGAAGTTCAACCCGAAATCCTAGAATCCCTGTTAATTAGATGGTTGAAGTTGAATCGTTCCTTTCCCTTTCCCTCTTCTAGTTCAATCTGGTTCAAGAGTTGATGATATGAGATGTGTGATGACTGATAAAGATAGAGACGGAGAGACAAAACAAATATTACGAAAAAAGAAAGAAAGAGAGAATAGTAAGGAAAGCAACAATTAAATATATTTTTAATGGTCAAAAGTAGAAAATCCATAGATCAGTACAATAAAGCTCATAATTAATACTTGGCATCAAGTTCGATTAAAAACTTACCACTCGCTAAACAAGCGTCCAATATTAATGATGATGACAGTATTAGAGGGCTATTATACTCTTGCCCCTAACCCATACAACCACCAATCATACCTAAAGAGAGAAAAAAAATGAAATTAGCATAAGAACGATTATATGGTGAATTTTCATTCATCCATCCCAATATCAAAGAGAGAAAATAGGAACCAAAAACATTGAAGGTAAAATGAAAGAGTTTGATCCACAACCAAATTAACTCACATGCACAAAAGAACTGCAATTGCAAATTGAAAAGATAAACAGTCAATAGCCAAGAAAAATAAGTGCAATTGCTATTGATCAATGTTCTCCTCAGCTTAAAATTATGTGTAGGTTTACGGTTTACCATTTCCCGTATTCAGCGGAATAGGAAATATCAATTGGTTTGCCGTTTCAGAAAACCCATATAGAAAGAATACCCATATATATTGCTTTGCCGTTATTTGCCTTCTAAGGAATATATTGTTTCCTTTCTACTATTTAGAAAAATTAGTTGATGACTTCTCAAAATCCTGTTTACTTCGCCGTTTCGATTAATTATTTTGCCGTTTCAATTAATTGTTGGGATCTTAAAATAGAAATGAATAAAGGGTGGAGATTTATGCAGAGAAATGTGTGTTACGCCAACGGTCAAGATTTATGCAGGGAAAATGTGTGGGCCACCACACCGTCGCGATTTGTAATATAGACTAGTGCTTGCCCGTTCCTACGCACTACGCACCCCGGTAGTGCCGTAGGCACAGGAATTTTTGTAATATATTTTTATTTTTTTATGCCAAGGCTAAAAGCCGAGTAGTGGGTAAAAAAAATCAATGGCATTTTTGTAATATATTTGTAAGAGTGTGGGTGTTTTCTTAAGAGAGTTAGAGAGCATACATCAGCTTTTGGATCAATTAAATCTCAACCCTTCTTCAACTTGTGTTTGTGTGATCCCCACACCTTTGTGTTTTATTAGATAGATATGTATATATAGGCCGGATTTTTACAGAAAATGTGGGGCTCACTATGGATTCCACGTCAGCTATTAGTTTTTTATTTATGTAAAATCCATAGGGAGCCCCACGTTAGATTTGTGTATGCAACCTGTATATATATGCTGCGAGAGTAGCAGCGTTGTTATACATACAGCCCACCTGGCCAGGCCCCACACTATACACTACTCCCGTAATTGAAAAGGCAACCACATAAAAAAAATTACTCTTTATTTGATTTGCTCTGTTCCTTTTTCTGGATCAGAAAGATGGCGTTGATGGGTGCAGCGATGGAACTTCAAGAAATGTCCATGGGCACCGCCTTTGCCGTGGGTGCTCCGGCCGTCGCTTTGGGCGGACTTTGTTTGTTTTTGATCAATGGGTACGCGAATGATCAGAGGAGAAGAAGGTCTCCACTTCCACCACTGCCCGGTACTGCTTTTTTTCTGTTGTCTCTATACTAATGAACAAAAGAGTAAAGTTTCCTTGGCTACTATCTAGTATATCTAGGGGTGGAAACGAGCCGAACTTTTAACCAGCAGATCAAAAGAAAAAGAAAAAAGAAAAAAAAAAAAACAAGCCGAGCCCAGTTCATTTATCAAATGAGTCTCTGTAAATGAGCCGATTGTTATTTTGACCCAAGCCGACCCGAGTTTTAGAGTTTCGAGCTCGGCTTCTTTACTTACACAAGCCTACAACTCGGGCTCGCGTAGCTCGATTACTGTTAAGGAAATGGAGTTCCACATCGCTTGGGAGTGGAATGAGTGGTCCCTTAATAACATCTGGGACCTCTTTCACTCATTGCCAATTGGTTCTAAGGTGGATATAAAATTTCTACATGGTATCAGAGCGGGGCCTGTTTCACCCCACATTTTAAAAATTTACAATCCACGCCCTACGATGACAGACCAGTAAAAAGGCTGCACGATGATAGGACCCAAAAAGTGGCCACACGTGACTGACCTCAAATGTAGCTGCACGTGAGGGGGGATGTTAAGAAAATAGAGTCCAACATTTCTTGGGAGTGGAATGGGTGATTACTTAATAACATCTGGGACCTCTCCACTCATTGACAATTGATTTTGAGATGGACATAAAGTTTCTATAATTACAGCCAAGCCGTTCTTTGCACCCTATTGGCTGGATCACTTATTTGAGTATTTTAGAGCAATTCATTTTGTAAATATTCCCTCGATATAGTGTATTCCGGGTCTATGACTTTACAAAAAGTCTGCGCCCACCGCTCACTTTTTACCGCTACTCCGCCTGTCTCAATCTCATTGTCCGAAAAATCTCATTGTCTGAAAGTGTTTTGGACGGTTCGGATTTTAAAAAACTCTTTCAGGAAAATCTAGACCATTGATTGCCGAGACGGACGGTGAGACTGTGAGAGCGGTGAAATCGTGCGACGGACATAGCATCAATGGTTTGTCCCATTGTTACGGGAGTCTCCCTCACCCTCTAAGTTCACAGGTTCAGTTTGCACCATCAGAAAAATAAAAAAAAGAAAATCTTTTTCCGGTCTTTCACTTTAGGTCGTTCTGATTACTTATAGTATCAGACCCATTTATAGAATCAGAAGAGGAAAAAAAAGAAAAGACTGTCCCAAGGTTGAATCTCTTTCTTGAGTGTTGACTGCCCAGGCTCATATTACTGTTTTTGTGGGAAAAATTTCAATACCCTGCCGCACGGGCGACCCTTGACTCGCACATGGAGAAATAAATAAACGATCCAGAGAACATGGATCCCAACAAGTAACAATGACCTTAAGGCACAAATAAGGGGAATCACATTCTCCGAAATCCTAGGTCTGATACTATGTTAGAGCATCTAACTCAAAACCAACCGGCAATGAGGGGAGCGGCCGCTCAGGCTCATATACTAGTTTTTGAGGTGATAATTAATATTGACCTATGTGGGACAAATTCCAACATTGACTATAACTTTTATTAGAAGTTGTGTTTCAGTGGTTTGGCGAGTGGTTAGCCAGAAAAATGGATTTGCCAAATCTTGAGCCAAAGATTGGTCAAATTTTGGAAAAATAGTTTTTTGGCACGTCATCTAGAATGGATGAGAAGAGTGATGATTCAATGGTGCAATCGACCTGACCATACTAGAGAATGGAAAATGATATTGTAGTCTATAGTTCGCCGGAAAATGATTGTGGTTATTCATTTGAGGCAAAACTTTTGCAGATGCTCTAACTCGCTAATTATATTCTTCTCTTTCATACTGATTTGGGCTCCTTAGACTATGTATACATTGTTCTCTTATGTGTATGTTACATTTGTTTTGCGTCTTAGATTACAGGCTTAATCCAACAAACATTTGTTGAATTCTAATGAATTGCTTGGATAAGAATTTTAATGCAACTCAAAAGTTTATGTCAGAACTAGCCTAAATATTTGAAAGGATTTACCACAAGCATTAGCCTAATGGATATTCGATTTGTAATTGTCTGAGATTAGTTTTTGCTCAAGATCAGGGACATCCTGATCCTAAAGGGTACGTGGGTGTATAAGGTCTTATGTGAGAGTTAAGGAACAAGCCGAATCAAGATCTTTGTGTTCTTGTACGATTGCTATGTATTCTGTTTTCTTCTTCGTAGTTTGTCCTGTATATGTACGGATGCACAAATAGCAGCACAAGCATTAGACTAAAGGGTGTTTGTGGGTGAGAAATTGATGGTGGTTTGCGGTTGTGCAGAGATACCAGGGCTACCGGTGATTGGAAATCTGCTGCAATTGAAGGAGAAGAAACCGCATATGACCTTTGCAAGGTGGGCCAAGACTTATGGTCCTATCTATTCTATCAAAACCGGCTCCAACACAATTGTTGTCCTCAACAACAATGACGTTGCCAAGGAGGTAGCCCACCTCTCTCGCTCTCTCCCTCTAGTAGTTCTCTTTATGGATGTGCCTCGGTATTTGAGCATTGTGATCACGGTGAAGCAAATGCAGCAACTAAAGAGAACTATCATGTGTTGATCGAACAATTATGGCTCTCACCCTCTCTGTTTTTTCTGTTGAGAGTTCTGGAGGATTTTGGTTTTGTTGTCATGTACAAAATGTAGTGGAAACCTGGAAATATTGGACTATAGCTTTCATTGATTGACACAATTCTGTAAAAGATTGGGGCTTGTATTATCCCTTACCAGTAGACTACTGTAACATGTTTCTAATCACAGTCCCCTCTTGGCTTTTACAGGCCATGGTAACCAGATTTTCATCCATCTCAACAAGAAAGCTAACGAAAGCCCTATCAATTCTTACTTTCAACAAATGCATGGTTGCAACTAGTGATTACGACGATTTCCACAAAACAGTAAAGCGACACATCCTCACAAGTGTCTTAGGACCAAATGCTCAGGTTTGCGCTGCATAATTCTCCTCAAGAGTGTGTCTATTCTGTATAATCTGTTTTTTCGTCCTTTTTACGTTTTACAAATATCTCTTTCTCCAAATTCAGAAGCGGCATCGGTGCCACAGGGACACTTTGATAGCCAATATTGTAAAAGACTTCCATGCTCATGTGAAGGACTATGGTCTTCAACCGGTAAACTTCAGGAAAATCTTTGAATCTGAACTATTCGGGTTAGCAATGAAAGAAGTGAGTTTTTTTTTCCCCCTTCCTTGTATCTTATACGTGTCTTTTTGGAAAATCTTGTAAACTATGACAAGGGAAAAGTAAGAATAAGCACAAAAATTGAATGGGATTTGCAGGCTATGGGGAGTGATGTGGAATTCATTTACACGGAGGAGCTTGGAAAATTATCGAGACATGAGATATTTACTGTTTTAGTGAAGGACCCAATGGAAGGCGCAATCGATGTAGATTGGAGAGACTTCTTCCCTTATCTAAAATGGATTCCAAACAGGACTTTTGAAATGAAAATCGAGAAAATGGACTTCCGTAGGCAAGCAGTGATGAAGGCCCTCATTATGGAGCAGCGTAAACGTGTTGCTTCTGGCGAGGTACCCTTCCCTTAAGGACTCATTTGGTTCACTTGCTTATTGATTATTTTAAGATTGTTTGTCAGCACAGTTGCTTAATTGATTATGAAAGAAAACCACCCAGCAATAAGCAAATAAACGATTGGATTGCCAAGCGATTTTTCTTAATCTTAGACCAAACGGGCCTAGCTAAACGATCTTTTTGTACTTTTCAGTAGTTGTGTGGTGACCTAACAATTTTATTAACTTGACTTGGAATTGAGCCAGGAGAAGAACAGTTATTTTGACTATTTGTTTACCGAAGGGAAATCATTAACAGAGAAACAAATTGCTATGTTGCTTTGGGAAGTGATCATTGAAACATCAGACACTACTTTGGTCACCTCAGAATGGGCCATGTATGAACTTGCTAAGAATCCAAAGATGCAGGTTATTTTCAACTTATACCCCATCTCCCTTTTTCCTACTTTATAATTTTGGCGTGATTCTGATTCCCTTCCAAACAAACAGGATCGTCTCTATCAGGAAATTCGTGGGGTTTGTGGGTCCGACAAGATCACTGAGGAAAAGTTGTGTCAGCTCCCATTTTTGTCCGCTGTTTTCCATGAAACTCTGAGAAAGTACAGTCCTGCTCCGGTAATACCTCTGCGATTTGCACATGAAGATACAGAATTAGGAGGATACTTTGTTCCTGCAGGGAGCGAGGTAGATTTTTTCTGCACTTGATTTCTTGCTATGTTTATTGGTTCTGAAGCTGTTCAAAATGACAGACGTTTGTTTAGATATTAGATGCAGAACCATTCACCTCCAACCAAACACCATTTATCATCTCCAAAAGGCAGACCAGATTTGAGTCCCCACAAATGGAGATTCAACTAAAAATCGGAGATGAATTTAACATGCTGTGTGTAAATGTAGATATCCAATGTACGCAAAGCTGGTACCATTGAAAATGTATTGAATAGTACCGTCAAAAGGAGACTAATGTTCCATGTACATAATAGATGTGTATGTCAATAGGGTATGCTATTAATACTCTTTTTGCGTACAAAAATAGTTATATGATTTGAGTCTCCAAAGTTGAGTACTGGGTTGGAGTCCTCAAATGTAAGTGGCCTAGCGCTTGGATTTCTGAGCTTTTTTTCTTTTGTAGATTGCTATCAACATTTATGGGTGTAACATGGACGAGAACCAGTGGGAGACACCCGAAGAATGGAACCCTGAGAGATTTCTGGACAAGAAATACGATCAGAACGACATGCACAAGACAATGGCGTTTGGCGGGGGAAAGAGGATGTGTGCAGGTTCACTCCAAGCGATGTTGATTGCTTGCACTTCAATTGGAAGATTGGTACAAGAGTTTGAGTGGAGATTGAAAGATGGGGAGGAAGCGGATGTGGATATTGTTGGGCTTACCACTCAAAAACTTCATCCGATGCATGCGATTATAAGGCTGAGAAATTGATGACCAAGGAAGGTGACAAATATATGGTTAATTTGCGTGTAACGATTGACGCCCCCTTGTTTCCATTTCGGTTTCTGTTTACACAGCCTGTTGCGGAAAGTGCTTGTCGAGAAAAGTTTAGCAATGTAATCTTACCTACTGCATGAATTACTTTGCCTTGTGTTGAAAAATATGCAGATGGTTTTTATGTACTGATCTCTTGTATTTCACCAGGGCTTTTCATTATATGTTTATATGCCAATTCGCCCCCACACCTTGTGAGTGTGTTTGTGAACTTGTCCGTGCAAATGTGTGTGGTTCCAGCATTTTCGTTTTTGTAAACTTAATTTGCATAACGAAATGGAGAATGGTATTCACATCCTCTGGCGAGAGACTAAAAGAAAAGAGCAGAACAGAAAAGAAACTAACAGATGTACAAGATGTTGAAAGTGAAGTCTCTGAACAAAATTCAAGCCATGAATAACAGATATTGACCTGTGCTGCTCACAAGAACATCGATATGCAGATATTAACATTACTTATCCCTTCAAATTCATTGATTTTACAATAACAACCTTCAAAACAAGTAACAGTCAAAACTACCCAAAATACCAGAGAACAAAGCTCAACATACAAAATGCCAAACATATGGCAGATACAAACATTACAATAACTTTTTAATTTGAAGTTATTTCAGCATGCCAGAAGCCCCTTCCACACCCAGACTGAAAGTCTCAGCTGGGTTTGAAGAATTTGAGCTTGAGGCCACTATTCACCATACTCCAAATACCTCCAATCGAAAAGGCCAAGCTGAACGCAATTCCCAACCAACCCAAGCTCCAATGGAAATACCAACTGAAGCTGAATTTCGACGGCTTCTTTATCAGGACCCACATGAAGCAAGGATAAGCGAATGTGACCGGAAGAGTTAACCCTCCTAACAAACCAGCTATGCTGGAAAGGAATGGAAGTGCCACACCAATGAAGAAGTTTACGAAGCCGTAAAATACCCGGAAGCCAGACCTGACCCAGATTGAGCACGGGCGGTTGGTCCGGCTGGTGTAACCCGCTTCGAAACTGTCGAAAACGGGCATTGAGTATATTTGGAAGCTGCTCAAACAGTTGAAGACGACTAGGAGGAATGTCATGGCAAGAAGTCCTCTAGGAATGTCGCGGCTGTGGAATGCGAACAAGGCATTGAGCATCCCTCCTGAAGGCATCTGCAACAATGAAACCAATAATTATCAGATTCAATCAAGTGAGAACTAATGACTCGCAAAAGTTTATCTGGATAATGTAAAACCAAGTTTCATGGCGACTACAATGTTATATGACTGCACAATGCCATACAAGCAGAATTTTCATTCTCACAACTCAGCTGCAAATCTTTAAATGGGAGTCCCAGAAATTGCTTGAACCTGTTCCCTTCCAACGGGTGCAACTTTAGCTTCTATGTTTAGGCATGAAAATTGTTGTAAAATTTGGGACTCGGCCTTTCTTATTTATGTTTGGAGTCTTGTATCCCAATGCTATAATCCTGAGGTTTCAGAGCGAGCAAGTCCAGTTTAACTTCTTTTTTCTTTCCTTTTAATAATAATAGAAATATCAAGCTTCAATGCTGGTTCTACACTTCTACTTGTTGGAAACCTTTCTATTTGAAAAACTACTTGTTGGATAACTTGATGTACATTTCGGGTTCCTTTCCTAACACAACTTAAGCTTTTGGGAGAATTGATGACCTAACATGGTATACTTAGTAGGGCTCTTGTTTCTTGGAGGTTTTCAGTTCAAGTCTCTAGTCACATTTCTTTCTTGTTTTCATTTTGCTTCCCCCTTTTGCATTCCATTTCCCCCTATGTTTCACTCTATGGGTGGAAGACGAGATAGCAGGGGAGGCATAGTGTTGCATAACTTAATGAGTCCATTTCCTTGCAGCTTTAACTTTTGAAAGAGATGTTGATCCAACATCACTACATTTGTAGATTGTATAAAAGAGGAAATCGTAAGCCTATTCGCGTGTCAACTCACAAGGATGTTTTTAACGATAGAAAAGAATTATCGTGAGTACACTTACAAGGTTTCCATAAGCCCAAAAACCTCCAATTGCAACGGGGAACAAGCACATGGCAATTAGGACATAAGCAACTTTGGCTCCTCTCCACATGGGCACATGAGCTGGGTGTTTGATGGTTGATGGCATTGTTGCCTGAAGGATAATACCACATGAAACTCTTTCAATGACATAAAATGCACATGTTAAATAACTATAAGATCATAAAAATTGCTCAGAAGAAAGAGAATTTCCCCATGCTAGAACTTCGGGGAGCATACCTGAATCTCTAGGGCTAGATTGTGTCCCCGGAAAGCAAAGGCAACGATACCAAGTGCATTCAAGACTGAAAAGGCGGAGGCGGAAAAGGAAGGAAGTGAAAGGGGTTCGTATGAGATTGAGGGTGGCCTTTGTTGACTCACTGAAAGTACCCAAACCATAGTTGAGTAAGTAATGGCCGTGATTGCCCCTATGAGAGAGAGTCCTGCAATGGAGTTGAGGTTTGGGAGCTGGGACAATACAATACAGAGGGAAGTGAATACTAAGTACCACTCCACTGTCGTTAAAGGATCTGATGTACATTGAGGGCCACAAACAGTCTCGAAGAAGAGTTTCATTGTCTCCCCTCCTATGAGGATCAAAGCTGTTGCAGTCCCAGCGGACAAGTATACTGTCGGAAAGAGGGCGAGCCAGACACCTAGTCTTTCACCTGTAAAAGGCACAAAAAATGCAAATTAACCAGTGGCTAATCTTGACCTAAAAGGAACAAAGAAAAAGGCATCGGCAAATAACATATGAAGAATCTTTAAGTATCTTCCTCAAAACCCACAATGTCATGAATCATGATTGCCATTTAAATACCTTAACATGAAAATATACTGAGATTATACATTTCAGGGAACCAAATACTCATAACAAAGGTTGATAAAAAAAAGACACTTGTAACATTAGAATACACAGTAAAATTTCATGAGGCTTTTTCTGGATTTTGGATTTGTGGAGGTATACGAGGGAAATGGAAAGCAAAGGGTAAAGCGAAACCAACTTAGATTCACAAATCCATTTGCTTTTCTTCTTCCCTTGCATAAATCCAAGATCCAAACACAAGCTGAAGGTACAAAGAGAAGAAACCGTTCACTGGTGACCAAGTATGGCTATAGACCCAATGATACACGTGGGTAACAAGTAGAACAGAGGAACAAGTAGAATTGCATTGGCAAGATCTATAACTTTCACATTAGAACATACTTCATTAAACAGCACTCTTGGAGCACAAGTTCCTTTGGACCCATGTAGTTATGTACTCTATTTAGGTGCCGATTAGACTATTACCCAAGTGACAATGAAATATCTTATGGTTACTAACCGAGTTAGGGTTGAAGCAGTAGCGTGAACTATGTATGCTTCTTTTTTTATCCGCAAAAATTACGTAAGCTGATGAAATTTCTGCAAATAAAGTTTGAGTATTCGAACTCACCAAATGCTGCTTGTGCAAGCTCCACATATCTGTTGTACCTCTTGCCAGGAACTGCTTCATGTAACTGAACTAGAATCCATAGGGTGTAAAGTTGCCAGAAGTAGGCTATCGTTAAGGAAAGTATTCCCCAACTCCTGTTGAACGTTCCAAGAAAAATTCAAGTTCACTGGCGCAGGTTTTTTGAGACTTAAAATGTTATTTCCCAGAAGCCTGAATAAATAAGATGATCTGAACTCAAGCCAAGTCAATTAAGGAAAATGTCTTGTTTATTATCCTCAGAGCAACATGATGAAATTCTATTTTGTTTAGAATTGCATACCAAAGCTCCTCACACACCTGTAAGCCAAGTTGCTGTTATTTTCGTTTTCTTTCTTAACTTCTACCCTGATGACGACATCACCCTAAGAAAAATAAAATAACTATGCCAGTATAACCTCCGAGAGTGAGGGCTATGAATGAGACAGCAAATAAAGTCTATCTTTCCGGAATTAAATTTGCTTCTTGAATCGAGAGTAGAGCACACAGGAAAAGTCGAACCATGATAGAAACCTTTTCCCGAGTGCTCCTTTGAAAAGAAGCACACTCACTTTGAAGGAGCCAATGCAAAGACATTCTGTTATTGGAGAGACTGCAGATATCAGACAACTTAAAGAGGGTGGTGGGTTTTAGCATAAAGGTCCAGGTCCACCCTTATATGTATTATGGATGAAGACACTAATTTCGATGATTCCATCTTAAGTTATTTCTATGAAGAGAAGCAACAACAGTAAAAAAGTGTGTTAAGTTAAGGTACGAAGCTAAACATAGGTCTCAGCCAAAGTAGATGAATGAGGAGTGGTTAAGTTGTCAAGTGAGTACAGCCAGATGCTTCTTTAGCTTTCAGTCATGTCTTGAGGACAAATTATTCTACACCATATATATAAACCCCACTTTTGGACAAACCTAAAGAACATTTTGAGACCGTTAAACTAGTTAAATTGACGTGTTTTGTGAAGTTGGGCCAATGTTGAGAAAATCATTCATTATTTATAAGCAATCAATTTGAACCGAAGAAAAATATCCTGTATGAGACCCATCAAGAAAACATGTTGGGTGCAGTGCTTTTTTTGAAATAACTCCAAAAGAAAAGAACAACAGGAAGATAATTGGAATGCATAGGAATTGGCAGGGGCGGGTGGGCCCCGGTTCCACCCCCATTTTTTACCCCTGACATTTTACCTCGTATATTCCTAAAAAATATGTAACATTTGCTGCATGGTCATCTACGTCTTCCTTATCGTAACTAAGTTAATGATTAGGAAAATGTAAAATGTCATCACATAATCATTGATGACACAATATTTGAAAAACTCTCGAGATTTATACGTACTCAAACTTTTAAAAACGTTCTATGCAAAGTTGGAAAACATAAACCATCACTTTAAAGTTCTTCAACAAATAAAAAGAAAAAAAGAAAAAAAAAATCTCGCTTAATGCAGCCTCGGGGAATTAGGAACACTTCTGTTCACATTAGATATTCCTCGATCTGAAAAAAACTTGCTCTATTTTTCAAAGGTGAATGATACAGTGAACTGAGAAAGCAACAAACAGTTCAATCAGAGTTCGAAAGCGTGGTCCAAATGTCTCAATTTCGCAACAGAAAAAGCAGAACTATTGAGAGGCAGAGGCCCCAGTCCAAGCGGCAGCCCTCTAAAAATGATTTAGTTCGTGGTAAAAGCAAAAGACGAAAGGGACGAAATGACTTGCCTCAAGGATTGTTTTCCTTTCTTTCTTTCATTCTAATCCAATCCATTATGAAATTCGAAAAAAGTGAAAAAGAAGGATTGCAAGGCAACCCCACAACACAAAACCTGGACTTTAATCAATTACACCCATGAAAAAGGGGAAACATATCGAATTATATACTCATTTGAGAGGGACAGGGTGAATGATAAAAAGCTTCAAGAATATTGGAAGTAGAATTTCAGAGCAGATAAAGATGTCATCTCCCTACAAAAGAATGAAGCGGTAGACGGTCCCAATGAAATTAAATAAGATTTAAATGGATGTAGGATACTGATAATGACACCACCGGAATTGGGTACTTGGACTGGCGACATCACCAATCTAACAGGGGTATTCATTAAACAGTTTAACAGTCGCCAAATAAGCGTTTTTAAGACAACGGGCCTTTGGCTAAGCAGCATGGGAGGGGGGGGGGGCCTAAGTGCCCAAGGGTGCGGTCTCAGGTTCGAGTAGATGGATATACGGTCGGCCTACGTTGTAATCTAACTACTAACCACTGACGCTACCTAGCATTTTAAAAAGCAAAACTTCACAACTGAATCAAAACCCATTAAAACCACCGACGGGTTGATCGAGTGAGAGTAAATAAGCAAGGACTTATCCCGAGCTTGCCGTGTTCAATTCTTTGACCCTCGGTGCCAACGAAAAACCCTTTGGGCCACTGAAAGTTTGCCTAGTGGTTTATTTCAGCGCCCAAGCTCGCTCGGGCACCAATTAATGAACTATAGCAGTAAGAAGCCTCATACTATACAAGTACAATTCAGTTCCACGATTACAGCATCTCTAATGGGCCCTGGCCTTAGCTAAGTTGTCAAACCAAAATCTCTTTTTTTTTTCCTCTTTCGCCATTCTTCCATTTTCCAGTACTTGAATGGTTCCAATCTATCTTTTATTTAATAATTACCATTTCAACCGTTAAATTACACTTTGGATGGAGGGAATTCATGAGAAAAGAAAGGAAAGGGTTATGGTTTCTTGCCAAATCACTCAAAAAAATTTAATTTGCCCTTCTCCTTTTTCACCCAATCTCACAAAAAAAGAAATATGGTTGAGAAAGGGCTCTTCTTTCTTATCTCATCCTTTCTCACCACCCAAAATGTGCGGTAAATTAGCTCAAATTTCGCAAACCCAATACTTCACATATCTGAATCCAACTGAAAATCTAGTCTTGAACAAAAATCGCTACAAGCAATCAAAACCAGAACTTTTGAAAACAAGTACTCCGTCCTTCCCAATTGTTAGTCCCATACAGAGTCGTGCCAACGTCCGAATAAAAACATTGCATGTATTCGTAGATAATCTTTCTAATCTTTAACCTATTTCCAGAAGACAAACAGGAACAATTGGGCACCGAGCGAGTACTAGTATAATGTAGTAAATGTACTATCAGAGCTTAAATCACCAAGCCCAAGAACAAAGTTTACTGGGTATCAGGCTAGGGTTAGTGTCACACGTCCCGAACCAAAATCGAACAGGTTTCAATTCTTTTTCGCGATCGAAACCTAAACCGGACCAATAGCTCGGGAAACCCAAGACCAACCGATTTTTTTGGCCAGGTTTTTCGGTTGGTTCGATTCTGTCCGTTTTTATTTCACCCCAAGTTGGATTGCATAAAAATGACTTTGATTTTTCAAACTAGAGTCTTGAACAAGAACCGCTGCAAGCGAATCAAAACCAAAACTTTGGAAAAACAAGTGCAAGAAAAACTCATCAAACTTCCCAAGCATAGAAGGCACATAAGAATGAAGGGGCAAGAGAAGGGAAGGTGCGGAAAACCGACGACGTACCAGCCGAGGAAAGCGAAAGCGACGGGCAAGACCAGGGCCTGGAACCCGACGCCGGCGTTGAGGTTGTGGAAGGCGGCGTAATGCGCGTTGCCGTTGCGCGACTCCGTGATGGGGAGCCACGCGTCCTGCGGGTTGAGCTTCGTCAGGTGGCCCACCTCCTCCAGGTACCCCTTCATGTTCACCAGGACCCTCTTCATCGGCGTCCCGATGGGACTTAAGAACCTCGGCGATATGAACGACGTCGGAGTCCACCCCGCCGTCCCAGCCGCCGCCGCCGATTTCGGTGCGGATTTCGGTGATCTCAGTCCTGATGGGGTTAGGATTTCGGGCGTTGATGTTGTTCGTGGGGTTGCTGGGATTGATATCAGCTCCGTTTCTGGCCTCTCTTCCAGTTCAGTGCCGCGCTGCATTGTTCCTCTCTCTCTCTGCTCTGTTTGTTCGGTTGAAGAATGTGGGTTGAATTGACTGTATTGAAATCAGAAAGAGGAAAAAGGCTAAACACGAATTTCCCTCTCTCTTCTTGGTTTGTTTACTTGGAGGAATGTGGTATATGAATGAGTTCAAATGAGAAAGTGGAAAAGGCCAAACACGAAGTTCTAACGCTTTTGTCAGACAAATGTGTGTACTGTGTAGTGATTAGTGAGAGAAAAGAGTTTGGAATTGGGAAATCCTGGCGTGAAATTGAATCGTTGGGTTTTTTTTTTCTCTGTTTTTGGCTCGAATCACGAGGGAGGTAGACCGTACTGAGAGTGGAGAGAGAGAGAGAGAGAGAGAGAGAGGGAGAGGGAGAGGGAAGTGATGATTTTGATTGTTCCGTTGGCGTGTGTATATATGGTGATGGAGGACTGGAGGACTGACGGGAGAGGTGATTGTGGGAAAATTATTCAATGCCCGACAGCGCTGTAAATAAATCGAGTGGCTCGCGAGCTAAGCTCAAACTCGAGTTTACAGTTTGTTTATTAAACAAACCGAGTTTGGGTTGTTCGACAAAAAAGTTCGACTCATTCAACAAAAATTTGACTTGTTAAGGGACGATTCGACTCAATTAAAGCGACTCATTTAATAAATGATTAAACTCAACTAGCTCGTTTAAATTGCTCGCTCTAAGTCCACCACCTTCCTAAATTCTTTTTGCCGTACATTTATTCAATTCGTTGGACATTCATTTGAACCCTACGTCAAATGTGTGATGAAAAACAGGCATGCATTGGGGGCCGGACTAATTTCTCCATTGTGGTAGAGAGCATTGATTGATTGGGTTGACTCTACTGAACGGTGGTGATATTGAAGGCATCCAATGGTTTGGAGCCTAATTTTTCTCATGCTTTGGTCCGGACGGTTTATCAATCATCGGAATCTTTGCCAAGCAATAACCACGCCGGGTAAGAATACTAAGTAGTATTTGTGATTTCATTAATACAATTCAATTGTACGATCTTGTTTCTCATTTATTGTGTTTGTACTAGTACTGTTTAATGTTTTAGTATGCTCTAGGTCCATCATGTGTCGTGCACGTGCACAATCGGACCTTATGAAGTCAAAAATAGAACGCCAAATAAAATTACCGGGAGATGAAATAAAGACCATCAAATAGCTGCAACTAAAATAATTTCGTTAGTACTATATCTTAGTAGTTTTGAATTTTCGCTTTACTGATTTTTGAATTGTATCTTGAAATTACACTCTCGTGAAGATAAAAAGTTTTACTAGAGCATTCATTAAAAATTACTCCATCAATTTAGTTGATGGTAATAACATGATGTTTCATTTTTTATGTAAGTGAAAAACACATGCGCCCAAGCCACACACATGTCAAGCTTTTCTCTCTTGTTTTTTCCTCGTGCTCGTATCATGCCAACGTCCAATCTTGTGTTCGTACTAGCTCAGTTTGATTTACACCCTTGTGTGGGAATCAGTGGCGGCTCCACCTTATGACAAGGGTGGTCACTCGAACACCCAAAAAAAAATTAAAATACATGTAAAAAATTTAGCCTTTTTTTTTTGGGGGTAGTTTTAGTCTTTTTGAGCATCCTGCCCAAATATAATTTCTACAGGTAGTAGAGATTTTGAACACCCTTCAGAAAATTTCAGGAGGCGCCACTGGCGGAGAGTTTCCAAACTTGACTAATTATCAAGTGACACTGGCACACAACCACGTTCTGTCTCAAATTCCTTACTTGCTCCACATTCGTATAAATTCTATACACTTAACCATGTACATAATTCTCAATAAATTCTTTTTTATCCATCTTATTTCACCCCGTATTGTCCAAAAAAAATCATCAAAATTCAAACCCAACAAGAATTTCCCTCGAGACTGGCTAGGAGTAGGAGTAGGCAATGGGAATGGGGTGATGTTTGCGTGGGTCCGGCCGAAGGCATGTCCATCGACTACTGTATTAATTGGAGTACATCACTGGGTAGTCAAATCTGAGAGACCCCTGAAATTCCGGTTGTGCGACAATGGGATTCGGTCACGCGATCGCAGGCGCGTGGAGGATGCAATCATCACCTTTACCAATTACCATGTCGGGGGTAGCATACCGATGTCACGTTCCCCTGTGCCGAAAAGCTCTGGTGGTGTTGACCAAGCCAGTTTACCAGTGGTGACGTGGCAATTGTAAACTGCCATCTCAGCACTTTTCTATAGGCTTATTTGGGAAAGTTAATGCTGTGTTTGGTTTGAGATTTGAAAAGTTTTTTGAAAAATAGTAGGGGTAATAAGTGGAGAGAGATAGAGAGAGAAATGTTGAAAGTAAGAGGAATCTAGGGGGAATCTAGGAGGAATTTTTTGAAAAATACTTTTTAAAAAGTGAAGAGAACAAGGCATAAGAATAGGTTTCTCTCCTCCTCAGTTTAAAAACAAAATCATTTACAACCACAAACACTTTTGCAAATATTTACACAAATTCATCCCCATTCACATTGGGATCCACACGTATTACATCTCTAGTATGTGTGAAACCCACCAAAAATTATGAGTGTGTGTATAAAGTGTTTTGTGTGAGTATGTGTAATTATAAAATAATTGCTAGAAAAAACTGGATTTAAGAATGTTGTAGGACACTTATTGGCATCCGCCCAACAGCTTGTACTCTGATTAATTCGGCCGTCTATTTTGGCACGGGCAGCTTAGATTTATTTTTAGCTCTAATAGATCGGTGTAAAATCCGAACTGTCTATTGCCAAAATAGACGATCGAATCAGCCGCACTACAGCAAGAGTGCCCTACAACATCTCCATGTCTCTAGAAAATACTCCCTCCATCCATTTAACGATCACAAGATCTTATTGGCTTCCATTTAACGATCACAACATAATCGAACCAAAATTGTCAGTATTATTTTTTAACGAGAAAAAAAAAATCCAAGACAAAGCCTAATTTTATGTTTAACCTCTATTTTTGTATCTTGACGAACAACATGCAACCGATAAAAGTGGGCTTGCATCGAAGAGCACCACCTTCCTATCCAAATACTAGTTGGATGTACATGGATTTAAATTCATCATTGCTCTTTACAAATTCATACCCGCAACAAAATTGTTTGAAACTTTAACTTTTGGTTTGATTTGGTTTGGTTCGGTTCGGTTTGATTTGATTATTATGCTGGAGTGTCTCCTTCTTCCTAAGTGGCCGCCGTTAGTAGTTAACAATGCGTCCGGTCCCATTTACCTAAACCGAACATGCCCCCAAAGCATAACTTTCCAAGAGAACGGGCCAACTGCTATCGGAGCTTTCCGTCACGCCGTGGGACCTCTCAAAGTTAAAGGCGACAGAGCCTTCCACCGTTAAACAGGTGTGATGATCATTGGTTTCTCCGCAGCTCAAGTATCACCACATCAGATCATAATTAGCATTAGCATGGCATCGTTATCATCATTAAACAAACAACACAAAGTCTACACCCAACGCTCTGTTTCACCGCTCTCAATTTCACCGTCTAAAAATGTTTTGGACGATCCAAATTTTAAAAAACTCTTCTTTTCTAAAAATGGTTTTTTGATATCCGGATCATTGATTGCCGAGACGGACAGTGAAATCGAGCGTTGCAGTGATGAGAGAGATGAAACAGAGCGCGTAGGTGAATAAAGAAATACTAGTTGTTAAATTGTCGCAATGGCCCCTAAAATGTGGTTGGGCTTGGATATATGCACCATGCATGGACCACAAACAACATTGGATGGAAATATCGCGCCGAAAGTGGAATTCCCCGAACTTCAGCACTATCATAAGCACTTGAAAGGGAGACGCAAAAAATGTTTTCTTTCAAGATGAACGCATCTTTTCTATTTCCAACCGCAACTTTTGTTATACTTTTGTGTTTTTTTTTTTTTATAACTCGGAGTGTTGGAGTCAATTCGGACGCACCTCGTTTAATATTTAAGGAAAATAATTGTAGTACTCATCATACAATAGCAGGAGGCTCGATTAAAGTTCAGCCCCATATGAACTAGTTTCACAAGACTTAGGATTACCAAAGAGGTATCAAAGATGTAACTATTGGATGGATTGAGCTTTGGACTATTTTTCATGTCGTTGAACTCGTCACATAAAAAGGGTTTCTTCGTTCCGTCTTTTGTTTAATTAAGGAGCGATTACTCAGTATTTCAGGATCCTTTCTCACCACACATTGGAGTGAGGCCCACATACTTTGTGGTGAATTCTACAGTTGGGTGCTGGAAAAAGACAACTTGAAACACCACTTGCCGCAGCAGCGCTCCATAAGCATTTACTAATTTTTTTTCTTAATCAGGATATCATTCCTGCTTTCCATGAGGCCACATGACCTTTGTGGGAATAACCGCAATATTAGCACTTGAGATTGAAGTTGCAAAGCTTTTTTCATCCAAACGATAGGATATTAGTACAGTATATTGCTAATACTACGAGGATTCTGTCCATGAAAATCAAATCATAGACCTCATGCTCCAAAGGACCGCTACACGGCTATTAGCTCAAACCCCAAGGTCAAGTCACGAAGTTGACTAATACAATTGAAGCTAATTAGCTAATGGTACTTATTTTTTGAATTAAAAGTGATGTATTGGTGAGAGAATGACCCGTCTCGTAAAGCGGAAAATAAGTACTTAAAAAATAAGAACCTCAGCGGAACGGGGGCTTATATGGTGCAAAGCGATGTATAATGATGGGCTTTCCTGCAGAAGAAATAAACAGTGGATTGGGTAATCTATGTCAACCTTGTCCAGAGGTTTATTGGGCTCATTTACATCCTGGCCCAACAAACTACCTTCACTCTGGGGGGTCCATTGAACTTTGAGATTCCAGATTTGGCCCAGTAAAACAGGTCGACTTGCCATCACTATTCACTACAGAGTCAGGCCTCTGAAGTGGGGGAACATTGCATTGAGAAAGAGGGCACACTGGCAATTTCTCAGTTAAATTTGGTGGGAATAATAAACGAACCGAGTTTGTTACATAAGCAAGCTATTACTCAGTTCGTTCTGCTTATGTGGTATGAAAAAATCAAGCTGCTTGTGATTGCCTCAATCAAATAAAGCTCTTGATTTCAGCTCATCTCATAAACAATTTAAATTTTTGATTATATTTTTAAAACTCGTTAAATTTGTAAATCAAGCTTGACAATCTAGAGCTCCATTAATTTGGCTCGCTAATCAGCTCTAGTCAAACTAGAGCAAGTATGCAGAATTGCGGTAATCCCTGTGGTTTTCTTGGCACAAGTTGTTTGGAAGACTCTTTATAACGATATATATATATGTATTTTAAAAAATGCAAATCTACCATTTCGGCCGCAAAACCTCAAACAGTAACTTTTTGTAAAATACTATGTTTTAATGATACCAAAGTCCAATTAAAACAGTATGCTATTACGTACGCTTATATTGAAAGAAAGTGTGCCGATCAAAAAAAAATATTGAAAATGTTCAAAAAAAAAAAAAAATATTGAAAGAGAGTGATTGCCCGATTGTTTAATGAAAACGACTAAACGAGATTCCTTAAGATTTTCGAAACATTTTACGAGAAAACGAAGCTTCAATCCCGAATCGGGATTATGATGCATCCATGACGTGGCAAATGAAGATGGTTATAGCTTTTAATTGTGTAAATCTCGAATTAACTTCTTTTTTTTTTCCATTGGTAATCCACTTTAGTATCAAGTGAAATTAGTGATTGATGAGAATCACCACGGTGAGTTTGACATAGGTATTGGATCGGACCAGATGAATATAAAATAAAATAAAAAGAAAGAAAAACAAAAGATGCAGAATTTTAAAAGTTGGTTCCCTTTTTTTTTTTTTTTGGTTCCAAATTACAAGTCATGCTGTATATAAGCTACCACCGATGGCAAAGTGGGTGGGTTAAAGCTCCTCCTTCCATGTCTGTGGTTTGAGTCCCACGTCAAGTAAGGATTTGTTCCTCGCCTTGTGGGACTATGACTGGTTTCGTGTGGAAGGCCCTTCTCCATCTAGTACCTAGGTGGTGCTGTGGTGACAGTTTGTCCTCGCGGGTAATAGTTATGGCTCAAGCGAACTGGACATTCCACAACGGGTCGAGAACCCTATGGTCACGCGTAGGGGAGCTGCTACACTGATTGCTCCTTCCACCTTTTTTTTCTTATTTCCACCCTTTTTTTTTCCCCTTAAATGCAGTATATAAGCTTCTTAATTGTGCTCGAGGATTGGTGATGGGAGTAGAGAACATCCATGTCCAAACACCCGGCTTAGCGGCTGATGTAAGCGCTTTCGTCAATAACAACTTCTTAATGAACTACTTGAGGGACGACTTAACAGACTAACTTAATGATTAAAGACTTCCATACATCTATCAGTGTTAAATTAAGAATGCCCAAAACCCCACGGGTCTGGCCAAGTGCGTGTGATGAGAAAGCTAAAAAGCGTTTGTCTTTCATTAGGCCGTATGCTTGAATCATATGGAAATCGAGCATTCCAAACTTTGGGGTTATTGAAGCGTGTGCCCGATTGTCGACTTTTGACCCCAGAATGATTGACGACTAGGGTTCCACCGGGCGTGCCAAAATGTTTTCCACAAAAAGTGTAAAACTGATTCGACCTGGTTTTGCGGGCGTGCCAGGACAGTACTGCTGTCCGAGTTTGTTTTCAAGGCCTTCGTGCCTCAAAATCTGACTTCTTACGAGTGATTGTGCTTGGCCTAAAGGGTAAGGCCTCGTGAAGGTTCGTTGGTTGCCTTTGCGAGCTAAGGACTTAAGAATTTCCTAGCCGGTGCTAGAAAATGGGAAGAAAGCAAAATGAAAGCTGAAACAGAGCTAAACGTACTCTATTAACGGTTTAATGAAGTTTGGATACAAGGAAAGTGATAAAACTTAAACTAGTGAGTACAAGTAAAGCTTGAAAGAAATGGAAATGCATAAGCTGTGAGCTTTTTGGTCGTGGACCCTTGAGAAGGCCCTCAAAACTGGTATTTATAGGAGCCACATGACTTAAGCTGCTTCAAAATGCCCCAATGCATGGCTGTCATGTGGCTTTTCAACAGAGAGGTAGGCTTGAGCAGCTTCAAAATGCTCCAATGAAGAGCCATGCATTCTTTGAGAAAAACGTGTCTTTTACTCCAAGAAAACGGCCAAAGCCTGAGAAAACCTTCTTTTTGCACAAACTTTCCAGAAAGGGCAAAAAGAATATCAGTTTCCTGCAGCTTTCAGCCCTTTTGAGCTGCTTTGACACTCAATCTGCTGTTTGAATGGGTTTCTTCCGGGCCCACCACTGATTTTCCCTAGCCCTTCCATCATTTTACTGGACCTTGCATCTTTTGTGGGCCCCCAAAGCCTTTGGGCGTGACTCCTTACGGAAGAAGGATCCAAAAACAAAAAATCAAGTAGACTTGGGTGAGCTGCTTGTGAGCAGCTTGCTTAGATCTGCAGGAGTCATCAACTGGCCTTTCTCAGGGTTGCATGCACGCCACCTGTCTCAAGCTAAAGAAGGGGGGTCCCACCGGTTTAGGCCTTGAGCTGCTTGTGAGCAGCTTACCCAGACCTAGTTAGCAGGAACATTTCAGGCCTTTAAGCTCCTTGTAAGCAACTTGTAAGGCCTTTGACCTCCTTGTAAGCAACTTGTAAGGCCTTTGAACTGATTGTGAGCAACTTTACGGTCTTTGAACTAACTGTGAGCAATTGTAAGGCCTTTATTGGTAATCAAAGGCCCTTAAGCACGTTTTGAAAGTAGTGGGCCTATTGAATGGGCCTGAATATGTAGTGACTCATGGGCCTTTACCCATTGTAAGCCTTCTGAACCCAGGCCTGGAGAGAAGGCCTGGCTTTAACTGATTTGGATCTACTCAAAGGCCTTGTTACTTCTTAGGACTTGACTAGTCCTGAAAAGAGAACTTTTGGACTTACTGGGCCAATCTTGAATCTTCGGCCGATCTTGGGCTTGGGCCTTGGCCTAAAGGCTAGCCTAATTTTGTAGGCTATCGATCATAGGGCATTAAAAGACCAGTTTCAGCCCCCAAAGTCACTTTATTGATTTTTGGCCAAAAATGGGTGTAAACAGAAGTTACAAAGTTTTTTTCATCCAAACGATAGGATATTAGTATAGTACATTGCTAATACTATGAGGATCCACCTTCTGTCCATGAAAATTAAATCATAGACCTCATGCTCCAAAGGACCGCTACACGGCCATTGGCTCAAACCCCAAGGTCAAGTCATGAAGTTGACTAATACAATTGAAGCTAATTAGCTAATGGTACTTATTTTTTGAATTAAAGATGATGTATTGGTGAGAGAATGACCCGTCTCGTAAAACGAAAAATAAGTACTTAAAAGATAAGAACATTAACGGAACGGGGCTTAAATGGTGCAAAGCGATGTATAATGATGGGCTTTTCCCGCAGAAGAAATAAACAGTGGATTGGGTAATCTATGTCAACCTTGTCCAGAGGTTTATTGGGTTCATTTACATCCTGGCCCAAACTTCCAGTCTGGCCCAACGACCTACCTCCACTTTGGGGGCCCATTGACCTTTGAGTTACAGATTTGGCCCAATGAAACAGGTCGACTTGCCGTCACTATTCACTACAGAGAGTCAGGCCTCTGAAGTGGGAGCATTGAGAATGAGGGCACATTGGCAATTTCTCAGCTAAATTTAGACCCAGTTTTGCTTAACTTTTACATAGTACTTTTTGGAGGGTTTGTTCTTATTAAAAAAAAATTTGCGTTCGTTAGTTTTGTGCCAAACTTTTTTAGATTATTGATTGTCTCGACAAGAGAAATCGGAAAGGGGAAAAAAAAGCTTTCACCCAAATATTTTGAAAATAACCACTTTCAGCAAAAAAATCTGGGTTTTTTTTTCTCTGAAAAGTGGTTATTTCTCTAGATATTTGGGTAAAAGTGATTTTTTTAAAAACTTTTCCGATTCCTCTCATCGAGACGGATCAATAATCCACAAAAAATTTGGTGCAAAAACTAAAGGACGCGAATTCCTTTGAATAAGGATCAAACCTTCCAAAAAAAAAAAAAAAGTCCCTTTTGCTTAGTGGAATTCCACTTGAGTGGGAATAAACGAACTGAGTTTGTTACATAAGCAAGCCATTACTCAGTTCGTTCTGTTTATGTGGTATGAAAAAATCAAGTTACTTGTGATTGCCTCGATCAAATAAAGCTCTTCGTATCAGCTCGTCTCATAAATAATTTAAACTTATGATTGTATTTTTAAAGCTCACTAAATTTGTAAATCAAGGTTGACAATCTAGAGCTCCATTAATTTGGCTCGTTAACCAGCTCTAGTCAAACTAGAGCAAGTATGCAGAATTGCGGTAATCATTAATTTGGCTCGTTAATCAGCTCTAGTCAAACTAGAGCAAGTATGCAGAATTGCGGTAACCCCTGTGGTTTCTTGGCACAAGTTGTTTGGAAGACTCTTCATAGCGATACATGTCTTAAAAAAATGCAAATCTACCATTTCGGCCGCAAAACCTCAAACAGTAACTTTTTGTAAGTACTCCCTCCGTCCCAAAATGCTTGTCCGGTCCGCAAAACGGACTGTTATTGTTTGGTTGAACATTTTGAGAGTAACTTTTACTCTCGATACAGTTTTCAATAAATTTTTCTCTCTATCTCTCTCCACTCATTACCACACAACTTTCAAAAATAACTTTCTAAAAGCTCAACCAATCGGGGTTATAATTTTTTCAAGAAAAAATTCAAACTTTTTTCACAAATTAAAAATAGTCATTGATATCTAGTAAATTGTTAAAAAAATATTTGATTTTTTCTTGTAAAAATTGTATTCTTTTTAATATTCCGTTTTGCGGACCGAACTAGCATTTTGGAACGGAGGGGAGGGAGTATGTTTTAATGATACCAAAGTCCAATTAAAATAGTATGCTATTACGTAAGCTTATATTGATGTGAATCACCACGGTGAGTTTGACATAGGTATTGGATCGGACCAGATGAATCTCTATTATAAAACAGAAGGGTGTGGGGACAAGTTGTTGCAATGGCTAGGATTAATTTGATCTAAGGGTTGTAGTGCATCCTTCTACTTCCCGGTTAAGTGCCAATGGTTTTCACCTAAATCACACAATTGCATTCCCTTCCAACCAAAATGCGTAGTGCCGTAGGCACGGACTAGCACTAGTATAAAATAAATAAAAAGAAAGAAAGAAAAAAGATGCAAAATTTTAAAAGTTGGTTCCCTTTTCTTTTTTTTTTTGGTTCCAAATTACAAGTCGTGCTGTATATAAGCTACCACCGATGGCAAAGTGGGTGGGCTAAAGCTCCTCCTTCCATGTCTGTGGTTTGAGTCCCACGTCAAGCAAGGATTTGTTCCTCGCCTTGTGGGATTATGACTGGTTTCGTGTGGAGAGCCCTTCTCTATCTAGTACCTAGGTGATGCTGTGGTGACGGTCTGCCCTCGCGGGTAATAGTTATGGCTCGAGCGGGCTGGACATTTCACAACGGGTCGGGAACCCTATGGTCAGGGACGGAGCCAAGAATTTCACTACACGGTGGCAACCATGTACGCGAGACAAAAAATAAAGAGAAACGTGCATAACAATGTGAATACATTAAAACTCAAAAATGTACAAAATAACAACACTCCATACGTAATTATGCTTTTCATAAATTAACATATTGCAAAAACATTGACGACATACCTACTTATCTAGTAAAACCAGGCATCTTCAATTGCAATCGACGCTCTTTCATGTCATTAAAAGCATCAATGATTGAATCAGCATCAAACCTTTTTGCAATATCCTTCTCTATGTAAGTGATTTAGAAACCTGCTAAAAGTTTTGTCCCCTATCGTGTTGCGGAGTCTAGTATTTACACATTTCATAGTGACAACTTAGATTTCACTAAGATTACTTAAGATTCCCAAAATCTCTTCTCTTAATGTTTTCTCAAAACTGCCTTCAAAGCCTTAACGATATGAGATTTTTGTGCCCGGGGGGGGGGGGGGGGGGGGGTCTGGTTTGCCATGGAAATTTTTTAGGGAGAGAGAAGAAAACGTGTAAAATCCTCTTAACGATTGGAGATTTTTGTGGGTAAAAATTGGAAGTCAAATAATTGAGTTCTCACTATATTAACCTTCAAATTTTATATTTTGTTATATTTAACCCGTAATGTTTAGAAATTAACGTTGGTATCTTGTATTTCAAAGGTTACTAACTACTTACTATCATTTGATTTTTTGTCTAAAATACTAGAGGGGGGCGAGCTTCTATACTTTCATAGAAAATTTTTATTTTACATATAATAAGTAAAAAAAAATTTCTTCTTGCAGGGGCGACCGCCCCTACTGGCCCCTCCCTGGCTCCATCCCTGCCTATGGTCACGCGTAGGGGAGCTGCTACGCTAGTTGCTCTTTTCCACCTTTTTTTTTTTCTTCTTATTTCCACCCCCTTTTTTTTTTTTTCCCCTCAAATGCAGTATATAAGCTTCTTGTGCTCGAGGATTGGTGATGGGAGTAGAGAACATCCATGTCCAAACACCGGCTTAGCGGCCGATGTAAGCGCTTCCGTCAATAACAACTTCTTAATGAACTATTTGAGGGACGACTTAAAAGACTATAACGATTAAGAGTTCCATACATCTATCATTGATTCATTGTTAAATTAAGAATGCCAAAACCCCACGTGTCCGGCCAAGCGTGTGTGAGAAAGCTAAAAAGCGCTTGCCTTTCATTAGGTCGCATGGTCGAATCATATGGAAGCCAAACATTTCAAACCTTGGGATCATTGAATCATCTGCCCGGTCGTTAACTTCTGACCCCAGAATGAGTCGAGGTCCATGCAAGCTGAGCAGTGCATCTGATTATAAAAATAATAATAATAATAATGCATGCCCTCGAGGATAAACTACCTAAATCGCATATGTTTGTGGTTTCAATAAGGAAAATGATGAATAAATTAAATACAGCTGTACAATGTAATCAATTAAATTTAGAGTGACGATAGTAAATTGGATGTTGCCGCTTTTATGAACACATTCGATACGACGTTAGGAGTACAGAAAAAACCAAGTTACATGCGCCTCGACTACTCATTTTATTGCCATGTCGTCATGAGACATCGATGACGAGAGGTTCCAGGGACATGGACTGGATTGTTAAAGATTTAGGGCCTGTTCCAGAACTGGGAAAACTTCTTATTTTTTGTGGAATAAGAAGCCCCGTTCCGGAACAAATAAGCAGCCTGCTTCTTATTTCGGAAAAAGAAGCTCCGTTCCACAACCCAATGGGACCGGCGGCCGCGCCGGGCCGTCTCCGGCCACCGGACGGCTGATCCGAGCCGTCCAAAAATTTTAAAAAAAAAAACCAAGGGGGCCTTATCGGGAATCAATGGCATCCGAGGTGTGTAGGATGCTTGATCCGAGTACCCATTTTTCGTGTACGTATGATATGTGATAAGTACACGAAAAAAGGGTGCTCGGATCAAGCATCCTACACATCTTGGATGCCATTAATTCCCGCGAAGGCCCCCTTGGTTTTTTTTTTTTAAATTTTTGGACGGCTCGGATCGGCCGTCCGGTGGCCGGAGATGGCCCGGCCGGCCGCTGGTACAATTTTCGTCCATCGGCGCCAATTATATAGGTTTCAGTCTTATTTTTTGTATAGGTAACTTCAAGCTCAAAAATCATGTGTTTACGTAAATAATTTTTCTATCACTATGAATCTTGTTTGATAGATCTCATTGAGATCTTTAATACGGTGCAAAAAATTTTTTTTTTTTCTTTTTTGTTATATTTGAGTTTGAAAATGTGAAAAAAACTTTTTGTTTGGGAAAAATAAGAAGGTGGAATAAGAAGTATGAGAAATAAGTACTTATTTTTTAAGAAGGTTTCCGGAACGGGCCCTTAGATAAGCAACTGTCCTATATTCAAACCAAGACAACCAAGCCATTGTTGGTCAACGTAAATTTTGTCAAACCAAGACAACCAAGCCATTGTTGGTCAACGTAAATTTTGTCAAACAAAGTAGTTGAACGCAGGACATGTTAAAGATTATTGAAATGGATTACAGGCTGATTCGTTCGTAAAGTTCATGCACATGTTCATTTTATCCTTCTTGTCGAGCCGAACGAAAAAACTTAAATTTTGCGTAAAATATGCAAGAAATACACTATAGCTAGATGAAAAATATTTTGAAGAGATAAGCAAAAAAAAAAACTGCAACTATGGTGATCTGACAGGTCTGTATGGACTAGTGGACAAGACATGAGACTGAGTATCTCGTGAATTCTCGAACTTGAAATTTCTTGCCAACAATTTTGGGGTTACTTCGTTTTTTTTGTATAGACATGTGAAACAATTTTTAAAAAATGTAGAAACTAGTCTAAGGTGTAGTTGAACCAAGGCATCCTGCATAAACCGAAAACACAATACTGCAGGGTCATTTTGGATTTACCTATATCTTTTGGTTTATAACGTTTTACGTGGTTTTAAAAATTTCGTTTAATAGAATAAACAAAATCTAACCAACAAGATCCATATTGTATATATTTCAAGATTCATATCGAAAAATATATGCAATTTAAAATGACACGTTATTCTAAAAAGGTACGATAGATGGGGAGTACTCCATTATTTAGGAATGAATCAATACACATTAGTGTGTGATGGGAAGAAAATTCAACCAACTTTAGTCATTTTTATGCTCTCGTTGTGCTCGACATTATTAGTATAAAATAATCTTACTTATAAAGCAATGACAGCGGCTTAACAGTGGTGGGTAATTGTTTATTTATGTTTAAAGAATACACCAAACCCCCCATTTTTTAATTTTTAACCAGATTACGATTTCCTACCCTATGTCGAAAGACGATAGAATGGTCTCAAAGAGTGGCTGACAAGCATGCAACTTGCAAGCATGGGATCGGGCAAGATGATAAAATGGTCTCTCGTTCCGTCGGAGGATATCATCTCTTAACTCGAGACGGACATGAGATGAATGACTTTTGAGAGGCTTTAATTAAGTGTCTTTATTTTTTCGAGTGTACCAAAAAAAAGAAAAAGAAAAAGAACCTGGTTGTTGGCCTACTATACCCGACGTTTCTCATGATCAATTTGTTATTTATTCAGAATTAGCAAACTCTATTAAAACCTATCCTTAATATTGATTTGATTGTGTTCTATTCTGATCACGATCAAAGTTGAATTTTGTCCATATTTACCGTCTATTTATACATTTATCTTATCAACTTTCACCATGAATTTATGGACATTTTGAAATTGGGTAACGAAAAAATTTAATTCATGGTCAATTTTATCATGTACGAACAAATTTAATTCATGATCAATTTTATCATGTATGAAATCTTCCTCGTTGTTAGTATTTTCTTTAAAAAATTGGTGGGATGTCCACTATAGCATGTTTCTAACCCACTAAGTTCACTGATTAAGTTTTTAACCCACTAAGTCCACTAATATGTATTTGGTAAAGCCTAAAGTCCACAGCATTTAAAAAGGGAAATAGTGCCTGACAAAATTACCATTTTCATTCAAATCCCATAAGTTTAGCCTTCAATTCAAATCCCATAAGTTTAACCTTCCATTCAAATCCCATAAATTTAGCCAATTATCCCCCATTATCCGTTTTACGTTTGAAATCCCAGCAGTTACGTTGGAATAGAGTGACAAAAGATTTTCCTTTTCTGATACACTGTATATAACGTTATATACTCGTTCATCAGTTCACATTTAACGTGAAATACTTACATGAAGATTTTCCTTTTCTGATACACTGTATATAACGTTATATACTTATTCATCAGCTCACATTTAACATGAAAATACTTATATTTTACGTTATATACTCATTCATCAGCTCGCATTTAACGTTATATACTCATTATGAAGACCACAAATAACGATATTAAGGATGCAAACCTAAAATGATTTTGGTTGTTTAGGTTTAACCTTATATAATGTCAATATAACGTCTTGTACATATATAACGTTATATACTTTATTGAATTGGTCCGCGCAGTGGCACCTAAAATGATTTTGGTTGTTTAGGTTTAATCTTATATAATGTCAACATAACGTCTTGTACATATTTAACGTTATATAACGTTATATACTTTATTGAATTGGTCCGCGCAGCGGTCTCATTGACTTACTTCTGATAACTGTATATGTATGAGTTTCTGAAATCTTTTTTATTATAATACAAGAACATATAAATAATCTTATATATGTTTACAATGCAAAAATAAACAAAGAACCTCATAATGTTATACATGAGATTTTGTCCTTTCTAACTCTAAAAGAAAAAAAGAAGAAGATGAGATCTCGTAACTTCTGCCCCTTCGTTGCTTTCGCTTTTTTCACAGTCGACTTCACATGTAACTTAATACTCTTTACCCATTGAACAACTGCACAAATAATAATAAGTCATTGATGCCGTTGTGCAGACCAATTCAATAAAGTAGAACATATAATGTTATATGTGAGTTTCTGTGTTATAGACCTGAACATATAACTATATATATTCACAGAACAAAATGACAACCGAATAAAATGATAAAATACCATACATCTTCACAGAACAGGAGAATATATAACGCTATATAATGTTACAAATACCATACATCTTCACAAAGTTGTGCCGCAGTTCGGAGTGCGACTTTAGGAGCATCCCGAACTGCAGCGAAATTTTCAAGAACTTGGGGTGTAATTTCAGCCATAGAACTCGACCTAGTTATATATATATAACCACATATAACCTTATATGAATTGGTCTGCGTAGCGGCCTAACAGATCTGAGTATATAATCATATATGTACCTAACAGCAACTAACGAAAGTACAAAAAATAAAACCCTAACAGATTATTGAAATGGTCCGCGCAGCGGCCTAATTGATCCGAACATGATTGGTGAGTTTCTGGTCATATATAACATTATATCAAAGTTAATATGGAACATCTAACATTTGTATGTTGTTGCAATACCGTTATATACAACGTAACTCTAAACAGAGAATATATAATGTTATATAACGTTGTATAAATATAATAACGTTAGAGCATGAATCTGATCCAGTTTTAACATGGAACTCTCATATGTACAATAAAAACTTCTAAAAAACCAACAACGACAACAAATTGAAAATCAGATTTGATATCAACATCAAAATCAATATCAACAGATCAATAGAGAGAGACGAGAGAGAGAGAGAGAGATATTTCTTTCGTTCTTCATATTCGGAACGAACTGTACCTTGGGCTAGGTCGACGATCGACGACGAAGAAAGTCTGGGACGTGGTGGGTTGATCTCTGTTGTTCGTCGGTAGATCTCGATGTTGGAGTGACGACAATCGTGGGCTTGACGACGGCGACAGAGACGACGCTGGTATTTGAGCGCTCGAGGACGGCGACGACGATCGAGTGGTTGGAGACGATCGCGACTGAAAAAGGGCCGACGACGACGGAGAAGGGCAGACACGAACCGTCTTGGACTGGGTTTCTGCCGAGTTGTTCTTCTGGAAAAGGGGGGAGGGGGGATGGGTTTTATAATGGGATTGGGATGTCTGTTTGAATGGAGGAAAAAAAGGAGAAAAAAACGGGAACAGAGGAAAAAAAAGGAGAAAAAAACGGAAATGGAGAAAAAAACGGGATAAAAGATTTTTTGAAAGCATGAGTATATTAGACTACTAATAAATTAGTGGACTTAGAGGGTTATAGAATTTAGAAGTGGATTTAGTGGGTTTGGAAAGTGATACAGTGGACTTATGAAAAATTCTCCCTATTTTCTTTTTCTTTTCTCTTCCCTCCCCAAGTTTTGAACAAAGTCTTAAATTCCATAAACTAAATTCGTAATTATAACAAGTAAAAAGGGGTGCAGATAAAAAAAAAAAAGAGTAAAATTATGTGAAGACCCTCTCATCTATATGTTTTGAACTCGAACACTCTTAACTTTTAAAAATGCTTAAAAGCACCCCCACATGTATAACCGTTAACTAATTAGCACCCTTCTATCAAAATATCGTTAAAATAAAGAGGTTAGCTTGAATTTTTTTTCATAAATGAGGGATTAGTGTGGTCAAGTTTTAAGGTTTAGTGTTGTTGTTTTTTCTCATTCCATTAACTTGAGTTAGATAATTTTTTATTTTACATAAATGAGGGGGTTTGACGAACGATTTTAAATGTTATGGGATCTTTAGGCCACGTTTCAGAACACCTTTTTAAAAAATGAATACTTATTTTACATTTTCAAACTCAAAAATAATGTAAATATTACTCCCTCTGTCCTTTAATAAGTGTTCATTTTGTAAGGTTAGTGGGTAAAAATTAGTGCATTATCTATTTTGTCCTTAAAAATAGATTCCATTTTGAAAAATAAGTGAGTAAAAAAGTGTAATGATGATAGGTAAGTAGGAAAAGTGGAGAAAAAAGTTGATGTGAAATGTATAATAATGATGTTTTTTTAATAAGTTGGAGTTATGAAGCATGATATCTGAAAAGGGACGGAGAGAGTATTGTTTATTCACCGTATAAAAGATCTCGATAAGATCTATCAAATAAAATCTATATTTCTAAAAAAATTACTATTTACGTAAACACATCATTTTTTTCGTAAAATTATCTTCTTAAAAAATAAGTACTTATTTTTATTTCCGAAATGCAGCCTTAGTAAATGGGGACACATCTCGGTCAAAAAGCGTGCGTCAAGTTAGCCGCCTACTTTTAAACCCCTCGTCCTCCTCCTTGCCCATTTCGTCTCTCTTGGATACACCGCGTCTCAAACCCCACCCTCTCTCTCGCTCCTGAGTTTCTCTCTCTAGAGATTGCTCAGGCTGCCCCTCTCTCCCCCCAACCTCTCTCTCCTGCGTTTCTCTCTCATCGTCTGATCGCCCAATTTTGCAGCCCTCTCTCTCCGATTAGCTTCCAATTCTTTTCTCAGTTCTAGGTCAACACTCCAATTCAACCCTTCCGTCTCCACCTAACTTATTCATTCGCTTCCGATGGCGTATATTTCATCTTAGGCTTTTTCTTAGCCTCTTCACCGTTACTCTCCGTTACCACTCTGTACCCCATCTTCCTCAAGCTTATACAATTAGCACTTATGGCGTTGCGCGTCACCGTCGCTTACTCCGGCCATGCGGTCCGGAACCTGGCCGCCTCCGCCAGGGCCGGCGGCTGCCGCACGTGGGGCCGCCCGAAGCCGGGTGCCACGTGCACCACCCTGGCCGGAGGGTTTTTCCTTGGCGGTGATAGTAGTAATCACTCGCCCCTTGCGATCGGCTTGAATTCGTTGATGAAATCAGGCCGACCACAAGCGATGGCATCCGCTTCGATCGTTCCCTTTTTGCAAGGATCGAAGTGGATGGCTTGTAACGATCCCTTACAGGGATCTGCTAGTCACGAGGTGGATAAAGGTGGGACAAAAGAAGAGAGAGATTGCTTGGAGGGTATGTCTAAGGGATTGAGTCAAAGGGAATTTGATGAGAGGAGCAATTGGGTGTCTAGGTTATTCGGTTTTCGGTCCGAGGAAGCCAAGGCCGTCTTCACGGCGTTGACTGTTAGTGTGCTTTTCCGGTCGAGTTTGGGGGAGACGAGATCGATCCCGTCGTCCTCTATGTACCCTACTCTGGACGTGGGCGACCGGATTTTGGCTGAGAAGGTATGTAATCTCGTTTGACTTGGTTGATTTCGTTATTTGGAATGCTATTTGTGATTGTGAACTGTCTTTTTATGTTACATGATTGGGAATATGAAGAAATTGATTTGGGGTTGTAGTGGGTGATGATGTATATGATGAATTATATCTATGGATTAGCTATCTAGAGAGTAATATTTGAACTTTGAGAAGCCAATTACATGGTTGTTGTTAATGATACCAATTTATAGGAATTAGCTTATAGCTCCGTTCGCAAATGGCAGTTGAAAGTATGAAGATGGTTGTGCCAACTTGAGTTCACTAAAGTGATGATTCTTCTCTTTATAGCACTATAGTTTTTGTTGGTTAAGATCCTTATGTCGGTTACCAGAACCAATTTCCAAGGATTATGTAGGGAACTGTCATGTCTGTTTTTATAGTAATTTGTTTATGTTATAGGTTCCAATTTATCTTAACAAGAACGGTTTTCTCGTGATCATCTTATACCCTTTATGGAGTTTCAAGCCTTTTCCGAAAACCTTCATGAAAGCAGTGTTGAATACCCCGGACTATTGATTTCTATACTTTGTATCAACTTATTAATTTTCTCTTTCTTTCTCTGAGTGCCGAGTTGTGAGGATACAGATGTTTTAATGGTTTATACATTGTTTTCCTTGCAGTACAAATAGTAGTTGTACAACTTCTGCTTTCCATCGGTATTGACATTGATTTGAGATTCAGTGCCAGACGCAATATGTAGAACCTATATTTCTCCTTTCGTTAAACATCGACTTGTTCATATTAGTGGGTGTTACTATTTTATATTGGACATAAGTTGTGGTTTCGGGAGATTACCATTGATGAGAAGATGTTTTATTTACTATTTTATATTGGACATAAGTGCTGGTTTCTGGAGATTACCATTGATGAAAGAAGATGTTTCATTTGGTTTTTGTGTATAGTTCACCGTTAAGGCTTCATATGCGAGTCTTTGTTTTGTTGAATATTGAGTTGATGTGATGTTTTGGTGTTTCAGGTTTCATATATCTTTAAGAAGCCTGAAGTTTCAGATATTGTGATATTTAAGGCACCTCCATTTCTTCAGGTATGTTAAGAATTTGTAAGGTGACAAATGACAATATCTCTACTGCTTAATAAGACACTAATGTTGTTGTTGTGTTTTGGGTGCACCATACAGGAACTTGGCTTTGATGTGTTTATAAAAAGAATTGTTGCAAAGGAAGGGGATTATGTTGAAGTAAGTTCTCTACTCCATGTAATGATGTGACTGAGGATTCCTTGTGCATCATCTTGGTTGCTAATTTCGTGCAATTCTATGTCTAACAGGTACGTGATGGTAAATTGATGGTGAATGGTACTGTGCAAGATGAGGATTTCATTCTAGAGCCACTTGCGTATGAAATGGAAGAAGTAGTAAGTCCATCTTCTTGACATTTGGTTCCCTTGATGCCATGTCCTTATTATTGCTTGGGATAAAATGCCATATTGTGCTGAAAATGCTGTAAATGTTGATTTTTGCAGCTTGTTCCTGAAGGGTACGTGTTTGTGATGGGGGACAATCGTAACAACAGTTTGGACTCCCACAACTGGTAATTCCTGGCCACCCATATTAATATTTGTGGACAAGTAGATTCTGAATGTTTGTAGCTTATGTTACATGGAATATTCTAAATGTATGTATGTACTCATTAGACATTCCATGCTTTGGTGAGGGTGTGAGATAGGTTATAGGTATCCGACACCCATAACCTATTTAGACACTTAGCTCCTCTATTTTCAAAAGGTCACATTAAGCTAATTCTGACCTTTCATACGGATGAAAATAGAGATCTTAAGTATTTCCTTAATCAGGTCTCAAGAATATATGATGGATGGTCTGATAACATTTTATACTAAACTCGTAAGTGTTTGAAAGGTGTCTCCCCAATATCCCAAGATTTTTAACTTTTAGGAAGGCCAGGTCTGACGCTTGAACATGCACCTGCGGCATATGCTTGTACTGTTGTACATTAGTCCCAGTAACATACGTTTTAGCTATACTCAGATGGTTTTATCATAAGAAACACTTAATGAGATCAATTCATTTTTTTTTTTTTCCCTTCAAGAACTTCTAGTTGGTTGGGTATATCCTTTATGCCACCTATATGGGTAGAATTTTGCTTGACATGTTTCTACGTTGTTTTACAGGGGTCCTCTTCCAATCAAAGACATTATTGGTAGGTCGGTGCTCCGTTACTGGCCCCCCTCCAAAGTCTCCGACACTATTTAAGGGGCACCTGCAAAGAAGGATGCTTAGTGTCATGGAGCACCTGTGAAGAAGTATGCAGTTGCAGTGTCATACCATCATCTCCCTCTGCTTGCACAATCGCAGAGGCGGGTCTCGGATAACTGTTTTATCCGCTTCTATCATGTTGGCAATTATTTCCCACTCATTTGCTCTCAATGTTGTGATTATTGCATAATTATGTTGGTGGTGATGGATCATCTCATCCATCGGTGTGCTCTTAATGTATCAATGGCATAACACACTGGCTCTGTTTGCTTTCGTTTCTGTAATGGCTTTCTCGAACTCTTTTCTGCGAAAAAGAGTGGGGAAAATAGTGGAAGAAAAAGAGATTACTGGGCAAGAATCTTTCATCCATATTGAATCCCAGCAGTTACTCTTGTTATTCTCTTATTCAGAAATGTTCAAATCTTGTTATTCTCTTATTCAGAAATGTTCAAATCTTGTTATTCTCTTATTCATTGTCTTATTCTCTTATTCGCTATTACCTCTTGTTATTCTCTTATTCAAAATCATTTTAGCCATGTTCATAACTCTCCCACGGATTGTTTGCTTATTGTTCTAGATCTTTTGCGGAAGAGAGCGTTGCAATGGCCTCTTTTACTTTTACTTTATTTGTAGTAGTTAGACTATGTCAGATCTTGTTCCTTTAAAGGGTTTTTGATTTTAAATTTTAATTATTATTCTATTTCTCTCCAATCATACTCTTATGTTTCTCTTTATCTCTCTTTAATAATTATCCCTATTTTGTCAGTGTTTGTGAAGTTAACTGCGAAAAGCGCTCACTCTCTGGGACGAATATCTAGTCACAATTTGGTTTGATTTGGCTATGTGTGTGTTGGAAAATGATTTTGAAACTCCATTTTTTTTATGATGGCATTTTAGAATTTGTCTTTTAGTACTCCCTCCGTTCCTTTTTAAGTTTTTAAGTGTCCTGCTTTGTAACTCCAACTTATTAAAAAGACATCATCATTGTACCTTTCACATCAACTTTTTCTTCCACTTTCCATACTTATCTATTATTATTACTCTTTTATTCACTTACTTTTCAAAAAGGAATCTACTTTTAGGGACATAATAGACAATACATCAATTTTTATCCAATAACTTTACAAAATGTACACTTATTTAGGGACAGCCCAAAATGGAATATTGGACTATAAAAAAGGGACGGAGGGAGTATAAATTATGCATAACAAGACACATAAAAAGACAAATTTTGAAGTATTCTCATAAAAAAACTAAAGTACCATCATAAAAAAATTAAAGTGTCAAAATCATTTTCCATATACGTAACGGTGTTTCCTAAAAAAACTCATGGAGAAATTTTTATCAACCCGATGTGGGGTTCTGATGCTCCAATGATATGACTAGATTTCCCCACTGGATTTCCATGAGAATATTCTCCAGTTGCCGAAAGAGGACTGGGTCTTGTGTGCCGACACCCTTTCAATGATTCAACTGTTCACCCTTTAAAATTCCGTCTTGCTATTGTCAGCCCATTGGGATGACGATAAGTAAATTAAAAGACAAAGAAAATATGTATTTTTGTGTATCTTTTATACCCTTTAATACACATTCGCACACTCACTATTATCAGTCCATTAGGCTGATTTTAAAATTTTCCTTTAAAATTTGTTGAAAACGTTAAGGTAAAAGTTATGTTCATCGAATATTGATGCACGTGTTTTCAAAACAGTTTAGTAGCATTTTGTTTTGAACCAAATTGATTTTACCAATCACAACTTTTAGTGGCATGGTCGCACTATAAACCAAAGTCTCCTAGTATAGTCATTTTGTACCAATTTTCTCTACTACGAAAATGATGGCTCAAATGATTTTTTGATGTTACTGAGAGTCGAACATGGTGCTCTTGTATTGGTGTATGTAATATTTAGGCCTGCAAAAATTATTATTATTTGCTTAAACATAGTAGTTAATATCGATTTCCAATATTTTCTATCTTTTTGTCAATTTTTTTGAAATTAATCATTCATTTCTACGTCAGAAATTGAAAAATGTTGAAATTTGAATCGAAATTGAAAAAGATCATATAAGAGTATAAGACTATTCTAAAAGATAATGAAATTTTTTTAAATAATATTTTAATTTTTACGTTCCATTTGTCAATACGCATAATTATTCTGAAAAATCAACGGTGAATCTCACAATGTATTTTTTTTAACAAAAGTTAAACAGTGAACTTTAGAGTATGTTTTCGCTATATTATTAGGCTCAGAAATCCTATAGGAACCGACCGTCCCCTACTGAAATCGTGTCAATGACCGCGCCGGACTATCTTTGGCCACCGGATAGCTGATCAAAGCTGTCCAAAAATTCTAAATGAAAAAACGAGGGGTTCACGTGGGAATCAACGGCATCCAATGTGTGTAGAATGCTTGATTCAAACACCATTTTTTCGTGTATATATGTATAGCGGCCGTCGGTATGATTTCGGTAGGAGACGATCGGTCCCTATAGCATGACTCTTATTAGGCTACAAGGCTACAAGGATAATGACAACAGTCAAGTTGTTTTTCGTTAAATAGTACGCTAGTTGAGTATATGAGAAGAATGACCTACCTAAAAATTCATAACAATATGAAATTTAAGTCCATTTAATTTAGCAAAAAATACCCCATAAAATTGCAGAAATAAAAAAACGACTAGAAAAGAATATCCGAAACCAAACACTGCTTACCCCCAACGCAAACGGGACAAATGCCACGGGGTCTCAACGGACACGCGTTCATTTCCACAGACTATTCAACGTCGTCGTTCCATCCGGAAACAGTACGTCAATTCCTTAAGCAGTACGTCAATATGTTACACATACACACACACACACAGAGACACATACACACTCTCTCTCTCTCTCTCTGCAAGTCTTCTCTCTCCTCGAACTCCCCCCAAGAAGAAAAATGGACCTGAAAGAATCGATCAGCAACCAAACCGACTTCTCCCTCGCCCTAGCAAACCGAGTCTCCCTCTCCGAATCCAAGGACTCCAACCTGGTCTTCTCCCCCCTCTCGATCCACGTCGTCCTGGGCCTGATCGCGGCCGGATCCGCCGGCGAAACCCGAGCCCAGGTACTCTCTCTCCTCAACTCCAAGTCCACCGACGACCTCAACTCCCTCTCCTCCCAGCTCGTCTCCCTCGTCCTCGCCGACGGCGGGCCCAGTGGCGGCCCCAAGTTGTCGTTCGCCAACGGGGTTTGGGTCGATCAGTCGCTCTCTCTCAAGGCTTCATTCAAACAGGTGGTGGATACTGTTTACAAAGCGGTTTCGAGTCATGTCGATTTTCAGACCAAGGTCGGTTCTCTCATGGATAAATTCTCTCTGTTCCTAATTGTTGGTCCACTGTTCATTTGTTCCCATATGTTGGTCCCTCTTGAAAAGTTAAAAAAACCCAAAATTGGTTTCTAAAATTACCCTCGTAAGAGCATCCACTATGCACAGGTTAGATTTTTACTTGTTAAAGTGCTCTTATAGCTAAATTTAGAGTTCATTTCAATTAGTTGAGGTATATTTAGAGTTCATTCCATGGTTCGGCCCCCTCCGATTTTGATTCCTAGCTCTGTCACTGGTCCTAGGGTTATGGATGTAGTATGTTGCTCAGAACTAACAAACTAGAACTGTTCATTTTCTGGATGTCGCAAAATGGACAAAGTTCCTTTCCATTACACCAAAGTAACGGGAGCCTCTTCGCGTTTGCAAATGGTGGCGATGCATCATTCTGTGATTGTAATAGAGATACGTAATTGTGAGTGCTTTTGGATCTTCGATGTATGAAATCTATTGTTTTCCATACTATGCTTGACTAGTGGCAATGAATGTAAACATAAACGAGAATAAAGGTGCAAGTGTCGGAATTTGATACCTTCGAATTGAGTTTGTGTGGTACATGTCTCCTTAAAAAAGGTAGAATTCGGAGAACTTAGATTATGAGATGGAGGTATGCTAGACCACTGGTTATTCATTTGGTTGGGTTTATGTAATAATACTCAGTTGGGCAAAATGGCACTTATAGTTTTGACTGTGAGATGCGCCATCTTGGATTTCAGGAGCTTTTATATGGTATTATTATACCCTTATAGAGTTCTAATCTGATCAGGAAAGGTACTGAGTTTGTGTGTAGTGACACTAGCTATAGGGCCATAGGCTACAGAAACCTAACGAAGCACTGGCTTTTCAACTGTCATCGCCGTTTGGCAGAAAGTAGGGTAGCCTACAACTTGATCACGTCTTTATACATTTCGTATTACAGAAGTATATACCGTTTACATGCTTCTACTATCCTGGAGCAATTTCAGTAAGTGAAATCCAATATTTTCTCTGGCTATTGTTTGAGCACATTAACCAGCATCAAAATGATACTGTTGGGTAAAGAACAATTTGGGTAGAAACATCACCCTAGGTGGTGGGGCAAGTTTTGTCAATGCATGTGCAATGGGCAGGGGAATATGTGAGCCACTAGTTAATAAATTGTCAGTGGCTTCACAAACTTGAAACTTCTCCCTTACCATTTTCAGTGTTGTCTGGGTGATGCCTAGTTCAGTAAGGCGCTTTTTGAATGCTGACATATAGGTTGTATGACAAGGAGTAAGTGGAAAGCGTGGTATAGCGTGTCTCTATGGATCTTGTGGTGCTTATGGAGGTAGAGAAATTGTAGATCTTTTGAGGGGATTGAATGCGCCAGTCATACTTTGGAAGGAGTGGTGCTCTTCTTCCTTTTCTCTTGGCTCAAAGCTGATTTTCCGTTTTCCCTGGGTTCTTTGGTAAAAGTTTTGACGGATTTGTACATGCCTGTCAATGTAGAGGGGCTTGGTATAGTTGGTTTTGTCTTGTATACGTACTCAGAGTGCAAGAAGGCAGTAAAATGGGCAGATAGTATAGTATAATAAACTGGAATGTGGGTTCCAAGCAAAAACCAGTGAAGCTGTGCCCTGCTCTTGGAATTTTATTTCCCATATCTTCCTTTGCTTTGTACCAATCGTCGCCCCTTCCACCGATGGGTATGTGTTTCAATAAATTGATTAGGTTACATGTTGGGTTTTTTTCTTCCTTCTTAAACTGTTGTGATAAATTGGTAGTTCTTGATATGTTATGTTTCTATATCATCTGCGCTTTTCCGGTTATTGATACTGCTTGTAGATCATATATGTGCTTATGTTTTAGTTTTCTGTTGATCATGGTGAAGGCAGTTGAGGTGACCAATGAAGTGAATCAGTGGGCTGAAAAGGAGACCAATGGGCTTATCAAAGAAGTTCTTCCTTCCGGTTCAGTCGATGCTTCAACCAAACTCATCTTTGCAAATGCACTCTATTTCAAAGGGGCGTGGACTGCAAAATTCGACGCATCGAAAACCAAAGACCAAGAGTTTCACCTCTTGAATGGGAGTTCAGTTCAAGTACCCTTCATGACAAGCAAGAAGAAACAACTTGTTAGGGCATTTGACGGTTTCAAAGTCCTAGGCCTTCCTTACAAACAAGGTGAAGATAAACGCCGATTTTCTATGTACTTCTTTCTTCCAAATGCAAAAGACGGTCTTTCAGCTTTAATGGAGAAAGTAAGTTCTGAATCTGGGTTCTTAGACCGCCACTTGCCATACCAAGAAGTAGAAGTGGGTGAATTCCGGATCCCAAAATTTAAAATCTCTTTTGGCTTTGAAGCTTCTAAAGTTCTCAAGGGATTAGGGTTAGTTTTACCTTTTTCCGGTGGCGAAGGGCTGACAGAGATGGTGGACTCCCCTACTGTTGGTCGAAACCTATACGTTTCGAGCATTTTCCACAAATCTTTTATTGAAGTTAACGAAGAAGGCACAGAAGCGGCAGCTGCTTCCGCTGCTGTTGTGAAGCTGAGGGGTTTGTCTATCCCGGAGAAGATAGATTTTGTGGCCGACCGCCCGTTCTTGTTCGTCATTAGAGAAGACATGACTGGTGTGGTGCTCTTCATCGGCCACGTGCTTAATCCCCTTGTGGGTTGATTGAACCTGATGCAGTGAGGTAAATAAACGTATTTGTAGATGAAGCCTAACATGTATTGAGCTCTTAGTGAGTTCTAATTTCTGTATTGATGTTCGAATTTTACTACATTAATACGGAAAATAGGCCTGGCATGCTATGGGGTGTGGGCATTATGTGCTTTCATTTTCGTGTTTTGATATCCTTTGTTATCTTTCCCCTGGATTTTGGTTTGACTAGCTGACAGTGAATGGTATTGTAATATCTTTCATGTATGGCATTTTCTTGTATAATAGTTGGGTGAGAACTTATAATTTTAAGTCTGATTATTGCGGTTGTGAATTCTAATTTGTGATCGGTAGAGCATCTCCAATCTTGATCCATTTTAAGACCCAAATTTAAAATTTGGGCAAAACCCATAAAAAAACCCTTTCCAATCTTTGACCCAAACTCTTCTCCATTTTGGGTTTTACCTATTTCTTTCCCTAAATTTGAGACAACTCAAGTCTCTCCCCATTTTTTTTCCCAATATTCCGATGGCTCTTTTCTCTTTTCAACGGCTCATTCCAAGCCATTCTGAGAGCATGCGTTGGCTCCTAAGTACTTATTTAAAATTTCATTTGGGGAGCAGAAATTGATTCTTCATTGCTTACTTTGAGCTTTGTCTAACAAATAATTCAACTAGCTGGAATCAAGATCCTCTCGATGTGCTGCGGATTGGAATCATAACATCTCCATCTTGATGATTCGAATAGTCCATTTTGTAGTTCTTCGTGTATACATTGCATACAAAAAAAATAATATTCGTAAAAAATTCGATGATTCTTATGTTGAACCTATTTCTCTGAAGAGGCGGTCAAAATTTCAAGAATCATTCTCAGAAAGCCCCAAAATATAGGGTTTTACAACGTAAGTGTCTCCGAATGATGCAGACTAACGAACCGAAATTGAAGGCGCAAATGATTGGGCTGAGATGAGCATTTCATATTTTCTGAGAAAACTATAAAACTCGAATCTTGGGATTTTTTTTAATGTACGGTTTAGATACCCTAAAATTTGATGGTTGATGGTGACGGTTGGGTGGCGGGAAGGACCGGTCTGGTGGCAACCGTCGAGTTGACTTCAGATTGGGCTTTGAAGAGAGGATGGAGGGGAAAATCCTGTGTGCTCAGCTCCAGCATTGTGGCCCCACTTTCGGACCAGCTCCATGACCAAATGGGAAGACGATGAAACGCATGTTTTGGGATAGGAAGCGGAGCATTTCCGGTCCATATTTTTGAATTAGAGGAGATCATCGCAATTTGAATCATTCAATACTATAATGAATGGTTCTAATTCAAAACTTGGACGGAAGATCCGATCCCTTTGGGATAACTCCCTTTTCATCCTTTGTACTCTTTTTGTTGTCTTATTTGTTTTTAAGATATACTATTATTAAAAATATCCATTAGAAAATTGAACGACTTATTGCGCAAATTGAATTTATCACAAATCATTGGGTCTGCAAGGGTGGTAATAGTTTTTTGACCAAAAAGTAAACTCGATTTATATATAAGAAAAACACAATACACTAGAGAGGACACTACCGGTCCCAAAATACAGAAACTAACAAAAGAAAATAAAATACAACAAACCGAAAAAACAGCAAGGAACCAAGACGCCGGAGCCGTCAAACACATTCGTGAAGAGGGGTTGGAGAGACCAAAGTTGAGAAGCCAGGTATGAACATAGAGCAAGCTCTCCTGGATTACCCGCCGCACCAACTCGAACTCTTCCCGTTGCAAACTGGAGGCAGAAGCTGCTGCAGACGCCGTCTACGTCGCCGGTACAATGATTCCAAGAAAACCAGATCTAGAACCCCAGACTTGCCTCCTGAGTCCAAAAATGGAGGGGAGAGTGGAAAATCTCAATTCCCTAAGGAGAGAGTCTCAACAACCACCTCAATACCATGGGCCCAACGAGAAGAGAGAGGCTGAAAATGGGGGATTGAGAGGACAGGAGGAAGGAAGAGCGGGGGGTTGTTAATGTATGATGGTGAAAGCCCTTAAAAAAGCATCCCGTGATGATGCTCCAAAGACACTGTATTAGTTTTTTATTTACACAATTATTATAGTACTAGTAACAAATTTTCTTTTTCCTAGCACAGAAGATGGGGCTTCCAGTTGGAATATAGTATTTTTTTTTAATTTTTTATGATCCGATTGGAATATATTATTCGGATGAGCTTTATTGCACTGGAAAGAGGAGAGCATGAAATATTTCCCCAGCTCTTTGTTACAGAAGGGTATTGAATTTTGCACCATCCATTCATGAGTTTGGCTATTGCATTTTGGAATATGAATATGTTGGCTATTGCATTTAAGGGGTGAAAGACTAAAAATTGAAGACTGATTATTTGCTCTTTTGGTTATTTAATAGAAAATTTGAAGATTTAAAATGGAAGCTGGACATTTTCATCACAATGTCATGCAACACAAACAGCACATGACCACAAGATATTATGAATAGAACTTTTAATCTCTTGCACAATCATGTGTTGAAGAAAGAGTAACATTGAGAAACATAAACAAGATGACTGCCTGCCTACACTAGAATAAAGCACATAAAACTAAATAATCTTTACCAACCAAAGAAAGCGAAGTACACACTTCCCATAGTTAAAAAAAGCACAAAACCATAGCATACAAAACGTTTGAAAGCCTACTAATTCAGCTCAAGAAGCCAATCCATGCATCTTGTCCTCCGTAAGCCCCATCTGTAGTCTAGTGAGCGCGGAATATAGTTGTTGTGACACAACACCAATTCCACCGTTTCTGTTGGAACTTATGGCTCATATGTTGTGTATGAAAGGTACTAAGGAGTTCTCGTAAAAGGCCAGCCCCCGCGGTACGGTACGAAATTATTAGGGTTGAAATAGAAGTAACCGCTATATATACTTTCTATTGTAAAAACCCTATGTACTGTGATCATCAATAAAAGATTCTCTCTCCGCTCCCGTGGACGTACCCGATTTTGGGGAACCACGTATATCTCTGTGTTGATTTTTTACTGTTTACTGTCGTATATCGTGCATGTGTGTGATTCGATCCTAACAAAGTGGTATCAAAGCTCGGGTCTGATTGAACACGCGAAGAACGATGGCTTCGAGTTCGTCTGTTACAAAGTTCGATGTGATGAAGTTCGACGGGACTGGGAATTTCGGACTATGGCAACAGAGGGTAAAGGATCTGTTGGTGCAGCAGGGATTGGTGAAGGCGTTGAAGAAGAAACCAGAGGCCATATCGGATGATGACTGGGAAGAACTCCAGATGAAGGCGGTGAGTAGTATTCGTTTGTGTCTTGCAGACGAGGTTATGTATCACGTGATTGGTGATGAATCGCCGGCTGGTGTTTGGACTAAGCTGGAGGCCAGGTATATGTCAAGGTCGTTGACAAATAAACTGTTCCTGAAGCAGAAACTGTTTGGGTTAAAGATGATCGAGGGTTCCGACCTTATTCAACATATTAATACGTTCAATCAGATTATTAGCGATTTGCTAAGGATTGACGTGAAGTTCGACGAGGAAGACCAGGCGCTGATGTTGCTGTGTTCCCTACCAGGTTTTATGGAGACTCTCGTTACAAACCTACTCTGGGGGAAAGAAACCCTAGAATTGGAGGAAGTCACGGCAGCCCTACTTGCGTACAATCAACGCAGGCAACAAACCGAGGGTATTTCGGGTGAAGGGCTGGTGGCAAAAGGGGGAGAGGAACGTGGCAGAAAATCAGAAAAGGGAAAAACAGGAGCGCGTGGGAAGTCGAGGTCAAGGGGTAGGACTCCTGAGCCAAAGGAGTTCAAGTGTTACAAGTGCCACGAAACTGGACACTAGCTTCAAGAAAGACTGTCCGTACAGGAAGAAGAATGGGGGAAAGGGAACATGGAAGAAAATTGGACCATCGAAATCTGCAAACGTTGTGGAGGAGTCATCGGATGATTGTGATGGTGATATGTTGTCAGTTTCAGCGAACGTAGAGCACGTGGAAGACTCATGGATTCTGGACTCAGTATGTTCTTTTCACATGATACACGGGGCTTCAAACAAACCCCAATTACCTCATCTTTCCATTACGTGCTCCGCCTTAGAATTGTTCCAATAAGAAGCAATTTTGCCCTTGGCCCAATTTGAAGAATAAATTGTTTGATTTCGGAGAAAAATTTGCGTTGCAGTTCCAAAGGGTACCGTCCAAGAGGTCCCTCTCACAAGGTTTGTACTTCTCAGATTCCTGTTACTATGATTGACATTTATCTTAATCCCAATCAATTGGGCTAGGCTACGTGAATAATAGTTCCATTTTTACCATTGTCCTTTGTTTTTCTTGATCGGGGAATGTTATTACTATTGTTAGAATAGTTGGAGCTATTAGCTCCTTGGAGGATGAATTGAACTCTGGTACCGGCCGGTACGTTCTGAAGCTGGGTAAAACCGGTATGTTGCACCTCCAATAGCGTCCTGGCTCTACCGGACATTACCGAAAATTTCAGCCAATCTCGGCGAAATGGAGGTACCGGTGATTCCGTCCGGGACCGTTTTTGCACTTCTCCGTCTGTGAACCAGACGCTTATTGACCGATCGGAAAGACCTTAGAGAGGGAGAAGAGAAGAAGCTATTATAACTGTTACGCCATGACCGCTTGAGAGAGAGTGAGGGCATGTTTGGCGGCCGGATTTGGAGCCGGATATGCCAAGCACCCTAATTTCATCTCCCCCTTCTCCTCATCTCCGATGTTTGGCTGCGAAAAACCCCACCCGAATTTCGCACAAGCCGGGGGTACCCCTGTCGTTAGTGAAGAGGGGGTGTGCGGGAGTGCTTAATGACCATTTCGCCCTTGCTTATCTTTGTAGAGAGAGAGAGAGGGAGAGAGAGGGAGAGTACCTGGTGCTGCAAACTGCCGCGGTGAGAAGAGGCGAGAAGAAGAAGAATAATGAAGAAAGAAAAGAAAGAACCGTAGCCCCTACGGTTTTGGCTGAGCACGTGTCATTTACGTGTCTTTTCTCGGAGGATTATCATTTTGGGAAGGGGATCGAGAGTATATTACGGTGATCAGTTTCACATGAACCCCCTGCTGTAGACGTAGCGCCGGCCCTGTCCCTTTTAATTTTCAGTATGTTGTTTGGGTGATGCCTAGTTCAATAAGGGTAGATCATATATGTGTTAATCTTTAAGTTTTCTGTTGATCTATGTGAATTAAAGGCTGTTGAGGCGACCAATGAAGTGAATTAGTGGGCTGAAAAGCAGACCAATGGGCTTATCAAAGAAGTTCTTCCTTCTGGTTCAGTCGATGCTTCAACCAGACTCATCTTTGCAAATGCACTCTATTTCAAAGGAGTGTGGATTGAGAAATTCGATGCATCGAAAACCAAACACCGAGAGTTCCACCTCTTGAATGGGATTTCAGTTCAAGTACCCTTCATGACAAGCAAGAAGAAACAACTCGTTAGGGCATTTGACGGTTTCAAAGTCTTAGGACTTCCTTACAAACAAGGTGGAGATAAACGCCGATTTTCTATGTACTTCTTTCTTCCGAATGCCAAAGATGGTCTTTCCGTTTTAATGGAGAAAGTGAGTTCTGAATCCGGGTTCTTGGACCGCAACTTGCCGGACCAAAGAGTAATAATGGGTGAATTCCGGATCCCAAAATTTAAATTCTCTTTTGCTTTGAAGCTTCTAAAGTTCTGAAGGGATTAGGGTTGGTTTTGCCATTTTCCCATGGTGGGCTGACAAAGATGGTGGACTCCCCTTCTGTTGGTCGAAAGCTATACGTTTCGAGCATTTTCCACAAAGCTTGCATTGAAGTTAACGAAGAAGGCACAGAAGCGGCAGCCGCTTCTGCTGCTGCTATGAGGCAGCTCAGCAGGTGTTTATCTATCCCACGGAAGATAGATTTTGTGGCCGACCACCCTTTCTTGTTTGTCATTAGAGAAGACATGACTGGTGCGGTGCTATTCATCGGCCAAGTGCTTAATCCCCTTGTGGGTTGATTGAACCTGATCTGATGCAGTAGTGAGGTAAATGTGAATGCAGATGGAGGCGAACATGGATTAGTGAAGCTTTTAGTGATTTCTAATTTCTCGGATTGCTGTTATTTTGCTAAGCCTAACATTGTGTGCTTTCTGAATCTCTGATCTTTCATTCTGTTGTTTTCATATCCGTAGTCATCGATCGAAGAAAAAGCATGACACAAACTCGGTACGTTAGACAAATTTGTTCTTGTTATAGTGCTTACAGTTTAAATGGACGTGCATCTCCCAACACTAGTTGATCGAATGCCTCATAAAAGCCGCACAATAATCGGTGGATCTGTTGAACCTAATAGTGCTTTGTACTCTCTCAAATGAAGACTCGATGAAAGAATGGACAAATAACTTTTTCGAATCTCTGAGAATTAATGAGGGACATGACATATAGATCCACTGGTGACTATTCCGTGTAGTCACCAAGGAGGAATGGCCAAATTAGATCATAAATGTTGCGTCCGTTCACGGTGAACGTGTCGAAACTGAAAAAGACACCACTCTAAATCGAGTCAACTCACATTCACATTCTGAATAAAGTAGTTTCCGACAGGTTTGTCGATGCTCCGTTACTGGCCGCCCTCCAAAGTTTCCGACTCGGTTTATGCACCTGTGAAGAAGGATGCAGTTGCAATGTCGTAACATCGTGTCCCATGTTTGCAAAATTGCAGAGGCGGGTCTTTTTTTTTTTCCTAAGCAAAAAGATTTTATTAATTTTTGAAAAGAAAAATGGAGATTAAAAGAATCTTAGACACACTAGTAAAAAGTCATTCAAGAAACAAACTCAAAGGAAGACAAAAAACCAATCAAATCACGTACACAAAAACCAAAAAACTGTTCACCCTAAGCACGTCCAAAAGCCTAACCGCCTAACTGAACGGAGACCCAAGTCGGAACACCCTGCCCCAAAAGAAAAACCTTAGCACTGCTGCCCAACAAGAACTCCTTCTGATGCCAGGCCACAACCACAAACCAGAGCCGGCTCTGAACTAAAGCAAGTGTTGCGATCGTTTTAAGTCTTCAAAAAATTCTTAATTATAAGGGCCCTTCCTACTCTTTTATCCCTTATAACACCTTCTGACACCAAGCCCAAATTTCAGAGGTGAGTCTTGGATAACTGTTTTGTGCGCTTCAATTATTTTGCCGATTATTTCCCACTCATTTGTTCTCGATGTTGAGCTGTTGTGATTGTTGCACTAATCTTTTATTGAAGTTAACGAAGAAGGCACAGAAGTGGCTGCTGCTTCCGCTTGTGTTGTGAAGTTGGATTGTTTGGTAAGGAAGATAAATTTTGTGGCCGATCACCCTTTCTTTCGTCATTAGAGAAGACACGACTGGTGCAGTGCTCTTCATTGGCCAAGTGTTTAATCCCCTGGTGGGTTGATTGAACCTGATCTGATGCAGCAGTGAGGTAAATGTGAATGTAGAGGGAGGCGAACATAGATAGATTAAGTGGGTGCTTGGGAGCTTATTTTTTTGGTTTTTTAAATTTTGATCAGAATGTTTTTTGAATTTGATAGAGTGTTTGAATAATATGTGCAGAATGAATTTTACAGCAGGAGTAGTGTTTGAAAAATATGTGATGAAAATAGATAATGAGGTAGCTTTTTACCATGTTGTCCTTGTTTTGAGACAAACCAATCTCTTTCACACACACATGCACAAACCCTGGCAAACCAATTCCAAACCCATTTCTCTCTCACCTCTTACCATACCAAATCTCCATTTCTGCAAATCAAGAGCCCATTTCTCCTCCTAAAAATTCCAACAGCCCTATGCCATTTCTCTTTTTCCTCTTAAAAAACCTACAGCGCAACCCCCCCATGCAAAATTAAAATCGGCGGTGGTGGATCTAGGAGAGGTGGTCTCGGAGAGCCATTCGCTGGCAAAGATCAATAGAATCTGGTGGAATTTGAAAAATCAATTAGAACATTGGATGAGTACTCATTGGTTTGATGGTGGGTGGTTTAATTTTTGGAGAGTCAATTTTATGTTTTGGGTTTCTTCCAACCCAGAAGAAAGTCTTCCTGGTCTTGTGGTGGGAGATGCAGAAGTATAAAGGGGATAACGCAAACCTGAGGAGGTTTTGGGTATTATCAAAAAATGAAGAGGATATATGGGTCTTTTTTCGTGAGACTGCTGAAGGAGAATGAGAAAAGCTCATCTCCCCATCTTTTTCACTTCTCTTCTCTATTCCTCAAATCAGAGAACTCATTATCCTAAAATGAAAACTAGCTGAACCAGCCAAACACTCAAAAACATGAAAATGAGAAAATGGAAAGTAAAAAAAGAAGCTGCCAAACAGCCTAGCTTCTAGTGATTTCTTTCTAGGAATGTCTCATCGGTTAATGTTTACTCGCTAAGCCTAGCTAACACTGTGTGCTTTCTCAATCTCTGATCTTTCATTTTGTTGTTTTCACATCGGGTTGTCATCGATCCACCAGATTTTGGTCCAATAGCTGACACTGAATGGCTATGAAGCATGAATACTCCGAAACTAGTCACATACAAGGATCAGATATGTAAAAAGTAAGGATACACGCCCGATACATCCCGGATATGGTAGATAAGTATTCGACATTTAAATTTAAATATTATTGATTTTGGATTCGAATACGCAAGGGATATTTTTAAGGATTGGCTTTTGAGCCAGAAGTAAATATACGCTATTATATGGTATAGATATTATAAAGTAAATCTCGTGCTGACCTAAGCTTTGATTGTTGATTACGAACCAAATCGTACGTTTTGATTTCGTTTCTTCTTAACCCAAGAATTTTGCACAGCCGCGGATTATAGGGTGTGGTTATCTTATGTATGTATACACGGAAAGTTATTGAGTAAGTTGTGGTACACAGAGTATACTGTATGTCTAAATTACGATAATTTGTTATTTTCATTATGCCGATTTTTGGTTTTCTAATGCATATTTATGATTCTAGTTACGACTCTAGTTACGACTTGTACTTTAGAATTTACCTGTTGAACAGGTCATTAACAGGTTACTCATAATTAAAAAATATTGTTATTATGTTACCATAATTATTCGTACTAAAATCCATAATACTTGTATCCTAACCCAATATATGCGTACAATATCAAAAATTAAATAATGCTACTCACAAATGTTATAACAACACCATAAATTGGCATTATCTTACCACAATGAGTCGAACAAAAAATTCTTTAATCCGTATGATATTCAATAACAAAATCAAAATATGTCGTACCAGAATCAACAATTGTTATACCCAAGCAAAAAATATTTGTAAAATGTCACAAATTTTATAAAACAACCACAATTGTTATGACAATACCTAAAATTGTCATTTTCTTACCACGTGTCGTATTAAAAGAAAACATATGTAAATACCACAAATTATATAACAAATCACAATTGTTATGACAATATCATAAATTAACGTTTTCTTACCACAATATGTCATACTAAAGGAATTTGATTAAAATATTCTATAATAAGACATGTCTAAAATACTACAAATTCAGTAATACAACTAAATTTGTTATGACAATACTATAAATTGACGTTTTCATACCCACAACATGTATAAAAAAATTCAATCAGAATGTTCAGTTAACGTATATTTTTATGTGTTAGTTCGTCTCTTAATGTGTAACGACCCGGATTTTTGACCCAATTTTTTTTTATGTTATTAAAAATTATTTTCCTAATACAATTGTTATTATTATTATTATTATTTTTAAGATACAATTATGCATGCATACTTTTATTTTTCCTACAATACATGCATGCATGCACGCCTATATTCTCCCTCACTCTCCTACTCAATCTCTACCTCCTCCATGACCCAAAATTCGTGCGTAATTCGTCCATGCAAAAACCCGATACCGTTAGGACTCGGTTTAATTCGAAACTCATCCAATTCTCCTATATATACACACCACATCGACCCTAGGGCACGTACACTATTCTACCACCTCCCACGGAGTCAGAAAAGAGAGAAAAATCAGAGAGAAATCAATTACAATCGATAGAATTTTAGAGAGAGAAAAAGAGAGAGAGAAAAGTGGGTTTCGAGGTTCCGTTCGTCCGAAACCCAAATTGATCGTTCAAGTTGTTTACTACAGTCCCAAGGATCACCGTAGATCAAGCAATTCGGTCCCAAGGTCCTCCGATCGAAGGAATTAAAGTCGTCTTCCCCAAAATCACGTTTTCGATCAAAAACGAAATTAATCCGAACCAAGGTACGACAATTCAATCCGAGCCCTCCTCTAAGTATATATACGATTTATAGACATAACCCAATAAGCCCCGTGCCCCCATGCATCAAAAACCTCGTCAAAATAACAAAAAAATGAAAACAGCAAGAAAGTTCGCGGCCGCAACCTTCGGGTTACTGAACCGCAAGAACCAGGCGGCTGGACCTCGCGGCCGCGAACTCCGCTCGGCGGTAAGTGCTTTTGGTTGAGTCAAATGATCGAATTGATTTTGCGACCCTTTAAAAATAGATTTTGACTCCAAATTTTATCCTAGGTTCCTAACATTCTAAAGTTCATAACTTGTTAGTTTCATATATTTTTTATTTTAATCTACTATTATTAAATTTTTATTCGTAATCGTGAGATCGTTTGTAAACTAAAATTCGTTACGACCTTCTAAATTACTCTATAAATCCCCAAACTATTTTTCTTAGATTCCTAACTTATTAAAGATCATAAGTTGTTGATTTCATAACTTTTTAATGTTATTTGCTATTTATTTTATTTTTAATTAAAGATATAAACGAAAATTAATAACGACCTTATAAAAAATATTTTTAACATCGAAAATATTTTTCCTAGACTCCTGACAGTTCAAAGGTGATAATTTATTAAAATAAAATTTTATTTATTTGATTTACTATTTATTATTATTTAAGCATTGTTTCTTAATAATAATATCGTAAAATATTATACAGAAGGTTTAAAAATCCGAATAATTTTATTTAGACTATTTACAGTCCTAGAATGATATCCTGTAAATATAAATATATTTCCAACTCTTTAATTATTTATCGTCTATTTATTCTTGTTTCGTCTATTAATTTAATCCTTTTATTTAAAATAATTCCGTGAGCATCCAACCCCAACGTTTAGCACTTGAACTTATTATAGGGGACTGTTAGGACCTTTATTAAGGTTACGATATTTATTTTAATATTTTTACCTAATTAATGAATTTAATTAGTATTTAATTAGCTTAATTACTTATAATTAATTAATAGAAGTCTAGAAAATTATTATTAAAGCTTAATTAAATAATTCTTACATTCTTAATGACTTTGTGATCATACGAGATTAAGGGCAACGGCCCAGTCATAAAAAGTTATGTGATTGCATTGCTTAATAATTGTTTGATCCGTCTGTTATTCGTTTTTTAATTATTATTGAGATTGATATTGTGCCGATGCTTCATTTGAATGTTAGATTGGACCCTAGGGACATGGGGTGGTATGCGAAATAGAAATCACATAGACGATGCTAAGTAATGGATAAATTGTGAAGTTCTTTCTGTTTAGAGGTTGCCTGCAGGCGTGATGTTGAGATATGATGAGATTGTGATGAGAATTGAAACTGGCAGGAGTCCAGTGATGATATAAAACTTGGCAAAGTAAGCCCAATGATGTTTTGATAAAACCTGGCAAAGTAAGCCCAGTGATGTTTTGATAAAACCTGGCGGTAGTCCAGAGATGTTTTGTGATGTTAAAACCTGGCGGGTAGTCCAGCGATGTTTTATGTTGATAAAACCTGGCGGGTAGTCCAGCGATGTTTTATGTTGATAAAACCTGGCGGTGGTCCAGTGACGGTTTATGTTGATAAAACCTGGCGGTAGTCCAGAGGTGTTTTCGGTTGATAAAACTTGGCGTTGGTCCAGTGACGGTTTATGTTGATAAAACCTGGCGGTAGTCCAGAGGTGTTTTCGGTTGATAAAACTTGGCGTTGGTCCGTGGCGTCGTTGATAAACCTGGCGTGGTCCAAATGACATCTTGTGATGTTAAAACCTCAAGCAGAGGTCCAAATGGATATTTTGTGACGATAAAACCTGGCTATGGTCCAGTGACGCTTTATGTTGATAAAACCTGGCGGTGTCCAGCGATATTTTGTGGCGATAAAACCTGGCGTGTGTCCGTGATGTTTTGTAGTGATAGACCGGCGGTATCCGGTGGTGAGTTGATAAAACCTGGCGTGTGTCCAGTGATGATTGTGATGTGGTATATAAGATAGGCGAACCCTAGTTGTGATTCAGGCATGATAAGCTATCCCCTTGTTGTAGTATTGTAACTTAGGTTATCTACGACAGCAAAGGGAAGTGATCTCATGGGACCGAGCATGGCTAGCGGTTGGGGAGAAAAGATCTCGTAGGGAGATTTTGGATCACACGTTAGGCTAATGGATAGTAATGAACTGGTTGACGTGAAAAATCTCTATTTTACTTATTCGCATCATGATTATCCTGTTTTACTTGCTAGTTGTAATTGTAAGAGGGGTGGTTGGGTTGGATTATTCTATTGGGTGATTTATCACTCACGAATACGTTCGTATTCTGGCAAATCGATTGCTTCGGCGATCAATTTGCTAGAGGGCGCAGGATTCAATGGAGGAGATTCAACGATGATGCAGTTCGACACGAAAAGAATATCAGTAACGAAGATCGAGGATGCTTAGGATTCGTATCAAGTCTAGAGTCAGCTCTGAAGTTAATATATTTTGAATCAGTAGATTCCCTTGAGATTGTAATAACTAAATCTTTATTTTGGAAAATTATGTTTATTTAGCAAAATTTTCTTAAGAAATCATTTTATTTTACTCCCGAAAAGTCGGGGCGTTACATAATATAACCACAATTGTTATAATAAAATCATAAAATATACGATATACACTATTGTCACCAAAATCAGAGATCATCAGATATCGATAACTGCATAATCGAAAAACATTTAAGGTATTCAGATACATTAAACTCTAATAATGCACCACCCGAGCCCGATCTCTAAGGCATTTTTTTCCATCGAAACCGTTTCTCTTTTACATAATATGAATAAACCCTTAATCAAACAAAAATATCATTTTATGATTGAATTCGGGTGCCGATGAAAAGGCTTTCTAAACCCGATCGATCGAGCAAAAAATTTACGTGAATTATTTTAATCAACAAGCATAACGAAATCAGTGATTTTGATCGTTATTATTGTGTCGCGGTCTCAATTCTACCGTACATTCAGCTACAACAGAGAAATTAGTTTCATATAAAGTATATTGAATGTATAAATTCTAAATGTCATTTTTTTAAGGAAAAATTCTAAATATTGTTACCAAGTATATTTATAAAATGATCGATCAGAACCCTTAGAATGTGAAGTCCTACAATATTCAACATCATCACCAAAATTAGAAATCATGGGATATGAATAAATATGTAACGAAACGACATTTAACGTGTCCAAATGTATTAAAGTCTATCGTTAATTGTGGTACGACATATTTTAGTCTTGCTACAGAATATTTGGATTAATTTCTTTTGGTATGACACATTATGATAAGCAAATGCCAATTTTTGGTGTCGTCATAAAAATTGTGATTATGTTATATAATCTGTGGTCATTTTTTTGGAGTGGGAGAGGGAGAGAGTGAGGGAAGAGAGAACAACCGGTTACCTGCTCAGTCATTTTTTTATTTTATTAAATGATTTAATAAATGAGTGGTTCGGATCATTCGCTTTTAAATCTGAGGGTTTAAAATCATAGTGTGTACGGTACACCTCTTAATAAGGATTATGTACCATAGAACTACCATATACTCTATCAATCGTATTTCGAATAGAATACGGAGAGAAGATAATTTATGATTTTGAGATTTTGTGTAAGTATCGATCCTTACGGAAAAAGATTTTATTTTAAAGTTTCCTTCTGAAAACCATTTATGACAGAGCATTTGTATTTCAGGATAGTGACTTGCAATTACATTACGTCATTTAAATCAAGTGTCAAGATATGTAGACTAACCTTTCAAATTAAAATATTAATTTTTGAAGGATATGCTTTTTTTTGATACCCAGTTTTGTAAGGATATCAGTCGACACTTATAAGAACATTTACAGTGATATAATCAAAATTAAAAGGTTGTTAAGATTAGCTATATTTGCTTAACAAAGAGCTTACATTGGAAGAATCAAACTTAGTAACCTCTTAGTAACTCATCAAATTTTGGCTATTTGATAAACAAAATTAGTCATCTTTTGGCAATAATCAGATTTAATTGTCCTTATATTTTTTCAACCAAGTACACCATTATTACATAAAAGCCTTCTCTTTTTTCCATTTTCAACATGTTTCTAGGAAAAATACTTTCAAAAACAGTTTTTATTTTTTTTCAATAACAGTTTATTTCAAAAACTGTTTTTTCAAAAATTGTTCTTACGAAGAAAAAAAACTTCTTTTTCCAAAAACTGTTACTCCCTCCGTCCCTTGTTTAGAGTCCAGTATTCTATTTTGGACTGTCCCTTAATAAGTGCTCATTTTGTAAAATTAGGGGGGGTTAAAGTTGGTGCATTATCTTTTTTGTCCTTAAAAGAATATTTCATTTTAAAAAGTTAGCGAATAAAAGTTTAATGATGATGTGTAAGTAAGGAAAGTGGAGGAAAAACTTGATGTGAAAGGTAAAATGATGATTTTTATTTAATAAGTTGGAGTTACGAAGTAAGACACTTAAAAAGGGACATTGGGAGTATTTTAAACTTTTTCCCAATTTTTTTAAATAAAAGTTTTCAAAAAACTATTTTCTCTTTTTCTAATAATATGTTTATATTAGTTTGAAAACTATTTTAGAAAAATTATTTTATATGTCACAACTTCTAGATTTCTATAAGTTGAAAATGTGATGTGGCAATTTTAGGTTGTTCAATTTTAATTGTACCATTGTGGACCTCTACGTACATTGTTAAACTTAGCAACCCTTAAATGAATAATCAAAATATAATATGATAAACTTTTGATTATTCCACTGTGGATGCTCTAAATATTCATTTTGCCATAGAAGTAGTACATTGTATAAAGGAAATTTTAAAACCCCACAAATCAATTGTTCGTCACATAACGCTCGGAGGCTATTCAAATGAAATTTGACCGTATTACTATATGGTATAGACATTGAGGTCCCGTTTGATAACGGGTTTGAAGGTTGGGATGTGATTATTAATCCCGTGGGAGTATTAATACTCTGTTTGGTAACAAAAAAAGTCCGGACTATCAGTCTGATGGGATTAATAATCCTAGTAATAGGGGGTATTGCTAATACCCTGTGGGACTTGGTATTGAGGGGTATTAATAGTCCAATCCCAACTCCTTCATATTACCAATCCCTTCTCATTACCAATATCTTCTATCAATCCAATCCCATCATCTAATCCCTTCTCAAACAAATATGATATTAATAATCTCATCATCTAATCACATCTCAAACAAACATACTCATTATCAATCCCTTCTCATTACTAATCCCATCTCCTTACGAATCTCACTCATCTATCACTGTTATCAAACGGAGCCTGAGTAAATATTATGCTGATCTAATTTTGCTAATGACGCGAATTTAATTTTTAATTTTTTTCCCGCAGCCCAAGAATTTTGCACTTTGCGGATTATCTACCTAATAAAACATAAGGGTGTGGGCCTCCACATAAACACAAGTTGATCTAAGGGCTGAGATTCATTTAATCCAATGGATGAGGTGTGTTCTCCAACTCTCTTAAGAAAACACCGACACTCTTACAAATATATTACAAAAATGTCATTGATTTTTTTTTATCCACTGCTCGGCTTCTGACATTGACATAAAAAAACAAAAATATATTACAAAAATGCTCATCCCTACGACACGGGGTGCGTAGTGCCATACGCACGGGCAATTACTAGTGCCTTTATAGTTTACAACAGATTTCAATGTTACCCATTCCTTTCATTTGCATTATCTATCTAATAAAACAAAAGGGTCGTCCTATGTGACACTTTTTGTCCTAGGTGGCATCCATCATGCACATGCACACACGTTCACACATGCCGGCACGCACGTTCATTGTTCACGCATCAAAAATGTGATTAAAAAATTAAGTGCTCCATTTTTCAATCCGATTGAACTGGTGCGTAGTACCGTAGGTACGGACAAATACTAGTACGATATATTTTTCATAGGTATATAGAGGAAATCATTGGGTATTTAAACCAATCTATACTATAAGTGCAGATATCCCTCTCCCTCCTCTCCTCCAACAAAGTCTCTTCCAAAACTCCCTTCCACAACTGAAAACTCCCAAACAAAATGGACCTGAAACAATTGATTAGAAACCAAACCGATGTCTCCCTGTCCTTCGCAAAACGAGTATCTCAGTCCGAATCCAAGGACTCGAACCTTGTCTTCTCTCCCCCCTTGAACCACATCGTTTTGGGCTTGATCGCAGCTGGATCCAAAGGCCAAACCCAATCCCAAGTACTTTCTTTCCTTAGCTCCAAATCCACCGACGACGTGAACTCTCTCACCTCCCAACTTGTCTCCCTCGTCTTTGCCGACGGTGGGCCCACTGGCGGCCCAACGCTGTCGTATGCCAACGGGGTTTGGGTGGACCAGTCGCTTTCTCTTAAGCCTTCTTTCAAAAAGGTGGTCGATACTGTTTATAAAGCGGCTTTGAATCATGTCGATTTTCGTACTCGGGTCAGTTATTTCTCTCGGACAATTCGCTTGTTATGTGTTTTTGCAGCTGTATGTGGGTAGTCGAATACTGGTTTCTAAAATGAAGCTCAGCTCGTCTTGTTTATCAAGCAAGCCAATCTCATATGTGTTTTAATCGCGTCGATCATGAGCCAAGACAATTCTAAGGAGTTTGAGTTTCTAAGACAACAATGACAAGCATAAGAGTTCAACTACACTTTCAAAGGGTTCATGACACCAAAGAAGTCACTTGTCCTGTTAAAATGCATATACATATTTACCAAAAAAATAAATAAAAATGAGCATAATCTAGCGCCGCCCCTGTTCCTTTGCATTTTCGGTTTGCCTAGTTGAGTAAGGGCAGATTATACATGCGCTAATCTTTCAGTTTTCTGTTGATCATTGTGAAGGCTGATGAGGTGACCAATGAAGTGAATCAGTGGGCTGAAAAGCAGACCAATGGGCTTATCAAAGAACTTCTCCCTTCCGGTTCAGTCAATGAATTAACCCGACTTATCTTTGCAAATGCACTCTATTTCAAAGGAGCGTGGATAGAGAAATTCGACGCATCAGAAACCAAACACCAAGAGTTCCACCTCCTGAATGGGAGTTCAGTTCAAGTACCCTTCATGACAAGCAAGCAGGATCAATTCGTTAGCGCATTTGACAATTTCAAAGTCTTAAGGCTGCCTTACAAACAAGGTGAAGATAAGCGCCAATTTTCCATGTACTTCTTTCTTCCAGATGCAAAAGATGGTCTTTCCGCTTTAATGGAGAAAGTGAGTTCCGAATCTGGGTTCTTAGACCGCCACTTGCCGTGCCGAAGGAAAGAAGTGCGTAGATTCCGAATCCCAAAATTTAAATTCTCTTTTGGCTTCGAAGCTTCTGAAGTTCTGAAGGGATTAGGATTGCTTTTGCCTTTCTCCGGTTGTGAAGGGCTGACAGAGATGGTGGACTCCCCTACTGTTGGTCGAGAACTGTACGTTTCGAGCATTTTCCACAAAGCTTGCATTGAAGTTAATGAAGAAGGCACTGAAGCGGCAGCCGCTTCCGGTTGTGTTATACGGGCGGCGTGGGTTAGAGAGAAGATAGATTTTGTGGCCGACCACCCTTTCTTGTTCGTCATTAGAGAAGACATGACTGGTGCGGTGCTCTTTGTCGGCCAAGTGCTTAATCCCCTGGTGGTTGATTGAACCTGATGCTGTCAGGTAAATGTGTATGTTGATCGATGAAGCATAACACATATTGAGCTTGTATTGAGTTCTAATTTCTTCACTGATGTCTGTATTTCATTTTCTTGGGCATTGCAATGTTTGTATCTGGTTAATGCTGAAAACATACCGTTTATACTAAGGTGTGGGCAATATGTGATTTCTGATATTCTATTTTCTTGTTTTGACATCCGTTGTTATGTGAGATTTTTGCCTCTAAGTACACAAAAATGAAACTTACTCCCTCCATTTTAAATTGCTCCCCTTATGAAAAGTCGTGCAATTTTTGGATAAAAAAAATAAAATACTTCCAAGCATCATTTTTTAAAGTTTCTTATACCAAATTAAAGTACTTCATGAGGTTTTTAATATGGTGCAAAGAAATTTTGAAAAATATGTGCGGAAGTATTTTATTTTTTGGTATCAAAATTGCACATCTTTTCCTAAGGGACCGGCAATTTGGGCAGCTGCTTCCGCTTGTGTTGTGAAAGGGATGCACAATGTCAATATTGAATCCGACTCTAGCGTCACGGTGGAACTGTGTAATGAAGGTACCCCTCTAGATCACGCACATTGTTATATAGTCGAAGAAGCTAAGAGGATTGCGGGCAGGACTAATGCTACCATTATGCATATCTTTCAACAAGCAAACCAAGTTGTTGATTGTTTAGCTCGTTTGGGTTCTCAACAAGAGGAGGAGTTGATTGCCACCAGAAATGTCCCATTTGCGGCTAGGGAGTTCATACTTTTTGATGCCATGGGGGTTGGCCGTCTTAGAACCTAGTTATAGTTTTTGTATTTCCTCTGTTTTAGGAGTGTCTGTAATGTGATACTTTGTATTTATGTCTGATTTTCTAGTTAATCTAATCTGTTTGACACAAAAAAAAAACCTCACTATGAGCATGCTACAATGTTATGTCGAACAATACCGAATGAGAAATTGCGCACGCAAATAGTATGATAGCTAGCTACAATATCTCAAGATTCATTCTTCAATTTATCAAACCGTCAAGAAAATTAGAATGAGTATATATAAATTTGAAAATCATCTTGCAAAAAATTCCTCCTCGATTTGGATTCATGACTTCTGGTGGCGACTATTTGGGTTCCAAGCGAAAGAGGTACACTGGTGGTTGACCGTTGGCGAAAGTATTGTTGAACCCATAACCTACCTCAGTTGTTATTGTTCTTTGAAGACTTCCCGGTTTAGTAATCAATAATGATAGCCATGCCACCATAATTCTTGGCCTTACAGGAATCTTACCAAATTAAAACTAGCTAGTTTTGAAAAGATTTCCTGGCTTAGTATATAGGAAAAATTATGGCTGCTGATTTTGCCACTCCCGTGCAAGTGTATATAGGAAAAATACACTTACAGAGGAGTGACGTTAACAAAAAAGAGAGTGACAAAATCATTTTCCAAAATTATTGGGTATTTTACCAAATATACTTTATCAATTATTTTTCATATCGAAATACGAAGAGAAGATGGTTTACCAATTTTTTTTAAAGTTTGTAAAGTTTAAGTATTCGTGTATAAAAAGAGAAATTTATATAAATGGTCCTTCTAGTTTTATTCAAGTCTCATTTTCATTCTCGAAGTATCAATTACAACTCTTTTGACCTTCAAGTTTGGTTTTCGTACTAAATTGGTCTAATTGATAACTTCTGTCAGTTAAACTAGACTGAAAAAATCAAATCTATGACAGTTTGGACGTTATAGTTCATACCAAGTTGGTCTAATTGATGACATATGCACTCAATCTGATTTTTTTCGTCAAATTTGGCTGGCAGACATGAGCAATTGGACCAACTTGGTACAAAAACCAAACTTAAAGGTCAAAAAAGTTGCAATTGATACTTGAAGAACGAAAAGAAGACTCGGGTGAAACTAGGAGGGCAATTTCTATGAATCTCCAGTATAAAAAAGGATTAATTCAAGTTTCATTTGGGTTTCAGGATAGTGAATTGCAAAACTTTTTTTGCAATTGACGTTACATCATGGAAATCAAGTGTGACAATATGTTGACTAACCTTTCAAATTAAAATTTAATTTTTCAATGATATCATTACACACTCAAGAACAATAATGCGTTGATTAACATTTTATATTACTTTTAATATTCATTTGGCGTCCAAAGTAATACATTGTATAAAGAAAATACCAACTAATCACAGAATATTCGCAGTTCTATTCTTTCTTTCTTTTTTTCAGGATCACAACATAGTAACTAATGCCTTAAATTTATGTAGTTTCACAAGTAATTTATTTAACTTATTATTAATAAAGGCTTTATTTTATCGCTATAACGACTCTCTTTCGAATACTTATTTGGTAAGAATGAATCGGACTCAAGCTCTAGTGTCATCGTTCGCTGGAATGGGAAAATCTACAAGATCGGGGTGACAATTTGTATCCATTAAACAAATTGTTGGAATTCCAACTCTACAAATCCATTGTTTGCACCATGTCACTCGCAATGCTATTCAAACGAAATTTGACCGTGTTACTATATGGTATAGACAACGAGTAAATATTGTGTTGATCTGAATTTTGCTTATGACCCAAAATGTAATTTTTAAATTTTCTTCTAGCAACCCAAAAAAAATTTCACTTCATATGATATATTTCTCTGAGGTATATAGAGGAAATAATTGCCACTACAACAAAAAAACACATTTGGTGACATGTTAAAATATCACCAAAAATCTAAATTTTGTCACTTATTATCTTTAGTGACACAAGAAGAGATGTCATTGTATCCATGACACTAAAAGTCAAGGGTGACAAAATTGTGTAGTTGTCACGAAATGTAATCAACAGTGACAAGAATTTGGTGTCACAGAAGACAAATTTTTTGTGATTGTCACCGAAAGTAACAGTGATAACAATATGATGTCACAAAAGAGAGATTTTCTGCAACAAATGTGATTATGTCACGGAAAATAACGATGACAGCACCATGTTGTCACAGAAGAGAGATTTTTCTGTGACAAAGGTTGTCACCAAAAGTACCTACCATGACAACCAATTATGTGTCACTAATAACCTATCGTAGGAGTAGACACACAACCGTGACAATCTCTTTTGTCACCGAAAATAGGATTGTCGCAACAAATATTGTTTTCACGTGCTTACAAAGTTTCAGATTTTTTTTTATCTTATAATTCAACTTAGCAAAACTTAAATTGTGAAGAAGCAAAATATCATTCAAATCAAACATCCAATGAGTCAATATTCATCATCCAACTTTACAACCCTTCAAAACATTCATCCTACGACAATAACCACTTCAAACTTAACAACATTACCGAAACTACAAAACATCCTTATCCATGGTGTGTCCAATGATACAAACAAGGTGAAGATAAACGCGGATTTTCTATGTACTTCTTTCTTCCGAATGCCAAAGATGGTCTTTCCGCTTTAATGGAGAAAGTGAGTTCTGAATCCGGGTTCTTGGACCGCCACTTGCCGTACCAAAGAGTAACAGTGGGTGAATTCTGGATCCCAAAATTTAAATTCTCTTTTGGCTTCGAAGCTTCTAAAGTTCTTAAGGGATTAGGGTTGGTTTTGCCATTTTCCGGTGGTGAAGGGCTGATAGAGATGGTAGACTCCCCTTCTGTTGGTCGAAATCTATACATTTCGAGCATTTTCCACAAAGCTTGCATTGAAGTTAATGAAGAAGGCACAGAAGCGGCAGCCGCTTCCGCTGTTGTTGTGACGAAGGCTTGTTATGTAAAGCCCAAGGTGGTAGATTTTGTAGCCGACCGCCCTTTTGTTGGAAAATAAACTTGTTTTTTAGTAATAAAGGAGTTATGCTTTTGTCCGTTCATATTTGTTAGTGGGAGTTTTTGCTAAGTTAATGGTGAGTTACATTAATGAGAGTTATTAAATTAATGAAGTTAGGTTTGTGAAACGGTGAAGTGGATTACATTATTTGTTTAGTATAAATTTGCATGTAATCCTTGTTTTTCAAGTATGAGTGAATAAAAAGTATTCCAAGTGTTCTCTTGAATTATCTTCTTCACATTGTGTGTGTGCTCTTGCCTCCAACAAAGTGGTATCAGAGTTAGGCTCTTAGAGTCAGAGAGAGAGAGAGAGAGATGGCTATTGCTAATGGAATGATTCCATTTCAAATGCCACGGTTCACCAAAGACAATTATGAGAATTGGTGTATCCGCATGAAAGCGATCCTCGGATCGCAAGACTTGTGGGAGCTTGTTGATACAGGCTTTACACAACCAGAAGATGTAACTACTTTGACTCAAGTCCAAAGGGATGCTTTGGCGGTGACGAAGAAGAAGGATCAGAGAGCTCTTTCACTCATCCACCAATGTTTGGATGATGCTTTACTGCAAAAGATTGCCGAAGCAACAACTTCCCGGGAAGCATGGGTGATCCTCCAAACTTCCCATGGTGGAGTTGAGAAGGTGAAGAAAGTTCGCCTCCAAACATTAAGAGGTGAATTTGAAGCTTTGAAGATGAAGGTGTCCGAATTGGTTTCGGATTATTTCACAAGAGTTTTGACTATTGTGAATAATTTGCGAAGGTACGGCGATGATTTGAAGGATAATTGCGTGGTGGAAAAAATCCTCCGTTCCTTAGACAAAAAGTTTGACTACGTTGTTGTAGCCATTGAAGAGTCTAAAGATTTAGACACGTTTGCAGTTGACGCACTCATGGGATCGTTGCAAGCCCATGAAGAACGACTTAATAAGAAGAAGCAAGAGTCGTTGGAGCAAGTGCTACAAACAAAATTTTCCTTGAAGGAAAAAGAAGGAAGGCAAGAGCAAAGTCAAAGAGGTTGAGGTGGAGGACGCGGTGGACGTGGCCGCGGAGGACGAGGTGGACGAGGCCGCGGTAGAGGAGAAAGCAATTTCAGAAATTCGTTCAACAAGGATGAAAGAGGTCAAAATACATTTCATTCAAGAGGGCGCGGAAGAGGAAATAATTATAGATTTTCTGGAAGAAGGTATGATAAATCCCAAGTTCAATGTTACAATTGCAATCAATATGGTCACTATGCAGCCGAGTGTCGAAATGAAGTTTTTGAAGAGCAAGTGAACCTTGTTGAAGACAAACATGAAGAGGTGGAGCCAACTTTATTGTTGGCATACAAGAAAGAAGAAAAAGGAGACATGAACTTGTGGTATCTAGACACCGGTGCAAGCAACCATATGTGTGGGAGCAAAAAGATGTTCATGGAGCTTGATGAATCCATCATTGGAAAAGTCACTTTTGGAGATTCTTCTCAAATTTCGGTTGGAGGGAAAGGTAATATTTTGATTCGTTTAAAGGAAGGAAGGCACCAAATAATTTCCAATGTTTTTTATGTGCCCAACATGAAAAGTAATATTTTGAGTTTGGGGCAACTCTTGGAGAAAGGCTATGATATTTCTATGCGAGATCATAGTCTTTCAATAAGAGATGAAGTTGGAACTTTGGTTGCAAAAGTACCCATGACAAGAAATCGGATGTTTTTGCTCAATCTTCAAAATGATGAGGCTATGTGTTTGCAAAGTTGTGTCAAGGATCCTTCTTGGTTGTGGCATCTTCGTTTTGGGCACTTGAATTTCAGAGGACTAACGGTGTTGTCTCAGAAAAATATGATAAATGGACTACCTTCCATAAACCATCCACATCAACTTTGTGAAGGATGTCTTTTTGGCAAACAATCAAGAAGAAGTTTTCCAAAAGAAACAATTTCAAGAGCTAGCAAGCCTCTCCAACTTATTCACTCCGATGTTTGCGGGCCTATCAATCCAACGTCATTCAGTAAGAGCCGGTATTTTCTGCTATTTATTGATGATTTTAGCAGGAAAACGTGGGTGTATTTTTTAAAGGAAAAATTTGAAGTTTTTGAAGTCTTTAAAAAATTTAAGGCTTTTGTTGAAAAGTAAAGTGGGTATGAAATCAAGGCAATACGATCTGATAGAGGTGGTGAATTTACATCAAATGAATTCAAATTTTTTTTTGCAGAAAATGGAATTCGCCATCCTCTAACGGTTCCGAGATCACCGCAACAAAATGGGGTTGCGGAAAGAAAAAACCGAACCATTCTCAACATGGCTCTGAGTATGTTGAAGAGTAAGAAAATGCCCAAGGAGTTTTGGGCGGAAGCCGTTGATTGTGCCATCTATTTGTTGAATCGATGTCCTACAAGAAGTGTAGACAACAAGACGCCGCAAGAAGAATGGGGAGGATTCAAGCCAAGTGTTTCTCATTTGCGCATTTTTGGGAGTATTGCTTATGCGCATGTAGCGGATGAGAAACGAACCAAGCTAGATGACAAGAGTGAGAAATTTGTTTCCATTGGGTATGATTCAAGAAGTAAAGGTTACAAACTTTACAATCCAAGCAATGGAAAAATTGTCATTAGCAGAGATGTGGAGTTTGATGAAGAAAGTGAATGGGATTGGAGTAATCCCGAAGAAGACTATGATTTTTTCCCTTTCTTCGAGGAAAAAGAGCAAGGTAATGATGTCATGGAGCCAGCCATTTCTCCCCCACCTTTACCACCAGGTCCAACTCATGTACAAGCCAGTCCATCATCTTCCGAATCAAGTTCAAGTGCAAGACCGCCTCGAATGAGAGGCCTTCAAGAAATCTATGACACTACGGTAGAGGTAACTCCAATAATTAGTGATTTGACACTTTTTTGCCTCCTTTCCGATATTAAGCCTATAGATTTTGAGGAAGTGACACAAAACAAAAGGTGGAGAGATGCAATGGATGAGGAGATACAATCAATTGAAAAGAATGGTACATGGGAGCTAACCACACTTCCGAAAGGCCAAAAAGCAATTGGAGTCAAATGGATGTACAAGATAAAGAGAAATGCAAAAGGAGAAATTGAAAGGTACAAAGCAAGGTTGGTCGCCAAAGGTTACAAACAAAGACAAGGTATTGACTATGATGAGGTATTTGCTCCGGTTACCCGTTTGGAAACAATTCGTTTGATTATTTCTTTGGCCGCTGTTAATTGTTGGAAAATTCATCAAATGGATGTGAAATCTGCTTTTTTGAATGGTTTTCTTGAAGAGGAGGTATATATTGATCAACCCATGGGATATTTTGTGAAAAATCATGAAGATAAAGTGTTGAAGTTGAAGAATGCATTATATGGTTTGAAGCAAGCACCAAGAGCTTGGAATAGTAGACTTGATTGCTATTTTCAAGCTCATGGTTTCACCAAGTGTCCCCATGAACATGCTCTCTATGCAAAGGTGAATGAAAATGGAGATGTTCTTTTTGCTTACTTGTATGTGGATGATTTAATTTTCACAGGAAATAATCCCAAGATGTTTGAAGAATTGAAGAAAGCAATGGGTAAGGAGTTCGAGATGACAGATATTGGGCTCATGGCATATTATCTTGGTATTGAGGTGAAGCAAACAGATGAAGGTATTTTTATATCTCAAGAAGGTTATGCTAAGGAAATTCTAAATAAATTCAAGATGGAAGATTGCAAGCCGGTGGGCACACCCGTTGAAGTTGGAATACAATTAACAAAACTTGATGATGGTGAGAAGGTAGATTCTACTCTATTCAAGAGTCTTGTTGGGAGTTTAAGATATCTTACATGCACCCGGCCGGATATTCTTTTTGGTGTTGGACTTGTGAGTCGCTATATGGAAGCTTCTACCATGACCCATTTCAAAGCTGCGAAGAGAATACTACGTTATCTTAAAGGTACTCTTGATTTTGGGTTGATGTATTCTTTTGCTAACGATTCCAAGCTAGTGGGTTATTGTGATAGCGATTGGACCGGGGATATGGATGATAAAAAAAGTACTATCGGATTTGTTTTTTTCATGGGAGAGACGGCATTTACATGGAGTTCAAAAAAGCAACCTATTGTCACACTTTCAACTTGTGAAGCCGAATATGTTGCTGCAACATCTTGTGTTTGTCAAGCTATTTGGCTTAGAAGTTTGTTGAAAGAACTTCACTTGTCTCAAGATGAGTCAACGGAGATTTACATCGACAGCAAATCGGCACTGGCATTGGCGAAAAATCCAGTGTTTCATGATCGAAGCAAACATATTGATACAAGGTATTATTTTATTAGAATGTGTGACCAAGAAAGAGGTGGAGCTTAAGTTTGTGAAGTCACAAGATCAAGTTGCTGATATTTTCACCAAGCCCCTCAAAGAAGATGTTTTTCGCAGATTGAGAAGTTTGGTTGGAGTAATGAAGAAGCAAGTTTAAGGGGGGGTGTTGGAAAATAAACTTGTTTTTTAGTAATAAAGGAGTTATGCTTTTGTCCGTTCATATTTGTTAGTGGGAGTTTTTGCTAAGTTAATGGTGAGTTACATTAATGAGAGTTATTAAATTAATGAAGTTAGGTTTGTGAAACGGTGAAGTGGGTTACATTATTTGTTTAGTATAAATTTGCATGTAATCCTTGTTTTTCAAGTATGAGTGAATAAAAAGTATTCCAAGTGTTCTCTTGAATTATCTTCTTCACATTATGTGTGTGCTCTTGCCTCCAACACCTTTCCTGTTCGTCATCAAAGAAGACATGACTGGTGTGGTGCTCTTCATTGGCCAAGTGCTTAATCCCCTTGTGGTAGATTGAACCTGACATGGAGTGAGATAAATGTGTACGTAGATGAAGCATTGAAGCATAACTAGTATTGAGTTCTTGGGCCTTTCTGGATTGAACCTGACATGGAGTGAGATAAATGTGTACGTAGATGAAGCGTTGAAGCATAACTCGTATTGAGTTCTTGGGGCTTTCTGGATTGATGTTTGCATTTCGTTTTTAAATTTTGGCGTGGCAACGTTTGTATTTCGTTAATGCTGAAAACACACCTGGTATACTAACGTTAATTTCTACTCATTTTGGCTGCATGCAATATTCCCTCCAAAACGGGATTTGTGTCCACCTTAACACGAGCAAGTTCTGTTTGGTATACGAGTGGAATGGAGTGCAGTTGACCTTCCTTACATACTTCAATGCACGTGGGCAGAATTTGAATCCCATAAGCCTCATCCCTTTTCCTCAAGTCCCATAGGATAGTGTAGATTAGAATTAACGAATGAAAAAAAAACTAATAATTCTGTTTGGTGGCATTTTACGTTATATGGATGGGCATTTCTATCTGAACCCGAATGGGGATCATTTTCGTCGGCTTGTTATAGAATTGGGCCAGGGACGGGGATTATGAACTGAGACCACGTGCCACGAAAAGCATCCAAAATCCGACCCGATTACGAGACGGGATAGGGACAGACATTGGATTTCCGGAATTGTGACAGCAACGGATACCGTTTAATGTGTTTTACCGTTTATTGTGTTTCTCAAAACGCATTTATCTATAAAAATATGGGTTTTTATCTAGTGTTGTAAAAAAATTTAAACTCATTTTTTAAAAGATGATCAATGTAAGTGGAAAGCGTGGTATAGCGTGTCTCTATGGATCTTGTGGTGCTTATGGAGGTAGAGAAATTGTAGATCTTTTGAGGGGATTGAATGCGCCAGTCATACTTTGGAAGGAGTGGTGCTCTTCTTCCTTTTCTCTTGGCTCAAAGCTGATTTTCCGTTTTCCCTGGGTTCTTTGGTAAAAGTTTTGACGGATTTGTACATGCCTGTCAATGTAGAGGGGCTTGGTATAGTTGGTTTTGTCTTGTATACTCAGAGTGCAAGAAGGCAGTAAAATGGGCAGATAGTATAGTATAATAAACTGGAATGTGGGTTCCAAGCAAAAACCAGTGAAGCTGTGCCCTGCTCTTGGAATTTTATTTCCCATATCTTCCTTTGCTTTGTACCAATCGTCGCCCCTTCCACCGATGGGTATGTGTTTCAATAAATTGATTAGGTTACATGTTGGGTTTTTTTCTTCCTTCTTAAACTGTTGTGATAAATTGGTAGTTCTTGATATGTTATGTTTCCATATCATCTGCGCTTTTCCGGTTATTGATACTGCTTGTAGATCATATATGTGCTTATGTTTTAGTTTTCTGTTGATCATGGTGAAGGCAGTTGAGGTGACCAATGAAGTGAATCAGTGGGCTGAAAAGGAGACCAATGGGCTTATCAAAGAAGTTCTTCCTTCCGGTTCAGTCGATGCTTCAACCAAACTCATCTTTGCAAATGCACTCTATTTCAAAGGGGCGTGGACTGCAAAATTCGACGCATCGAAAACCAAAGACCAAGAGTTTCACCTCTTGAATGGGAGTTCAGTTCAAGTACCCTTCATGACAAGCAAGAAGAAACAACTTGTTAGGGCATTTGACGGTTTCAAAGTCCTAGGCCTTCCTTACAAACAAGGTGAAGATAAACGCCGATTTTCTATGTACTTCTTTCTTCCAAATGCAAAAGACGGTCTTTCAGCTTTAATGGAGAAAGTAAGTTCTGAATCTGGGTTCTTAGACCGCCACTTGCCATACCAAGAAGTAGAAGTGGGTGAATTCCGGATCCCAAAATTTAAAATCTCTTTTGGCTTTGAAGCTTCTAAAGTTCTCAAGGGATTAGGGTTAGTTTTGCCTTTTTCCGGTGGCGAAGGGCTGACAGAGATGGTGGACTCCCCTACTGTTGGTCGAAACCTATACGTTTCGAGCATTTTCCACAAATCTTTTATTGAAGTTAACGAAGAAGGCACAGAAGCGGCAGCTGCTTCCGCTGCTGTTGTGAAGCTGAGGGGTTTGTCTATCCCGGAGAAGATAGATTTTGTGGCCGACCGCCCGTTCTTGTTCGTCATTAGAGAAGACATGACTGGTGTGGTGCTCTTCATCGGCCACGTGCTTAATCCCCTTGTGGGTTGATTGAACCTGATGCAGTGAGGTAAATAAACGTGTTTGTAGATGAAGCCTAACATGTATTGAGCTCTTAGTGAGTTCTAATTTCTGTATTGATGTTCGAATTTTACTACATTAATACGGAAAATAGGCCTGGCATGCTATGGGGTGTGGGCATTATGTGCTTTCATTTTCGTGTTTTGATATCCTTTGTTATCTTTCCCCTGGATTTTGGTTTGACTAGCTGACAGTGAATGGTATTGTAATATCTTTGATGTATGGCATTTTCTTGTATAATAGTTGGGTGAGAACTTATAATTTTAAGTCTGATTATTGTGGTTGTGAATTCTAATTTGTGATCGGTAGAGTATCTCCAATCTTGATCCATTTTAAGACTCAAATTTAAAATTTGGGCAAAACCCATAAAAAAACCCTTTTCAATCTTTGACCCAAACTCTTCTCCATTTTGGGTTTTACCTATTTCTTTCCCTAAATTTAAGACAACTCAAGTCTCTCCCCATTTTTTTTTCCCAATATTCCGATGGCTCTTTTCTGTTTTCAACAACTCATTCCAAGCCATTCTGAGAGCATGCGTTGGCTCCTAAGTACTTATTTAAAATTTCATTTGGGGAGCAGAAATTGATTCTTCATTGCTTACTTTGAGCTTTGTCTAACAAATAATTCAACTAGCTGGAATCAAGATCCTCTCGATGTGCTGCGGATTGGAATCATAACATCTCCATCTTGATGATTCGAATAGTCCATTTTATAGTTCTTCGTGTATACATTGCATACAAAAAAAATAATATTCGTAAAAAATTCGATGATTCTTATGTTGAACCTATTTCTCTGAAGAGGCGGTCAAAATTTCAAGAATCATTCTCAGAAAGCCCCAAAATATAGGGTTTTACAACGTAAGTGTCTCCGAATGATGCAGACTAACGAACCGAAATTGAAGGCGCAAATGATTGGGCTGAGATGAGCATTTCATATTTTCTGAGAAAACTATAAAACTCGAATCTTGGGATTTTTTTTTAATGTACGGTTTAGATACCCTAAAATTTGATGGTTGATGGTGACGGTTGGGTGGCGGGAAGGACCGGTCTGGTGGCAACCGTCGAGTTGACTTCAGATTGGGCTTTGAAGGAGAAATTATTCCTTGCCCCTAGGGCAGGGACACGTGGTGCTCCTTGGGCACATCCGAGCCGTCCGTTCGGGTACCGAACGGCTCGGATCAAAACACCCTCTCTCCTCCTTTCTCTCTCTCCTTTCTCTCTGTATTTTCTCTCACTAAATCCGAGCCGTTCGGTACCCGATGGACGGCTCGGATGTGTTGGAGGCAGGGACACGTGTTGCCCCAAGGGCACCGAATAATTTCTCGCTTTGAAGAGAGGATGGAGGCGAAAATCCTGTGTGCTCAGCTCCAGCATTGTGGCCCCACTTTCGGACCAGCTCCATGACCAAATGGGAAGACGATGAAACGCATGTTTTGGGATAGGAAGCGGAGCATTTCCGGTCCATATTTTTGAATTAGAGGTGATCATCGCAATTTGAATCATTCAATACTATCATGAATGGTTCTAATTCAAAACTTGGAGGGAAGATCCGATCCCTTTGGGATAACTTCCTTTTCATCCTTTGTACTCTTTTTGTTGTCTTATTTGTTTTTAAGATATACTATTATTAAAAATATCCAATAGAAAATTGAACGACTTATTGCGCAAATTGAATTTATCACAAATCATTGGGTCTGCAAGGGTGGTAATAGTTTTTTGACCAAAAAGTAAACTCGATTTATATATAAGAAAAACACAATACACTAGAGAGGACACTACCGGTCCCAAAATACAGAAACTAACAAAAGAAAATAAAATACAACAAACCGAAAAAACAGCAAGGAACCAAGACGCCGGAGCCGTCAAACACATTCGTGAAGAGGGGTTGGAGAGGTCAAAGTTGAGAAGCCAGGTATGAACATAGAGCAGGCCCTCCTGGATTACCCGCCGCACCTACTCGAACTCTTCCCGTTGCAAACGGGAGGCAGAAACTGCTGCAGACGCCGTCTACGTCGCCGGTACAATGATTCCAAGAAAATCAGATCTAGAACCCCAGACTTGCCTCCTAAGTCCAAAAATGGAGGGGAGAGTGGAAAATCTCAATTCCCTAAGGAGAGAGAGTCTCAACAACCACCTCAATACCATGGGCCCAACGAGAAGAGAGAGGCTGAAAATGGGGGATTGAGAGGAGAGGAGGAAGGAAGAGCGGGGGGTTGTTAATGTATGATGGTGAAAGCCCTTAAAAAAGCATCCCGTGATGATGCTCCAAAGACTCTGTATAAGTTTTCTATTTACACAATTATTATAGTACTAGTAACAAATTTTCTTTTTTCTAGCACAGAAGATGGGGCTTCCAGTTGGAATATAGTATTTTTTTTTATTTTTTATGATCCGATTGGAATATATTATTCGGATGAGCTTTATTGCACTGGAAAGAGGAGAGCATGAAATATTTCCCCAGCTCTTTGTTACAGAAGGGTATTGAATTTTGCACCATCCATTCATGAGTTTGGCTATTGCATTTTGGAATATGAATATGTTGGCTATTGCATTTAAGGGGTGAAAGACTAAAAATTGAAGACTGATTATTTGCTCTTTTGGTTATTTAATAGAAAATTTGAAGATTTAAAATGGAAGCTGGACATTTTCATCACAATGTCATGCAACACAAACAGCACTTGAACACAAGATATTATGAATAGAACTTTTAATCTCTTGCACAATCATGTGTTGAAGAAAGAGTAACATTGAGAAACATAAACAAGATGACTGCCTGCCTACACTAGAATAAAGAACATAAAACTAAATAATCTTTACCAACCAAAGAAAGCGAAGTACACACTTCCCATAGTTAAAAAAAGCACAAAACCATAGCATACAAAACGTTTGAAAGCCTACTAATTCAGCTCAAGAAGCCAATCCATGCATCTTGTCCTCCGTAAGCCCCCTCTGTAGTCTGGTGAGCGCGGAATATAGTTGTTGTGACACAACACCAATTCCACCGTTTCTGTTGGAACTTATGGCTCATATGTTGTGTATGAGAGGTGCTAAGGAATTCTCGTAAAAGGTCAATCCCCGCGGTACGGTACGGAATTATTAGGGTTGAAATAGAAGTAACCGCTATATATACTTTCTATTGTAAAAACCCTATGTACTGTGATCATTAATAAAAGATTCTCTCTCCGCTCCCGTGGACGTACCCGGTTTTGGGGAATCACGTATATCTCTGTGTTGATTCTTTACTGTTTACTGTCGTATATCGTGCGTGTGTGTGATTCGATCCTAACAAAGTGGTATCAAAGCTCGGGTCTGATTGAACACGCGAAGAACGATGGCTTCGAGTTCGTCTATTACAAGGTTCGATGTGATGAAGTTCGACGGGACTGGGAATTTCGGACTATGGCAACAGAGGGTAAAGGATCTGTTGGTGCAGCAGGGATTGGTGAAGGCGTTGAAGAAGAAACCAGAGGCCATATCGGATGATGACTGGGAAGAACTCCAGATGAAGGCGGTGAGTAGTATTCGTTTGTGTCTTGCAGACGAGGTTATGTATCACGTGATTGGTGATGAATCACCGGCTGGTGTTTGGACTAAGCTGGAGGCCAGGTATATGTCAAGGTCGTTGACAAATAAACTGTTCCTGAAGCAGAAATTGTTTGGGTTAAAGATGATCGAGGGTTCCGACCTTATTCAACATATTAATACGTTAAATCAGATTATTAGCGATTTGCTAAGGATTGACGTGAAGTTCGACGAGGAAGACCAGGCGCTGATGTTGTTGTGTTCCCTACCAGGTTTTATGGAGACTCTCGTTACAACCCTACTCTGGGGGAAAGAAACCCTAGAATTGGAGGAAGTCACGGCAGCCCTACTTGCGTACAATCAACGCAGGCAACAAACCAAGGGTATTTCGGGTGAAGGGCTGGTGGCAAAAGGGGGAGAGGAACGTGGCAGAAAATCAGAAAAGGGAAAAACATGAGCGCGTGGGAAGTCGAGGTCAAGGGGTAGGACTCCTGAGCCAAAGGAGTTCAAGTGTTACAAGTGCCACGAAACAGGACACTAGCTTCAAGAAAGACTGTCCGTACAGGAAGAAGAATGTGGGAAAGGGAACATGGAAGAAAATTTGAGCATCGAAATCTGCAAACGTTGTGGAGGAGTCATCGGATGATTGTGATGGTGATATGTTGTCAGTTTCAGCGAAACGTAGAGCACGTGGAAGACTCATAGATTCTGGACTCAGCATGTTCTTTTCACATGATACACGGGGCTTCAAACAAACCCCAATTACCTCATCTTTCCATTACGTGCTCCGCCTTAGAATTGTTCCAATAAGAAGCAATTTTGCCCTTGGCCCAATTTGAAGAATAAATTGTTTGATTTCAGAGAAAAATTTGCGTTGCAGTTCCAAAGGGTACCGTCCAAGAGGTCCCTCTCACAAGGTTTGTCCTTCTCAGATTCCTGTTACTATGACTGACATTTATCTTAATCCCAATCAATTGGGCTAGGCTACGTGAATAATAGTTCCATTTTTACCATTGTCCTTTGTTTTTCTTGATCGGGGAATGTTATTACTATTGTTAGAATAGTTGGAGCTATTAGCTCCTTGGAGGATGAATTGAACTCTGGCACCGGCCGGTACGTTCCGAAGCTGGGTAAAACTGGTATGTTGCACTTCCAATAGCGTCCTGGCTCTACCGGACATTACCGGAAATTTCAGCCAATCTCGGCGAAATGGAGGTACCGGTGATTCCGTCCGGGACCGTTTTTGCACTTCTCCGTTTGTGAACCAGACGCTTATTGACCGATCGGAAAGACCTTAGAAAGGGAGAAGAGAAGAAGCTATTATAACTGTTACGCCATGACCGCTTGAGAGAGAGTGAGGGCATGTTTGGCGGCCGGATTTGCAGCCGGATATGCCAAGCACCCTGATTTCATCTCCCCCTTCTCCTCATCTCCGATGTTTGGCTGCGAAAAACCCCACCCGAATTTCGCACAAGCCGGGGTACCCCTGTCGTTAGTGAAGAGGGGGTGTGCAGGAGTGCTTAATGACCATTTCGCCCTTGCTTATCTTTGTAGAGAGAGAGAGAGAGGGAGGGAGAGTACCTGGTGCTGCAAACTGCCGCGGTGAGAAGAGGCGAGAAGAAGAAGAATAATGAAGAAAGAAAAGAAAGAACCGTAGCCCCTACGGTTTTGGCTGAGCACGTGTCATTCACGTGGAACATTATTTTTTATAGAAAAATTATGCTTTGCACCCTGGAAAATTTAGAGGTTCCACCCATAGCACCACTAACATTCACGTTAATTTATGATTTAATTTTATGCAAAAATTAATGGTATTCTGTGTTTGTGTAAAGCTTTCCCGTCAGAAAATAGCTCTGATTACCTTTGTGGATATACCCAATTTTGGAGAACCATGTATATTATGTGTTTGTGTTTGTTTGGTATGTGTGTATGTGCGTGTATTTTGGTTTGATCGTATTCTGTGTGTGTTTTACGATACATCCCATGTAAATCAAGTGTGAAGATACGTTTGACAACCTTTCAAATTAAAATTTAATGTTTTGAATGATATCAGTAGACACTCAAGAACAATAATGCGTTGATTGACATTTTAAATTAGTTTTAAATTTTCATTTGACTTGTGTTGTGTGAAACTTTAATGCAAGCGCACAGATCGTATCGAAGTATAATTATGCAAGTGCGAGGTCAAAATCACAGATAACCTTAAATCGATTGAACCCCAATCTAACTAACAAAAGTTGTGACGGATTTGTAAACTATAAAACTAAAACAAGTAATAGTAAAAATAAATAATTAAGCTGATTGTTTAATGAACTTGATCAAAATAAAGTGACTAAGATTTCAGAGTACACATTCATTACTAACAAACTCTCATTTATTTTTTTTGCTTTTTTTTCACAATAAATTGGTAGTTAAACTCTAGTACTATGGAAAATATCATTGTTACGTCCTTTTAGAAAAACAGTTTATGTACGATCTTCCTCGCCATAATGTTCAAGACTTAAAAATATGTATCGATCCAAAAAAAATAAATTACAAAAAATATCTAGTGCTTAAAATCAAGAGTTGCATAATAAGGCTAAATAATTAGGTATGTAGCAATCACACATCATGAAAAAAAATATGATTGAATCCATATAAAAAATTACTAACTTAATTAAAAAGAGGTAAGAACGATTATTCGATTAAATGAAGCATTCGGAAAATAAAATAAAGAATTTATGAGAAGGATGCTTATTTAATTTCTTCATAAAAAATCTGCAAATACTAAAGTACAAAACATGAGAGTTCATTTAAACTCTAGTATAAAAGTCTCATGAAGTTTTTCTTATATTTTTTCTTTTTCCAGCCACAGCCATGGTCTGAGTTGTGATGTCATCCGAGTTGTTCTTCACATTATCCTACTGCCTCCGGAGTACCTAGTGGCATCCGACCGTTCATGTCGGCACGAATGATTCGAGCCGTTGATTCACGAGATGAGCGGCCGAATGTGTCGCTCAGCTACGCTGCCAAGCACTCGCGCTTGGCAGCATCTCCCAATTAGCATCCTTTTATTTCCAAAAAAACCTTGTTACATGGTCCACACCCAATTGAAGTTTCCTTTTCCTAAAATATTGCCTAAGCTTAATTACTCCTAATTTCCTTAGCATGCATTCACGTGCAGGAAATTCTCAAACGTGGGTGATTATATATAGACTTCTTTCCCAACCCAAACATGATTTGTCAAGATTTCTTCCATTAAAAGCATTGAAAACTGACTTCGGCCTCTCTCTCTCTCTCTCTCTCTCTCTGCAATCCATCTCGCTCCTCCAAGGCTCCAACATACTCTCTTCCACGTCATTTTGGGCTTGATCGCAGCCGGGTCCAAAGGCCCAACCCAATCCCAAGTACTCTCTTTCCTCAACTCCAAATCCACCGACGACCTCAACTCTCTCACCTCCCAACTTGTACTCGTCTTTGCCGACGGCGGGCCCGCTGGCGGCCCAAAATTGTCGTTCGCCAACGGGATATGGGTGGACCAGACGCTTTCTCTTAAGCTTTCTTTCAAAAAGGTGGCCGATACTGTTTATAAAGCAGCTTTGAATCATGTCGATTTTCAGACTAAGGTCAGTTGTGTATTTCTCTTGGACAATTCTGTTGTGTTTTTTTGCAGTTGTATGTAGGTTAACCGAACGAGCCGAGTAGTGGTTCATAAAATTTAACTCAACTCGTCTTGCTTGTTAGGCAAGTCAATCTCGAAGGTGTTTTAATCGGGTCGATCATGAGCCAAGACGATTCTAAGAACTTTGAATTTCGAAGACAACATTATTTTGAATTTTTAGGGGGTTTGTGTTCCAAAAAGGCTTGGTGGCAATTATTGTGCGAAGAAATAATGACAAGCGTAAAAGTTAAACTACACTTTCATATAGTGGCGGATGCAGGATTCGTGATGTGGGGGGACCGAATCACATGTATATCATCCTCATATAACAACTACACAATTTTGAGGGGACCTTTCTTTATAATTTTTACGCACAAAACATAGTACTCCCTCCGTCCCATAAAGAATGACAATTTTTGATATCCGTGTCATTTTGTATCGCTTATATCTTTCAATCTATAATGTTTTTCACAAGTTTGAAAAATTTGTATAATAGAATTAATCGAGAACTATCAAACAATATCCATATTGCATATGTTTTGACATCCCTATTGAAAGATATAAGGAGTTAAAATTGGCACGGATATCAAAAATTGACATCCAATTTGGGACGGAGGGAGTATGTAGTAGAAATAATACGATAATTGTGGGGTGCCGGGACCCGAGTCCCAGCTTGCGCCCCTTTTGTCCGCCTCTGCTTTCAGAGTGTTCATGCGACCAAACAAGTGACTTGTTCCGTTAAAATTTGTAATAGTCCATCCGTCCCAAAATGATAGTCGCAAAACATTAAATTTTTAGAAAAAAAAAAAAGTGCTTATGTTCATAAGGTTTCAATATTTAGCTCACTAAATTAAACAATGAATCGAGATTTTTAATTTTGTTCGAAGAAACTCAAAATATCATTCAGGGAAGTATTTTATTTTTTATCCTAAAATTACACAATCTTTTCATAGGAAACTATCATTTTAGAACGGGGAGTATACAACAGTGATCATCAAAGCTGATCGGGTCTATCTTCGGTGTTGATTGGGTAATGCCTTGTCCAGTAAGAGTAGATCATGCCTGTGCTAATCTTTTTTCTATTGATCATTGTGAAGGCTGTTGAGGTGACCAATGAAGTTAATCAATGGGCTGAAAAGGAGACCAATGGGCTTATCAAAGAAGTTCTTCCTTCCGGTTCAGTCGGCTCTTTAACCAGACTCATCTTTGCAAATGCACTGTATTTTAAAGGAGCATGGACTGTGTGTGGCCCGTGATCTCTGATTCGAGTCCTTCCTCTTCTGGTTCAGGAGTTGTCTAGCTTCTTCCACCTAACCTGCACCACGAAGCACGACTAAAGACCACACCGGAGAAGCCCCGGTATGGCCCTCCGGCGCAAGGATGAGAATGGTGCCGAGAAAGCAAAAGAGAGCTAGGGTTTTAGTGTGGAGTGGTTGTGTACCTCTTAGGACTGCATCACTTGGTATTTATAGAATCTCCTTGGCTTGCTCTCCAAGCACAAATACGTGCTCTGCACGAGCTGAGTGACGCCATTGTGGCGTCACTGGATTAGACATTTGTAACCGTTTTGCTGTGAGCTGGCATTGCCCATGTGCGCTCATCATTATCTGTCTGCGTAACCGCTTTAGTCGCGTGAGAGAGCACGCGACTCCGCGGGTGGCCGAGCCCAATGGGTGACTCAAGCAAAGAACCCTCCATCGGCGTTCTCTTCGCCGAAGGTGGCCGAGCCTGAGTGACATGGCCGTGGCCGAGCCTGAGTGACATGGCCGAGCCCGGTGGGTGACTTAAGCGAAGAACCTTCCATCGGAGCTCTCTTCCCGAAGGTGGCCGAACCTGAGTGACATGGCCGAGCCCACACATGGCCGAGCTCGGTGGGTGACTTAAGCGAAGAACCTTTCATCGGAGCTCTCTTCCCGAAGGTGGACGAGCCTGAGTGACATGGCCGAGCCCACACATGGCCTAGCCCGGTGGGTGACTTAAGCGAAGAACCTTCCATCGGAGCTCTCTTCCCGAAGGTGGCCGAGCCTGGTTGCTTAGCTCCGGGCCGAGTCGAGCATGGAGGGAGCATCGCGGGAGACAAGGCCGAGCTTGGTTGCTTAAATCTGACTTCGGCCTCTCTCTCTCTCTCTCTCTCTCTCTGCAATCCATCTCGCTCCTCCAAGGCTCCAACATACTCTCTTCCACAAGATGGTCAAGAGGAAAAGAAACTCCCTTCCACAACTCCCAAGCGAAACGGACCTGAAACAATTGATTAGAAACCAAACCGATGTCTCCCTATCCTTCGCAAAACAAGTATCTCAAACCAAATCCAAGGACTCGAACCTTGTCTTCTCTCCCCCCTTGATCCACGTCATTTTGGGCTTGATCGCAGCCGGGTCCAAAGGCCCAACCCAATCCCAAGTACTCTCTTTCCTCGACTCCAGATCCACCGACGACCTCAACTCTCTCACCTCCCAACTTGCACTCGTCTTTGCCGACGGCGGGCCCGCTGGCGGCCCAAAATTGTCGTTCGCCAACGGGATATGGGTGGACCAGACGCTTTCTCTTAAGCTTTCTTTCAAAAAGGTGGCCGATACTGATTATAAAGCAGCTTTAAATCATGTCGATTTTCAGACTAAGGTCAGTTGTGTATTTCTCTTGGACAATTCTGTTGTGTTTTCTTGCAGTTGTATGTAGGTTAACCGAACGAGCCGAGTAGTGGTTCATAAAATTTAACTCAACTCGTCTTGCTTGTTAGGCAAGCCAATCTCGAAGGTGTTTTAATCGGGTCGATCATGAGCCAAGACGATTCTAAGAACTTTGAATTTCGAAGACAACGTTATTTTGAATTTTTAGGGGGTTTGTGTTCCAAAAAGGCTTGGTGGCAATTATTGTGCGAAGAAATAATGACAAGCGTAAAAGTTAAACTACACTTTCATATAGTGGCGGATGCAGGATTCGTGATGTGGGGGGACCGAATCACATGTATATCATCCTCATATAACAACTACACAATTTTGAGGGGACCTTTCTTTATAATTTTTACGCACAAAACATAATATGTAGTAGAAATAGTACGATAATTGTGCGGTGCCGGGACCCGAGTCCCAGCTTGCGCCCCTTTTGTCCGCCTCTGCTTTCAGAGTGTTCATGCGACCAAACAAGTGACTTGTCCCGTTAAAATTTGTAATAGTTCATCCGTTCCAAAATGATAGTCGCAAAACATTAAATTTTTAGAAAAAAAAATAATAAAGTGCTTATGTTCATAAGGTTTCAATATTTAGCTCACTAAATTAAACAATGAATCGAGATCTTTAATTTTGTTCGAAGAAACTCAAAATATCATTTAGGGAAGTATTTTATTTTTTATCCAAAAATTGCACAATCTTTTCATAGGAAATTATCATTTTAGAACGGGGAGTATACAACAGTGATCATCAAAGCTGATCGGGTCTATTTTCGGTGTTGATTGGGTAATGCCTTGTCCAGTAAGAGTAGATCATGCATGTGCTAATCTTTTTTCTATTGATCATTGTGAAGGCTGTTGAGGTGACCAATGAAGTTAATCAATGGGCTGAAAAGGAGACCAATGGGCTTATCAAAGAAGTTCTTCCTTCCGGTTCAGTCGGCTCTTTAACCAGACCATAGTTTTGAATATGGGCCGATACGGTACGTATCGGCCGGTTCGTCTCAGGTTTTGGAGGCTCCGATACCGATACGTATCGTACCGTATCGGCCGATACGCCAAAAAAGTTAAAAAATTCACGACCGCGACACCCGATTCCCGCGACGTATCACCGATACGTCTCGATACCGATGCACCGCGACCGATACGGCGACGGCGACCGATACCGAGATTTAAAACTATGAACCAGACTCATCTTTGCAAATGCACTCTATTTCAAAGGAGCATGGACTGAGAAATTCGACGCGTCGAAAACCAAACACCAAGACTTTCACCTCCTGAATGGGAGTTCGGTTCGAATACCCTTCATGACAAGTAAGAACGACCAATTCGTTAGCGAATTTGACAGTTTCAAAGTCTTAAGGCTTCCTTACAAACAAGGTGAAGATGAACGCCGTTTTTCTATGTACTTGTTTCTCCCAAATGCAAATGATGGTCTTTCCTCTCTAATGGAGAAAGTGAGTTCCGAATCTGGGTTCTTAGATGACCACTTGGCGTGCCGAAAAAAAGAAATGGGTAAATTCCGGATCCCGAAATTTAAATTTTCCTTTGGCTTCGAAGCTTCTGAAGTTCTGAAGGGATTAGGGTTGGTTTTGCCTTTCACCCCTGGTGAAGCGGGGCTGACAAAGATGGTGGAATCCACTACTGTTAGTCGAAAACTATACGTTTCGAGCATTTTCCACAAAGCTTTCATTGAAGTTAATGAAGAAGGCACAAAAGCGGCAGCTGCTTCCGCTGGTGTTTTCAAGTTGTGTTGTTTGGTAAGGAAGATAAATTTTGTGGCCAACCACCCTTTCTTGTTCGTCATTAGAGAAGACATGACTGGTGTGGTGCTGTTCATCGGCCAAGTGGCTTAATCCCCTTGTGGTTGATTGAACCTGATGCAGTGAGTTCTAATTTCATCATTGATGTTTGCGTTTCATTGTTTTTGGAGGGGCATTGCAATGTTTGTTTTTCGTTGATGCTGAAAACATATATACCTGGTATGGTTTTGGTTTTGGTTTTGGTGTGGGCAATATGTATGATTTCTACTAAATACTCTTTCATTTTCTTGTTCTGACATCCGTTGTTATCTTTCCAATAGGTTTTGGTTCCAATTAATAGCCGACAGTTAATGATACCTTCCTTCTCCTGTATTCTCCGTCCTGTTTACTATTTGGAATCTCAAAAAAAAATTGGCCATATCTTTAAATTTATAATGTTTCAAAAAATAATTTTCACTCCCCTTTTAACCATTCACACCTTTTTTTTAAATTTTTATCCACATGAATTTACAATATTGTCATTGAATGTGTGGATATACAGTATTGTCATTGAGTTTCGGATGGGCATTTATTGCCCTGCTCTTTGCTTCTTTTAGTCTTTGTTTTCACTTTAAAGATCAAAAAAATTCTTTTTTTGCCGTTCAAAAAAAAAAAAAAAAAGAATGTGTGAAAAAGCGTATTGAATAAAGAGCAAGATAGTAAATTCAAGTGGTTAAAGACAAATAAGAGAGTGTAGATGGTTAAAATGGGAGTGTGAAAATCAATTTCTAATATTTTTTTAGGGAATTGATTTCTACACTCCTTCTTTTGATAACCACACCCCTTTTTTTGGATTTTAATGTTGAAAGCGTATGTATTTTTTTGCTGAAAGAGAAAAAATTGAGTGTGAATATCAAAAAAAGGAGTGTAGAAATCAATATCAAATATGAATCTTGTCTGATAGATCACAAATAATTTTATTAAACAAAATTTTTCAAAATCATAAAAAATATTATAGATTGTGAGATATAGATGATTGTTTGAGTGATACAAAAAGTAAAACCTAACCAAGAATATGAGACGGAGGAAGTATTGTAATAGCTTTTTTTTTTTTTTTTTTGCTCGGCAAACGAAACATTTTATAAAACTCGAAAAGGGTACATCGAGGGGAAGAAAATGAGATGAAAAGTACAACATACTATATATCCAACCAAGGTTGGATAGGCAATACATACGCCTAAAGATTACGCTACAACTGCACTTTCCGAATCTCATCCAGATATCCTTTGAAATCCTCCACTGTATGAACCTTAATGTCAAACTTGGCCTTTATCCACATGGCCACTCTAGTTTTGATCAGATCCACTACTTCCCATGCTTGAGTTGAAACATTGTTGAAAACACATCCATTCCTCACAATCTAGATAGACCAGAGGATTGCAAAAAAACATACCTCCCAAATACTTTTCTCCAAGTATTGTAATAGCTTTTGATACATGACATTTGTGTTTCTGGGTAGTGAACTAATCAAGTGTGAAGATATGTTTGACAACCTTTCAAATTAAAGTTTAATGTTTTGAATGATATCGGTAGACACTCAAGAACAATAATGCGTTGATTAACATTTTAAATTAGTTTTAAATATTCATTCGACTTGTGTTGTGAAATTTTAATATACTTATAAGCGCACGGATCCTATCAAACTATAGTAATGCAAGTGCGAGATTGGAACCACAGAGACTTGTGATTTGTATAGAAAAACTAAATAACCTTAAATCGATTGAACCCCAACCTAGTTAACAAAAGTTCTGATTGATTTGTAAACTAAAAATAAAACAAGCAATAGTAAAAATAAATAAATAAGCTGATTGTCGAACAAACTTGATCAAAATATGACTAAGGTTTCAGAATACACACTCATGTACTCGTAGCCGTTACTTACAAACTCTTATTTATTTTTTTTACTTTTTCTTCACAGTAAATTGTCCGGTAGTTAAACTCTATTACCATGGAAAATATCATTGTTGCGATCTTTTAGAAAAACAGCTTATGTATGATTTTTTTCCTCGCTTTAATGTTCAAGACTAAAAAATCATATGCATCCATCCAAACATAAATTAGAAAAAATATTCAGTGCTTGAAATCAAGAGTTGCATAATAGGGCTAAATAATTAGGTACAATCATGAAAAAACACATGATTGAATCCATTTCCAAAATTACTAACTTAATTAAAAAGAGGTGAGAACGATTATTCAATATGCGCTCGAGAAATAAACAAAAAGCGTGCAAATACTTAGTACAAAACATGATGTTTCATCCTCAACCCTAGTCTAAATGTCTAGCCTCTCGGCTGTGAAATCTTTTTTTCTTTTTTCTTTTTTTCCTGCACAGCCGTGGATTGAGTTGTGATGTCGTCCAAGTTGCATTGTTCTTCACATAACCTTTTTAATAACTTGGTCCACACCCAATTGAAGTTTCCTTTTCCTTAAACATTGCCTAAATTACTCCTAACTTCCAAAGCATTCTTCTTCTTCTTCTTCTTTTTTTTTTTTTCTTTTTTCAAACGGAATAGTATTTCCTAAGCATTCAAAGTGCAGGGAATTCTCAAACACCGGTGACTATAGATTTCTTTCCAAACCCAAATTCTTCGAGATCGATTTCTTCCTGAAAGCATTGAATACGATTGGCGAATTCCCCACAATTCTCTCTCTCTCTCTGCAATCCTTCTCCGCCACTACAAGAAATTTGGGATCTCCCAGCGCTTTTTTTACCAGCGCTTGCAAAAAGCGCTACAATAGGAGGTCTACACCAACGCTTTTTTTAGCTGTTGCTAGAATAGGGCTTTCCCAGCGCCCAAAGCAAAAGCGCTGGAATAGGCTGACCATTTCCCAGCGCCCAAGCAAAAGTGCTGGAATAGACCCCTCATTTACCAACGCCTAGAAAAAGCGCTGCAATAGATCCCTCTTTTTCCAGCGGTGCAGAAAAAGCGCTGGAATAGACCCTATGAAAAACAAATTACTCGTTCCAGTATATAATATTACTACATGTTATACATTTTTAATACCATTCGATACGATTATTTAGTGGATCTCAATAAAACAAAACTATTTTAATAGTCGAGGCCATTGATTTTGCTGTGCTTATTGATTAAATCATTATCATAAAAATTTGGCTTGATCGGGTTTAGAAAGCTCCTTGATTGGGACACAATTTGGTTTTTGGATGATAGTTATCGTCCGATCAAATGTGTAAAGATACCCGATCAACTTAATTCTTGGTAAGAATGATGAATTCAAATATATTTAAAAGATAGACGGTTCGGATAAAAAAATAAAGACTTTGGTTGGGGTCGGGTCTTACAATCTAATTCTTTAATGCCTCGGGATGCATCAAATGTTGTCACATCAGGCGGTCGTTGACATCCGATGATCTCTGTTTTTGGTGACAACGATAAAATCAGTGAGACATGAAATCCTAACAGTTTAGATCGACCACAGTAAAAATTAAGTTGGTAATGACTTTTAAATTCTATACGTCCAATGTAATCGTTAAGAAACTAAATCTTGTGTTATACTTGAACTTATGGTAGTCATTCGATCGCGACACAATAACAATGATCCAGACCGTTGCTTTTGTTTTCCTTGTTGATTATAGCATTCTCGTAAAAATTTGTCTCGGTCGGGTTTAAAAAGCAACTTTATTGAGACACAATTTCATTAACAAAATGGATTTTTTCTGGCGATTAAGTCTGTAGCGATACTCGATTAACTTCGTTTTTGGTACAAATGATGTACTCCATGACAAATAAAAGATGGACGGTTCCGATTGAGAAAAAAAGACTCAAATGGGGGCGGTTATTGCAATCAAATACTTTAACGCATTGGGATGTATCAAGTGTTGTCCGATTAGGTGGTCGACGATATCCGATGATCTTCGATTTTGGTGATAATGATAGAATCAGTAAGACGTGAAATTCTAATGGTTCAGATCGACCACTATTAAACTATAGTTGGCTTCCTAAGTTTGGAATTCATTCGTACTGCTCGATATGAGGGCACTTAATTATTTTGGCCCTAATTCTCCAAAAGAAACCGCTAACCACATAGATAGTATGTGCACTGATTGTGCACATAAATGAGGGCGCTTAATTATTTTGGCCCTAATTCTCCAAAAGAAACCGCTAACCACATAGATAATATGTGCACAGATTGTGCACATACAGCTCTGTGGGGCCCACGATAGGGTCCCCACAAACAATCTAAGTCATCCATTACTTTTAAAATGATTTTCTAAGCCATCATGCCATAAATCAACTCAATCAGATACTCTAAGTGCTTGATCCAATCGCCTATATGTTTCTTCAGATTTCAAAATCCTTAAGTCTAAGCGAAAATTTGAAAGATTAGATTAAGTATTTAATGGTATTGGATTGAATTGATTTTTTACGTGATAACTTAGAAAATTATTTTAAAGATAATGAACGGCTTGGATCGTTTGTGGGGACCCCGTAGTGGGCCCCATGGAGCAGTATGTGTACAATCTATGCCTATACTCTCTGTGTGGCTAGCATTTCTGTTCTCCAAAATGAACTTTGCTACTGACACAGCAAAGCTGTGCATAGATCATGCACATATTATGTTATGGGGCCCACTAAGGGTCCCATAAAAACAATCCAATCCGTTAATTATGTTTAAAATATTTTTTCAAGGGCCTCTGTGAAAATTTAGCTCAATCTGATACCTATAAATGCTCGATCTACTCATCTAACTTTTCATTCAGATTTTTAAAGAATGAAAAGTTAGATGATTAGATCAAGTATTTCTAGGTATCGAATTTAACTGATTTTTTGCTAAGGCCCTTAAAAAAATATTTTAAACATAATGAACAACTCGAATCATTTGTGTAGGACCCATAGTAAACCCCACATAACAATCTATGCACAGATTTGCTGGGTTCACAAACTTTACATACAGCGTTTTTAGTCCCCAAATTTTCGGCGGCATTTGGAACGCGCTAAAAAGGGCTCCAGGGCGGGAAATAATTTTTCTCCTTAGGTGAAACGACGCCGTTTCATTGTTTTTTGCCTTTTTCTTTTTTGTTTAATCTTTTTTCTTGCTCTGTGCTTTTCCCAGATTCCTAGTTCACTACTTCCCCTCTTTTTCCAAACCCAGCGGTGGAGAGAGGGAGAGACCCAGTGGTGGAGAGAGGGAGAGACCCAGTGGTGGAGAAATCAATCTTCCCCAAATCGAGCTGCCCAAATCAAGCGTCCCCGAGGTATCCTCAAAATCTCATTGCTGTCGATTGCTTGCTTTATCCTCGCATATACACGTGCACACACACCCATACACACACGATATATGCACAGTGCATAATAAGATCTCCTGTAGAGAGTGTCGGGGAACGGCCTCCGATGGGCTTTCCTTTGGGCTCCCAACGGACCTACCAATTAGGGCTTGGGGTCAGAGTTCATGCCGATGATGATGACGAGCGGGATGAGGCCGCAGTGGGTGAACTTTGGCTTTTTTCATGATCCAGTTCGTCCATTCCTTGCCGGACTTGGCCAGCGACCGGTCCTCCGACGGCCTCGATGAGCCCTTCGCCGCCTTGCCTTTCACCTTCAGTGTAATCACCTTAGACGCCATAGAATTGATTCGAGTCAGCTCGAGCCCCTGCAATAGGAGAACTTTAAGGATCTAAGGCCTCGTTTGGTTCTTCTTAAATTGTTTAGGCCTAGTTTCCCAAAAACAATTTACAAAAGCTTAAATTTCAATCTTTAGCCCTATCTCTCTCTCTGCCAGCTTCTGTGGGTGTGTGTTAACCTTTTTGAAAATGCAGATTGATGATCTCAAGCATTGCCTTTTTGCTGAGGGGATTAAGCTTTATTAAGGTAATGTGCTTGCTTAATATAAGAGAAGCAAGGATAAGATTCAAATCAACACTGATTACTGTAGCCGCAAGGTTTTTTGTGCTTTGTTTGTTGTGTGTTTTAATTTGTATAGACTTTGGTCAATATTATACAGTTTTTTTTGTTTCTCTACTCTATAATGTTTCTTGTTTTGATTTGTATTAAACACTTCAGGTGGTTGTACGTATAGTTCTAATGGAGAACCCTCATTGTGGAAGTGTTATGCTCATTGTTTCATTTGAAGATTGGAATCGGACTGCATTTCATTTGATTCCTCTGGGTTTGTGGACTTACATGAGTAATATTTCTCAAGCATGAAATCAATTACTAAGGCTCTGCTTAGTCACTTTGCTTGCAAAGGTGTCCTACTTTTTGTTCTACTCCTATCCCAGTGAAGATGGGCTTTTAGCTAGTCATATCTTGCCGTTGTGTGGCACTATTTGGCCTTGGGCCATGCGGCTGTTCTGGTCCAATTTTAGCTATGTTGCTTTATGGGGTTATGATGTTAATGACAGTGCATTCGACAGTGCATTCAGATTTTTAGTGTCGTGCATACATTGATGCTTTTTTCCTAGAGCCGTAGCTGTTTGCAATTTACTCTGTGTTATGCTTTATTAGTGGAATTCAATACAGAATGCTACATCTAATATCATGGGAGTTGATTCAAAGATATACTAGGTTCTTATTTTTCCTTATTTACATTGCAGGTAATAGGACAGTCTAGCTAAAAGCTTGATTTCAACATGTCATTTTTAAAGCTCTTTCAGAAAGATGTTAAGGATGGTATCGTCGACTTTTGATTAGTTTTTTATTCCATGTAGTTTAGGCAATATGCGTACTTGTTGGATTGTGATATTTAGGCACGGTTATGAACATTTGATCTACTTTTCAATTAGTTTTTTTGACTTGTCACTGATGAGGTTCTACAGCAGATTAGATTTCACTCTTTAATATCAAATGCTGTTTCTTGGTTTGCCAGTTGTCACGATTAGATTGTGGACCAAAGAGAGAGAAAAATTCTTGGTATGTGCACATTTAAGCAGAGACATAGGAAGAACATGGTAAAACCGTAGGACCTAGGAGATGGGACTTGTCCAGCCCACGAAAATTTACCATCTTGTTCCTTTCCTATCATTTATGTTTCATGCGGCTATTGTGAACCAAAAAAAGACAGAAATCCAAGATTAAGCCAATTGTATCTTGATGAAAAACTTTTTTGTCTACAAATGGGCAAAAATGTTTAAGTTTGTCTCATTTGGTTATTCAGGCGCTATACTGCCCTCCTCTTTTCCTCTTAATTTAGCTGCTCATGCCTGGAGGAATACTAATAAAATCTACCCATTTAATAGGACACAGTCCAGGGGTGACAATCACGTTACTGATTGACATAATTTGTCAAGGGTCTTCAACATCTTTACTTCATTTTTATTGCTACATAGGTCCACATTTGTCCTCAGTATTATTTAGATTCTATTCAAAATTAATGCATCATGAGTTTCTTTTCTTTCTTGGACATCTGTTGATGAAATTGCTGCATATACTGCAATTGACATATATCCTCTGATCTTCGAGCACAGAGACACTAGGCGGAGGCGACTATTTATTTGCTTTCCGGATGCTTATGGTTTTGTTTCGGTCGAGAATTCTCTTTTGGTGATTCATTGTACCTTTGGGAGGTATGATCGATCACTCTCTTCTAGATCTTTTCTTGTTTCTTCGCTAAGGGAACTATGTGTTCGCTTGTGTTCTTTGTTTCATTATCTTAGAATTCACTGCTATTTAGGTCTTGCTCTGTATGAAAATATTGGTTCTGGTTGGAGGTACTTGTTCAACCATTACGACAAGAGCTTTCTTAGACATCTAGAGATTGAATAATACTTTTCTCACATATCAAGTCCTTTACCCGGATATGACTAGTCTGTGATCTTGCAAGTCAAAATTTTGAAGGATTTCAGGTGCACAACCAATCCTCAAATCGAATTTTGAAAAGCAACACTAATGCAAGAGCATGGCAGAGAGATTAGGGTGTTTGTAATGTTTTTTATGTCATTTCATGAATGTCAGACATTACTCCTATTTAAGGATTTGCCTCGTAGGACATGTTGGGGAGGGACCAAGAAGTGTCATTTACCCAAATTAGGAAATTGCATTTTCACTTTACCCGAAAACAAGTACGAAATTCCATCCTCAAATCACTTGCATTATTCGACAAATGACATGAAAGTCCAGGATTGTTGGTGTCCACCACTTGTGAGTTTCAGTATTTGGAACAATATATGTGCTTTTTTTTCTTCATGAGATTTTCTCACGTTTCTGAACTTGTAAACAGATGATGTGGGCTCTGGAATATGACCCTCACATGTTCTCCGTGTATGAGGATCCTGATTCATTCACTGGAAAATCTGAGGGATCTAGAGGAAAAGCCAAGTCAACACGGCAGTGTGGGAAGTACGAGAGAGAAAATATGAGAAGTGGAGCGAAAGATGATGTGGCCCCACTACCCATTTCTGTTTTCCTTGTTACCGGTGTCTTGAAAGATAGAAGCACAAAGTTACTGACAGAGGCCCGAGGCCTAGATGATGTAGTTAAGGTTAGTTCGGTGACTTCATGGCAGTATGTATTCTATCTATGCAACTTGTTAGAAATGGAAGCTACTGTCCATTAGGCTACTTTACCAGTTTGATAGACATATACTAACAATAAGGAACCTGCTTAAGTCCTAACTCCTAACCTTATATCATTGTCTTGGGCCTCTTGGCTTCTGGGGAAGTGTTACTGGTCTTCTCCTTTTCCCATTTATTTCATAAAAGCACTAATTGGAGTTCCTTTAGCTGGTTGAAAAAGTTTCGCTCTCTACGAGCTACCCTTTCTCAAAACTCAAAAATTGTGGGCTAAACCTATCTTATTAGTAACTATATGCCAACCATTGCACTCTTTTTGTTCATTTACCTAGCTGGTTATACAACAAATATTTTATTTACGATGTACAGAGTACAACTTTTCATCTCTCTCTCTCTCTCTCTCCCTCTCCAGATATTGAACGACATAACTGGAAACCTGGATGCCAAAAAAGCATGCACCGGGGCAATGAAACTTCACAGGAAGTATCTAAGAAAGGTAATTTATACTTGCTTTGTTTTACAGTTGTACTAGATTCCTACAATTGCTGCAATTAATACTTTATAGGAAAATCGATTCTACCAACCACAAAAAATGCAGGAGAAATAGAAAATCCTCACAATTGTTCCAGCCTAAAACCAAAAAGATTGTCGAAACATGAGAATATTGCAAATAATATGTTAGTTGCAGTATTTTCATGTTCCATTAATTTGCTGCAATCTGCATTCTACACGATGGCTCTCTTGTACAGCACACACTTTTTTAATGGCTGCATCTACCTAGGAGCCCAATGCCTTTTGATTTTACATTTCAATGTCAACCAACTTATGTGCTGCTCATTCTATTCATAGGATCCAAAATATGTGAAGAGATTTGCCCATAAGCCGTTTTGCATAGACCGAACTGTGAGATAGAAAATGTTGCAGTTTTTTTTTACTTCATGTGTTGCACTCGCGAATGCATGTTTCTTGTTTTGGAGTAGTTTTTTCTAGTTAGTAAAAGAAGAACTTTGGATACATCATTATCCGTATTCCCCATTTATTAGCTTAGCTATTGCTGAATTATTTTGCTTTTCGATATTTTTGAGTTCTTAGGAAAAAGTCAGTGATTAGATGAGGCGAAAGCGGTTAATATCTATTCTAATAGGGCTACTTGAATGTGTAGTAATTATTATTATTATTTTTTTAAAAAAGAACCTACACCAGCGTTTTTAAGCGCTGGTAAAAGTTTATGAAAAAATAAATAAAATAGACCTATACCAACGTTTTTGGCGTTGGTAAAAGTGTGTCTATACCAATGGCCAAAAGCGCTGGGAAACAAAGCGTTGGCACAAGTAAAGATATACCAGCGCTTGTTGCAAGCGTTGGCACAAGAAAAGATATACCAGCGCTTGCAAAAAGCGTTGGTAGAGAGCTATACCGACGGCGGTCGACCACCAGCGCTTTATCCAAGCGTTGGTATAGGGCACACAGATCTATAGCAGCGCTTTGCGACGCCTCTGCCAACGCTTTTGGCCGCTGGCAATTCCCAAATTTCTTGTAGTGCGCCCTCGACCCAAGTTAACCAACTCTCTTCCACAAGATGGTCAAGAGAAAAAGAAGCTCCCTTCCAACACTCCCAAGCGAAACGGAACTGAAACAATTGATTGGAAACCAAACCGAGTTTTCCCTATCCCTCGCAAAACAAGTATCCCTGTCCGAATCCAAGGACTCCAACCTAGTCTTTTGTCCGCCCTCGATCCACGTCGTTTTGGGCTTGATCGCAGCCGGGTCCAAAGGCCCGACCCAAGCCCAACTACTCTCTCTCTCCTCCCATCTCGTCTCCCACTTCTTTGATGATGGAAGGCCCACTGGCGGCCCAAAGTTGTTGTTCGCCAACGGGGTTTGGGTGGACCGGTTGCTTACCCTTAAGCCTTCTTTCAAACGGGTGGTGGATATTGTTTATAAAGCGGCTTCGAATCATGTCGATTTTCAGACTAAGGTCGGTTATTTCTCTTGGAGAATGCTATTGTTACATGTTTTTTTTCAGCTGTAGGTAAGTTAGTCGAACAAGCTAACTAGTTATTTATAAATTTAACTCAGGTCGCCTTGCTTGTCAAGCGAGCCAATCTCAAATGTGTTTTGATCACGTTGAACGCGATTATAACTAGTTAAAGTTTAGTTTGAAATTAGCTTTTGCAACATTAGTGTGTGTTTTTAGGATTTTGCATGTGTTATAAAGAACCTTGGTGGCAAATATGTACGAAGAAACAACAAGTGTGAGAGTTCAACTACACTTTCAGAGGTTTTATTACACCAAACAAGTGACTTGTCCAGTTAAAATGCATGATACTCCATTTGTTCCAAAATGATAATCTCCTACGTAAAGACATAAAATTTTCAGATTAAAAAAAACTAACGTGCTTACGTTAATAATTTTTAAAATTTTTCGCACCAAATTAAAGAACTAATCGAGATCTTTAATTTGGTTTGAAGATACTTGGAAAATAGTGTAGTACAAAAGTACTTTATTTTTTATATAACATTTTCGCGTCTGAACCCCCTACTGTAGACGTAGGGATCGAGAGTATATTACAGTGATCAGTTTCATATGAACCCCCTACTGTAGACGTAGCGCCGCCCCTGTTCCTTTTAATTTTCAGTATGTTGTTCGGGTGATGCCTAGTTCAATAAGGGTAGATCAAATATGTGTTAATCTTTAAGTTTTCTGTTGATCTTTGTGAATTAAAGGCTGTTGAGGCGACCAATGAAGTGAATCAGTGGGCTGAAAAGCAGACCAATGGGCTTGTTAAAGAAGTTCAGTTGATCATTTAACCAGACTCATCTTTGCAAATGCACTCTATTTCAAAGGAAAGTGGACTGAAAAATTTAACAAATCAAAAACCAAAGACCAAGAGTTTCACCTCTTGGATGGGGGTTCAGTTCAATTACCATTCATGACAAGCAAGAAGAAACAACTCGTTAGGGCATTTGACGGTTTCAAAGTCTTAGGACTTCCTTACAAACAAGGTGGAGATAAACGCCGATTTTCTAGGTACTTCTTTCTTCCGAATGCCAAAGATGGTCTTTCCGCTTTAATGGAGAAAGTGAGTTCTGAATCCGGGTTCTTGGACCGCAACTTGCCGGACCAAAGAGTAATAGTGGGTGAATTCCGGATCCCAAAATTTAAATCTCTTTTGGCTTTGAAGCTTCTAAAGTTCTGAAGGGATTAGGGTTGGTTTTGCCATTTCCGATGGTGGGCTGACAAAGATGGTGGACTCCCCTTCTGTTGGTCGAAAGCTATACGTTTCGAGCATTTTCCACAAATCTTTCATTGAAGTTAACGAAGAAGGCACAGAAGCGGCAGCCGCTTCCGCTGCTGCTATGAGGGAGGTCAGCAGGCGTTTGTCTATCCCACCGAAGATGGATTTTGTGGCCGACCACCCTTTCTTGTTTGTCATTAGAGAAGACATGACTGGTGCGGTGCTATTCATCGGCCAAGTGCTTAATCCCCTTGTGGGTTGATTGAACCTGATCTGATGCAGTAGTGAGGTAAATGTGAATGCAGATGGAGGGATTAGTGAAGCTTTTAGTGATTTCTAATTTCTCGGATTGCTGTTATTTTGCTAAGCCTAACATTGTGTGCTTTCTGAATCTCTGATCTTTCATTTTGTTGTTTTCATATCCGTAGTCGTCGATCGAAGAAAAAGCATGACACAAGCTCGGTACGTTAGACAAATTTGTTCTTGTTATAGTGCTTACAGTTTAAATGGACGTGCATCTCCCAACACTAGTTGATCGAATGCCTCATAGAAGCCGCACAGCAATCCGTGGATCTGTCGAACCTTGTAGTGCTTTGTACTCTCTCAAATGAAGACTCGATGAAAGAATGGACAAATAACTTTTTCGAATCTCCGAGAATTAATGAGGGACATGACATATAGATCCACTGGTGACTATTCCGTGTAGTCACCAAGGAGGAATGGCCAAATTAGATCATAAATGTTGCGTCCGTTCACGGTGAACGTGTCGAAACTGAAAAAGACACCACTCTAAATCAAGTCAACATAAAGTATTAGTATATCCAAAATATTTTCCCACAGATTTGTCGATGCTCCGTTACTGGCCGCTCTCCAAAGTTAATTCCGACTCGGTTTATGCACCTGTGAAGAAGGATGCAGTTGCAATGTCGTAACATTGTGTCCCATGCTTGCAAAATTGCAGAGGCGGGTCTTTTTTTTTTTTTTTCCTAAGCAAAAAGATTTTATTAATTTTTGAAAAGAAAAATGGAGATTAAAAGGATCTTAAACACACTAGTAAAAAGTCATCCAAAAAACAAACTCAAAGGAAGACAAAAAACCAATCAAATCACGTACAGAAAAACCAAAAAACTGTTCACCCTAAACACGTCCAAAAGCCTAACCGCCTCACTGAACGGAGACCCAAGTCGGAACACCCTGCCCCGAAAGAAAAACCTTAGCACTGCTGCCCAACAAGAACTCCTTCTGACGCCAAGCCACAACCACAAATCAGAGCCGGCTGTGAACTAAAGCAAGTGTTACGATCGTTTTAAGTCTTCAAAAAATTCTTAATTATAAGGGCCCTTCCTACTCTTTTATCCCTGATAACACCTTCTGACACGAAGCCCAAATTTCAGAGGTGAGTCTTGGATAACTGTTTTGTGCGCTTCAATTATTTTGCCGATTATTTCCCACTCATTTGCTCTCGATGTTGAGCTGTTGTGATTGTTGCACTAATCTTTTATTGAAGTTAACGAAGAAGGCACAGAAGTGGCTGCTGCTTCCGCTTGTGTTGTCAAGTTGGATTGTTTGGTAAGGAAGATAAATTTTGTGGCCGATCACCCTTTCTTTCTTTTTTTTTTTTTTTTTTTGATACGTCGGAAATTCATTCAAAAACTAAAAAAGTAAGATCACAACAGAAAAGAAAACATAGAGTCCAAACCAGCCTAGAAAGGCCGATCACCCTTTCTTTCGTCATTAGAGAAGACACGACTGGTGCAGTGCTCTTCATTGGCCAAGTGTTTAATCCCCTGGTGGGTTGATTGAACCTGATCTGATGCAGCAGTGACGTAAATGTGAATGTAGAGGGAGGCTAACATAGATAGATTAAGTGGGTGCTTGGGAGTCTATTTTTTTGGCTTTTTGAATTTTGATCAGAATATATTTTGAATTTGATAGAGCGCTTGAATAATATGTGCAGAATGAATTTTACAACAGGAATAGTGTTTGAAAAATATGTGATGAAAACAGATTATGAGGTAGCTTTTTACCATGTTGTCCTTGAGACAAACCAATCTCTTTCACACACGTGCACAAACCCTGGCAAACCATTTCCAAACCCATTTCTCTCTCACCTCCTACCATACCAAATCTCCATTTCTGCAAATCAAGAGCCCATTTCCTCCTAAAAATTCCAACAGCCCTATGCCATTTCTCTTTTTCCTCTTAAAAAACCTACAGCGCCCGCCCACCCCCCTCCCGCCACAAAATTAAAATCGGCGGGGGTGGATCTAGGAGAGGTGGTCTCGGAGAGCCATTCGCCGGCAAAGATCAATAGAATCAGGTGGGTTTTGAAAAATCAATTAGAACATTGGATGAGTACTCATTGGGTTTTGAAAAATCAATTAGAACATTGGATGAGTACTCATTGGGTTTGATGGTGGGTGGTTTAATTTTTGGAGAGTCAATTTATGTTTTGGGTTTCTTCCAACCCAGAAGAAAGTCTCCCTGTTCTTGTGGTAGGAGATGCAGAAGTGTAAAAGGGATAATGTAAACCTGCAGAGCTTTTGGGTATTATCGAAAAATGAAGAGTGTATATGGGTCTTTTTTCGTGAGGCTGCTGAAGGAGAATGGAAAAAACTCCTCTCCCCCTCTTTTTCACTTCTCTTCTCTATTCTTCAAATCAGAGAACTCATTATCCTAAAATGAAAACTAGCCGAACCAGCCAAACACGAAAATGAGAAAATGGAAAGTGAAAAAAGAAGCTGCCAAACAGCCTAGCTTCTAGTGATTTCTTTCTAGTAATGTCTCATCGGTTAATGTTACTTGCTAAGCCTAGCTAACACTGTGTGCTTTCTCATTCTCTGATCTTTCATTTTGTTGTTTTCACATCGGGTTGTCATCGCGCGTTCCACCAGATTTTGGTCCAACAGCTGATACTGAATGGCTATGAAGCATGGATACTCCGAAACTAGTCACATATAAGTATCAGATATGCAAAAAGAACAGATACACGCCCAATACATCCCGGATATGGTAGATAAGTATCCGGCGTTTGAATTTAAATATTATTAATTTCAGATTCGAATACGCAAGGGATATGTTTAAGGATACGTTTTTGAGCCAAAAGTAAATATACACTATTATATGGTATAGATATTATAAAGGGGGAATTCGGTTTCAGTGGCCGGAGGGGCAATTATTTTGCAACCCATAGTGTACTTTTTCAAAATTCTTAAGTTATGGAAATGAGACAATTAATTGTCAATACATTGTCTTTCTAACATACAAGGACAAAAATACTCCTTCCCTATCTGACTGGCCCTGCTACACTCGGAGGCTCTGCGCAGCAACCCCTATCCATGACTAGAAACAGTGACTGGCCCTGCTACACTCGGAGGCTCTGCGCAGCAACCCCTACCCACGACTAGAAACAGTAACGTTTTGGTTTTAAAAAAAAATTATTACCATCAATTTGCAATCCTATGGAGCAGAAATATGATTATGAGAGCTCTAGAGACAAAATTTGATTATGTCTCTTTAGAATAATATGATCAGAATAATAAAATCTTCACACGCGTTCAAACAAATTAAAAATTGGAGCACTTAATTTTTTAACCATATTTTTTTTATATATAAATGGTTCAAAAAATTAAGTACTCAAATTTTCATTTCGTTTGAATTAGTGGAAAGATCTTATTATTCTAATCATATTATGACCTTTTAGAATAATATGATAAGAATAATAAATCTTTGCATTGATTCAAACGGAGTAAAAATTTGAGTACTTAATTTTTTGAGACCGTTTATATATTAAAAAAATATAGTTAAAAAATTAAGTGCTCCAATTTTTAATCTGTTTGAACGGGTGTGAAAATCTTATTATTTTGATCATATTATTCTAAAAAGATATAATCAAATTTTATCTCTAAAGCTATCATAATCACGCTTCTGCTCCATAGGATTATAAAATGATGGTAAAGATTTTTTTTTAAACCAAAACGGTGTTGTTTTAGTCGTGTGGGTAGGGGCTACTGTGCCATGGAGGCAGTAGAGACCCCGTGTACCAATTTATTTGGATTGAAAGAGCAACTTATTTTCATACAGAGAGCAATTTATTTTCATACAACGAGCAACTTATTTTCATACAACGAGTAACTTATTTTCATACAACGAGCAACTTAGGAGGTAACTTAGATTCATACATGGTACAACTTATGTTCATACAGGGGACAACTTCGGTTCATAAGCATCATAAACATCATAAACATCACCAGATCTTCGAGTGAATATACCAGATATTTGAGTGAAATAACATCATAAGCATCATTAACACTAATTTTTCGATATGCCAAAAAAAAAAAATTATTAACACCACCACAACCCCGCCTTCTCATCACCAGATCCCGCCATAGCCGCCACCCACTGCCACCAGATCTCGACAGCCCCCAAACCCACCTCGCCTTCCACCGAACACGAATGAAAAGTACAGCTATGAGGAGCAAACTGCAAAAAAAAAAAAAAAAAATCTTCGAAACTCATCAGACAAACCATTAAGGAGTGTCCAGATCTTCGTGAAAATATGAACAATTTTCCCCCAGATCTTTCAAGCTTGTAATTAGGCCCAAACCCAGATTCAACTTAGGTCCATAGAATGAGCAACTTAGATTCATAGAAGGGGTAACTTAGGTCCAATCCCAGATTCAACTACATATCGACTCATGATCTCATACAAGGGGCAACTTAGGTTCATAGAAGGGGCAACTTAGGTTAATAGAAGGGCAATTTAGGTCCATAGAATGGGGCAATTTAGGTCCAAACCAAGATTCAACTTCGGTTCATAGAACGGACAACTTAAATTCATAGTAAAGACAACTTAGGTCCAAACCTAGATTCAACTAGATATCAACTCATGATCTCATACAAGGGGCAACTTAGGTTCATAGAAGGAGCAATTTAGATTTATAGAAGGGGCAACTTAGGTCCAAATCCTGATTCAACTAAAAACTGGCTCCATGTATGGAGAATTTTTTTTTTCTCCGTTTCATGTATAGGGAATTTCGTTTTCTCCGTATCATGTATGTGCAATTTCACAAAAACTTGAGGGCATAATAGTCATTTTAGGTGGCCCTTTCCATGTATTGGCAATTTCTTTTCTCCTTTTCATATCTAGATGAATTTGGAAAAAAGTGGTCCATGAGGGGGGCATTATTTGCCCTTCTTACCACTGTTTGGTAATTTCCCCTATTATTTTATAAAGTAAAAATCTCATGCTGACCTAAGTTTTGATTGTTGATTACGAACCAAATCGTACGTTTTGATTTCGTTTCTCTTCTTAACCCAAGAATTTTGCACAGCCGCGGATTGTAGGATGTGGTATTTCACCAAATATATACTCTATCAATCGTTTTTCGAATAGAATACGGAGAGAAGATAGTTTATGATTTTTAGATTTTGTGTAAGTATCGATCCTTACGGAAAAAGATTTTATTTTAAAGTTTCCTTATGAAAACCATTTATGACAGAGCATTTGTATTTCAGGATAGTGACTTACATCATTTAAATCAAGTGTCAAGATATGTAGACTAACCTTTCATAATAAAATATTAAATTTTGAAGGATATACTTTTTTTTGATCCGCAGTTTTGTAAGGATATCAGTCGACACTTATAAGAACACTCACAGTGATATAATTAAAACCAAAAGGTTGTTAAGGTTAGCAACATTTGTTTTAAAAAGAGTTTAGAGCATCCACAATGTAATACTAATCAAAATCAAAAAATTGCTAAAGTTAATAATGTGTGCTTAAAAAAGTGCTTACATTGTAATAATCAAAGTTAGCAACATCCTATCCAGTAATCAAATTTGGGCATTTGAATAATCAAAAGTAACAATGTAGGACTTCACATTGCTAACTTTACCAACCCTCTAAATGAATAATCAAAAACTGACGCGGCAAGTTTTGATTATTCACTTTTGATTATTACATTGCGGATGCTCTTACATCGGAATAACCAAACTTAGTAACCTCTTAGTAACTCATCAAATTTTGGCTATTTGATAATCAAAGTCAATAATCAAATTTAGTTGTCCCCACATTTTCTCAACTAAGTACACCATTATTACATAAAAGCCTTCTCTTTCTTCCATTTTCAACATGTTTCTAGGAAAAATACTTTCAAAAACAGTTTTGATTTTTTTGCAATAACGTAGTTTATTTCAAAAACTGTTCTTTCGAAGAAAAAAAACTTTTTTTTTCAAAAACTGTTACTCCCTCCGTCCCTAGCTTGTTTGTATTTCATTTTGGGCTGTCCCTTAATAAGTGATCATTTTGTAAAGTTAGGGGGGTAAAAGTTGGTGCATTGTCTATTTTGTCCATAAAAGTATATTTCATTGGCCAAGTGCTTAATCCCCTTGTGGTTGATTGAACCTGATGCTGTCAGGTAAATGTGTATGTCGATCGATGAAGCATAACACATATTGAGCTTGTATTGAGTTCTAATTTCTTCACTACTGATGTCTGTATTTCATTTTTTTGGGCATTGCAATGTTTGTATCTGGTTAATGCTGAAAACATACCGTTCATACTAAGGTGCGGGCAATATGTGATTCCTGATATTCTATTTTCTTGTTTTGACATCTGTTGTTATGTGAGATTTTTGCCTCTAAGTACAGAAAAATGAAACTTACTTCATCCATTTTAAATTGCTCCATTTATGAAAAGTCGTGCAATTTTTGGATAAAAAAAATAAAATACTTCCAAGCATCATTTTTTTAAAGTTTCTTATACAAAATTAAAGTACTTTATGAGCTCTTTAATATGGTGCAAAGAAATTTTGAAAAATATGTGCGGAAGTATTTTATTTTTTGGTATCAAAATTGCACATCTTTTCCTAAGGGACCGGCAATTTGGGACAAAGAAAGTAATTCCAATTAAGGAGAGATGAAATACTTAATTACTACTAAGTCCATTTTTTACAAAAATACATTTACCATTAATGAAAGTGTCACCTTAGGGCTTTAGGGTACCTAGGGTTTTAGGGTTTAGGGCACCCTAGGGTTAAGGTTTAGGCGCTTTTATAGAGCCATAGGGTTTACATTTAGGTACTTTCATGGGGGTTTTATGGTACACTTTCCTATTATAGGATTTTAGCGGTTCAGACACTTTCATAGGATATCCTAGGAGTTTAGGCATTTTACGAGATATCCTAGGGTTTAGACACTTTCATTAGTTATCCTAAAGTTTAGGCCTTTTCAGGATTTGAACTCTTTCATATGGTTTCAGTGTTTCATTAATTAGAGTAGATCTTGTGGGAATTACTTTCTATTTTTTGAATATAGAGGTAAAAAGCCTTTTTTTATGTTTCAGCCAATAGGTCAACATTGCTCCGAAAGTAATATGTTGATGATCTTCCCAATGGATGCAACTCTGATCGAGAGCGCTAGGATGTGCTGTTGGTCAAAATCTAGCATGGATCGTAGAGGAATGATGGTTGGATTCAACGGCTCTCCTTGGGTCCGTCATCTTGAGCTATAATTCTGTTTCTATACGCCAATCAAAATCAGATGACGACTCAAGATCAAATTATAAGAGTTTCAAGAAAAGATGACCAAAATTTAATGAAAGTCCGGCCATCGGCGACAAATTTGAAAATTTGTTTGTGAAAGCCTAAAACCCATACCACTAATTCAGCAAATGAAGTGGTAGGAACTTGTCTTCGAACAATTTTGTATAAATAAATAACCGATGATATTATAATTCCAACCAAAGATTACATCAAGTTTCTTAATGTACCCGTACCAAGTTTCTAATAATATAATCTTTTTGCCGGAAAAAAAAGATTACCTCAAGTCGAAAACTCGTCCTTAAACGAAGGACCTAGTAACCAAGACGGCAGGGATTCATCCGCATACTATACCCCAAACCAACTAAACCTTTTCCTACAGAAACAAAAAAAATCACCCAATCGGGAGAAAAACTCACAGTAAGAAACATCCACAAAAGGGAGAAGAAGAAGCAAACCAATAGGAAAATGAAAAAAGAACCTCGTCACCTTCAATATCCACCTACATAGATCTCCAACTCCGGTAACCCAATCATGCACAAAAACTCTGCACCCACAGTCGCACATTTGAACCGCACCACTAGAGATGAGTTACCGATGAACGACGAATATGATAGAGGAAGTTCGGCGGTAGAGGAATGCTTACGCCACAATTTCGCCTTCAAATAAGGTTGAAATACCCCAAGCATAGGGCTAGGTTGTCAATAGCATAATAACCGAAAAGTCTGGGATCGTACCCACAAAGAATCGAATATAGCTTAATTGGATTGTAGGTTTTGTAAGTAATGGATTTTGGCGTTTAAGATGGCCAACTTGGTTTTGCTTTAAATGATAGAAATGTTAAGTAAAAAGACTAGAAATGAACTTTATGAACTAAAAGAGACAAGTCTAGGGATCATCTAACCCTTGACAAAAAGACCGTTACCGGTTCTCAATTATAACTCAAGCGAGAGTCACGACCGCTTGCTCACGCCTGGAGGATTTAACTTTAATGACTACATTTATCAAAAGATGTCATCATCCGGAACTAAACCAATCTATTTTTGCTAATGTATCTAACACGTAAGAGGCCACGAGCCCTCGATATGTTTCTTGCCAAGACAACTTGACTAAATTTCATACTAAAGAGTTAACAGCCCTCGCTTAGACCAAAATGGCCAGGGTAATCCAATTCTGAAAACCATGATTTTAAGTCCGAGAGTTCAAGAACCAACAACAATCCAAGTCTTTGGAAAAGATTAGGCCAAGACTTAGCCAAAAGACTACTCAACCATAGCTAAAAGACTAGACATGGTAAGAAAATGGAGCGAAAGATTTAACCGAAGAAAACGAAAATAAACTTGATTTATTGCAAAGATCCGAAGCATAGCTACAACATTAATAAACGAGAAATTAACATAAGACAAATACTTACTTGAGTTCTTGAAGGAAAAGACTAGAAAAGCTTGAAGAACATTAATGGAGTTACTAGAAAACAAAAAAGAGTTAGGCCTAAAAAAGACTAGAAATGGCCATCATTCCTATAAAAGGCATACAAGCCTATTTATAGGGCTCTAAAGTTAAGCTACAAAGGACTAAAAGTCCTCAAAATATCCCAAAAATATTCCACAAGTGAAAACTTTCTATAAATGAAAGGTTGAAAAAGTTAATAAAAATATACAGATTTTCCCAAGCTGTATCGATACTGGAAATGTCTCAGTACTGGTACAAGGCCTTCAAATGGCTGGAAAAACTGATCTCTGGACACCCTGTACTGGTACTGGGAGTTGGCCAGTACCGGCCGGTACAAGCTTGACAGATTTTTGGGCAAACTTCACGGGCTCGCTCCGGACACTCCCGAACTCAGATTTGGGTGTTCTTTGGACTGTTGGAAAGCTCGTCGAGTCTACTTTCTAACCCAAGTGGTTTGGATCCAATATCATTTGTACATCAAAAGATATGACAATTTTACCCTCAGCTAGTCGAAAGATGAGTAAATTTGGTAAAATCCTCACTTCTCCTGCAATTCCCTTGACCTTTGGGCGACCCGAGCAACCTCCAAACCATCTTTTCATGACCACAACGGGGTAGCACATGGCTTTGGGCACTTGGTTGCACCCGGAGCATTCCTTGGCGTTCAAACACGTCTTATTTATACGAATTACCTGAAAATACTAAAAACACACTTTACGTGCAACATCACTATAAAAGCTAAATAAACGCAAGTTAAAACAACATAAAACGAAACTAATCGCACCAAATATCTATAATATTGGGTGCTCATCAAGGAACAGAGAGATCCAGACGTCGGGAGGCATGAGGAAAGAATGAGGGTGAAGAGTAATGAAATGAGAAGAAAAGAGATTTCGATCGGAAAAACAATAGAGACCACCCCCCCCCCCCCTCTTTTAGGGTGGAAACCTGGAGGGAGGGAGGGGAAGGGTGAAATAAAGAGATGCAGCGGCTAGGGTTTGAAAGAGAGAGCAGGTATTGGCCGGCTTTTTAGTTGTGTGCTAGTACTTTTTAGTAATCAATCTGTACTGCGCAAATAGCTTGATAGCTACAATATCTCAAGATTAATTCTTCAATTTCTCAAAACCGTCAAGAAAACTAGAATGAGTATAAATAAATTTGAAAATCATTGTACACAAATTTCTTCCTCGATTTGGATTCAAGATTTCGCCCGGCTGGTGGCGATTATTTGGGTTCCAAGCGAAAGAGGTACACTGGTGGTTGACCGTTGGCGAAAATGTTGAACCCATAACCGATCTCAGTTGTTCTTGCTGTTTGAAGACTTCCTGGTTTAGTAATCAATAACTTCGTGGTTTTGAAGATTTCCTGGCTTAGTATATAGAAAAAATTGTTGTGTATATTACCAAATATACTTTATCAATTATTTTCCATGGAAATTGATTTTAGCACTTCAAAAATTGATGGAGAGGCTCTAAAGCGACGTTGTTTTGTGTATCAATACAGTTCAATTTTGGAGCCCCTCCATCAATTTTTGGAGTGCCAAAATCACAATCATTTTCCATATCGAAATACGAAGCGAAGATGGTTTACCATTTTTAAAGTTTGTAAAGTTCAAGTATCCTCAAAAAAAAAAGATTCATTCAAGTTTCCTTATAAAAACCATTTATGGCAGAGCATTTGGGTTTCAGGGTAGTGAATTGCAAAACTTTTTCTGCAATTGACGTTACATCATGTAAATCAAGTGTGAAGATATGTTGACTAACCTTTCAAATTAAAATTTAATTTTTCAGTAGACACTCAAGAACAATAATGCGTTGATTAACATTTTATATTCGGGGCGATATCAGGGACACGTAAAAAACATCTAAAAAAATAACTCAAATCTCAATGCTACAAAACATCTAAAAAAACAACTCATTTTATATTCGGGGCGGTTCCAACTCTACAAATCCATTGTTTGCACCATGTCACTCGCAATGCTATTCAAATGAAATTTTGTCTTCTCTCAACCCAGAAAAAATTTAACTTCGCGGATCGTATGATATATTTTTCTGAGGTATATTGAGTATTTAAACCAGTATCTATACTATTACTCTATACTATATAGTGCAGATATCCCTCTCCCTCCTCTACTCTCTCTCTCTCTCTCTCGCTCTCTGCAATCCTTCTTACTCCTCCAACAAAATCTCTTCCAAAACTCCCTTCCACAACTGACAACTCCCAAACAAAATGGACCTGAAACAATTGATTAGAAACCAAACCGATGTCTCCCTATCCTTCGCAAAACGAGTATCTCAATCCGAATCAAAGGACTCGAACCTTGTCTTCTCTCCCCCCTTGATCCACGTCGTTTTGGGCTTGATCGCAGCTGGATCCAAAGGCCAAACCCAATCCCAAGTACTTTCTTTCCTCGGCTCCAAATCCACCGACAACCTCAACTCTCTCTCCTCCCAACTTGTTTCCCTCGTCTTTGCTGACGGCGGGTCCACTAGCGGCCCAACGTTGTCGTCCGCCAACGGGGTTTGGGTGGACCAGTCGCTTTCTCTTAAGCCTTCTTTCAAAAAGGTGGTCGATACTGTTTATAAAGCGGCTTTGAATCATGTCGATTTTCCTACTCAGGTCGGTTATTTCTCTCGGACAATTCGCTTGTTATGTGTTTTTGCAGCTGTATGTAGGGTAGTCGAATAGTGGTTTCTAAAATGAAGCTCAGCTTGTCTTATTTGTCAAGCGATCCAATCTCACAGGTGTTTTAATCGCGTCGATCATGAGCCAAGACGATTCTAAGGAGTTTGACTTTCTAAGACAGCAATACAAGCATAAGAGTTCAACTACACTTTCAAAGGGTTCATGACACCAAACAAGTCACTTGTCCTATTAAAATCCATATACATATTTACCACTACAAAAAAAAAAAAAAAAGATTATTATCGCCCATGAAGTCCTGACAGATTATTGAAATGGTTCGCCCAGGATTGTAAAAAGATAGTGTGTAAGACAAAAGTGGGTTTTGGGCCCACCCAGGATTGTAGGTATTCGAATATGGATCCCAACGCTGGTTAAGCGCGTTCACCTCAGCCAGATTACTATGGTATGCATCTTTAACAATGGGAAACGCAGGGCAAGCAGTGACAAGATGCCCTGGACACTCACATAACGCACACACCTCCTCGACTCTTACCTCATTAGCCTGATGGACTTGTTTAAGTTTCAAGTCCTCTAATTGTTTAGCCATCTTGTCCAGCTGAGACTGGACATTGTGCTCTCTCACACTCGAAGGAAAAATGCCAGACCCACTGGGTCCCTGTGCAGCCATGGCCCTATCACCGAGGTCGGAAGGTTCCCAACTTCGGTATTTCTCAGCCAACTCATCGAGAAAGTCCCACGCATCGTCCGGGGACTTGTCTAGAAAATCCTCCTCCTTACAGAGGTACTCAATTTGTTGGACCGTAGCAACATTCAAGCCCAAATACAAAAATGACACCAACTGGTGTTTTGCGAACCCGTGATGCGGTAATGACAACAGTAAGTCCTTGAACCGTTCCCAGCACCTTAAAAACGACTCACTCTCTTTCTGCTTATACGACTGAATTTGGCGAGTCAGGTACTTTGAGTTACTCTCCAAGAAATATTTCTTGTAAAATAGATCTCGGATAGCAGCCCACGTCGTGAGAGACTGTGGCTTTTGCATCCGTAGCCACTTATCCGCATTGTCCCCGCGCGAGGCTGGGAAGAGCTTAAGGCAAGCGTTCTCCCACTGAGGAGTGGTGGCAAGGGTGCGCACCAACCCCTCGAAATGACGGACGTGCTCATACAGATCCCCATTCTCCTTCCCATAGAACAAGGGAAGGGCATTATGCGTACCAGGCTTTATGGTGAAAGCATTACGTGCTTCCACCGTCTCGGTTGGCAAAACTATTGGACCGAGAGGAGTGGTCCTCTCAGGATGCATGTGTGCACGCATCGACATCGGTGGCTCTGCCATTGGTGGCTCGATTATTAAATCAACGAAAAGGCCACCAATATCAAATGACTCACCACTAAAAACTCTTCCTCCACAACTACTCTCGGCTCTCTCTCAATGGCTACGAGATGCCTGGTATTGTCTCGATAGTGCTTAGATTTTAGAGGTGATTGCTTTCCTACGATGGAAGATTGCTTACCTCTACCTATGTTGACTCGAAACAACTAAAGGAACTAAAAAGAAACAAAAATAAAAACAACTACCCGAATTCTTAACACACGTTACCGTCCCCGGCAACGGCGCCAAAAATGCTTGACGATTTCCTAGTCCTAAATTAATGGGTTGCCCCAAGCGTAGGGCGGAGACCGATGTAGCACAATATCCGGTAAGTCCGGAGTCGAATCCACAGAGACAGAAACGTGAGCTAACTAAAAACTCGGGTTGTTGCTGTTTAAACTGGCTCTTAGGTAGCCACCCCTTGTTGGTTTGATTGAGAGATTAACTAAAACAAAGAAATTTGTTTGTTTTCTTTAAATAATTAAAAAGAGGTACGGTTGTAGGGTTCTTAGCGCTCGTAATCAGTCCGGATTAACCTGCTCCATTCGATGTTCTTAAAACGTTCAATTTAAGATTGAAAAAGATACCCCGCAAGATGCGAGACCCTATGGTCGCCGTATACCCATGCGCAGCGGAGAGTGAGTTTTGGACCCTCATTCCCCCGTTCACATGGGCTCCGACAATACCTGGATTCGTCCGCGGGAAGTATTTTTCCAATCTTAAATCGTTTTTTATTATTTGAAATTAGGAACAGAGTCCGAACCGGTCACGACGTGCTAATCACCCCGCAACCCTACCTATACGACTACTCACTCATTGTTACGGAAGAAATAAAAGAAACCATAAATTGCATCATGCTTCTATAGTCTTAGAATGGGAATCAAACAAAAGATAACAACCAAACGAATTTCAACGAACAACTTTTATAAAGAATGGGAATTAAAACAAATTACCGGAACACAAGTGCTTGAATAAAACATCGAAACTTCAATGGAAAAGCTCTTAAAGAAAAAGTTGCAAGTAAAAGCTGCTGAAGTATATCAAACGTAACCTAATAAACTAAGACTCTTAAGTATTTATACTAATCCTACCCCATAGCAAAGTAATTCCAAAATACAAACGGACAAAGGAAATTTCGAAGCTGACGGACGCGTATCAATACTAACAAGAGCTGTATGGATACGCATATGCTAACAAAAGCATCGATACTAACAAGCACTGTATTGATACAAATTCTCCTGGACCAATTTTAACTCATCCGTATTGATACTAACATTCCTAGTATCAATACGCGTTCTTTTCGTAAAAATCCAAGCCCTTTTATGCTCGCCTCGATTGAATTCTCTTGCCACGCACGCACGTCCAATGATTCCCACACCTCGCCAACCATGCTTGGCGACAAAACCGCCTTATTTCCTGAAATTAACCAAGAACACAAAAACCAAGAAAAAACCGGAATCAAGTGGAAAAATGAGATAAACCGCGCATCTAACGCGCTATCATGCCCTATCAAGGCGCTAGTATATGCAATATCACGCGCCTATCAGATTCCTATGTCACCCCAACGTGACACGTAGCATTGTGCGCCTGTTTGTAGCAATTTCTGTCCGAACGCGTTTAAATTTCAGTCTCCGAAAAATCTCAAAAATCCAAGATAGACAAATTAAAATGTGTAGATCATTAAGGTCTCGTTCACTTCTTATAGAAAAGTACTGAACTCCTAAAATTATACCGTGCTATACTCGTATTATAGAAACTTTGACTAAAAAAGTAAAAATACCCTTTTAACTTTAATTATACATTTTAAGCTCTCAATAGATTCAGTATCTTAATTAAAGTCATATAAGTTCATACTTTAGAACTCGGTTCTCACACAAGTACTCTCTTTCCTCAACTCCAAATCCACCGACGACCCCAACTCACGCACCTCCCAACTTGTCTCCCTCGTCTTCGCCAACGGCGCGCCCACCGGCGGGCCAAAGTTGTCGTTCGCCAACGGTGTTTGGTTGGACCAGTCACTTTTTCTTAAGCCTTCTTTCAAATTGGTGGTGGATACTGTTTATAAAGCAGCTTTGAATCATGTTTTTTTTTTTTTTTTGATAATTAGCTTTGAATCATGTTGATTTTCAAACTAAGGTTGGTTATTTCTGTTGTACAATTTTGTTACGTTTTTTCAGCTGTATGTAGGGGCTAGCGGAACGAGCCGAGCCGAGCAGTGGTTTAAATAATGTAACTCATCTCGTCTTGTTAGTCAAGCGAGTCAATCTCGAACATATTTTAATCGCATCGATCGCGAGCCATGCAAGACGATTCTAAGAACTTTGAATTTCTTTTTTTTTTTTTTGCTCGGCAAAAGAAACTTTTTATAAACTCGAAAGGGGTACATCAAGGGGAACACTACAAAGCTAAAGCGTTCAAGATACAATGAGAAAAGGAAAGGAAAGAAAAACCACTGCCCGTCCAATAAAAGGTTGGACTGAGCCACTCACAAAAAACCAGTTACACTTTCACCTTTCTCATTCCATCTAGGAAGACCTTAAACTCCTCCACAGTATGCACCTTTAAATTGAACTTCGACTTAATCCACATAACTACTCTGGTTTTGATCAACTCCCTAACATCCTCCACTCTCCATGAAGTATTGTTGAAGACAAAGTCATTCCTCACCAGCCATAAGGACCAAAGAGTAGCAAAGAATGTTGTTTCCCATAAATGCTTCTCCAAGTTTTTGAATCCACAATCACACCACCAGGTAAAAAGATCTAACAATGAAGCAGGGCACACCCAATTGACATGCCACCAGTCCAGAATCAATGATCAGACATCCCAAGAGAAGGGACAATGTAAGAATAGATGTTGTGGTGTCTCTAATTGCAAACCACAGAGAGGGCAAAGAGTCGAATGGCCCTCTTGGATCAAATTTCTATGACGGAGCACTGATCTAGTTGCTACTCTATTTTGAAGAGCCATCCAAGAGAAGACTTCCACCTTAAGGGGGCTAATATTCTTCCAAATTGCTTTCATCACCGGATTTCCTGAGTTGCCCAATTGCTCCCACTTGTTATACACCGATTTCACCGAAAAAGTTTTATCAAATGCCCATTTCCAACTCAGCTCACGTTTGGATTGATCCAAAAACACAGGTAGTAGTCTCTGGCATAGATCCTCAAGAACTTTGAATTTCTAAGAGAACAAGAGTAGTAGGTCGTTCGATAATAGCTAGTTAAAGTTTCGTGTGAAAATAGCTTATGCAGCATTAGTTTGAATTTGAAGGGGTTTTTGTTCTAAGGATGCTTGGTGGTAAATATCGTAGGAAGAATGACAAGATTAATAGTTCAACTAGACTGAGGCCCAGTATTAATTATTGCATAAGTCCTGTCCAGTTTTGAACTTTAAGAGGGTTCATAACACCAAACAAGTGACTAGTCTAGTTAAAATGCATAATACTCCATACGTCTAAAAATGATAGACTCTTACGAAAAGACGTAAAATTTTCAGATAAAAAATTAAAGTACTTGTGTTCATAATTTTTAAAAAAATTCTCACCAAATTATAGAACTAATTGAGATCTTTAATTTAGTTCGAAGAAACTCGAAAAACCATGTTCGAAAGTACTTTACTTATTTATCCAAAAGATTGCACGTCTTTTTGTAGGAAACTATAAAAACCATGTTCGAAAGTACTTTATTTATTTATCCAAAAGATTGCACGTCTTTTTGTAGGAAACTATAAAAACCATGTTCGAAAGTACTTTATTTATTTATCCAAAAGATTGCACGTCTTTTTGTAGGAAACTATAAAAACCATGTTCGAAAGTACTTTATTTATTTATCCAAAAGATTGCACGTCTTTTTGTAGGAAACTATCATTTTAGAACGGAGAAAGTATATAACAGTGACAATCAAAGCTGAGAGGGTTCGTATGAACGCGCCGGCCTGTCCGTTTTCATATATTTTCGGCATTGTTTGGGTGATGAGTAGATCAGTACGTGTAGATCATACCGTGTTAATCAATAAGTTTTATGTTGATCATTGTGAAGGCTGTTGAGGTGACCAATGAAGTGAATCAGTGGGCTGAAAAGGAGACCAATGGACTTATCAAAGAAGTTCTTCCTTCCGGTTCAGTCGATGCTTCAACTAGACTCATCTTTGCAAATGCACTCTATTTCAAAGGGGCGTGGACTGAAAAATTCGACGCATCAAAAACCAAAGACCAAGAGTTTCACCTCATGAATGGGAGTTCAGTTCAAGTACCCTTCATGACAAGCGAGAAGAAACGACTCGTTAGGGCTTTTGAAGGTTTTAAAGTCTTAGGGCTTCCTTACAAACATGGTGAAGATAAACACGGATTTTCTATGTACTTCTTTCTTCCGAATGCCAAAGATGGTCTTTCCGCTTTAATGGAGAAAGTGAGTTCTGAATCCGGGTTCTTGGACCGCCACTTGCCGTTCCAAAGAGTAACAGTGGGTAAATTCTGGATCCCAAAATTTAAATTCTCTTTTGGCTTTGAAGCTTCTAAAGTTCTTAAGGGATTAGGGTTGGTTTTGCCATTTTCCGGTGGTGAAGGGCTGATAGAGATGGTGGACTCCCCTTCTGTTGGTCGAAAACTATACATTTCAAGCATTTTCCACAAAGCTTGCATTGAAGTTAATGAAGAAGGCACAGAAGCGGCTGCTACTTCCGCTTGTGTCTTGGTGTTCAGTTATGTAAGGCCACAGGTGGTAGATTTTGTAGCCGACCACCCTTTCTTGTTCGTCATCAGAGAAGACATGACTGGTGTGGTGCTCTTCATTGGCCAAGTGCTTAATCCCCTTGTGGTTGATTGAACCTGAGATGGAGTGAGATAAATGTGTACGTAGATGAAGCATTGAAGCATAACTAGTACTCCATTGAGTTCTTGGGGCTTTCTGGATTGATGTTTGCATTTCGTTATTAAATTTTGGCGTGGTAACGTTTGTATTTCGTTAATGCTGAAAACACATCTGGTATACTAACGTTGATTTCTACTCATTTTGGCTGCATGCAATATTCCCTCCGAAACGGGATTTGTGTCAACATTAACACGAGCAAGTTCTGTTTGGTATACAAGTGGAGTAGAGTACAGTTGGCCTTCCTCACATACTCCAATGCACGTGGGCAGGATTTGATTCCCGTAAGCCTCATCCATTTCCCTTAGGTGCCCTAGGATAGTGTAGATTATAATTAACAAATGACAAATGAAATAATCTAATGCACTACAAAGTCCTAGATGGGGTGAATAGGACTACCAATTTAAATTTAAAGCAACCAACAATTCAAGCTACTATCCAAAATCCATGCCAATGCTATCCAAATTAATAATATAAGTTGAGAGCAATTAATCTAAATAACGCAAACACCGAGATATACGTGGAAATTACACTACAAGAAAAATTCCATTGGGTGACGAATGGAAATTGTCACAAATTGCATGTTTTTCGTCACAAATAATAAAGGTGAAGAAAAAAAATTGTCGATTAAAGGTTGTCGAGGATTCCTACCTGGTGACGAAATCTATTTTTCGTCACCTATAGTGCCTTTTGATGATGAAATATTTCGTCAGCAAAAGGTGAATAATTGGTGACGATTTTTTTTCCCTCGCCTATTGTGCTTTTTGGCGACGATTTTTTTTGTCATCAATTATTCCTTTTAGCGACGAAAAAATTTGTCAACTATGGGTCAAATCGGTGACGAAAATTTTCGTCACCAATATAAGAAATCGGTGACAAAATTTTTCGTTGCAAAAGACGTTTTCATATGTGTAAAAAATCCTTCTTTCTTGCTCCTGAAGGGTTTCGAACCCGAGTCTCTTGAGATTATTGCTCAAGCTTTGACCAACTGCACCACACACACTTTTCAATAAATATTTGAAATATCTAATATATAACTTATATGTTTAACATGAAAATATATTCCGAATGTAATTTTAAACCTTTAAACATTAAAATTAGCAATTTTGATAAACATGAAAGTTGTAGGCAATTCAGTTATTGTTCAAACCCAATTTAAATTATCTCAATCGGAGTTTTTAGTAAAGAGTTATATCCGAAATTCATTTAGTGACAAAGCACAATTCATAAATTTCGTCGTGAAAGGTACCCATTTGACGACGAAATATATTTTTAATCGATGAAACATTAAAATGGTGACAAAATTATTTTTCGTCACCAAAGTTAAGCATTTGGTGACGAAAAAAATATTTCGTTACTAAATTGGTCTCATTTGGCGACGAAATATATTTTTTGTCACCAAATGATTATCTTTGGCGATGAAAAATAATTTTGTCACATTTTTAAAGCTTTCGGTGACGAAATACATTTTTCGTCGCCAAATGGATACCTTTGGTGACGAAAATAATTTTTTCGTCGCTAAAAAGGTATAATTGGTGACGAAATTATTTCGTCACGGAAGTTGTCAAAATAATGACGAATTTATTTTTTCGTTGCCAAATATACTCATTTAGTAACGAAATTAAATTTGGTCACCACTTTTTCGTCACCAATTTTCATTTTTCTTGTAGTGTTACTTAGGGTCAATCACACCCTAAGCATAAAACCACGGCCTAACTACCAAAGTTGCTATAGATCAAAAGGTTTACAAAGTGCTAAGAGAGGAATAACAACTTTACCCCAAATGTTTATCCTAACTCCACCACTTTGATGTAGCTCCCCGAACTCCTTCTTGATCCCATAGCCACCACAAGTCCAACGCCTCGATCTCCGTTCACCACTGCTCCGGTATCATCCGGCCAAGTAGTATCATAGGCATGAAAGTATGGATTTTGTAAAGTGAAGGTTTTTATGCAAAAGAATCAATCTAGAGAGAATACATGGATCATCAAAGCATTTCTCTAGATTGAACAAAGATGATTGAATGCTAGATTCAACTCATCCAAGATGCAAATGAAGGCACATGAACAAAGGAGATAATACTTTCTCTCTCCAAAGTGGGCTATCTATATCTCTTACCCTAGAACAATAAAAAACAAGGTTATATATGACCAAGTAAGAAAAAATCTGGTAGTGCCATGTTAAGGCGCTCTTAGCACGCACACAAGGGCCTAAGTCTGCTAAGGCACTACTAAGGCGCTCTTAACACGCGTGCAAGGGCCTTAGACTGATAAGGGGCTACTAAGGCGCAAGCACTAAAAAGAGGCCTTAAGGCAAAATTTTCTTTCAAATAAAACAAGGCCAACAATATAAGGTTAGTGCATACAGGATATTTCATAAAAGATTAAGACATTGAAAACCTTTAATGATGCATGGAAAAATATTAAGCTAAATGCACATGAGATGCATATACCTTTCCAAGCAAAATGCACGGCACAACCTTCGTTATCAACTTTTGAACCAACGGGTGGAGTATCTAATCTAGACAAAATAAAATCACCTCCCAAACCCAAATGGAAAAAGAATAAATACAGACTCCAACGGTTTGTCGCATCAGGAAATCGCCAATTACATTAACACAAAAAAAAAAAAAAAAAATTGTTTGGTTTACTTGATGGCATTTTACGTTACATGGATGGGCATTTCTATCTGAGACCAGGTGCCACAAAACTCGTCCCAAATCCGACCCGATTATGAGACGGGACAGGGACGGATATTGGATTTCCGGAATTGGGACAGTAAGGGATACCATTTAATTTGTTTCTGAAAACATATTTACCTATAAAAATTTGGGTTTTTATCTAGTGTTGTAAAAAAAATTTAAACTCATTTTTTAAAAGATGAATGTCTGTCTATTTGATTAACATAAATTTTGGTGTGTCTATCTAAAATATCAACATTCCCGATAATCAAACCGTACCCGAAAACGGATTGGACAGGACCGCAAAGCCCCTTAAAAGGACTGGACATACACTTTCCATTGTTTGGTTTCTAGAAAAATAGAAGGGAAAGTTTTTTAAAAAAAATCAACTCTCTTCAATTTTTTTTTCTAAACTTTCCTTTAATTTTATTATTTTCTCTGTTCCCCTTTCCTCCCCCAAGTTCCAAACAAAATAGGATTTCTATAGGATTCGGATTCTCTGCGAGGATTTTCCCTAGTAAAATCCTTGTCTTTCCAAAAAAAAAAACCTTGTTACTAGCTAGGTTCACACCCAAATGAAGTTTCTTTTTCTAAAATATTGCCTAAGCTTAATTACTCCTAATTTCCTTAGCATTCACTTACAGGAAATTAATTCTCAAACTATAGACTTCTTTCCAAACCCAAATTCTTCAACCAACAATCACCAAACTTCTGCCGCCACACATCTCACAAGTGCACCTCCTTTAGAATTGTTATTGATTTGTCAAGATTTCTCCCAAATCTGACTTCGGCCTCTCTCTCTCTCTCTCTCTCTCTCTCTCTCCATCCAATCCTTCTCCCCCCCTCCAACAAACTCTATTCCACAAGATGGTCAAGAGAGAAAGAAACTCCCTTCCACAACTCCCAAGCGAAACGGACCTGAAACAATTGATTAGAAACCAAACCGATGTCTCCCTATCCTTCGCAAAACAAGTATCTCAATCTGCATCCAAGGACTCGAACCTTGTCTTCTCTCCCCCCTTGATCCACGTCGTTTTGGGCTTGATCGCAGCCGGATCCAAAGGGCCAACCCAATCCCAAGTACTCTCTCTCCTCAACTCCAAATCCACCGACGACCTCAACTCTCTCACCTCCCAACTCGTCTCCCTCGTCTTCACCGACGGCGGGCCCACTGGCGGCCCAACGCTGTTGTTCGCCAACGGGGTTTGGGTGGACCAGTTACTTTCTCTTAAGCCTTCTTTCGAAAGGTAGTTGATACTATTTATAAAGCGGCTTTGAATCATGTCGATTTTCAGACTAAGGTCGGTTATTTCTCTTTGACAATTTTGTTGTAGTGTGTTTTTGCAGCTGTATCTAGGTTAGCCGAACGAGCCGAGCAGTGGTTTAAAAAATTTAACTCAGCTCGTCTTGTTAGTCAAGTGTGTCGATCTCGAAGCTGTTTTAATTGCCTCGATCATGAGGCGAGACGATTTTAAAAGTTTGAATTTGCCTTGTTCGGTTTGAAACTCCAAATTCAAAATTTTGAAAAAAGCAACTTTTCTACTTTTTTTTCTCTCTAATCTATCAATTATTACTATTATTTTTCGCTCTATCTCTCTCTATTTTTTACATCTCTCCATAATCCTTACTCTCATTTCTCTTTCTACCTTTATTCAAAAATATTACTCAAAATCCACAACCGAACAAGGGCTAAGACAACAAGAGTCGTAGTTTGTTAAGGTTTAGTTTGAAAATAGCTTCTGCAACATTATTTTGAATTTTTAGGTGTTCGTGTTCCAAAAAGACTTGGTGGCAAATATTGTACGAAGAAACAATGACAAGCCTAAGAGCTCAACTACAATTTTCAGAGTCTTCATGAGACCAAACAAGTGACTTGTACATATCCAATTAAAATGCGTAATAGTTCATCCGTCCCAAAATGATAGTCCCAGGACGTTAAATTTTCAGATAAAAAGTTAAAGTGCTTATGTTCATAATGTTTAAAATTTTGGTGCACCAAATAAAACAATGAATCGAGATCTTTAATTTTGTTAACTCGAAAAATCATTTAGGGAAGTACTTTAATTTTTACCTAAAAATTGCACATTTTTTCATAAGAAACTATCATTTTGGGACGGGTTGTATACAACAGTGTTCATCAAAGCTAAGTAGGTCCATTTTCGGTGTTGTTTGGGTGATGCCTAGTCCAGTAAGGGTAGATCATACATGCGCTAATCTTTAAGTTTTCTGTTGATCATTGTGAAGGCTGTTGAGGTGACCAATGAAGTGAATCAATGGGCTGAAAAGGAGACCAATGGGCTTATCAAAGAAGTTCTTCCTTCCGGTTCAGTCGACTCTTTAACCAGACTCATCTTTGCAAATGCACTCTATTTCAAAGGAGCGTGGACTGAGAAATTCAACGCGTCGAAAACCAAAGACCGAGAGTTCCACCTCCTGAATGGGAGTTCGGTTCAAGTACCCTTCATGACAAGTAAGAAGGACCAATTCATTAGCGAATTTAATAGTTTCAAAGTCTTAAGGCTTCCTTATAATCAAGGTGAAGATAAACGTCGATTTTCTATGTACTTGTATCTTCCAAATGCAAAAGATGGTCTTTCTGCTTTAATGCGGAAAATGAGTTCGAAATCTGGGTTCTTAGACCGCCACTTGCCGTGCGAAAGAGTAGAAGTGGGTGAATTCCTAATCCCAAAATTTAAATTCTCTTTTGCCTTTGAAGCTTCTAAAGTTTTGAAGGGATTAGGGTTGGTTTTGCCATTTGCCGATGGTGAAGGGCTGATAGAGATGGTGGACTCCACTTCTGTCGGTCGAAAACTGTACATTTCGAGCATTTTCCACAAAGCTTGCATTGAAGTTAATGAAGAAGGCACAAAAGCGGCAGCTGCTTCCGCTGGTTTTCTAACGTTTGAGTGTTATGAAGAGCCAGAGGAGATAGATTTTGTGGCCGACCACCCTTTCTTGTTCGTCATTAGAGAAGACAATACTGGTGCAGTGCTATTCATTGGCCAAGTGCTTAATCCCCTTGTGGGTTGATTGAACTTGATGCTGTGAGGTAAATGTGTAAGCAGATGGGCTTCTAGTGAGTTCTAATTTATGGATTAATGTTTGCATTTCGTTTTTTTTTTTTTTTTCCCCAGGCGTGGCAATGTTTTTATAATTTTGGTATCCTGCAATGTAAGGCAACATGAGCTTTCTGATATTTCATTTTCTTGTTTTGACATCCGTTATCTATCCACCAGATTTCGCTTTCAGTAGTTGACACGGCATGGTACTCCAAAATCTACCGCAATAGTAGCTATTGATACTGAAGGAACCCAACTGCTAATTGTTGGAGATTTAACAGAACCTTCATCTTCTTCGTCCCTAGACCTACATTGTGTATCTTGTCTGCTCTAATAGAGCAAAGAGAGCTAGGATTCGCAGTTGGTCAGAATCTAGCATGAATCGTATATGGATGATGGTCGGATTCAGTGGCTCTCCCAGGGCCCCTCATCTGGAAGTATAGTCCTATGATCACAGATCAAATTAGAGTTTTGAGAAATGTACACCAATGTTTGATAAGAGTACACTAGTGACAAATTTGATTTGATTTTTTTTTTTTTTTTTGAGAAGGCCTAATGTGAAAATTGACTCCCCCAAGAAGTTCATTCTGAGCAATTATCATGCATCTTGTTAGTGATAGCCCCAAGACAAGAGAGGTTCGGGTTTTTTCCGGGTCCGGACAGGTCAGAATTCCTAAAACTCATCCCCGCGCTGTTTCCATATCGGGTCGTGGTGAGGCCAAATGCCCATCCCTAGTAGCGAGTCTATCCCTCTGCCGGGGTATTACGATTCCAACGGCTTTTCTTACTGGTAAGTGGTAATGCATAGTGGGAAAACGAGTATGAGGTGCGAGTCATACCTTGTTTCTTTTTTCTACGAACGATGTGCAAATCTTCAGCCATTGAAATATTGGTGTTTCCGACTTTCCGCTTCCCCTACTGGTCATGGATTTCAACTCTCAGCTTGCCTATTTTTTACTACTCTTTTGTGTTTCATCTAAGACATGGAAGGGCTGATTATACGAGTATAATGGAAGCAAAAATGGTTTGGTTCATGAAACAAAAATAAACTGTTCAGATTCATATCGATGGACACTGTCATGTATTGTTTACATGGTTCCTAACATCCCTCATAATGGAAGGGCTGGGAGTGTCATGTCACGTAAATTTTCTACTCCAGTTAGGCGGCAATATTCCATTCCAAAACATGGTTTGTGTCCACATTAACGCGAGCAATGTTGGATCTGTTTGGTACTTCACGGCATTTTAAGTCGTGGAGGCTTTATTATTGGCAAAATGTCATGTGCTAATGTCTCATTTTGCCTAAAAAACAAACTAGTTTTTGTGTTCAAAAAGCAGCTTCTAACTTTTGTCGTTATATGAAGAAAGCTACTCATATAACGCCAAAAGTTAGAAGCTGTTTTTTTAGCACAAAAGCTAGTTTATTTTTTAGGCCAAACGAGACATTAGCACGTGACCTTTTGCCAATAATAAAGCCAGCTACTCATATAACGTCAAAAGTTAGAAGCTATTTTTTAAGCACAAAAGCTACTCATATAACGTCAAAAGTTAGAAGATATTTTTTAAACGCAAAAGCTAATTTGTTTTTTAGACAAAACGAGACATTAGCACGTGACTTTCTGCGAATAATAAAGTCTCCGTCGATAAATGTCATTTGAAGTACCAAACAGTAGCTTTCTCTTGCATAAAAAAAAACCGCTTTTTCAACGTGCTTTTAAAAGCACAAAAGTTAGTTTTTCTTTTGGGCCTAACGGGGGCTTAATCGCTAATTGTTCGGCCAGGTTTATGATTGCAATTTGGGTTAGAATTCAAGCTTTTTTCTTTTTGCAATTTGCCCGTTAAAAAAGTTGAACAAACTTTAAGATATGATGTGAGTCGACCCACAAAGCTCGTCCCAAATTCCGACCCAATTACGAGACGGAACAGGGGACAAATATCGGGTTTCCGGAATAAGGATAGAAACGAATATCGTTCAACATAAATTTTGCAGGAAATTCCTGGCCGGTCCCAAATTTTACATGGGGTTCCATGCAAACCCTTTTTTAAAGTGCTATCCCATTTAGACCCTTTTTAAAGATGCTTTTACTTTTTTGTCCCTATCACTTTTCATACCCCAAGAATTCACACCCCCAAGAATTCACACCTCTCAGAATTCACACCCCCAAGAATTCACACCCTCGAGAATTCACACCCCCAAGAATTCACACCTCTCAGAATTCACACCCCCGAGAATTCACACCCGAATTCACACCCCTAAGAATTCACACCTCCCAAAATTCACATCCCCAAGAATTCACACCCTCGAGAATTCACACCTCCAAGAATTCACACCTCCCAGAATTCACACGTTCGAGTATTCACACCATTGAGAATTCTCACCTCAAGCATTCACACCTCCAAGAATTCACAAACATTCACACCTTCAAGAATTCACACCTCCCAGAATTCACACTCCTTTGTAAATTCACACCTTTGCGGAATTTACACCCCTAAAATTCACATCTTTTTTGCAGAATTCACGCCTCATCTGCACTATTCATACCCCTAGAATTCACATCGCTTTCAAGAATTCACACTCATTTTTCGGAATTCATTCCTAAATGCAAAATTCACAACTCATCTGTACAATTCACACCTCATCTACAGAATTCACATCTCCAAATTAAGAATTCACAATTCAAAAAAGATATAATTCACACCATCTCAAATAAAAAAAAATTCCCAAATATCTCTCTCCCTCTCCATACACAAATACATACCTATATATTGTTGAAAGAGGATGGTGTTGCTTTGCAACCTGGCGGGTCCTAGTTTTTTGTGTGGGTTCCATGCAAACCCCCTTTTGTAAGTGCTATCCCATTTAGGTCTTTTTTAAATATGTTTTTACTATTTTGCCCTTTTCACTTTTCAGCACCCACAGAATTCACACCCCTTTGAAAAATTCAGACCTCAAGAATTCACACCCTCACAGAATTCACACCTCCAAGAATTCACACCCCCCAAGAATTCACACCTCTCAGGAGAATTCACACATTCAAGAATTCACATCCCTAAGGATTCACACCTCTCAGAAAAATTCACACCCATTTGTAGAATTCACACCTCTTTGCAAGAATTCACACCTACAAAATTTACACCCCATTTTCAAAATTCACACCCTACAGAATTTACACCTCTATGTTGTTCTGTTGGCTTTTAAATTTACCGCAGAGCTTATTCGGATCCTGAAAAAATATGAGACAACAGTACACGTATACAAATTGTATCTACATGCATACGGACAAAAAATCTAAAACCTGAATTTTTTGTTTGACCTACAAAAAAGCTAAAACCACTTTATATACTACTACAGATAGATATGGATAGATACGTACGTGTCTATGTGAATAGACACCCGATCGGTCGGTGTCGAACATACACGCCCAATCGGTTTCTCATCTTCGACGACTATGTGAACCCGTCATCGGTCTTCCACCTTACGGTTTTGGGTCTCTCCGCCGCCGTCGACCACCGTCCAGTTAATTAGTTCTCAAAAGCCGCGCTCCCGATCTTGCTGGAGTATAACGTCGAGTACAGCCCGATCGACGCTCGTGTGGAGATCCCCGATGGATTTGACACAGGTTGGGGAGGATGGGCGGTGGACGAAGGAGGTGGCGGTGGATCGGGAGGAGAGCGAAGGAGGAGCTAGAGGAGGCGTGGAAGGACGGGCGGAAGGCCAAAGAAGAAGAGAGAAGAAAGAAGCTGAAGGCGGAAGGGAGAGCGAGGGGTATATTGGGCCAATTACTTAAAACAGGGCCTGCACGGGTATAATTAGACTCGCACTGGGTTTGGACGGGTAGAGGACGACAAAATAGGGCCGGCCTGGAAGAACCCCTAAATTTTGGTGTGCCTAATGTTCTCGACGATGTCTAAAAATATTAACGTTTCCAATCATCAAAACGGAAAAGGGACTAGAGAAGAACATGATTCTTTTGCAAAACACGCTCCACACCCGAGTCTTGACCATGCCCTACACGCTTCATTGTTTTGTTTCGAGAGAAAGAGAAGAGAAAATTTAAAAAACAAATTCAATTTTCTTTTCAATTTTTTCTTTAACTTTTACTATTTTATTATTTTCTCTCTTGCCTTCCCAAAGTTCCAAAATTTTGAAACATAAAAAGATTTTTAACACAACCTAACGATCCAAAATGCATGGATACATGAATACACCGAAATCTCGGCATAAAGGATTTGAGGCGGTTCCAAAGAAAGTAGAGTTAATCTCTTCTATATAATGGCACAGGGGCACCGAATAATTGCTGAGAAAACCTAGAAAGAAAAATTAAACAGAACACAAAGGTAGAGAGAGAATCGACTCGCAGCATTCTTCTTCGCGAACCAATCATGTTTCCGGCATCTTCTTCGCGGTCGCCGTCCCACCCGCATCAAAATATTTTACCCAATAAAATAAAATAAAATATGCAACTAAGCTATTGATTGTCCAAGATATCAAGGTCTACACAGTTGAGGAATTTAAGATTTTATTAGCCGGTATCTGAAAATTGAGATTGTAACCTAATTTTCAGGAGTGCCTCCAATTGTCGGTTGGATGTGGTTGTAAATTTGGGCTCAGCCAAGCTCTGTCTTTGGTTGTTTTTTCTTGATGTACCCCTTTCGAGTTTTATGAAATATTTCGTTTGCCGAGAAAAAATATATATATATGAACTATTTAAATCATTTGTTTAGTTAGTTACTTTCCAGCAATCAACAAACGAATCAAGCAGGCTTTGGTTTACGCAGCTGAGAATTGCATTAAAATGAGTAAAACGTATAATTAAGTAGAGCGCAAAAAGAAGAAGAAGAAGAAGTAACCCCAAGGGTTAAGCAGTATTGGCTTGAGACTTTAATTACGGATTTGCTCACTTTTAAGGTTTCACATTTAATTCTCCTTGCCAATGATTTTGACAGCCACTTCATCCTCATGCGTAAGCGTGTGAAACGACTGTGGCTCTATAGGAAATAATCCGAAGTGTGAGCAAGCTGACCCGGGACACCTTGCATTAAAAAGAAGATGAAGATGAAGATGAAAGAAGAAGAAAGAACTCATGCATGCCTCTTTAACTATTTCTACCATTTTTCTAATCTGGATTTTTGCAATCAATCTACTCCTATTTCTTTTGTTTGTTTTAACATCTCCATTTGGGCAATCGAAATTTTCTATTATTGTTGCCAATCTGTTGCAACAAAAGAGTTTTTAGTTTGCCATTCTTTCTTTTGCATATACTGGCCTCAGTTATACCATGCACTTTAGGTCACCCATTAGGTGTTTTGTTAATTATTTTTGAGAATTGATATTCACATTTCTTTTTTTGTTAACCACACTATCTTTTTTGTCTTTTAGCAAAATAAAATACATACACTTTCAACACAAAAAATAAAAAAGAGAGTGTGGATAACAAAAAAGAGAGTGTAAATATATACATATCATTTTTTTTTAACATCTTTGCATTTTATCAATGTGATTTCACTTTTAAAGCACAAATATATGCTGCAGATTATAAAGAGTCGAAAAAGGTTTTTTTTTAATCAGCAAAAAATAATTTTATAAATCTTTGAAAATGATTACAAATTAAGATTTAACAGATCAATGGCACACCGGCGAAACACCACCTGAGAACCAAACCTAACGAAAGGCAAGAAGCCAACCAAAATCCCATTAAAAACAAAATCGAAACAACCGTTGAAAAAACCCAAACATCCATGACACCTAAGACCAAAAGAAAAAAAATTTGAAACTCAAGGGAGCAAACCGAAACCATGATTACAACCCAAAACCCTAGCGTGGCGACTAGGGTTCTACTGCCTGGGGGGGAGACGCCTCTCCCTCCTCCCCCGGGCGATTCCTATCCGTCCCATTTCCCTACAAGGACTCCCTTCTTGCTCCCTCTTTTACCGCTATCTTTCTGCCGTTTCTCCTCCTGGGGTTGCCATTCCACCCGCCGACTCCACATCTGGGGGCAGCCAGTTGTCCTAACGGCTAGGTGTTGGTGGCGGTGGCGGTGGCGGGCGGAGTACTTATGACAACATGGTTTCCAATCGGATCTGCTCTTGAGCAATCTCAGTCTTTGGCCTAACGACTTCGTGGGCTGTGCAACTGGTGTTGGATTGTAGCTGTGGAGATTCGGTGGCTTGGCGGCGGGTTGTGGTGGTTTTGGGGTGGTGTATTGGGAATGCTCAGGTGGCGGGTGCCCCTAGTCGTTTATAAGATCTGAAGTGGCGGCGTCGTGGTGGCCATTTATGGAGTCTGTCATCTCATGGGGTTCGCGTCATCTCAGATCTATATTCCTCACTGTGGATTATTGGTTTGTTAGATGGTGTTGTGGTTGGTGTTTTGCAGCGTCGGTAAAGTGGTGGAGGTGGGGTTTTGTGCCAGGTCAGGTGGTGGTGGTGGGCTTCTGGTGGTGGCGATGGAGCTGCTCTATTTTGTTGCGACGGCGGTTGTGATTTATGTGTAGGGTTAGGCAGTGGTTGGCCCAGCTCATGTTTTTGGCCTGGGTCTTTTTGGGTTAGGCCCATGAGTTTTAGTGTTGTATTAATTGGGGCCTGGTCTGTTTGGGAGTGTTTGGCTTTGTCCAAACAATTTTTTTCTTTTCATTCAACCCTTGATTGAATTCTCCTTCCCCTATCCACATCTTGATGTTCCCTTTGTCAAGATTTCTGAATAATTTTTTTGCCTATCAAAAAATAAAATAAAATCATAGAAAAAGAGGCACCATCCTCGAAATCAACTTTTTCCTCTGAAACAAATTCTTCATCTAAGTCATCTAGAGCATGAATCCTTTCTTTAAATTCTTCCTCTTGCATTTCAATAATTTTTAAAAAAATTTAATTTCTATCTCCTCTAACTTCAATCCTCAACATGAGAGCAAGATCCAACGTCTTGCGAGCTTCCTTTAAAAAAATGGAGCTTCTATTCCGCATGTCATCAGAAGATAAGAAAGAAGTTGGGACCTTCCTATTCCGGATGTCATCAAAGTCGAAAAAGTTCAGGGCCTCGATCCACCCGTGCTCGACAGAGAATCTGGACCCTTCAGTTGTATGGGTCGCACCACTGTTTATTTTGGGTCCAAAAAATTGAAGAGCTCAGATCTGTTTGAGATATTGCTGTGGGAGGCAATGAATAATTAATCATGCTCGACATATTTTAAAGGTATTCAAATTCTTATTTTCCTAATATTATGTGCACTTTTCCTTATTTTGAGAAACCAAGCTTATTTAAATTGGTTGTCTATCCTGCTAACTCCTGTTAATGTACATCCTTTGACAAAACAAACAAAAAAAAATGGATTGTTAGCAAAACCTAAGTAAGGTGATCTATGGATTGGGAGATACTATAGTGTAACACTCTGTAAGGCACCTTGTAGAGCACATACGGGCCATCGATCTTAACAATGAATGATTGAGATGTAATTTTTTATTATGACCGGTAAAAATCATTTATTACTGGTCATAATTTTTTGCATAAATACGGAGAAACCCTTAAGAGAAAAAAAAATTAAACACAGCACAAATCGACTCACAGCAATCTTCTTCCCGAATCGATCATGTTTCCAGCATCTTCGTCGTCCTGACCGCACCAAGCGTACGCTCAAGCGCTCTCTCGAAAAGGACCAGGTGACTACCAAATGGAATTCTATTCCGTGGCCATAAATGACGATGTCTCCATAAGAGAAGACGGCACTGTAAGGGTTCTCACTCCGATAAAGGTGGCAAACGTCCCTTTGCACGGCGGCTTTGCTACGGTGGACAACAAGCTGTATTGTATTGGCGGTGATCCCCCCAGCAAGTATTCATACAAACCCGGGAGTGTTTATCTACCGGTGCGCTCCCTCTATACTTTTGATACCAGCTGCCGTCTTCCCACGAAATCCTCCTGGAAGAAATGCCCTTCGTAAAACCCTTTCTATCTCGTAACATGGTTTTCAAACGTTGTGACTAACGCTTAATCCTTGACTAACGTTTAATCAAAGTCTTAACTAAAAGGAGGAATGACGAAGAAACAAACGTTGTGATCGACACCAACACCATCCAGGTTATAGTGCCACGTAACTTACATCATTTCGGCTAATGGCACCATGCCACTGACGCCACTTCGGTTATGGTGTCATGCCGTCCACTCCAAATCATTTCAAATTAAGGTTAAGGTTTCGATAAAGCATTAGCCAAATACTTAGTTTTGTTTTGACATCTTTTGGAATCAATGGTTCTAAACAAGGGATACACCATTAAAAAGAAATCCAAGGCCCGATGAAGAGTCGTGCACCCCGGTATACGTTGTCTAACTACATGAGTCCTTTGAACAATGAGATTTTTGGAAATCAAAACTTACTAAGTCCTTGACTAATGCTTAATCGAAGATTCAACGGAGAATAAAGAATAACAAGGAAACGATGTCGTGATACAAACACCATCTAGGTTATAGTGCCACGTCACTTACACCACTTCGTCTAACGGCGCCATGCCACTGATGCCACTCTGGTTATAGTATCACATCGTCTATATTAAGCTATTCCAAGTTCAAAATTGAAACTTCAAATAAAGCATTAGTCAAATACTTAATTCATTTTGACATCTCTTAGAATTTGTTGTTCTAAATAAAAAATACATCTTAAAAGAAACTCTGAGGATCGAGACAACCATCGAGAGGCTATAACCGTTATTTGGAGATAGGTCTTTAAGGAGTCGAGACGATGACCTTGGCAGCGGTGCATTTCTTTTATTATGCACATTTTTCATAAAAAAACAAAAAATACGTCTGAGTACAATTTCTTGCTTTGCTGTCAGCCCAAGAGCAATTGGGCCAAAAAAGAAAATCATACCCTCATAGACTCAACCTGGACTTAGGCTCGGAGCGCAACCATCTCAATTCGAATCTACCACGAAAGCTCAGAATTTGTGGGAAGATATGGAACGACCACCAGCAGGAAATTCGGATGAGTTGGATCAAATCCGAACTTCTATTTGACAAATGGGGTAACGGATTGACAATCAGATTGCCCAGTTAATGTTCATCATAACTGGGGTTGCCAGGCGACTTCTACCTCTACAAAACCCAGTAACACCCCTTAAAAATAATCATGAACCACCCTCTAAACCAAACCGTCAAAGCCTAGAAATGGCCGTCATCAGAGCTAACAAAAGGCCAAGAAGAAAGCCTTTGAAGGGGCAGGGACAACAAAGGACCATGATTACAATGAAGTCAATCCACGAATGGAATCTCTCAGGAGTTGGGGAAATTTCTTAATCGAGTCTTCATCTTTCAACTTCAAGTCGGTTTGTACCTCGAGTCTTTCATACTTTTGAGTCTGTATATTTTCAAATTCAAGTTTGTAGTTAAAGTAAAAAAAACAAAAACAAGAAAGTCAGTTTTGTTGTCCCGAACTACGGTATGATCTGATTCCTTTGCAAGAAGGCTACGTAGGCAGCCTCATCCTAAGGCCCGGTCATTCGGTCACGACCTTTTGAGTCAATCCTTCGTCAATCCATCCCATCTTTCGAAATCAACGCATGAAGGTGCCAGATGCATAGGCGCTATGAGAAGCAAAACATCGAAGAAAGATCAGAGAAGTCTCAAAATCAATAAAAGTGTGAAGTAAATCAAGTGAAAGAACATGCCCATCAAAAGCAAATAGGCATAAAATGTTTAAAATGGTTGCTAGCTCTCAAAACCCAAAGAAAATAAATATTGTTGAGCCTATTATCCTTTCTTTGTTAAGCCAAACCTTGGCCGCGTTACAACTCGGATAAAGCCCTTTCAGATTGGAAAACGCAATTTGATAACAAAAATCATAGGTACTGGGAGAAAACAAGAAAGAACAACAAATCCTGCAAAATCCAAACTGGGGCATTTTCGAAATCCATAGGTTGTCATCAGCAATTTGGGGCACGGTTCGGGGTAAAAATTCTCATGTTTTGACAAAACAAGATCAAAGAAAATCCTGAATGAGCATCACTTAATGGAGCTAAAATAATTTCAAAGCACCGAAAACCATCGGACCTTGATTTTATCATGACAATTTCAAACATCAATTGGGGGGCATGCTTGCCATTTTTCGAACCCTCAAGTAATCAAACTCCTCGTCCAATCAAGGTCATCATTGTGAGTCAGTCCTTTGATAAATGGTCTTTCTTGTCTTTTGAGTCATCTAGGCCTTGTCCAAATTCACACCAGGTCATCCGTCTAGTCAAGTCATATTGATCTTGAGACCCCAACTCGTGAAAGAAACTCCAATACATGGAAGAACCCGCGCTTGTGCTCATGATAAAACCGGTTGCCGAAACTATCAGTGGAATCGAGGAAAAGAATCAAAACTGAGGTCTGTCACTCACTGGGGCATATTAGCCCAATGTCATCAATCATAGCAAGCATACAACCAACATCCAAAGACAAACTCCAGCCCAAATCCAAAAAATCTGACAATACCGGTCCACTGGCCAAAAGACAGTAAAGTAAAAAGGATATCTAGGCATGTCCCTTGTTTTTCAAAAAAATAAAAATAAAAATAAAAATAAAATGTTATTGTCATCATTGTCAAGTGGCTTAACTCGACCAAATGGGGCATGGTTGCCTTCATCTTTAACATTTATGTCAATTCAAATTCTTTCAATCACATTTTATCCCTTCAAGACAAATTAATTTGTCTCGAGGTTCAATCGCATTTTTATCCCTTAAAGACAAATTAATTTGTCTCGGGGTCCAATCGCATTTTATCCCTTTGAGACAAACTAACTAGCTAGTCTCATTGGATGGCACCCCTAGGGGTTTAATCGCATTTTAATCCCTTCGAGACAAACTAACTTGTTTGGTTGGTGTATTTTATATTACATCTTTCGTCTCCAGAGCATGGCGTTGATTACAATTTTTTCACCTGTATGATTATTCCACCCACTGAGACAGAGCAGTCGGTGGGCGCTTCTCAATCAATTTGTCTTGTCAATTATTTGCTTGCATGTTTGCGTTGGCCCCAAAGAATTACGCTGGTTTGATCCCAACAAGCGGGGTACGTAGGCAGCTCGAAAGAGCATGACCTCATGACTTAAATGCTTGTACATCTTTACTTGCATTTGATTTTAAATTAAGGATTTAGTAGAGCTCAAATTGGGTTGTCTCAATCTTTGGACGTCACTCGCATCCAGACATGATGCCGAGCACCGTCCAAAGAGGGGCAACTGTAAACACCCCAATTTGGACCTATTAATTATCCTTAATTTGTGCCTCGAAGCTCCCCGATGATGAAATAGAATCAAAATAGGGCTCGGTCAAAGCTTGAATGATACTTCTTGGTCTTTTTAAAAGTAAAAATGCATTTTTTTCTCGACACCCTAAGAGTAAAATTTACACACATTTCAGTGTATAAAATATATTTTAATGAAACCAATTGAGTTAGAAAGAGGATTATACAAGCTTTCAAACGCTTCGAAAAACACCCAAAATCGAGTTCGGGAGTGTCCGTGGCACCCCTCTGAAGTTGGGCAGGCACTCTTGAGCGCTCGGGAGTGGCACTCGGGAGCTCTAACAGACCATTGGGTAATGAGCTTGACCATTGACCATGTTTTTTTTAGAATTTTCAGTACATTCAAACTTTCAATTCAATCCTGCATGTCTCAAAAGACTAGCAGGGTAATTATCACATATTTTTCACTCCCCAACAAATACCCCTCCATTCAACACTCAAAGGGACCACAAAAAAATCAGTCTCTCCCTCCCCTTTTGTTGCCAAAAATCAGCCTCTAAAACTCTCTCTCAAACTTTTTCAAAACAACCTCTTTTTCCTAAGAAAAATCACCAGTTCTCAAGGAAAATCTCTTAGAGAAATGGAGGCCTAAATTCCCTTTTTTCAAACTATTGTCTAACCATTCTCAAGCACCAAAATTAGTCCAAAAAGCCAAGTTATACCTTCATAATCCACTGTTTTCAAACTTCTGAGGGGGATCAAGGGCCCATACCAGTTCCTCATACTGGTTGTGAGCCCATTTGATCTTAGTGTAAGCAACAAGAACAAGAAGAGCACAAAGGAACAAAATATTTTCTGGGCACTGTGTCCACTCCCGAGCACTCGGGATCATTCCTGAGCGCTCAGGAGTGCTGCTGTCACCAAAATCCTATTTTGTAACTAAATATTGCTTTTTCCTATATTTCAATAAATGCTAGATGTGCAATGGTCCTTCAAGAGCACAGTCAGTTTTATTTTCAGTTGCAAGGAAGCAAAACTCGGATGGTTAGGACTAGTTTTTAGCTGTTTAAGCCATTTGCTGAGCACTGGTGCATATTAGTAGTTATGCGTTATTGTTTTAAGTATTATGTAGCATCTGTTTTAATCAAGGTTTGCATGGTGGCTCAGCAAAGCTCCTGAGCGCTCGGGCCGGGTAGACCACGCTGGCGACTTTCCTGGGGAATATTTAAACCAATTGACACACATTGAGGAGTCGCCACCCGGATTTATGGTTCACCACCCGAGAAACCGTGTTGATTGAAAATGATTTTTGAAGTTGAAAACCAAATATTGTTTTGGGTTCGGAAGCCATGTTACGAGAGGGGAAGGATTTTACGGCACCCCTCTCGCCCGACGCACTGTCGGTCTCTACTCAATGTTTGTGGGATTTTATTAAAAATATTTCGTTTCATTAAAACAACTAGCAAGTATCCACAGATATATCAAATAAAGAGTGTATGCTTCTGCAAGTGTACAATATATGATAATGAAATGATACAAAGTGAAAAATAACAGAAAATTAACTATTGCCACTGGAACCACTCCCGAGTGCTCGGAACTGCACTCCTGAGCGCTCAGGAGCTTTGCTGAGCCACCATGCAAACCTTGATTAGAACAGATGCAACATAATACTTAAAACAATAACGCATAACTACTAATATGCACCAGTGCTCAGCAAAGGGCTTAAACAGCTAAGAACTGATCGAAACCATCCGAGTTTCGCTTAAAACAGGATTTTGGTGACAGTAGCACTCCTGAGCGCTCAGGAATGGTCCCGAGTGCTTGGGAGTGGACACAATGCCCAGAAAATATTTTTTTTATTTGTGCTCCTCTTGTTCTTGTTGCTTCAACTAAGATCAAATGGGCTCATAACCAGTATGAGGAACTGGTATGGGTCATTGATCCCCCTCAGAAGTTTGAAAGCAGTGGATTATGAAGGTGTTTATACCTTTGCTTGACTTGAACTTGGCTTCTTGAACTGATTTTGGTGCATGCTTGAGAATGGTTAGAAAATAGTTTGAGAAGAGGGAATTTAGGTCTTAGAGATTTTCCTTGAGAATTGGTAGTTTTTCTTAGAGAATGGAGGTTGTTTTGAAAAAGTTTGAGAGAGAGTTTTAGAGGCTGATTTTTAGTAGCAAAAGGGGGAGCTTTTGAGAGAGATTTTGTGGTCCTTTTGAGTGTTGAATGGAGGAGTATTTTATAGGAGAGTGAAAAATATGTTTGAAACTTGAAAAATAAAAGAAAATCAAATTGAAAATGATTTTTTTTTTTTTTTTTTTGGGGGAACTGCAATTCCTGCTGGTCTTCTGAGACATGCAGGTTTGAATGTACTGAAAATTCTAACAAAAAACATGGTCAATGGTCAAGCTCAGCACCCAATGGTCTGTCAGAGCTCCCGAGCGCTCAGGAATGAATTCCCTAGTGCTCAAGAGTGCCACTCCCAAGCGCTCATGAGTGTCTGCCCAACTTCAGAGGGGCGCCACGAACACTTCCGAACTCGGTTTTGGGTGTTTTTCAAAGCGTTTGAAAGTTTGTTGAGTCCTTTCTAACCCAATTGGTTTCATTAAAATATATTTTATGCACTGAAATGTGTGTCAATTTTACTCTTAGAGTGTCGAGAAAAATAAATGTATTTTAGCTTTGAAAAAGACCAAGAAGCATCGTTCAAACTTTAGCCGAGCCCTATTTTGATTTCGTTTCATCATCGAGGAGCCTCAAGGGCGCAAATTAAGGATTATTAATATGTCTAAATTGGAGTGTCTACAAGCATATAGAGATTGTTTACAAGCTGCTTTTATGGGTTCATAGGTGACCATACCCAAACCTTCACGGGTGGGCAGTTGGTCACCCCCCCTTTTCCCTTCTTTAGTTTTGAAGTTCAATTGTGATGGAGCGTACACATCCTCCTGCAGCAAGGCTGCATTTGGCCACATTGCCAAAGACAGTGGTGGATTGGCTCAGTTTTGGCAGGTTGGTAGAGTGTCGGTGTCTTCAGCAATTTCTACAGAGGCATGGGCACTGCGTATTGCTTGCATTGCAGCCATGGAAAAGGGGCATGCAAAAGTGGTGTTTGAATTCCGGGGCATCCAGAAGTGGTGTTTGAATCGAATTGCTTGCATCTCATTACCTGTCTGAAAGAGCCAAAAACCCACTGCCCTTGGGAAATAGCTGCTATTGTTGAAGATATTAAGTTTCGGGCTTCTACTAGTAGATGGTCTTTTGTATGGTGCTGTCGAGAGAAAAATCGTGTGGCACATTGGTTAGCCACAAATTGTGTTAGTCAGAAAATTTTGTTTATTTCGGATTGTATTCTGCCCGCTCTAGACTAGCTACTTGTTAAAGATGTATCACGTTGATATGTTCGTATTATAATATGATCTCTTCAAAAAATGTAGTCAATCCTCAATTGCTCAGGGACGCCGAATACTTTCTCAGATAGAGACCAGAGTACTAGAACTTGAGGAAGGGAAAGTGTAAAAAACAAATTCAATTTTTTAATTTTTTTTTAACTTTTCTTTAATTTTCCTTTCTATTACTTCTCTGTTGACTTCTCCAAGTTTCAAATGAGATCAATTCATCTCTACCTTCGTCCCAAATTGTTTGTCCGGTTTGCAAAACGAAGTCTTAAAAATAATGTAATTTTTTTTAAGAAAAAGATTCAAACTTTTTGCACAAATTAAAAGAGCTCATTAATATCTAGTAAGTTGTTGAAAAACTTTTGATTTTTTTAAAAATTATTTAGACTCCAATTTACGAACCGAACAAACATTTTAGGACGGAGGTAGTATCTTTGTATTAGTGCATTTAAAAAATGTGACTGTCTTATTTACGGGGGTGAGCACCAATCAATTTCAGCCGTTTATTTGTGCAATTAATGGGTGAGATTCGTTTACAATTATGACCGGTCATAATTAACTCTCTCCTGAAAAAGTTTCATTAACATCTTGATCGTCCAAAACACTTTTAAACGGTAATGATTGAGTGCTGTAAATTACTCACTCCGTCCCATAATGTTTTTCCGGTCCACAAAACGGAGATGTAAAAATAATACTATTTTTGTAAGAAAAGTTGAAAAAAAATTCAACAATTTACTAGATTTCGACGAGTTCTTCTAACTTATGAAAAAAATTTGAATATTTTTTTGAAAGAAATGCATTATTTGTAGTCCTCGTTTCGCGGACCGAACAAACATTATGGGACGGAGAGAGTATAAACACTTGTTTACAACACCTCCGTAAAGAAATTTTCTCATCTTAAAAAATGGCTGCTGATTTTGCCACTCACTTTTTTGTTAACGTCACTCCCCTGCAAGTGTATTTTGAAACCCTCGCAGGGAAATGACGTTAACAAAAAATGTAATGGCAAAATCATTTATCTAAAAAATATAAGTAAAACATTTACACATAATAATCTAACCATTCAAAATGCATGGGTACATGAGTACTCCGAATATCTCGGTTCCGAGGATTTAAGGCGGTTCAGACAGGGTAGGTTTCTATATCAATACGGAGTCGATCCTCAATTGCTCAGGGGATTTCTGAGAGAAACCCTAGAGAGAGAGTGAAAAAAAAAACAAAACACAACACAACACAAAGGTTGGTGCACTGAGTGGGTGATCAGAGAATCGTCTCCCAGCAGCATTCATCAGCTAATCGATCATGTTTTCAGCATCTTCATCGCCGTTGTCGTCCCGATCGCATGAGAAAACTGTGTACGTTCGAGCTCTTAATCGCAACAGCGAGATGGAATTCTATTCCGTGCCCATAAATCACGATGTCTCCGGAGGAGAAGACGGCTCAGTAAGGGTTCTCACTCCGATAAAGGCGGCAAAAGTCCCTTTGCACGGCGGCTTTGCTGCGGTGGACAACAAGCTGTATTGTATTGGCGGTGATCCCCCCAGCAACGGGAGTATTTATCGACCGGTGCGCTCGCTCTATACTTTTGATACCAGCGGCCGTCTTCCCACGAAATCCTCCTGGAAGAAACGCCCTTCGATGCTCATTGGTAGGGTCTTCCCTCTTACAGTGGTAGTCTACGGTAAAATCTTTGTGTTCGAGGGGATTGATGGTCCCGTTACCGATCCGAGACCATGGGCTGAAGTATACGACACTAAATCGGGTAGGTGGACTTCTCTCTCTCCACCTCCACAATTGTCTACAGGGTATGGTTTGTTTGCTGTTGCTTTACCTGACCTTGGAAAAATCCTAGTTGGTTCATGTGAGGATGAGTTTCTTTACACTTATTATGTGGGGGACGGTAGTTGGGAACGTCGGGATCATAAGATGGTTTATGAGATCCCGTGCGATGTGAAGCCGGTGGCAGTCGAAACCATGTTGTTCTGGTTTCATGACCGCTACCTTTATGCATATGACTTTATGGATAAATGGTCCTACTCAGGGTGTATAAAGGACCTGGAAAAGGTTGTGCCCCTCGGATCCCTGATGCCACCCAATGTTGGATTATTTTACCCAACATTGCATCATGTTGCTGACAACGTGTTCTCTTTGCTCTGCCTTGAGTATTTCTCCGCTACACACAAAGCTACCCTGCTGCATTGCGTCAAGTTTAGTATCTCTGTCCAAGGCGGTGAAGATGCAGACTTGAATCCCACTGTTATGTCTGCCAAGGCTTATGCTATTCAGACGCCAATGGGTATACTCGATGCAGTGGTAATGTAAGTAGACATCTTACCGCTTTTATCAACTTTCTTATATATCTTTGTGTTGTTGGTTTTCAACCTATTCTTATTCAGGTCATATTTAGGAGTTGTAGACTGGGTTGATATATCTAAGCTAAGAATGTTTCAGGCTTCTTTGATGTACGATGTCGGTGAAGTAGGAGTTAAGAACACCCTGTAATGTTGAGAATATATGAATACTTAACTCTTATTTTTGGTGTGTAAATTGTTGCAGGGATTTTTAGTGTTTTTAGACGGAGTGATCCATTTTTGGATCACTTTTTTGGGGGTTGGTTTTCAAACTTGCTGAAACTTCTATGAACTTTTGGTTTCATGGGCCTGGAAAGCAGTCATATTTTGGGTTGTTTGGGTTTAAATTGAAGGTAGAGGAAGAGCTTAGAGCTTGCTCCCTGTTATTATGAGGGAGTTTCGGGGCTGAACGTACTTCAGAATGAATATTGGCCCACAACATGTTTTGGTTTCATTGCCCATTACCAATAGGCCTACAGTTGTATTGTCATTGCATATCTAAATGATGTCCACTTGACAAGTCATTACCATAGATATAAGAGATTGTTCCTTTTGAAGGGACGAGGGAGGTTCAAATGACGCATAGCTTTTGCAGGTTTTGGGCTTTGGTATGTATTGACTTTATGCAAACTAATTACAATTTGCGTGGTGATTTTTTGGCAAGTTAGTTGCTAGTTGTGTTAATTGGCCAAACTTTTTTTACTCACTGGAGTATTTAGTTCTTTATGGTTTTCCCTCGATTAATTGTTATTTTAGTGTGGAATAGGTACGGTTCGGACTGTATGGGTATTTTTGAAAAAAGACTGTGTATCCGGATTATGGTTAGAATAGAGTGGAATATAATACTCTATGTAAAAACCCCTACTGCAGTGATAATAAGAAAAAATGATAGCCGTTCTCGTTCCCGTGGACGTACCCGGTTTTGGGGAACCATGTATATTCTGTGTGTTGATTCTTTACAGGTTCTTATTCTTATATCGTGTGTGCGTGTGTTTCTGTTCAACACAAGTAATAGTAAAAATAAATAATTTAGCTGATTGTTGAATGAACTTGATCAAAATAAAAAATAAAGGAACTAAGGTTTTAGAATACACACTCATGTATTCGTAGCAGTTACTAACAAACTCTTATTTATTTATTTTACTTTTTTTTCACAGTAAATTGGTAGCTAAACTCTATTACTATTGAAAATATCATTGTTATGTCCTTTTAGAAAAACAATTTATGTACGATCTTCCTCGCCTTAATGTTCAAGACTAAAAAATTATATGTATCCATCCAAAAATAAATTACAAAAATTATCCAATGCTTGAAATGAAGAGTTGCATAATAAGGCTAAATAATTAGGTAGCAATACAAATGATGAAAAAAAAATGATTGAATCCATAACCAAAATTACTAACTTAATTAAAAAGAGGTAAGAACGATTATTTGATTAAATGAAGCATTCGAAAAATAAATAAAGAGCCTGCAAAAGCCAGATCCTGAGTAAAAAACATGAGGTTTCATCCAATTTTTTCGTCTTTATTCAAAAAAATGGATTTCAATCATTATTTTTTACTTTTTAGATTCCAAAGCCAGATACTGAGTAAAAAACATGAGGTTTCATCCAATTTTTTCGTCTTTATTCAAAAAATAGATTTCAATCATTATTTTTTACTTTTTAGATTCCTCTTGTCATGACGATGCAATAATCCTCAAAAGATTGATGATAAACTAACAAATACGGAAAAAATTTAAATAAAGATAAAAAAATAAATCAATTGACTTATTTAGCCGAACGGGGCCTAATAAAGATAATAGAAGTGGACTCATGTACCAATCAGTATTTGAATTTGATTCTGCTTGAGTGCTGTGATTTGGATACAACTTTTGTTAATTGTGGCTGAAAAAATATAACATCCCAATTTTTGTTAAGCGATATGATTGGCAATGCCCTAAGCCAAGGAATTCGTACACCAAAGAGCCAGGATAAGGGTGTGTTCCACAACCCAAATAAGTTCTTATTATTTGTGGAATAAGAAGTCCCGTTCCAGAAAAAATAAGAAGCCTGCCACTTATTTTGGAAAAAGAAGCTCCGTTCCACAACCCAATCGTACCGGCGGCCGCGCCGGGCCGTCTCAGGCAACCGGACGGCCGATCCGAGCCGTCCAAAAATTCTAAAAAAAAAAAACAAGGGGGCTTACGGGGGAATCAACGGCATCCGAGGTGTGTAGGGTGCTTGATCCAAGCACCCATTTTCCGAATACATATAAAGTTCATATGTATTCGGAAAATGGGTGCTCGGATCAAGCACTCTACACACCTCGGATGCCGTTGATTCCCGCGTTGGCCCCCTTGTTTTGTGTTTTTAGAATTTTTGGACAGCTCGGATCGGCCGTCCGGTGGCCGGAGACGGCCCTGCACGGCTATCGGTCGATTTCCGACCGCCGGCCCTCATTCTCATACAAACAATCCTGTGTGTTTGTATACTACAACTTCCAGGTCAAAAAAAATAGGGTTAAACAAAAAAATTTCCTACCACTATGGATCTTATTTGATAGATCTCATTTAGATCTTTAATACGGTGAAAAAAAAAATTTTTTTTTTTCATTTATGTTATATTTGAGTTTGAAAAAATGAAAGGAAGTTTTTATTTGGGAAAAATAAGAAGGCTAGATGTGTTTTGAATTAGAAGTAGAGAAAATAAGTACTTATTTTTTAAGAAGCATTGCGGAACGGAGCCTAAATGGTGTTCGGAGCTGAATCGCTGGAAAGCCGGCTAGCTACTAGCTAGACTCAAGTTTGAGATGGGTGACGGCTAAACAAGGGGAAGCTCTTTCTTGATTTGAGATACAGAAACTCTTTGGACATAGATTTTGGAAATTGATTTTGGCACTTCAGTTTTAACCACTGGCACTCCACTTTGTATGTTAATTATGTAAGATTACAAAATAGAAAGTGGAGTGCAATTGGTTAAAAGTGGAGTGCCAAAATCGAGACAGAGAGATCGAGAGAGAGAGAGAGACACATTTTGTGATCGAGAGAGAAAACGACGGGGCGAGATATTGAGAGGGACAGAAAAAGACCTGGGCTGATTGGAGTGACGGCCTCCGGTTTGTGGTCGGGGTCACCGTCGCTGCTGATGGAAGTCCTCAGCGTGAATGGAGAGGGAGCGTGGCTGCGGGAGTGGAGAGAGGCAGAGTAAGCGGAGAGAGGCAGCGTGAGTTAAAAGAGTAAAATTAGGGCTTGTTTTTGGTGACAAGCAAAACCACATGAAACGACGTTGTTTTGAATGAAAAAACTTTAATATAACTTTTTATAAGCGCGCCCGAGCTATGCGAAAATTTAGATCTTTCATTGACAACTTTATGCTTGTCACCGAAACTTGTATTCGGCGACAAATTTTCTATCATCAAATTTCCTCATTATTTGGCACGTTGCCTGCTGGTTACCCAAAGGTTTCCGGTAACAAGTGGTAAAATTGGTAGTCATCATTAAGTATATATTCCATGTCAACACCAATTTTTTGTCACCAAAGGGTGTCACATTGGTTTGTTTTTAGTGCAAAATCACATCCCATAAATTCGCCGTTCAAAAAAAAAATTTACATCCCATAAATTTTCTGTGCATAATCTAGCAGCTCACTCTGGGTTCCACACTAACGATCCGAACCGTTCATTAAATCTAAAATATTTTAGACAAAGGCCCTCACCAAAAACCAGCTCAATTCGAGAATTATCTGAACCGGACCGCGAGATGTTTATAAAATAAGAAATAAATAATATATAATAAATGCAAGATACAGCATGATTCTGCAGAGAATTTTAGTATGTACTTCACGGGGTATTGGCCATTATATTTATATATACATCTGCACAATAGTAAGTTTGCACTTTATTTTGCCAAAAAAGAGAAAGGGGAGCAAAGCAACTCCAGACTTCTGAATATTACTTCGCATGCCGACTGCACATTCTTCTCACCCCCTAATTTGCATTTCCTACTTCTCATGTCAATCAATCCAAACCAACAACAAAGATATACTTGGATTAGCTTACCCAAAAACAAAGACAGACTTCTTAGTGCCTGTTCCACCTATGTTTTTTTTTTTTTTCTCGGCAAACGAAACAATATTATAAATCTCGTAAGAGTACATCGAGAGGAAAAGAGGAAGAGCAAACTTGCTCAACCACGAAGTAAGAAACACAAAGATTAAAGACACACCATCCAACCGGGGTTGGATGGGTTACACCTCAAACCCAAAATTAGAGCTTCAGCTTACGCATACCATGAAGAAAACATTAAAAATCCTCCACTGAGTACACCTTGATATCGAACTTTGCTTTTATCCACATTGCCACCTTAGTCTTAATCTGGTCCACTACCTCGCTAGCTGACCTTGAGATATTGTTGAAGACGAGGTCGTTCCTTGCAAGCCACAATGACCATAAGGTAGCAAAGAAAGTCACCTCCCAAATGTGCCTTTCCAAATTTCTAAACCTCGTGCCAAACCACCAATTAGCTAAGTCCGCCAAAGAGGGGGGACAAACCAAACCATCTGCCACCACACCATTATAAGCGACCAAGTATTCCATGAAAACTGACAGTGCAAAAAAAGGAGTTCAGAGGTTTCCTCGAAGGAAGCACAGAATGGGCACTTTGACAATGGACCCACCTGAATCATATTCTTGCCCACGAGCACCGATCTGGACGCCACCCTTCCTTGTAAAGCCAACCATGAGAAAATTTCTACCTTAGGCGGACTAAGGTTCTTCCATATGAACCCCAATACCTCATCTCGGGCCTGCACCTGCTGCTCCCATTGGCCATATACTGATTTCACCGAAAAATTCTTATCTGTAGACTAATTCCATTGCAATACATCCTTTTTGAAAGAATCCAAAACTACACCATGTAATCTTTGTTGTAACTCCACCTTTTGGAGCATTTCCCATTCATACAAACGTCTACTAAAAAGTAGGTTCCAACTTTCTTCACTACCCCTTCCTTAATAGCACTAATGACCTTCTGAGCAGAAATTCGGAATAGCCTGGGGTAAACATGATAAGCACCCGATAATGCAATGTAGGGTGCGCTAGTATCTAGATTTGGTTAATTTTATAGCTTAAATTAGTTGTTTTTATGGCTTTCTTGCTCGAGTGGTATTTTGGTTTTATTTTGTAGGAAATCGCCTAATAACGGAGTTTTGAGGCCCGTTGGTGTGCAATGCCCGAGCAACGCCTAGGCAGGCCACTAGCAAAGCAAGCCGACGCCAAGGCAACGCCTAGGCGTGGCAAGCAAGCAAAGCAAGCCAAAGCACCCGAAGGCAAAAGCCAGGCGTGGCCAAGCGCAAGGCGTGGCCAAAGCACCCGAAGGCAAAAGCCAGGCGTGGCCAAGCAGCGCCAAGGCGTGGCCAAGGCAGGAAGGCAAGACTAGGCAGCGCCCAGGCGTGGCCAAGCAGCGCCCAGGCGTGGCCAAGAGGCAACAAGGCAAAGCAAGGCACTAAGCCAGGCGGCATCGATGCACTCAAAAACATTGCATCGATGCCGAAGGCCATAGTCGAGATTTTTTTTGGATCTTTATGGAATATTCTGTGCGCGTGCTTAAGGACTATAAATAGGAATATTCTCACATTGTACAAACAAGTAATTTTGAGATTTGCTCACGTTTTTAGGATCTAGATCTAGTTTTTGAATTGTTCTTGGTGTTCTTCATTGCTCTTTATTTTCAGCACTTTAAATTTCATTTTCTGCTTTACTTAGTTAGTTTTTGATAATTTCGTCTTCATTAAAGTTGTAGCTCGTACCCCGATCTATCTTTTAATCCAATTTCCTTCTAGTGTTGTTATGTCAAATTTGCTAAGTAGATTTTTGCTTGCTCTTAACTTCATAGTTATGTGTGAGTAGTTTTTCAAGGTTAGGTCATGGGGTGATTAGCACCCCATGGCTCGAGTAAAATTGCATTTTTCACCAATAAAGTTTGAATCTTTGGTTCGAAAATTGATGTGGGGCTTGGATTTGTTTGTCAAATTGCCGAGGTGTTAACCTCCTTGATCATGTGTAGGTAAGAGCATCGCCTACTTACCACACATGATGCTTGGAGCTCTGTCGCTCGAGGTGTTTGCTAAATGAATTCTATAGCTAGCTTGACTTTCGAACCATCTTATCTTCCGGATTAGGAGCCTTAGTTGAGCATCTTAAACCGTGTATTTGGGTGAAAAAATGTAATTTAGCTCGAGTCGTGGGTGTTAGTGATTCCTAGACCTAACCTGCTTTTTAATCTAGTTTATTCTCGTTTAATTTAGCCTTTTTACTTTCCATCGCAAAAAAGTTGGTTGTCTAAAGGCCGAAAACCCTTGCTTACAAATCCAGCAAAGCCATATTAATTATTCCCTTGGGTACGATCCCGGTCTTCCGGATTATTATGCTTCAATTGGACGCTTATACCCTACGCTTGGGGTGATCTTATTTGATATATCGACGAACGAAGCAAAACATCCTTGAGAGCCTTATCCCCCAGCCAAATATGGTTCCAAAATGGCGTATCCTGGCCCGACCCCACAAGAACTTTGAAGCTCTCTTGAATTATAGTACCGATACATGAAGTTGCATTCCCTATGGAATAAATATCTCTCCATATATTTGTGACCTGTCCAGAATTGGGGAGATGAGGAAGCCAACAGCTTTGAGTCAGGTTATACTTCCCTCTTATGACCTTGACCCAAAGGGCTTCTTTATCCTTACTATACCTCCACCACCATTTAGCAAGAAGTGCTAGGTTTTGGATTTTTAGATTTTTCACTCCCAAACCTCCATTCTCTTTTTTCTTGGCAACCTTAGATCCATTTCACCAGATGGAGCTTCTTCTTATCAACAGAGTCTCCCCAAAAAAATTGTTTCTGCATCTTCTCTATAACCTTGGCAACAGCTATTGGAAATTTAAAAAGGGACATAAAATAAATGGGCAAATGACCAAAATTAGAATTCAAAAGAGTGAGTCTACCTCCTATCGAGTTGAATCTACTTCTCCAAATGCTCAACTTGTTACCCATTCTTTCCAAAACTAGTTCCCATGTCTTAATTCTTTTCGGATTTGCACCCAAAGGCAACCCTAAGTATTTGATTGGCAAGGTCTCTACTTTGCATCCCATCACCTGAGTAAGAGTAGTTAGATCTTGTTGGCCGACCTTAACTCCACACAAAGAGCTTTTGGAGAAAAAAAAATTTTGGCCAGACATAAGCTGAAAACATCTCAGAATCCTTTTTATATTAGCCATCTCCACTCTATCATTATTGCAAAACAGTATCGTATCATTCGCAAATTGTAAATGAGACAGAATAACTCCCTTAGCCCCAATCTTTGTACCCTTGATGATGTTTAAATTCCGAGCTCTTTCCAACAAAATATTCAGAGGTTCCACCACAATTTTGAAAAGGAAAGGGGATAAGGGATTTCCTTGCCTGAGACCTTTCTGAATTTGAAATTCCTGAGTAGTAGAACCAGTAATAAGGATTGACATTGTTACAGATGAGATACATTTTTTAATCCACACACACCATTTTTCCCCAAAACCCAGTTTCGTAAGCAAGTCCAACAAGAAGCCCCAGTGAACACAATCATAAGCTCTCTCAAAGTCTATTTTGAGGATGAGACCCCCAGAATGACTGGTCTTCCAACTGTGAATCACCTCATTGGCTATAAGAACACCATCCAAAATCTGTTTTCCCCCAATAAACGGAGCTTGGGACTCCCCAATGATAGAAGGGAGAAGCACTTTAATTCTATTGGCCAATACTTTGGAGAGTAACTTATAAACCCACCCCATCATACTAATAGGTCTAAACTCTCTGAATAAAGTAGGACAATCAACCTTAGGGATCAAAGACACAAATGTAGAGTTGATACCTTTTGTAAGCTTTCCATTGGCATGAAAATCTGAGAAGAACTGGAGTATCAACACCTTCATAAAATCCCAACCTTTCTTTACAAAAGAAAAATTAAAACCATCCGGGCCTGGTGCCTTGAAATTGTTGCAATCTTTCAGGGCTACAATAATCTCACCTTCCCTAAACTGGTTTTCCAAAGAAGAGGCATCCAATGGAGTAAGTTTTCTGCTAAAAATCCCCCCCAACACTGGTCTGTCGGATCTTTCTTCTTTAAAATTGGTGCTGAAATATTCCACTGCCGCCTCTTTAATCTCTTGTGGACTGTCCAACATTCTTCCATTAGCCTTGATCGCACCCACCATATTCCTTCTGAATTTGTTGTTTGCCATTACTTGGAAAAACCTCGTATTTTTATCTCCCAATTTCAACCATTTGATTCTAGACTTTTGTCTCCACATAGATTCAGTTAAGCGAGAAAGTCTCCAGAACTCAGATTTGGTTTTGCACCTTGCAGCTTTCTCATCCTCATTCAACTGTTTCTCTTCCTCTAGAAGCTCAAATTGGTAGAGATCTGACTCAGTTTTTTGAAAGGCTAGGGTGACATCGCCAAAAACTTCTTTATTCCATACTTTGAGCTTATCTTTCACCGCCTTCAATTTTTGCATGATTATGAAGCCTGCCCAACCTGTCACTTGACATTCATTCCACGTTGTCTTGGCCAACTCCATATACCTTGGATTCGACAGCCATATGTCCATAAATTTGAAGGGTCTTGGACCCCAATCCCTACCATCTTCAGCTAGCACAATGGGGCAGTGATTAGAAATAGGTCTAGGCAATCCCCATTGAAGCAATTTAAACTTTTCCATTCACTGAATTGAGACCAGAAATCTGTTTAACCGACTATGAATGGCGTGATCTTGAAAGTTTGTCCAAGTAAATTTTCTCCCCAACATAGGGAGATCAATGAGTTCCATGTTATTACGAAAATCAACGAAGTCTCTCTTACCCCTTTCAATTCTCAAACAGCCCACCCTTTCATAGTTTCATTCACATCTTGAATCTCGTTAAAGTCTCCCCCCACACACCAAGGAATAGAAGAATTAGCCTTAATGTTTAGTAATTCCTCCCACATAAGTCTACGATGTACTACCTCATTCGGAGCATAAACGTTCACCACCACACAAGGGAATATTTTATTAATCACCCTTGCAACTGAATAAAAGACCTCTGTATAATAACACTATCAAGTTTAAAAAAATCTCCATTCCAAATACATAGCAAACCCCTAGAAGCCCCCATAGCATTAGAACATACAAACTCAAAATCAGCATTACCCCACATTTTTTGGACAGTTATTCTCTCCAACGATTCCAATTTTGTTTCTTGAACGAGCAACATATCAGGTTTTTGTTTTTTGATAAGCTCAACCAAAAATCTTTTTTAGTTGAACTCCCTAACCCTCTTATATTCCAAGACAGCAGCTGCATAAAACTGAGTTAACCCCAAATTCACACCAAAACAGAGTTACAAATCCTATACCCCGCTTCTCTCTCAAGCATGAGAGAATATTCCCGAGATTCAGCTCTGGTACATCCACCTGGCCTTGCCCCAGATTCGGAAGTGGATATAATGAGTCATCAGCACACCCACTTGGTCCACCAGTTTAAGATTTTACAGCCCCATCCTCATCTTGGCCCCATCCTCATCCCTGTCCCCCTTTATCTGGGGCCTCGGTAACACCCACCTGGGCTTCCTCAAGTGGGCCCACATTTTCTAACATGGCATCTTTGTTCTCGTTCCCTTCCAACGAGTCCTTAACTAGAGATTCAAAATCCCCTGATGTTGCTTGTGTACCAGACTGAGCAAGCATTAATTGCTTGCCTGCACCCTCATGCTGAGTTCCCGCCCCCACACCATGCTTTTTATCTGCCCCAAGTAAGCCTGCCATCCCAACGTCACTCTCACCAACCCCTTCTTTTCTATTGGTTGCTGGGTTTACAAAAAGTGCCACGTCATCGTCACCTTCCACTCTGGTTCGAGGATTCAAACCAATATCCACCTGAGTATTCTTGGGCAGCCGGAGACCAACACCACTGATGTTAACCATTGGAACACAAGCTCCCACTTCATCTGGATTGGTAAAGGTGGATTCCTCAGTAACTTTGACATCATATTCCATCCCTTGGACTACAATTTTTATCCATCTGTCAATTTTTTGGCTTTCCTTTGTAGATCAACACCCTCCCCTTAACAAAAGATAGTTCTTTCAAGGCATCCTCATCCATTGAAATAAAAGAACCCCAAATCTCACCAAGCTGTCCGAACATTTGAGCATTCCAGGCATTTAACGTTACCTGAAAACAAGTAGAATAATAAGTTGTTTTTGTCCAACAGCAATTTCTTTTCAACGTTACCTGAAAACATATTTTCACAAACTCACTTTCACTAGATTTTGGTGCCTTCACCCTAGTAGCACGTTTTCAAGTAATAATTCTCTTTCGTGCCACCAAAAAGCGGATCATATATTATATTATATATTGAATCAATTTAGTGTTTTGAGCTACTATCAAGATTCAAAAGGTATTTCCAATCGGGATGGATAGTACCATAGGCATGGACAGTCACTAGTAAAACAAAAAGTCATATTACAAAAAACTTCAAGAAGTGGAGTCCTTTCACTACAACAAAATAATATAAAGATCACGGTACAAAAATTAAAAAGATATCACTTTTTGTAAAAGCGTAATAAAATGTTATGAACTGTAATTTTAATCTCAGTTATACGAAAAAACTGAGATGGAAAGATTTTTTAATCTCAATAATCAAAAAAAATGAGATTGTAACTTGTAGAATAGATCTCAGTTTCAAAAAACTGAGATTATATATGAAAGAATTTGTCTTGTTTCGAAAAAAACTGAGATGAAAAGATTTTTTAATCTCAGTAATCTAAAAGTGAGATTGTACCTTAAAGAGTAGATCTCGCTTTTGAAAAACTGAGATTGTATATGAAAGAATATATATATCTCATTTCAGAAAAACTGAGATAAAAAGAACCTTTAATCTCAGTCATCTAAAAACTGAGGTCGTAAGTTAAACGCATATGTTATATATATTAAATATTTCAATTAAATATTGAAAAGTGTGTGTGGTGGAGTTGGTTAAAGTTTCTATATAAAACTCAAAAGACTTGAGTTAACAACCCAACAAGAGAAATTGAGTAGGATTTTTTCCCTTGGGAAAACACCTCTTTTAATTTCGATTTTTTCAAAAATTGAAATTATTTCCCTTGGTCACAGTTTTGTCATTTTAATCACAGTTTTCATGTTTTTAGTCACAGTTTTAATGAGTTTTAATCACAGTTTTTATCCCGTGATTAAAAGATAAAGACTTTTTAGTTACACCTTGATAGACCACGGTTTTAAATGCGAGATTAAAAGTTAAAGATCACATCAGATGACCGAGATCTTTATCTATTTTTGTAGTAGTGTTTTTAACTTATTTTTGTCATTATTAAAAAAAACTTCAAAATTCAATCACAATTTGTTTACTTTTTCGATTTCTCTCGTTGAGGCGAATCAACAATCCACGAAAGTTTGATGCAAAACTAAGAAAAAAGAAAAAAATTGAATAAAAACAGAACAATAAGTCACTTTTTAGTTATTTTGGCCAAAACCACCCACACTAGTGTTTATATACATGCATGACCAATTGTACGTACATAATCAAAGCTCCGATTTCTCACATACACGTGGTCGGAGCTTTGATGAGTGGGTGTGTACTTAGCATTTTCAGTTATATGCTGAGACCCTATTTGGTTTTTTTTTTTTTTTAGATGTTATTTGGTTTAATTATTTCCTTGCTTCTTTGTTCATTTTTGTTTGCAAATGAGCTAATAAGATCGTTTATAAACCTAAAAAGCAAAGAACCAATACCCAAAATATTTACCCAATAAAATAAAATATGCAACTAAGCAATTGGTTGTCCAACATATATATGAACTTATTTAAAATCATTTGTTTAGTTAGTTACTTTCCAGCAATCAGCAAACGAATCAAGCAGGCCTTGGTATACACAGCTGAGAATTGCATTAAAATGAGTAAAACGGATAATTAAGTAGAGTGCAAAAAGAAGAAGAAGAAGTAACCCCAAGGGTTAAACAGTGTTGGCTTGAGACTTTAATTAGGGATTTGCTCACTTTTAAGGTTTTATATTTAATTCTCTTTGCCAATAATTTTGGCGGCCACCTTACCCTCACACTAAGCATGAATCCGAGGTGTCCGCAAGTTGGTCCGGAACACTTTGTATTAAAAAGAAGAAGAAGAAGAAAAAGATGACGATGAAGGAGAAGAAGAAGAAGAACTAAGAAGAAGAAGAAAGAACTCATGCATGCCTCTTTGACTATTATTTCTACCATTTTTCTAATCTGGATTTTTGCAATCTATTTCTTATGTTTGTTTTAGCATCTCCATTTGGGCAATCGAGATTTTCTATTATTGTTGCCAATCTGTTGCAACAAAAGAGTTTTTATTTTGCCATTCTTTCTTTTGGATATACTGGCCTCAGTTATACCATGCACTTTACGTCACTCATTAGGTGTTTTGTCAATTATTTTTGAGAATTGATATTCACACTTTTTTTTTTGTCTTTTAGCAAAAAAAATGCATACACTCTCAACACAAAAAACAAAAAAGAGAGTGTGAATAACAAAAAAAAGAGTGTGAATATATATCATTTTTTTAACATCTTTGCATTTTATCAATGTGATTTCATTATGCTGCAGATTATAAAGAGTTGAAAAAGGTTTTTTTTTTATCAGCAAAATATAATTTTATAAATCTTTGAAAATGATTACAAAGATTTAACGGATCAATGGCACACCGGCGAAACACCACTTGAGAACCAAACCTAAAGAAAGGCAAAAAGTCAACCAAACCCCACAAAAAACAAAACCGAAACAACCGCTGAAAAAACCCAAACAGCCAGGACACCTAAGACCAAAAAAAAAACCCGAAACTCAAGGGAGCAAACCGAAACCATGATTACAACCCAAAACCCTAGCGCGGCGACTAGGGTTCTACTGCCTGGGGGGAGACGCCCCTCCCTCCTCCCCCCGAGCGATTCCTATCCGTCCCTTTTCCGTACAAAGACTCCCTTCTTGCTCCCTCTTTTGCCGTTTTCTTTCTCCCTACCGTTTCTCCTCCCGGGGTTGCCGTTCCACCCACTGACTACCACATCTGGGGGCAGCTGGTTGTCCTAACGACTAGGTGTTGGTGGCGGCGTCGGGCGGAGTTATGGCAGCATGGTTTTCCAATCGGATCTGCTCTTGAGCAATCTCGTTCTTTGGCCTAACGACTTCGTGGGCTGTGCAGCTGGTGTTGGATTGTAGATGTGGAGATCCGATGGTTTGGCGGCGGGTTGTGGTGGTTTTGGGGTGGCGTATTGGAAGTGCTCAGATGGCGGGTGTTTCTGGTCGTTTATAAGATCCGAAAGTGGCGACATCTTGGTGGCCATTTATGGAATTTGTCATATCGTGGGGTTCGCGTCATCTCAGATCTATTCCTCATCGTGGATTACTAGTTTGTTAGATGGTCTTGTGGTTGGTGTTTCGCAGCGTTGGTAGAGTGGTGGAGGTGGGGTTTTGTGGCGGGTCAGGTGGGCTTTTGGTGGTGGCGACGGAGCTGCTTAATTTGTTTTGCTGCGGCGGTGGTTGTGATTTTTGTGTAGGGTTAGGCAGTGGTTGGCCTAACTCATGTTTTTGGGTTGGGTCTTTTTGGGTCAGGGCCATGAGTTTTAGTGTTGTATTAATTGGGGCCTGGCCTGTTTGGGAGTGTTTGGCTCGGTCCAAACAGTTTTTTTCTTTTCATTCAATCTTTGGTTGGATTCTCCTTCCTCTATTTTCAATTTGATGTACCTTTTGTCAAGATTTCTAAATAATTTTTTTGCCTGTCAAAAAATAAAAAAAAATCATAGAAAGAGAGGCACCATCCTCGAAATCAACTTTTTCCTCATAAACAAACTCTTCATCCAAGTCATATAGAGCATGAATCCTATCGATCCTTAAATTCTTCCTCTTGCATTTCAACAATTTTTTTAAAAATATAATTTTTCTCTCCTCTAACTTCAATCCCCAACATGGGAGCAAGATCCAACGTCTTGCGAACTTCCTTAAAAAAAATGGAGCTTCTATTCCGCATGTCATTAGAAGATAAGGAAAAAGTTGGGACCTTCATATTCCAGATGTCATCAAAGTCGAAAAAGTTTAGGGCCTTGATCCAGCTCGACTGAGAATTGCTCTTTGTCCCATGGGACAGAGTACCCAAAATGATCTGAACCCTTCAGCTGTATGGGTCGCACCACTGTTTATTTTGGGTCCAAAAAATTGAAGAGCTCAGATCTGTTGGAGATATTGTCTTGTGAGGCAATGAATAATTAATCGCGCTCGACATATTTTAAAGGTATTCAAATTCTTATTTTCCTAAAATATTATGTGCACTTTTCCTTATTTTGAGAAACCAAGTTTATTTAAATTGGTTGTCTACCCCTAACCCCTATTGATGTATATCATTTGACAAAAAAAACAATGGATTGTTAGCAAAACCTAAGTAAGGTGATCTATGGATTGGGAAATCCTATGGTGCAAGGATCTGCAAGGCACCTTGTAGGGCGCTCACGGGCCATCGATTTTGATAATGAATGGTTGAAATATGATTTTTAATTATGACCAGTAAGAATCATTTATTACTGGGCATAATTTTTTGATCTGGACCTTTGATTGATGAGATCACAGTTATATGCCGCCCTACACGCACACTACATATGGGTGCACTATACCGATTTACTCGCACATCAATTAATTCCAGGGCACCAAGTCAACATTTAACGGAAAATGACCTCTGTTAGCAATTTAATGGATTTAGATAGTAGGAGTCTATTCAAATAACGGAAGAAACATTTAGGTGGAAAAATTGAATTATTTCAAAGTTTGAGAGTCTACTACACATTCAGGTCAAAGTTGTGGGGTTACTTTGAATTTATCTCGAGAATTTGAGGCGGTTCAAACAGAGTGGGGTTTTTGCATTAGAGCGTCCCCAGCGTGGATGTATTTTAGAACCGGATAGATAGATATTTTTTTTTAGATAAAAAAATGGTTAATAGTTAGTTAGACGTAAAATAGAATCCATCCCTCTATTATGATGAGACGTAAAAAAGGAATGGATAAGTGATTATGACTATTCGGTAATTGACCTTAATTCAAGTACTATTTCACAATTTTCTTTAACCTTAATTCAAGTACTTTTTCCGTTGAAAAATGATTACGACTATTCTATAATTGATGACTTAAAAAAAAATTATTTCCGAAAAAACACACATTTATAGCTAAGGTAAATAGAAACCGTAAATTGGGCTAAGGTCCATTTTGAAGGTGCTTTTGGACATTTAGTTCAACCCAAATTGTAATAGTGGTGGAGGTTTATTACTGTAACATTTATAGTGGTGGAGGTCAATTACTGGACAAAAATGCCCCGACTGCCCCTTACTATCTATATAATGTGTTAGCTCTTCAGATTTTGCGCTTTTAGTGCGCTTTGCAGGTGATTTTAGAGATTTTAGTTTGCACTGGGTTTAGGCACTTTCATAAGAGATTTTTAGGGTGCACTTTCCCATTATAGGGTTTTAGCGATTTATGACTTTTATCGGTGACTAGGGTTTTTGATTTTTATCGTGACTGCGCTTTATGACTTTTATAAGTGTGACTCGGCGCGTGATTTTCATAGGATACTCGGGGTTTATGACTTTCATCGGTCTTTCGGGGTATTTTTGGAACGTGTATCCATATAAGGACTGGAACCACTATGAAAAGTTTAAGTGGACTGGCATCACTACAAAATTTAATGTGTCCTTATCAACAAGGCTCTTAAATAAAAATGACCGGATTTTAATAAAAAAACAAAAAAAAACCAACGGTCGGATCAAAGATCCGTTGGGTGAGATTCCAACCCAACCCAACCCAACTTTATTCTTTCTCATCTGTTCTTTCTCTCTCTCTCTCTCTCTCTACGAAGCACATCCAGTCCTCCACTCCCGCAAACCAAAAGCCCCCCTCTCTCAGTCTCTCTCTCTCTGAAGCAGACCCCTCTCTCTGTCTCTCTCTCCCCGTCTCTTGGGGAAATCGAACGCTGGAACTCGACGAGGGTTTCGGAAAGAGCACAGCCGGTAGAGATGGTGATCTCCGGACCTGCGCCGTCCATGGATCGTCAAGAATCGGGGTCAGAGACGGTGATCTCCGGACCTGGAATCAGTTTTCGGCGAGCTTTCGGCGTGTTCTTGCAATTCCGGCGTGTTCTTGCAAATTCCGACTGACTTTCCGACGAGATCAGGTAACTCCGGCTGTCTAAAAATTTGGTAAAATCAGTTGGTGATGACCTGTCAATTTATAGCTGCAGCCAAAAGGGGATGCAAATATACATCTCCCTTTCCATTTGTGCTATTTTACATCTCCAAAATTGCTATTTTACATCCCATTGGAGCAATTATTTTTACATCGGGATTGTATTATAACTATAGCACCTGGTTTTACATCCCCATTGGGGATGCTAAATACGGAGTCAATCGAGTCAATTGCTCAAGGGATTCCTGAGAAACCCTAGACTAGAGAGAGAATAAAATAAACACAACACAAATCGACTCGCAGCAATCTTCTTCGCGAATCGATCATGTTTCCAGCATCTTCGTCGTCCCGACCGCATCAGGCGTACGTTCGAGCTCTCTCTCGAAAAGGCCCAGGTGACTACCAAATGGAATTCTATTCCGTGCCCATAAATCACGATGTCTCCGGCGGAGGAGAAGACGGCACTGTAAGGGCTCTCACTCCGATAAAGGTGGCAAAAGTCCCTTTGCACGGCGGCTTTGCTGCGGTGGACAACAAGCTTTATTGTATTGGCGGTGATCCCCCCAGCAAGTATTTATACAAACCCGGAAGTGTATATTGACCGGTGCGCTCGCTTTATACTTTTGATACGAGCTGCCGTCTTCCCACAAAATCCACCCTGGAAGAAACGCCCTTCGATGCGCATAAGTGCATTGGTAGGTTCTTTCCTCGTGCAGTGGTGGTCGACGGTAGAATCTGTGTTCGAGGGGATTGATGGTCCCGATCCCGATCTGAGACCGTGGGCTGAAGTATTCGACACTAAATCAGGTAGGTGGTCTTCCCTCTCTCCACCTTCACAATTGCCTACGGTGTATGGTATGTTTGCTGTTGCTTTACCTGACTATGGAAAAATCCTAGTTGGTTCATGTGAGGATGATTTTTTTTTACATTTATTATGTGGTTTACGGTGGATGGGAACGTTGGGATCATAAGATGGTTCTTGACATTCCGTGCAATGTGAAGCAGGCGGCACTCGACCCCATGTTGTTCTGGTTTTATGACTGCAAACTTCATGCATATGACTTGGCTGACAAATGATCCTACTCAGTGTGTATAAAGGACCTGGACAAGGTTGTGCTCCGTGATTCCCTGATGCCAACCAATGTTGAATTATTTTATCCAACAGTGCATCATGTTGCTGGCAACATGTTCTCTTTGCTCTGCCTTCAGTATTTCTCCGGTGAACCCCAGGTTACCCTGCTGCATTGCGTCAAGTTTAGTATCTCTGATCTTGTTTTCCAAAGTGGTGAAGACGTATGCTTCAATGCCGCTGTTAGGTCTGCTGAGGCTTATGCTATTGAGCCGCCATCGTGGATCCTTGATGCAGTGGTAATGTAAGTAGACATCTTGCCCTTCACTGCTTTTATCAACTTTTTTAAATATCTTTGTTAGTGTTGTCGGTATCCACCCAATCTTAATTCAGTTCATATTTAGGCGTTGAAGATTGGGTTGATATATCTAAGCTAAGAATGTTTCACGCTTCTTTGATGTATGATGTAGGTGAAGTAGGAGTGAAGAACACTCTGTAATCTTGAGCATATATGAAGACTTTAACTCTTATTTTTGGGGCGTAAATTGTTGCAGAGACTAACTGTAGACAAAATATAATTGGTTTTCAAACTTGCTGAAACTTCTAAGAACTTTTGGTTTTATGGGCCTGGAAAGCAGTCACATTTTGGGTTGTTTGGGTTTAAATTGAAGCAGTCACATTATGATGTAGGTGAAGTAGGAGTGAAGAACACTCCGTAATCTTGAGCATATATGAAGACTTTAACTCTTATTTTTGGGGCGTAAATTGTTGCAGAGACTAACTGTAGACAAAATATAATTGGTTTTCAAACTTGCTGAAACTTCTAAGAACTTTTGGTTTTATGGGCCTGGAAAGCAGTCACATTTTGGGTTGTTTGGGTTTAAATTGAAGGTAGAGGAAGAGCTTAGAGCTTGGTACCTGTTAATATGAGGGAGTTTTGGGGCTGAACTTCAGAATGTTCTGGCCAGGGTTTTGAATATTGGCCTACGACATGTTTTGGTGTTAAGGTTTGACACGGTAATTGGTTTATGTTGATAGGGTAAAGGTGACGTAGACTTGTAGGGTTGGTTTTCATCTCTCAAGGCTCAAGCGTATGTGATTAGTTTCATATAGTACCAATAGGCCAACAGTTGTATTGTCTTTGCATCTAAATGGTGTCCACTTGACAAGTCATTACCATAGATATAAGAGATTGTTCCTTTTGCAGGGATGATGGAGGTTCAAGTGATGCATAGCTTTTGCAGGTTTTGAGCTTCAGTATGTATTGACTTTATGCAAATTACAATTCGCGTGGTGTTTTTTCGGCAATTTATTTGCTAGTTGTGTTAATTGCCCAAATTTTTTTTTGTTTTTATGATGGACTAGACTCACTGGAGTATTTAGTTCTTTCTGGTTTTCCCTCGATAAATGGTTATTTAGTGTGCAATATGTGAATCTGACAACTATACAGGGCACTCTGTATACAGGAGATTAATTATATGTAGTGGTGTTAGTTGTAATAATCGGAGGAGAGTCTATACGGGCTTTGTGACTTTGTTTTATAATATGGTATTGTCTTTTGTTAAAAAAAAAAGAGGGGAGCAATATGAAATCTTGTTGTCTCACGCTTAGAAAAATATTTTCAAGACATCGAATCTTTTTTGATTTTTTACTTGTTTTCCTTGTGCACAAGTTTTAGCTTATAAAAGATCGTTAGTTTTAGGATATTTGTATGTGATACGGTTTCAATCAGCAAAAAACAAACTGATTATTTAGCTTATTATAATCTGTTGTTGTTGTGGTGTTGTATTATTTAGCTTATTATGAGTTTGAGCCTTTCGATATATTGTTGTCCTTTTGTGATCGGCCTTTATGTGTTGGAATTTTGGACCTCCAGTATTGATATGTGCCAAGATCTATATTGACCGATATATGGCTGATAGGTTACCTAATTTGATACCTTAGGGGTGCAAGACAACTCTCTCTAGGGAACTTGGGAAATAGCCCTATTACTTTGGGAGGTAGTTTAAAACCCTTGCAGTATTTAAGAAAAATGTTCAAACAATGTGTGGCTAAACTAAAATTGTTGAGATGGATGAGTAATTAAACTGGAAACAAATTCATGAGGATTGCAACAAAGAAATGGATCCACTTATAACCAAGACAAGGTGACGAATATAACCAAAAAATAGATCCATGTTGCGTCCCGAAGATTGGGGCAACTTCTTGTTTAATAACATACTATGCGTCTACGTGTAAGTTATGTAGCGATGCATCTTGTTCGGTTTGATTTACATTGTGTTACGTATATCTTCGAGGTTTGCATGCTTGCATCCTTTGTACTCCCTTCGTCCCACTTTGTTATTCCCTTATTCCTTTTTGGGATGTCCCAAAGTGATGTGGTTGTTTCAAAACTTTTCATTTTTGGATGTCCATATTACCATTTTACCCCTCATTTTCTTTTACATTTTAAAAGGTTTGAACTTTTAGGCGCCCTTCTCAACTCAATGACATGACAGGATAACAAATTGGATTTTGGTTCAATTGTTTTTATGTTTTACATGATTTTAATATTCTGTTAAGGGGGTAAAATGTTAAAATTGACAAAAAAAATCATCGTTAATATAATGTTCCTTGAATTAAGAGAAAGTCAATATAGACGCAACAAATTGAGATGGCTGGAGTAATTATTTAGGGGTCCATTTTTGCCAGCATTATTGCGTATAACCTTGTATTTTTACTTTTTGTGGCATTTAGCTGACCTCATCATATGAATTTTTAAAGTACTATTTTGTGCGAGGAAACTGTTTTCCAGATGCATTGTGACAGGAACTAGACAAGTTGATGACGGTTGGTATACGGAGAACGGGAGAAGAAAATTATGTTTCTGGGGCTAAACAGGACATTTGATTTCCATTAGGGTAGTTTACGTTTTTTTTTTTCTTTCCCTTTTCCCGATAGTTTGTCGTAACAATATAATACAAATTAAATTATGGGGATTGCGTTAGTGTGGTTTGCGGAGTGGTAGATGGGTTCAAGACAGAATAGCTTTTAGGGTCAAAGTGGTCTTTTGCTTCATTAGTTCAATTAATTAAAAGAATCTTTGAAATGCTCTGTTGATTGGCTTATGTCCTTGCTTTATGAAATATTAAGGTCCTCTGTTTTCACCCTAATTGCAAAAACTAGACTGAGGTAATTGTCTAAATTGTATTCATACTTGTTCGATGTTGAGATTTTACATTTCCGTCCTTATTGAAAATTGTATGCATACTTGTTCGATGTTGAGATTTTACGTTTTTGTCCTAATTGAAGTGGTTAAATTGTAGCTAGAAGGAAGAGGGTAACGACCAGGAAGACTAGAAGCATTTAGTCGACAATAGTTGCATAGGATGTGTTTATAAAAATGGTGACGAAGTTCAGATTGCATTGAGTGAGAGTTTCAGAGTTCGGGGAATTCTCAAGCTTGTCCCCTCAAAAGCATTGAATAGTTAAACTTGAACTTAGTGGTAACTCCTCCAAGTAGCATTGACGTGAAAATTTGTTCTTCCTTTTTTACTTATAATTCTAACTTGAGGAAGAAAGACATCTAGATTGAGAGGAAGAAAGACATCTAGATTGCGCTGAAGTCTTAACATCATATCAAGATACATAAATAATACTTGGGCCAACTCATAACTCATCTATGACTTTTAGGTCTCCAATCTCTAGAGTGCATGTAGTTATTAGAGAACCACTTACTTCATGTTACTGAAAGAGTTTAGTAGTAAGTCCAATCACTCCCATCTTTTGTGCAGGGTAGGTCAGTCCTTAGTTGCACGAAGCGGGAGTGGAGGTAGCTAGAAGCTCTTAGGTTGGGAGTGGCTATGTATATTTTAATTTTAATATAATTTATATTAGATATATAATATATATTTCCCAACTACCATCAAAATTCATTTATTGTGCTTCTTTTTTCTTTGTCTCTCTCTTATTCATTTGAAGAAAAGGAAACAAAAATTACTCTTCACACACCATTTATGCATGAAAAATACATTGATTCTTTTGTTTTGTCATTAAAGGATAATAAAAGTCCATAAAAATTACTTTTACTGCCCAAAAAGAATTATAATTGCCCAGATATTTGTCTCAATACACAAGTCCATTAATAGCCCAACAAGAATAATTAGGCCCAACTTTGCCCCAAAAGAATAATAGAAAGAAACCCTAAATGAAAAGGATGAGAAACTATTCACCTTGTTTGGTTCCCATCTCATCTCATCTCATCTTTCTCTCTACACGTTTCTCAATACCTTTTTCTCTCTATCTCTCTCCACTCATTACATCGAAAATAACTTTCAAAAATGAGAACCAAACAAGGTGATTGTCTTCCACCTACGATCTTCTTGTTCGTCTTCCTCGTAGCGACGGTTATCCACCGAACCAGGTACATGTTCTCTCTCTCTCTCTCCTCTTCTTCTGCGAACAAGATCTACAATTTACGGCGATAGGAAGGAACCGTAAGCCCCTGACCTCCTTAGTAATGCAATCTGTCTCAAAAGAAACGTGCTCCCGTAGCAATTCCGTTCGAGAAATGTGGAATCGTGTTTCTCGTGGGGGAGCAGCTCCACTTCACGCGATTCCTACAACTAAGGGTCAGTTTAATAGTATCTTTTTCTTTGCGAAAAGAAGATGCCGACTCCAGTGTACGTTTTTATCAACATTTCTTTGACCTGTATTTCCCTGTCATTTGGGACTTAGAAGCTTCATTTATGGGTGAATGGTATGCCAACTTGGTACTAGACACAGAGATGCAGTTATGATTGGTCAAATCTTAGATGCAGGGAGCTCCTAAAGTGGTGCCTTTTCCACCTTGGGAACCCGCTTTTGCGCTCCCAACTAAGGAGCTTGACGGGAGCCTACTCCCGTTGGTCTTGTATTCTTCATAACTACCTGATGTATGGTTTCGTAAACGATAGTCAAATAGTGAACCAAAAATGCTTGTTTATGCTTCCTACAAGGCCTAGTAGTTGTACTGCAAAAGTTACGAACTATACCATTTTCTTGCTGGATTGTAACAGTTATGGCCCAGTTTGTTTGGGCTTTTTGCAACCGAATTTTGGGTTAAAAAGCCCAAAACCCATATTCGGTGCTAAGTTCAAAATATTAACCCGTGAGATTTATTTTGGAACCACACTCAAAGATTATTGCCCTCTCTCCTCTTTAACATTTGAGTACAGGCGTAGATAACCCTATCTTCCACCCCTTTCAGAGTTCCGCATCACCAAAACCCTATCTTCCACCCCTTTTAGAGTTCTGCATCACTATTGGTTGCTTGAAACTAGGCTTATCTGTTTACTTTACACCCTAGAGAGTGTTTCTAATGCCCAAATTGCTATTCTGATTGTTGCTCTATCAAAGCAAAATCACTTTAAGTATGACAATTGGTTATGGACTAACATGCATGTTTACAAAGATTAGTCTCTTGCATTGTTATGTTGAAAGACCTGCTAGTTTCTTTGTTTAAGGTTAAGAGTTAATGTTGACATTGTTTTTTTTTTTTTTTTTTTAATCTAGGCATGGCTGGGAGAAGTTCTATTATGTTGCTTGTTGGAAAAGTCCCTGGAAGAAGTTGCTATGATGCTTGAGGGTGTATGTGGAAAGCCAGTCTCTTTGCTCGTGCTTGTGCAATCATGGATGGCCATGGTGGTTCAGGTAACTGCATGAACATTGCCTGCTTCTCACTTGGAGCAGCAATGGCATTTCTAATGACCAAGTGTGCTCTATCTTTATTGTTTTCGTCTATTTGGATCTGTATTCTGGATTGCCAATGTCATGTTCTTTTGTTCTCAAATTGTGCAATGTTGTAGCCTTCTCACAGCTTAAAAAAAATTACAAAAAATTAAAAAATTTAAACCAAACATCTCAGAGTTTAGTTTTATAACTGCTCCAGAATTTCGAAATGAACAAAATTTTGGAGAGACGTTCAAAGCCAAGTTTCTGAGAGCATTACATATTTTTTTGCCAAAATCAACAGACAAACATAGCCAGACTATGTTCCATTGTATATATAAGAGAGATAATCGTTTTCTATATACTAAATTATCTATCTAGTTTTCTAAATTAGGTGTGCGGAGTGGTGTCATGATTTAGGTAGTAGATTTTTCATAGGTCCATTATAGCACTTTCCAAACCCAACTGGTCCACTTCTAAAGTTCCTTAACTCCTCTAGCCCTCTAGCCTAATAAAATACCAATATACCCCAATATATATAGCCCTAGTAGTTGTTTCTTTTCTATTTCCTTCATTCCATTCAAACGTAGAGAGAGAGACCAAACGAGATCTGCACCTTTGTGTCACCATTGCCATCGCCAGCCTTGTCGCCATTGCATCCCACCTCCGCGTCACTGTCATCAGAGCGCCACCAAACGAGAGCCGCACAAATCGCCACGAGATCGCCGTCCTTTCCCACCTTGGGCTTAGTTTAGGGTTGAACATATATGGTTAATTGTTACTATATATGATCTGAAATATTTTTGATAACATCGGAAGAACATATGATGATATATGTTTACATCTGATTCTTTAACATATAACCCTAATTACATACCGACAGTAATATAATTAGGTCGAGGTCGGATTCTATGGCCGAAATTACACCTTAAGTTCTTGAAAATATTGTTTTCGTCGTAGTTCGGGGTGTGACTTTAGGAAACAGTTATTCAGATGCATTGTGACCACAATCCACAATGATTAGACAAGTTTATGACATTTGGTATACGGAGAAGATAATTATGTTTCTGGGGCTAAACAGGACATTCTGATGCCATTAGGCTAGTTTATGGGGTTACAGTTTACAAATTGAAGTATGGGGATTGTGTTAGTGTGGTTGGCGGCTAGGTATCCTAGTTCATTGTGGTTGATAGTTTGTGGAGTGGATATGGCATATATGCTCGCTAGAAGTCTAACCTTCGGTTTGTTTGCTGGGCATGGGAGCTGGATATGGCATCCCTCGGGTAACATATTCGGTCGCAACCATGTCCCAGCTTTGCTTCATTTTTTCAAACCAGATATAGAATCCTACGCCCCACACCTATCACAATTGTATCCAGCCATTTGTCCTTCCCAAATGCGGTAAATAAAGCTGCACAACTTTAGATTTTACTAGCTTGTGAATATGTAGGATTCCATATTTGGTTGGGAAAAAATAAAATTCATATGGATCTAAATTAAGGTGGCAAATTACAATTAACTATATGAATCTATAGCTAGATATTTTGATCAAGTTCTCAACAAGTAAGCTGTAACAACTCGAATCATCAGGGAACACTAAGTAAAACTAACAACAATTACATAATGTCTCACTCAATCCTAGCAACCAATCCAACCCAAGTAAATAACAAAAACCTATTCACCATGAATTTTATTAAACAAACACCAATGATAACCCAATCTCATCTCTTCTTATTCTCTACTTGATTACCTCTATTTCTTCTCCTTTTTAGTTTGCTCCGTATTCTCTAATGCTATTTTTCCCCTCCCTACATACCATTTTCTCTCCCATTTTATGAGTCTTTTTTGGAATCCCTATTCTTTAAATTCTCCACGCATGTTCACATCCACCAAAGTTTAGTCAATTGCACAACTACGTGCCACGTTTTCTTGCTATAGATGACACTATTCGTATTTCACAAACTGGTGAAGCTCCTATACTTTCTGCATAGCCACCAAATAAAAGTTAACCCACTCTTTATCTCTCCATCCCCAATACAAGTCAAAATAAAATGACTATCTACTATTTTCGTATTTCTTTTATGATAATAATAACTAGCGAACCAAATTCGTTGAACCCAAATCAGAAATATTTGACTACAAAAGTTAACAGATACATACGCTTTTCTCTGATGCATTTTTAGATCAACCATAGGAATAGTAAGTGTCACTACAAAGAAGGATGCATAACTTATATTGGTATTGGATTAGCTAAATTGCTAAATGATCAATGCACCTGAATAACCTGTTATTCAGGAGGTTGTGTAAATCAATACCTCTTTTACTAATTCTTAAAGTACTAGGACGCTCAATTCCATATATAATTGTGTATGTGTAAACCAAAAAATTCAAACGTACATATATATGCATCGTAACCTCTCTTGAAGAGTTAAGAGTATGGTTTAATATGCTATCAAATGACCATATCATCCAACTAATAGTTGACAATTAATAGTTGAAATTGCGAAGATTATATATGGAAGCTATAATTCTCCAAATTAATTGACTAAAGTGCTCCATATCTCACCATACCGCGATGTTGCTATCAACACCTCATTTTGGGGACTTATTCTCACCGCCGTCTTAATGTTGCTGTGATACGCTCCGGCGTTATGTATAGCTTGTAAACCTCTTAGAATAGCCCTACAAGAAACACAAACAACTATTATTTTCTCATAGCTCATAAAAAAAAAATGTCAATTTATACAACTTTTTTTTTTTTCCTTATTACTGTACACCTAAGAACGGACTTAGTGTTGGCCCCAAGGCCGATACACCAAGTTCCCAAGTTGTACTCCTAATCTGCCTTTGGTATTGCGATGCACGAGGTCCAGCTATCTCCGGTGAATTCTTTTCTTGATACAACCGTACTTGCATTTTTGCAACAACGTAAAACTTATCACAAAGTGAAGGATTTGTTATGTTTTCGAAAACATTTTGTAAATGTAGAGCTTCTTGATGAGTTTTGGCTAGGTGGACTGTTACGGTTTTGAAATCTAAAGGATTGGTAGTCCAACAATGGCTTCAAAAGTTGGGCCATACAAGTGCTTTTTTATTTTATCGACTGTTTGAACGATAAAATAAAAAAGCACTTGTATGGTGCAACTTTTGAAGCCCCCATTGTTGGACTACCAATCCTTTAGATTTCAAAACCGTAACAGTCCACGTAACCAAAACTCATCAAGAAGCTCTACATTTACAAAATATTTTCGAAAACATAACAAATCCTTCAGTTTGTGATAAGTTTTACGTTGTTGTAAAAATGCAAGTATGGTTGTATCAAGAAAATAATTCACCGGAGATAGCTTGACCTCGTGGATTACAATACCAGAGGCAGATTGGGAGAACAACTTGGGAACTTGGTGTATCGGCCCCAAGCCTTGGGGCCAACACTGAGTCCGTTCTTAGGTATAATAATAGGGGGAAAAAAGTTGTATAAATTGACATAATTTTTTTATGAGCTATGAGAAAATAGTAATTATTTGTGTTTCTTGTAGGGCTATTCTAAGAGGTTTACAAGTTATACATAACGCCGGAGCGTATCACGGCAACATCAAGATGGCGGTTAGAATAAGTCCCCAAAATGAGGTGTTGATAGCAACATCGTCGTATGGTGAGATATAGAGCACTTTAGTTAATTAATTTGGAATATAATAGCTTCCATATATAATTTTTGCAATTTGAACTATTGTCAACGGTTAATTTGATGATATGGTCATTTGATAGCATATTAAATCCTTACTCTAAACTCTTAAGGGAGGTTATGATGCATATGTATGTATGTTTGAATTTTTTTGTTAACACAAACACAATTATATATAGAATCACGCGGCCTAGTACTTAAGAATTAGTAGAAAGAGGTATTGATTTACACAACCATCATTTAGCTAATCGAATACTAGTATAAGTTATGCATCCTTGTTTGTAGTGACACTCACTATCCCTATGGTTGATCTAAAAATGCATTAGAGAAAAAGCTTATGTATCTATTAACATTTGTAGTCAAACATTTCTGATTTGGGTTCAACGAATTTGGTTTGCTAGTTATTATTATCATAAAAGAAATAAGAAAATAGTAAATAGTAGATAGTCATTTTGTTTTGACTTGTATTGGGGATGGAGAGATAAAGAGTGGGTTAACTGTTATTTGGCGGCTGTGCAACTTGTTTAATAAAATTCATGGTGAAAAGGTTTTTGTTATTTAGGTTGGATTGGTTGCGAGGATTGAGTGAGACATTATGTAATTGTTGTTTGTTTTACTTAGTGTTCTTTGATGATTTGGGTCATGACGGCTTACTTGTTGAGAAGCTCAATCAAAATCTTTAGCTATAGATTCATATAGTTAATTGTAATTGCCACCTTAATTTAGATCCATATGAATTTAATAAAGGGCAGGATATAATTGTGATAGGTGTGAGGTATAGGATTCTATATCTGGTTTGAAAAAATGAAACAAAGCTGAGACATGGTTGCGACTGAATATGTTACCTGAGGGATGTCATATCCAGCTCACATGCCTGGCAAGCATAGTCTTCTCGATACATCAGGCATTGTTCTTATTCTCCTAAATAATGCATAAGTTTAGGTCAAAGAAGTATATTGACGGTTAACTATCAAGTATCCTTGTTCTAGTTTACGCTTCTGTGTTTCTTATGGCTCCGGTAGAGTAGCAAATTGTTTCTGGAATTCCAGTTTTGACGAGCAGATCTATTCTTGAACTATTGATTTACTGCATTGGAGGGAGATATGAAGCAAAAGCTTGCACCCAAGATAAAGATTCAACTATGTGATAGGTAACCGTAAGCATGATCTGAGAGAGAGAGAGAGAAATTAGCTCACCTCAAACTGAAGAGTCCATGCATAAAAGCAAAAATTATTATATAGTGATCATCCCGTCCCACCAATCAGATTCGAAATAAACAAATATCTAAATTGGATGACAACAATACACACTGATTGTACAACTAACACAACTTTTAACATAATAGTGAAGGTATTTACCTGCTAATCTTCTAGTAACATGGAGTTGGTTCTGCCTTGAACATTTTCTCAAGCTTGTCTCTGGAGGGAGTGTTCAAATTTAGAAACAAATATTCATGAATTAGAAATGGTATTGAAGTTACTACAAGTCACCTGAAGAAATTCTTGGCTGAAAATTGAAACCTTTGAACAAGATCGTAGTATACAACGGAGCAGGATTCTGGTAGAATATTGTAGAGCTATTTTTCAATTTCCACTCCACTCATTTTTCGCAAATTGACCTATAGAAATATTAGTCAGATATGACACATTCATAACATTTTTACCCATAAAAGAAACAACATTAGTGTTTATTATGTATTGATACATGGGTTTGAAAATGGACGAGAAAATTCCTTTCAAAATCTATAAATCCATACTCAAAATTTTGTACAATACTATTTGGATATGATCCATTAACATAAGAAGCTTTGGTCAAATTGTACATCAGCACACACAATAGAGAAGACTCCACGGATCTATCGGAATGCACCCCTGCCACCCACCCATGTCTATGGGATGGCTCTTGAAGTTAATAGTTTCAAAAGCAATCTCATTTCTATTCTTCATGTTCCATAGTATGTCCTTAAACAACAATCTTTCTTTCCCATCCCAAACCATGTGTTATACATGGAAAGCTGTCCGTGTAAAAATTAAAAATGTTAGTTATAAATTGAAGGACTTAACCATGTCAATTTGGAGTATATTACGTCAATTTTTGCATGTTGTTGTGTTGTGTTGTCTTAGGCAACATGGCGCATAGTCCATAGAACATATCGACAACTCTTGGCACCACTGCTGGAGGAGTTCCCGGTGTGGGAGGGGTGATTGGATGACCGGCAACGACCATCCTCACAATGTCTTCAAAATCAACAATATCTTGCAAATTTAGGTTCTACATTTGCTAGTATCTATAAAGTAGATATTCTATGTCAACACATTTCATTATGGGAGTCTACTTGCCTACATATATAACAAGAGGTGAAATGCATAGAACTACATATATAACAAGAGGTGAAATGCATAGAATAACTAAAATAATATGTTAGAAACTTAGGACAGAGATTTCATGCCATTTGTTTGCTAATTTTGAAGACATTGTGCCGATCATCCAATCACCCCCCACACCGGGAGCTCCTTCGGCGGTGGTACCAAGTGTTGTTGATATGTTCTGTGCATTATTTGCCATTCGCCATGTTGCCTAAGACTACACAGCACAACAGTTTGCCAAAATTGAGGTAATATACTACTAATTAACATGGTTTTACTCCTTCAATTTATGACCAACATTTTTAATTTTTGTAAGGACTTTTGCTTTTCATATATAACACACCCTCGGTTTGGGATGGGAAAGAAATGGTTGTCTAAGGACATACTGCGGAACATGAATAAGAGAAATGAGATTGCTTTTGAAACTATTAACTTCAAGAGTCATCCCATAGATATGAGTGGGTGGTAAGGGTGCACTCCAGTGCATTCGCAGAGTCCTCTCTATCGTGTGCTAAAGTACAATTCGACGAAAGCTTCGTATGTTAATGGATCACATCCAAATGTTGTATACAATTTTGAGTATGGATTTGTAAATTTTGAAAGGAATTTTCGCATCCATTTTCAGATCCATGTATTAGTATGTAATGTAAAAAACATTAATGTTGTTTCTTTTACGGGTAAAAATGTTATGAGTGTGTCATATCTAACTAATATTTCTATAGTTCAATTTGCGAAAAGTGAGTGGAGTGGAAATTGAAAAGTGGCTCTACAATATTCTGCCTGAATCCTGCTTCATTGTCTACTACGGTCTTGTTCAAAGGTTTCAATTTTTAGCCAAGAATTTCTTGAGGTGATTTTTAGTAACTTCAATACCATTTATAATTCATGAATGTTTGTTTCTAAATTTGAATGCCTCCCCCAGTGAGGCAAGCTTGAGAAAATGTTTAAGGCAAAACCAACTCCATGTTACTAGAAGATTAGCAGGTCACTATTATGTTAAAAGTTGTGTTAGTTGTACACTCAGTGTGGACTGTGTCATCCAATTTAGATTTGTTTATTTCAAATCTGATCGGTGGGACATGATGATCACTATATAATGATTTTTGTTTTTATGCATGGACTCTTTCAGTTTGAGGACAGGAGCTAATCTCTCTCTCTCTCACATATCGTGCTTACCTATCGTACAGTTGAATCTTTATCTTGGGTGCAAGCTTTTGCTTCATGGAGATGACTCCCTCTTGCTTATCTTGTCTAAACATTTTAGTTATATTTTTGGCATCTATTATATGTAATGTCCCAACTCCAATATGGGTCACGTGACCGGCCGGTGACAGAATCACCAAGGCCTCCAACATTTTTACCATTCAGAGCATACTAATTAATATATGAAGAGAAACAACGGAAGCGTCTATTCATACAACTCCAGAGTGTCTATACAACATAGCTAAGCATAATTTACAATACCACTTGTCTCAAAACTATACAACGCTCCTGCTCCTTTCTATAGACATGCTATTTACAATAGCTAACCAACAACGCATCCGGTCACAACTTGCTATCTACAATAACTTGGAAAATTAGAAAAGGTTTTCATAAGCCGAAGCTCGGGTGAGAAACGTATACCAGAGTTACAAGTTTAACCATAGAAATACTACCGTAGTAAAACAGTTCAAGAGCCAAGTAACATCAAGTATTCTCATCAAATTTTCCCAGTAACATGCATTTCAATCCATAAATTCAATTCTTTGGTCTGAAAGATGGACCCTTTTCTTCTTCCCTTCACTTTTGCACATTCAAGCGATAATAACATTCAATAGTATTTTTGCCAATCGCTTGGGGAGCGACCCCATTGAAAAGTGGTATGATATCAATACCCGGTGATGCCTAGCTGCATCTCCTACCTTATTACTTCATGCCGCTAGTTTCTTTACACGTCCCCTAGCGCTTGAGACAGCGTTCGAATGATTCATATTATCACAAGCATGTACTAACAATAAGTAAAATTCAAGTTCCCAAAACACATTGCCAAGGTCTAGATTAACCGTAACACAAAAGATTTGTAAACCAACCATTAGAAAACTCAATTCCCATATTTTCCAGCAAAACAAGCAATGGCATCACTTTCCAAAAATTCAGAAAATACATGTCACTAAGGTATGCGTAACTCACCATAAAGTAGTGTCTAACTTGACGTGGCACCGAACTAGCCCAAGGCACTGGTACCTATACAAAATGTATCACGAATTACTTCTTGCCATAGTTTGTTGAACTTGACTTAGCAACTGACTTAAATTTCTTCTTTAGGTCATCGGTTAGGCATAAGTACTGTATTATTATTATTAGTAGTTCTATTACAGAGGAAGTAATAGTTAATCTATCATTATTCCTACAAGCTGTGGGTATAAACATAAGGTATAAGTTTGAAAAAGAATTCGTCAATTAGGATATAGGTACGAAGAATTAGTGAAGTCATAATTAACTTAATTAAGCTCCTATATTAATCTCCTAAATTTAGAGCTTAAAACAGTCAATGCATCATCAGCAAATAATCTACTTAAATCAATTTACGGCGGCGAGTTTCGGAACCAAACTCTTTGCCGGAAGGGGTTTCGCTTGAAAATTTTAGGGGTTGGGGTGTTGCGTATGTGAAAGGAGAAAAAATGTAGTGAAAAGGTGAGAGAGAGTGACCAGATCGGTATGACGCTATGTGCGCTGAACGCGTGTGAATTGTAAGAAATTTAGTCCCAAATCTGCTTCCTCTATTATAAACAGTACACACATCTCCTATATATTACTAACTGTAAAATAGATTAATGGGTGAGAAGGATTACCAAAAGGGATTATAGGTATCCTCTGGTGAAACGAACGGAAACGAATTGAAAGCGGTGGATCTCGGTAAATAAATAGGCAGGAGTCTCTCTTTTTTTTTTTTTTTACTTTGCTTTGTCTTTTAATTTAATAAATACTTATAATAGTCATATATATACTTCGGTGGATTGGTGGAAAAGAAGTGAAACAGGTGAATTCCGAAGCACCACTCCATGACACGTAGTATGGTGAGTCAGTTCATCGCAATTTCGGTCTGTACGCGCAGTGTTTTAAATGGCGAAAGGCGCAACAGTCCCCTGGGGCTTTAGCGCAAGGCGCGGCGCTCGCTTTATTGACGCGAAGCACAAAAAAAAAAAATTCTTTGCAATAAGCCAAATTTTATTAAAACTAGTTTTCAACACAAACAAACACTTGTAAAACTTTCAAATGTCAAAAAACATAACATGTCAATGGTTAAACGAAATTACCAAACACGAAACATAACATATCATCCATGAAAAGCTAACGTAATAATGTTTAGTCTTAGAGATATAACAAAAGGATTAAAGGCAATAAAATCTAGAGTCATGCATAGACATTAATCATCATTCTCAGAACCAAGAACTTCATCTTCAATTTCATCATCATCATCTGATGATTCTGATTTATATCCTTCCACATCTTCCTCCTCCTCATCATCCGTTTCCCATTCTCCCTCTTCAATCACCTCATCTATAAGAGATGTCTTTCCTCTTGAAGCCTTAGCCTTTGGAGTTGGTTTTGCCATTTTCGCGATAGGTGTTGAGTCTGTTGACTTTGAACTTGATGCTCTAGTTGTTTTCATTGGTTCTTCGGCTCCAGAAGCTAAAGCAACATCATCCCAATTCAAATCATCACCTCCCTCATACACAGCTTCTTCCTCCTCCTCCATCTTCCCAACCAACCACTCATTGCTCTCATCAATATCTTTCAAAGATATAGGATCAATGCGATCACGTTTGAGGTATCGGCGTATCAATGCTCTATTGTACTTGACAAATACCAAATCATTGAGACGCTTTTGAGCTAGTCTATTCCTTTTTTGTGTGTGAATCTGCATTAACAATTAATTATACAAGGGACTTCAATTCATGATCATACATAACTAAAGGAAGTCAATGAATGAACTTGATTATCATATACTCACATGCTCAAAGACACTCTAATTACGCTCGCATCCCGAGGAACTACAAGTAAGGCTAAGAACATTGACGGCAAATTTTTACAATCCGGGAGTGTCATGACCAAATGAGGCCCACCAGTCAGCTGCACACCATTGAATATTGATATTGGAAAACATTCTTAAAGTGCAACCCTTGGGATTTAAATTAGTAACAAGGCTAAGGTTAACATGCTGATACCTGGTACCCTTGTATTTCTTTGCCTCTTTGCCATTGGGTTACCGAAGAGTCTCTCTCATACTTCATCAAGTCGGCACAAACAAGGTCTTGTGTAGCAATATTGGGAATCAACTTTGTGATACATCTGTATAGGCCTCCAATGACTTCTGGAACTTTGCAAGCATCTGGATCTTTGTAAAAAAATTCAGGATTTAAGTAAAAACCAGCTGCATGCAAGGACCGATGGAATTGGGATTCCCATCTCTTGTCGATTATCTTATAGACCTCATCATACATCTCCCTTTTTTGATTGAAGGAATTGGCAATAGTTTCTTTAGCCCGATCCATAGTCTCATAAATGTATCCCATTGGAGGCTTGACTTCTCCATCAACCAATCTAAGTACCTTGATGAGTGGAGATGCGAACTTGAGGGCAAGGAGCACATTCCTCCAAACTGAGGCCATCAACATGATTTTTTCTACTTGTTTTCCTCCTTGCTCTTTTGCCCACTTGCTATTGGTCCACTATTGGTCCACTTTTCTGAAGTAAACATCTTCCTTAAGTTTCCCTTTTGTTCATAAACCCTTTGTAAAGTCAAAAAAGCGGTTACAAATCGAGTTTTTGCCGGCTTAACGAGCTCCTTCCTCTTGGTAAATTACCTCATCATATTCAACAAAGAGGGTCGATTATAAATACAACCATGAATCATTATTGCCCTTTCCCAAGTGGTCGTCAAATTTGGTAACTTAAAAATGTCTTCCAACATCAAGTCCAAGCAATGGGAAGCACACGGAGACCAAAACAAGTGATGTCGTTTTGCCTCCAACAACTTCCCTGGTAATTGTTATAAATAAGTGGTATTAGAAGTTAAAACTAGAATAATAAGTGATTTTCAATTGTTTATAACTTCAAGTACGTAACACAACCAAATAGCAAATTGAAATTCTCACCTGCAGCCACATTTGCCACGGCACTATCCGTAACAACTTGAACCACGTTTGCTTCGCCAATATGCTCCACCCACGCATCAAGCAATTCAAATATCATTTCTGCATCCTTTACAGCTCCAGATGCATCTATAGATTTCAGAAACACGGTCCCTCTCGGAGAATTCACCAAAAGATTCATCAATGTTCTAATTTTCCTATCAGTCCACCCATCGCTCATTAGCGTACACCCATATTGTTCCTGGTCTTTTTTGTGCTCCTCCATCAACTTGTTAACATGTTCTACTTCTTTTTTTAGAAAAGGAACTCGCACTTGATGATGAGTTGGTGGGGGCAAACCCGGACCGTATTGCCCAATAGCCTCTATCATTGGCGCAAAACTTTCAATGTTCACAACATTTAGAGGTATCCCACAATCATATATCCACCTTGCAATAGCCTGATGGGCCCGATCTTTCAATATTTTCTTATGCGGTTCATTCTCATCAATTTTTGACTGTTTGCCCTTGGCTTTTCTATTTTCCACCACCACCTCTGGTTCAGGAGTGTAGAAAGTGTCGAGAGGCCCTATGGTTCTTGGTTTCTTAGGCTTAGAATGAATAGATGCGGTGGTGCTTCCGTGAGTAGAAGATTTCTTAGAAAGAGGATTGGATTCAACCATATCATCATCGTCAAGGTCATAATCATCATCATTCATTGCATCATCAAAATCTGGTATAGACTTAATTTGACTTTTTGCTTCATCCCTTTTATGTATAAACTCCCTCATCTCCTCTCTAACCTCAGGTGGGCATCCGCGACATGCCGCTGTATTCCTTTTAGCTCCTCCGGCAAGGTGTTGCTTAATTCTTGATACACCCCCATTTTTCACATCGTTACAAAAAATACATTTCAACTTGGTATTATTGTGTGGATTAACTTTTTCGCAATACTTCCAACCAGGGTCCTTTTTACTACAATTTTCAGATGTCGACATCTACAATTAACAAGTACAAATAATATCATAAAGACATAAACACATATAGCTGCTGGAAAACAGACAAACAAACAAACAAACAAACATTTGCCCGTTCAAACACATATAGCTGTTGGGAAATGTGTTTTTATGCAGTCATTTGGTGCATCTGGATTGAGAGAAATAATGTCATTTTTACGAACAAAGCCCATGAGGGGAGGATACTAGTGGATATCATAAAGACCAAGACTGCTTTGTGGTTAAACTGTTAAAGGCTTGTAATGATCTTAATGGGTATTCAGTGAAAGACATAAAGAGATGCATGCATGGAATTACGAAACTGAATGTGAGCAAATTATGTTATGCAAATTACAAATTTCAACTGGCTTGGTAGGTGATCAAAAAAAAAAAAAAAATTGTCCTGGTAAAAAAAAAAACGAAAAAAACTGAAGAAAAAGAAACAAAAAAAATTGCCCTGGAGGCACAAAAAAAAAAAGAAACGGCCCACTGGAAAAAGAAAAAGAAAAATAAAATCGACTGAAAAAAAAAAAGAAAAAAAAGAAACAGTCTACGACTGAAAAAAAAAAGGAGGAAGAAAAAAGAATAAATGTCGGAGGAGGGCTGGAGGAGAAAAAGAAAAAAGAAGGAAGAAGAAGAAGAAGAAGAAAGAAGAAAGAAGAAGAAGAACCAGAGGTCGGAAGAGGAGGAGACTGGCGGAGGAAGAGGAGAAGGAGGAGAGGACTAGAGGAGGTTACCTTGCTGGAGGAGGAAGAGGCGCCTGTCGCTGAAGCCTGAAGCTGCTCTGCTATCTCGATCGTCGATCGTCGATCCGACTCGATCGTCCAGTCCAGAAGTCGTCGAGTTCAGAAGATGTGCTGGGTATGTATCGTCTTTGATCGATTAGCCGATTAGGGTTGAAATCAGACTTAAAAGCCAAAATTATTCAGTGTATTGTGTCTGTTTTCTGCACAATCTGCACCGTTGGATCAATTTTTGGATCGGAAACAAAAGGCGTGCCCCTCTGCGCCTTGCGCCTTATCGTGCGCTTTGATGTTCTGCGCTTTAGCGCCACTCTTCAAAGCGCAGAAGCTGCGCTGCGCTTCGCGCTATAGCGCGCGCTTTTTAAATCACTGCGTACGCGTTCGGTTTTCAGTCTCCGAAAAATTCCAAAAATTCAACACAGACTAATAATAATTTAAGGGTCATTGTGGCGGTGTAGATTTTTTTTTTTTTAAAGGTAAAATCCCAACGTTGCGTAACTCATACAATGTGTCGGGTCTATTCGGACCACGTGACTAAACTACTACTATTTTTTTTTAAAGAAAAGGCAGGATTTTACACTATGGCTTGGATTACAAAGGATGCAACGGTGTGGATTGGATTAATCTTTCTAAAATGGGGAGGGTGTTCTCAATTTGATTTTCTGGTTAAATTGAGGCGGTCTTGGTGTTCTAATGCAAATTTATCAATACTTCACTTATGGAAGTCTGTGCTGCAATTTTATTCTACATCTGGTTTCAGTATCTAGTTTATGTTCTGTTGCTTGGTTCTATGCTTATGTATTAGCTTCCAATCTACAATTTCAATATGATTATATGGGAAGGATCTTGTTCTTCTATGCTCTGCATTAGTTTCAAGTTTCTTCTGCTGCGTTGCTGCAAGGATGATCATTAGCCTAGCTTATCTCTACTTTTTCTCAGTTTTTGTTTGGTTTGGTGAATGACTATATTGGTTTCTCTATCCTTGATTCGCGCCCCCCCCCCCCCTTTGGGGCTTTAGATGGCCAGTGATTGTGGTGGGGTTGGTGACAACCTTGTTGAATGTTTCCCCATTATATTTCTATTTACTTTTTCCCTTTGAATCCTTTATCCTGAGATTCAGAAAATTTTCTATTGTTGTTTAAAAAAATGTAATGACAATGGCATGGTTTTAAAGATAAAATTGAATCGCCGCTTTGATAGTTGACCTTTGCTTGGATCCTAATAGGTATGAGAGACAAGTTCACATATGTTTATGGAATTGAAAGTAGAATTTTGGTGTCTTTTACCAATTTTTTGATGGCGGCTACCCTTTGGCATGGTATTTGGTCAAAAAAACATTATTAGTAGTATAAGTTTATTAAGTTCCATTGCAAGTAGTTGTGTTTCGCATGCTACCCACAGTTTCTTGTTTGGCCTTCTAAGTCTGCTACTATGGTTCTTGGGAATACACCATTAGTAATCAATCAAAATCTGGGAATTACACTACCAGATATGGATATATGTGCCTGTTTTTTTTGCATATCCACCGACTGTTTTTGGTTTGTGATTTAGTTTTGAATTGTCATTTTATGGTTTTTTTCCTACTTTGGGAATCACAATTTTGATGGTGGATATATATGACTCATGTTTTCCTTTTTGATTGGTTTGTGCTTGATTTTAAGTCCATATACTTAAATTAGTATCTTTTAATCAGTAAGAAAGGAAAATTGCTGATAAGAAACAATGTCAAGTATTTTTTTTTTTCCGTTTATCAATTTTTTGGGTTTTGGGCTTGAATTCGATGTTTTTGGTTAGGATCCCTCAACATAACAACATAACCCATCTAGTCCCCAATCATTGGGGATATGAGCGGGGATGATTGGAGACAGCCTTAACCTTTGGCAATATATGTACAAAGTGGCTGCCCTCATAATACCACTGAAACAGTGGCCCCCCTAAACCTCCAAGAACCGAGGAGCTACAGGGACGTTTTGTTGTAGAACCATGCTCCTAAATCAAAGTCAAATGGCATCAGAAAGGGCAAGGCTAGAGACCCAAATCAATTTATGTGCACATTATCATGCTTCTTTCATTGATAGTCCAGAGCATCGGTATGCACACAATTTGTGAGCTGGATCCCTCAGATAACGTAATATGCTTTGTGAGCTGGATCAAATGTTTGTTTTCGCTTTCTATGGAAGCCAAGGGCATGCAGGTACAAGATTTTGCCATTTGGGAAGCCGCCCGAAGAGCCTGAGCTTGGCACACAATAGAAGAGCTCCCATAGACCTTCACTTTATTATCCTCCAGAAGAACACTCCTAAGTGACTGCAAAAGAAACAGCGGTGTAGCTAAATTGGGATCCTTTCTTCCAAGAAGTGTCACAATTCAGCTTGTAACTTCTCCTAGGTGGAGCCGTGGAGGCGTCCAGATAGGCACATGAGTAGATGGAGGAACACCAGGCGGGGCAATAGAAGGCACAAAGCGGAGGATGGCACGGGCTGGAGCAAATTCCTCTCCAGCCATCTTAGTCCTCATAACAATGGAAGCAGGCATAAATGGGGCAATTCCTTTGCAGATTAAGCACCTCATCAGTCCTTTAACTAACTCAGAGCCAACTACACTTCACTGCCTGCCCAAACAGGTTTAGACATTTTTACTTGAAGAATAAATGTTTGGCAGACTCCCCTTTAGAGAGACAAAGGGGGGCAATAGGGGGAATGCCCACATTTGCATCTGAAGTGGTACTCCTTGGTAGCATCTGAGGTGGTTCAACCTCTCTCAGCTGTTCCATGAAGACTTCCCTGGTCGATTAGTAATCATAGCCATGCCACCATATTCTTGATCTTAATGGAAGCTTACCAAAATAATGAATTTAACTGGTCAAATCCCCTGAAATTACCCATTATCCATCCTTAGTAGAAATTGTCCAGATTCCCTATATTAGAGGTTTATTATGAGCAAATGAAGCAATATTAGTGGCGATGTCAATGGATGACCTTTTCTTTTAATTTCTGAACAGAATTGGATGACCTTGAGCATGAAAATATGGAACTGAATACATGAAGTTTTTACATTCCATTTCCCCATCTTTTACCAACCAAATTCGGGTAAAGATTGTGTTTTTACTCAGCCCACTTAGCATTGGACTGCTAGTTTCTATTCTAGTATCATCGTGAATTCCGTGTTGTTGGAGAATGTGCATGACTCAAGACTATATTATTAAGAGGGACCAAGGGTGCCCTCCTTTGTTGTTCCGTCCCGAGCTCAAAAACATAATCTAAACTGCCTAGGCTCCTCTTTTTCAACTCCACTGTAGATACGGACTTTTTTAATGACCCACATATTGAATTACACGGATATTGATTATATGCTTTCCTAAGAAAGAAAAAGAGATTAGTAGAGTTACATGAAGATGCATGTGCTCCTGTGTTGAACAAATAGTTAGATTTGAGATTTTCTGAGAGCTGACGTAGTGAAATTTCTAACAAGATAAATGACCCATTGGTGTCAGAGTTAATCTGTGATGATGAATCGGATGGCAGATATTTCAATTTGCTTCCTTTGACTTTTTCACACCATCCATCCTTTTTTCTTCCAATATATAAAGAATGCAATAAGCATTGACAAATTAGCCAGAGAAACCTTAATTATGTAAACCCCACCATTCCAAGCCAATTGTGCCATCACCATCTCTTTGATATCCTTTAGTCTTTCTGGATTTAAATTAGATTTCAGAAATGAAGATGGGTTTGAGTCTTGCTCAGGGACTAGTCCTCCTGGTAACTGCAGCCACCATTTTGGCAACTAGCCAGGCTGCAGACACAATTGTTGTTGGAGGGTCCGAGAACTGGCGATTTGGGTTTAACTACACTGAGTGGGCTCTCAAACATGGCCCCATTTCCGTAAATCATAAACTAGGTATGTTCTAATCATATTCTTGTCAATAATCTGACTTGTACAATGGTAACATCTATGTTACATGTTACTACATGAAAAGAGAACTTTAAGTGGCATTTCTATCTTTTTTATAATTACATGTTAACTCGCAGTATTAAGCTGGCTTTTTGTTCCGTTTGGCTCACAGTTGTAAAGCTAGCCTATTGTTTTATTTGGCTCTCAGTTTTACTCTGCATTATTTAAAGTTCCACAGTTAAGAGGGCATTTTCTGTTACTAATTGTGTGAAAAAATCAATGAATAAATCAGATCTGTAATCAGGGCATTTTCTGTTACTAATTGTGTGAAAAATCAATGTATAAATCAGATCTGTAATCTGTAGATAATAGCATGATTGCATGCATAGAGGGAGGGAGACATATTTACGAAATTTTCATAACATGAAACTCGACATCATCAATTGCAATCACTTGCATTAGTAGAGTTTTGAATAAATGTGTCTGTTTGTTCTTATTTTCATAAAAAAGTTTGTTATCTCATAGTCGCTTCCATTGAAGTAAAATCCTGGTTGCGCCGCTGCAACAAAACATACACACCAAATGCGCACAACTTATTGTGTAATCGAACTGAGTAGCTCACGAGCTTGGCTCGGCTCGTTAGTAAATGAGCCGAGCTCAGCTCGAGTTTTCGGCTCGTTTAGTAAACGTGCCGAGTGGAGGTCAGTTTCGACAAAAGCTTGGCTTGTTAAAGGAGGCTTGGTTTGATTAAAGAGGCTCGTTTAGTAAATGACTAAGCTCGGTTCGTTAAGGGCTCAGCTCGTTAAGGCTCAAGCCGAGCTCGAGCTCAAGTTTTTAGCTCGTGTAGTAACTGAGCCAAGCTCGAGCTCGACAAAGCTTGACTTGGCGGCTTGTTTACAGCCCTAATATTTACTAGTGCTTTTTGAATTTCTTATGACTTTGACAGTGTTCAAGTATGATCCACCAAGTGAGACCACTTCACCACACAATGTCTACTTGCTTCCAAATCTTGGGAGCTTAATCAAGTCAAGGGAGCCTAGCTTCTGGCGGTGAAGGGCAGACAGGGACTAGGGTTGGTTGTGCCTTTCTCTGTTGGTGAAGGGCTTACAGGGATGGTCGACTCCAGTGTCGGTAAAAACCTATACGTGTCGAGCATTTTTTCCATACGTCATTATTGAAGTAAACGAAGAAAGCAAAGAAGAGGCTGCCGCTTCCGCCATTGTTGTGAAGCTGAGGAGTTTGTATATTGTGGGGAAGATAGATTTTGTGGGGGGTGGGCGACCACCCGTTCTTGTGACTGGTGCTTTTTTTCATTGGCAAAGTGCTTAATCCCCTTTTGGGTTGATTCATTGAACCTGGTGCAGTGGAAGTTAAATGTGTATTTACGTGAAGCCTAGCATATATGGAGTTTGTAGTGATTTTTAAGTTTCCGGGTTTATGTTTGTATTTTGCTAATGCCTAAAAGCACCTTGTATGGCAGGGCTTAACATATGCATGCTTTCTGATCTTTCGTTTTCTTTTGTTCGTATCTTTGGTTTTGTTTCCACTAGATTCCCTATTCAATGGCTGACAGGGAGTGGTATTTGTAATTGCAGTTTCATGAGGTGCACTTTTTTATTCTGTGTACTTCGAAATTCTCGTTGCACTAATTCTATATATTGTTGCAACTTGGAAGAGGGGATGCCTTCGAATACTCTGATGTGGAAAACAAAATTAGGGTACGTTCTTTTGTTTGGATGTGACTTTTTGGATTGTACATCCAGGGGAGATCGCATATCCGGTTTCTGGTTAAATTTTTTACAGGTATCTATAAAATATAAGGTCTATAATACTTCCTCCGTCTCTAAGTAAGTGTCCGGCGCGCAAAACTAGGCCTTACAAAAGATGCATGTTTTTTGTTAAAAAATCTAAATTTTTTTCACAATCTAATATAATCCATTGCCATCTATTGATTTGTGGAAAAAAATTGATTTTTCTAACGAAATAAATGCATTTTTTTAAAGGTCTAAATTTGCGCGTCGGACACTTATTTAGGGACGGAGGGAGTAGTATTATTTGGTGATGGTATTGTTATGTCATCACTAATAGTTCCATGAAACACATTTTGTGGAGTTGCATTGCTCCTATTGTATGCGTTGAACCATGAAACCTGCAAGTCCAAGACGTGAATTCAAAATCAGATTGAGATTGCAGATTAGAGTTTAGGAAAGGTAAACAAAGTGCACCACAGGTAGAAAATAGCTAGTGTTTGGATTATGTATTTTTCCTCGAGCAAAGAAACGTTGAAGTAATCCTACATTACGATGTGATAGGATTCTGCTCCTGAACAAGTTTGTTCTCCTTGAATACACTAGTAGTCACATGATGCAGTAGAAATTTCAGAAAATAAACAAACTCGAGACACGATCATGTGACAATGAGTGCATTAGGACGAGACAACGGAATTTTCAGGAACAGAGCATCTCGTGCCTACGCGATGAATGCGTCGGCACATGATGAATGCATCAGTTGACCGTTGATGAAACTGTTGAACTCATAGAAGATCTGACTTAGTAACCTATCTCAGTTGTTCTTTTAAGACTTCCTGGTTTAGTAATCATATCCATGCCACCATAGTTCTCGGCTTTAATGGATCTTACCAAAACTTGGTGACTAAATTCACTTGTCTAATGCCTTGAAATTTCCCTTAATCCATGCCTAGGTTCCTCTTATGTGAAAATTGCCCAGACTCCCCAAGAGGGTCATCCTGAGCAATTGACTTCTTGTTAGTGATAATGCCATTGGATGACCTTAAGCATGAAAATGTGGAACTGAAAACAAGAAGCTTTTACATTGCATTTTCCCATCTTTTACCAACCAAAGTCAGAAAAAGAATAATGTGTTTTTACCAGCCCACTAGTTTCTAGTCATCGTCGCGAAATCCGTGTTGTTTGAGAATGTGCGCGACTAAAGACTCGAGCATGTCTTACGAGGTACCGAGTGTGCCCTCCTATTGTGTCCCGTGTCCTGAGCTCGAAAACATGATCCTAACCGCATGCCTAACCTCCTCCTTTTCAACTCCACAATAGATACAGACTTCTTTTAACGACCTACAAAGAGAATTACGTACGCGGATACTGAATATGCTTTCCTAAGAAAGAAAAAAAAAAAAGAAGATTAGGAGAGTTGCACGAAGAGGCATGTGCTGGATCATGTGTTGAACATATAGTTAGATAGTTAGATTCGAGATTTCCTAAGAGCCGACAGAAATGAAAATTTCTAACAAAAATAAACACCGATTGGATTCAGAATTCATCGGATGGCACAAATATCGATGGACAATGCTACTCACAAAACAATCTAAACACAACAATTTACATAATCTCTCACATGCATGTGGAACCCACACATAGTAGTGTGTGTGGAGCCCACATGCATGTGTGAGGTTGTGTAAGTTGTTGTGTGAGTATCATTTGTGAATATCGATTCGTTTCCTTTCACTTTTTCTCAACCTCCTTCCTGAGAAATTTTTAGGTGACGGGTGGGTATATCCCACGTGGTACCCACTCAGCATATCCGAGCAGTCCAATACACTTTTGGACGGTACGGATTGAAACTCTCTCTCCTCTCACCCCACACTTTTTCTCTCCTTTCTATCTCCAAATCCGAGCCGTCAAAAATGTAATGGACGGCTTGGATGTGCCAAGCGAGCACCACGTGGTGTCCACCCGGCTCTGAAAAATTTTCGTCCTTCCATTTGTCTTTCAATGTAAAAAAAAAAAAATATTGTGCCATCACCATCGCATTGACCAAGTAGCCAGAAAAACCATATATAAACCCCACCATTCCAACCCAATATTGTGCCATCACCGTCGCACATTTCATATTCTCTGTCTTTGGATTTAGAAATATAGTTGGGAAATGAAGATGGGTTTGAGTCTTGCTCAGGGACTAGTCCTCGTGGTAACTGTAGCCACCATTTTGGCAACTAGCCAGGCTGCAGACACCATTGTCGTCGGAGGGTCCGAGAACTGGCGATTTGGGTTTAACTACACTGGTTGGGCCCTCAAACATGGCCCCATTTTCGTAAATGATATACTAGGTATGTTCTAATCACATTCTCCAATTAATGCGGCATTATTTTGCTGCGTTTGCTACTGTTAAGAGGGTATTTTCTGTTACTCATCTTGCGAAAAATCAACGAATACATCAGATCGGTAATCTGTAGATGAGTAATAGCATGATCGCATACATAGAGGGAGGGAGACATTTAATAGCTAGATGATGAAACTATCATACGAAATTTTCATACCATGAAACTCGACATGATCTCTTTTCTCAAAAAAAAAAAAAAAAAAAAACCTCGACATGATCTTTTGCAACCACTTGCATTAGAATTGTTTTGAATGAATGTGTTAGTTCGTTCTTATTTTCATAAAAAGGTTTTTGTTAATTACCTCATCACAAATTTCTTAGTTGAGGTTGTGTCTCATAGTCGCTTTCCATTGAAGTAAAATCCTGGCTACGCCATTACAATAAAACACACGCACTAAATGTGCACAACCCATTGTGTTATTAATAATGAGCTTAATTTCTAGTAGGGTTGTAATCGAATCAAGCAACTCGCGAGCTTGGCTCGACTTATTTAGTAAACGAGCCGAGCTCGAGTTTTTGGCTCGTTCAACAAAAGTTCAGCTTGTTAAGGGAGGCTCGACTTGATTAAAGAGGCTTGTTTAATTGACTAAGCTTGGCTCGTTAAGACTCGAGCTCAATTTTTTGGCTCATTTAGTAATCAAGCTGAACTTGAGCTCGACAAACCTTGACTAGACTCCGCTCGTTTGCAGCCATAATATTTACTAGTGCTTTTCAAATTTCTCATGACTTTGACAGTGTTCAAGTATGATCCACCAAGTGAGACCACCCGACCACACAATGTCTACTTGCTGCCAAATCTTCGGAGCTTTACCAAGTGTGATTTCGAGGGAGCCAAGCTTCTGGCAAACACAACGCAAGGAAGTGGCAGCGGGTTCGAGTACGCTCTGGTGAATCCGTGGAGGCCTCTCTATTTTGCTTCCAGCGAGGGAAATGGTGCTGATTGCAATGTTGGTCTGATGAAGTTCTTTGTTGTGCCTTTGCCTCGTTGGTAATTAAAAGGCTTAACTAAAACATACTTGGTTTTGTGATAATAAGGAACATGAGTACAATAAAAGAATGGGTTTGTATTTGGTTTTGTTCTTATACTTGTACTAATAAGATATGAAAAAAACCCATTGTTTGTAATGAGAGTGAGATGATTATTATGTTCGTGTGATTTCGCATTGTCGAATAAAATTACTCACGATGTTTTCTTTTGAGGATATTACGAGTATTATGGATGTCTAAAGATTACTTATGTTTGCCTTCAAATTGTATGAGTTGGGTCACACAAGTAACTATCCTTACCGTACTACGTACAGTCCTTCGCGGCATAGGATTAATTAGGCTGATTGAGTTTCGATTGAGATGCATTTTGTACATTATGATGCCTAGTCTTCTTATCCTTTTAATCATTGTAATTTTACTCTGATTAATAAATTCTTCGTCGCCGTTCAAAAAAACAAACAAACGAGTAACTACCCTAGCCACTTCTGTAAATCTAAATTATATATAGTTGTATGATCTTGGCACTGCACTCTTTGATAATCACACACCAAAATTTGTTGTTTAGTGTTCAAAATACATATAGCGCCCGCTATTTTCAAACACACTAAAAGATAAGTTTTGGAGTGATTATGAAAAAGTGAAGAACCAGAATCATTTTCCCTTATATATTGGGATACATTCAATCAATATGAATTGTAGCATTATTAATGTCTCAACGAACTCCAGCAAAATAGATTAGATCATCTGTTGGAAATTTGAATGGCCTGGGGGGGTTACCAAGCCATAACTCTCCCATACTCATTGTGGGAGTTTTTCCCCTCTTCAATGTGGGGGGTTACTCTCCTTCATTGCTGCCAATCAATCCCGTATTCAAGAGGCTGCATGAATACAAGGGTCTTTTGCTGCCTATAAATAGGACCAGCTCTCTACACATTTCGGTACCAATTCACACAGCAACACACCAGCATACTGTTACAGTAAGAGAGAGAGACAAGCGCTGAGTTAGTTCGCCAAGACGTTCTTCGGTGGTGTTCCGACGTTCGTGGTCCGAGCCGGATCAATCCTGGGAGACAGACGCCGAGTAACCTCAACACCCACTGGTAGGCGGCGAATCTGTTTTAAGGACACCGTGTGAAACACGGGTTTCGGTTCCCAAATCCATTTTGTATTTCGGTTTGCAATTCAATTTCTGTAACTTCATTTTGTTGTAATTCTGTTCGTGTGTAATGTAATAGAATTCGTATTCTGGATTCCGTTTGAAACATTTTGGATAACATCATCAAGTAGACTCGAAAAGAGCTAGCCACAAATGAGTCCTACCGGAGTGTTCAGCAACCGGAGAGGAGCTGTTTCCTTTTATGATGCCCTCAAAACTTACATGCAAGTACGATATTGATTTTTTCTTTTTTTTTGCTAAATACCTATCTATTTCTTTGAAAGGCAAAAAAATTTCATTAATCTCTGAAAATATTACAAAATTTAATAGGAGCAAAGAATGATGGCATCAAAATTCTAATCCGAGACCCAAACGATCTACAACGCTGAGATTAATCCTATGCCCATCCGAGACCCAATCTCCAAGTTTGGTAGGAAACCAAACACGGGAAGCCCTGTCTAATGAGTCCAACGGGGGTGTTTGGCCATTTGCATCACATATTAAGTTTTATTTATTTATTTTTGATTATTATGAAGTTCTGTTTATTTGTGTTTAATATAATTTCTCCCTTTGCTATCTGCATGTATATCATGAGATTGAATGCTGTTTAAAAGGCTCCCATATCGGGAGTTTGGGTATGTGTGTGTGTGTTTAAAGGGTTTACTTTATCTCTCTCTAGTCAGCAATTGCCCAGGTGAGTTTGGTAGGTGAAATTACTCTCTTGCGCTCCCTCAATAAAAACTAAGTCGTGCCCACCCGTTGTGGAGGGATCCGACCTCTGTTGTAGACCCCTTGGGCCCGCTGTCGTTGTGCAGTGTTTCGCGGCGAGGCACTTGGGCCTGCGTCAGGTGGGCTGGCTCCCACATCGGGAGTTTGGGTTTGCGTGTGTGTGTTTAAAGGGTTCACTCTAACTCTCCCTTGTAACGCCCCGAATTTTGGGTACGTTAAATAAACATTTTATTGAACAACAAAAAAGAGTCTGGCTCTTTATTATATCATAAACTCCCAAAGGGTTCGTTTATTACACAAAAGGGATGGATATCTAAGGTTATCTACAGCTCCTTCTCTTCTTCCATCCTAGCAAGTTCCTCAGCTTCAAAAGCCTCCAAGGTGTACAGCTCCCCTTGTTCATCTAACAAGTCTGACACATTATACCAGCGTCGCCACCAGTATAATATGTCAGGGTCACATAAAGCAATACCGTGAGCTTGAAAGCTCAATAGAGTAATCCAAACCCACTAACCCTTAACATACACATCAAAGATAGTATACGATTGTGGGCTCCCGCGCCCGGGAAAAGGGGGCGCCAGCTCAAAGAGTCGCCACCCGGATTTTTGAGATGGATGATCCGAGAAACCGAGAGCTTGATTTGAAAAAGGCTTTTGGTCTAGCGAAAACGTCGAGACGTTGGGTTCGGGAGCCACATTACGAACGAGGAAGGTTTTTCTTTAAAAAGCACCCCATTCGCCCGGTAAGACCGGTCTCTACTTGATGTAAAAAAAAAGGAGGAATCTTCAACATTATTTGAAATATCAAACTCTTTAATAAAGCACGTAACGGGAGAGGGACATGGGAAATATATCACATTGACGTGCGGGTGGTGCTATATGTACAGTCGTGATAAAATGATATGAGTAAATGGAGATAAATAACATTCAACAGACTGTTTGGACCTCAGGATGCCGCTCACGGCACCCTGAGACGCCGTGCGAGGCATCTCAACATGCCGTGCGCGGTATCTGCTCTGCTGTCAAACGGTTGGGCCTCTGAATACCGCTCACGGCACTCTGAGATGCCGTGCGAGGCATCTCAACATGCCGTGCGTGGCACCTGCTCTGCTGTCAAACTGTTGCAGTCTTTCAAAATATCATTTAACTCACTAGTTTCTCTGTAGATCTTTTGAAAACTCACGAATAGCCTCACGGCGGTCAGATCATCCCAAGAACGTCATTATCCTTCCCAAAACATAGTTTTAAAGTAGTTTTCAACGTTTTTGATCACTTGGGATCATCTTGAAAAGATTTCAGAAGAGCCGGAACATGGCTTGTAGATATGGTCTTATTTTAAGAGCTACAGAAACAGTAAACAGCAAAAATAGGTAACCACAGCAGAGGAAAACTCAGATCCAGTCAGCCTGTTCACAATAGCACTAGTGTACATCATGCCGTGCGCTGGGAGTCAGGGTGCCGTGCGTTTGATCAACAGACCGCGCGGTTCCCCAACCTCAGCACAGTGTCGGTTTTATTTTATGAAAATATGTTTTAAGTCAGGATCTAACCAAAAGGGATTAGATCTGCTGACAGAAAGGTCTCCTCAGGACCAGAACGGAATCTGGTCCGAGGAAACTAGTTTATACCTTTGGTTTCGAGCTTGATCAAGGATCGTGGATGTAAGGATGTGGATGGATCGTCACGGATGTGGATGGGGGAGGTTAAATGAGACAAAGAGAGTATGGGTGTGAGTAAAGGTTAGGTGTTTTGGGTGATGGGATCTTGAAGTTAATAAGTGATCAATTTCAATGATGAGAAGAGAGTGAGTGAAGGCTCTTAAAGAATGTCTTTTGGGAATGACATCCTTTAAGACTTGGAAATGAAAGTGGTAATGGAAAGGGGGTTTGAGAACTTAGAGAGAGAAAGTAGAGTGAAAGAGCCAAGAGAAAGGTCAGAGAAAGGACTCAAAAGAAGGGCTAAGAGGGACCCCTTTCCCTTGAGTGGAGGGGTTAATTTATAGGCAAAGGGCCAATGATTTTGAATTCAAATGGTGGAGGTGTTTTTTGGGCGGGCCAGAAGTGCATTTTCGGCTGAGCCAGTCATCAGCTGTGGCTCACACTGGCGTGGCCGACTTTTCGAGTCACCAATTTTTGCTCAAGGTGCCGTGCGGAGGAGTTTGGCTGCGCACGGTCCCTTGAATTTCTCAAGGTGCCGTGCGCTCCAATTTGGCTCCGCATGGTACCTCCCCCTGTGGTCCAGGGCCTTTTGGGCCTTGTTTGGGCTTCTATCTGGGCTTTTCAGGCTTTTTGGGTTTTTGGGCTTAGAGAGATCCTTTTTCAAGCTCGCAAAGGTATCGTTTCCTCTATTTTCATCATCGGGGTGGACAAAGACTCTTCGAGGTCCGGATTGAGGTGTCTACAACGATTTTAACATGCTTTCAAACAACTCATACAATTACACATGCGCATTCACTAACGAGCGTTGGTGTCATGTTTTCCGTGTGTCTTCCCTACGCGACTCATCGTTTTGTGTCTCATCTTTTATCATCAATTCCGAAAACACGCACGCACACAACCATGGGTTACAAGTACCTTGTGTCGCACAACAATGAGCTACCAAGTCCGGCTCATTGCCACAAGGTTACCAACGCACGGCCACAATGGCTACCAAGTCCGGCACATTGTGTCACACACATACACAACCATGAGCATCCAAGACCGGCACCTTGTGTCGCACAACAATGAGCTACCAAGTCCGGCTCATTGCCACAAAGGCTACCAAATCTGACTCATGGCCATAATGGCTACTAAGTCCGGCCGTTATGCATTTCCAAAAACACTTTTTATCCGTATCCACCACATCTTAGGTGTCATATCTCTACTTTTCCAATTCCATGTGTCTCGTAACATGCATCGACTCCGCGGTGAGACTATTCACATAACTCATGCGATATCATGCTCGTTAAAAGGTCAAAATACAAATATTTCGTTTCAAACGATACTTTATCTTTAAAATGCATTTCCTTCGAGAGGTTCAATAAAGCAACACATGTTTATTGACGAGTTCATACAATCACGTGGTAACTAGGGGATCAAGCAATCAAGTAGTCATAAGATCAAAGTAAACAACGTTCTTTTAAACAAGAAAGTTCTACAAGCTAAATATCACAACTACATTATCATGCTCATGTACTTCAAAGAATTCTATGTCAAACAACATCATGCGATCAACTAGCCAAGTACTACATATTTTTAATCACGCTCATATCATACGATATACGTAGGGTAGGGGTATAAGAAGATTCTACCTTAATCCGAAACTAGTCGGGGCCGAATAAGCTAGTTGGAAAGTGCTACGGGCGTCGAATGCTCACAATCTGGACCCAACTTTGGATGGCAGTAACTCGGTCAATACTTGGCCGAATAGGATCGTTCTTGAGTCAAACGAAGATCTCGAAGTTCTCTACGACTTTCGTGAATGACGTTGTTCCTAAAAATGACTTTCGCCCGGAGAAAAATGGTGGTAAAGGGGGTGACAGTAAGCTGTCTGGACTGGAAATTCGAGAATTTCACTGAACTTCGGATGGCAATATCTTGGTCGTTTCTTGACCGTTTGGGGTGGTTCTTGGGTCTAAATTGAAGCTCTCGAAGTGTTCTATGACTTTCGTGGAGAACGTTGTTCCTAGAAATGACTTTCGCCCGGAGAAAAAATGGAGTTTTTCGGAGGACAGTAGGCTGTCCAGAAAACTGGTTTCTTAGAGTTTTTAGAGAGAAGTTGAAGAATGAGGTGAAGGTGTGAGTTCAAATGAAGAAGTGACTTGCTATTTATAGGCCAAGAACTCCCTCTCTCTCTCCCTAGCCGAATTTCCCTCTCTTTCTCTATACCTTATTTTTTTATTTCATCAAATCTTGCTTCCTTGCAAGAAACAACCTAAAAACTAGGCATGCAAGGCTAGGATGTGTCCTTGGGATTGGATTATGGAAGACTAGGCAAGGAAGGAGATTTGATTCAAGTATTCTAATGGAATTTGTACAAGGAAGGACAAGATTGGATGACATTGGTTATGCTTTCACTTGAAGCATACACAAACTAGGACAAGGATGACCAAGCAAGGTCAATCAAAGGAAAGCACATATCACTCTCTCTCTCCCTCTCCCATCCGAATCTCTCTCCCATCTCTCTCTCGGCTTCTCTCCTCTCTCTCTCTCTCTCTCTCTCTCTCTCTCTCCCACTTGTACCACTTGGAAAGTATATATATATACTAATATATACATATGTACTATGGGTCTTTAATAAAATCTAAATTTTCAAGTAAATTAGATTTTCTAAATATAATAATCTATATACACACATGTTATATACAATATTATATATATATATATACATACAAGTACACACACACACACACACACACACACACACACACATATATATATATATATATATAAGCATGTACTTACAATCTAGTCTAGGGTTCCATAGTCTAATACACTAACCTAATGCTTTCAAAGTACAATGGAAGCACAAGAAGTCAATCCAAGGTATTATCTCTCTCTCCTCCTTTCTTTCTCTCTCTCTCTCTCTCTCTCTCTCGGCCCAATCTCTCTCTCTCTCATGTACTATATATATATATATATACATACTAGAAAGCAAACATATATAATAATGTATTAGTGTACTAGAATGTCTAATAGATTTACAAGCAAAAGAATTTTTCAATTAAAAAAAAGTAATACTCACATGCTATATACAATAAAATATATATATATATATATACATGTACTACACTATATCTATACTAGATATGACCTAGGACTAATATCTAATATAGTATTCTACTTCATCTAAAGTACCATGTACTAACCTAATATACTAATGGACTAATCTTAATTTAATGGATTTTAACACATGGCCAAATTTAATATTTAAATCAAACAAGTACATGATTGTCAAGACTAACTATTATCCAATGGATAATAGTTTCTCTAATGGTTAATAACCAATGGGTAATAATGGCTAGGATTCTAGTCTATCGTCCAATGGTTAATAAAACTCCTAACGGTTATTATCCAACGGTTAATACCAAAAGTATAATACTTTGCAATTAAGCACTAAACTAATCTAATCTCGTACTTAGGAAGATTAACCAAGGTTTACCTATTGACTAATGGGTAAAGATTACTCTAGCATCTATCGTCCAACGGATAAATATTATCCTAGGTCAAACGCCAAGGCAAAGCGTGAGCGTGGCCAAGGCACCGTGGTGCGCGGTAAAGGTACTGGTGGCCAAACAAGGCTGGGCCAAAGCAAATGGTACAAACAAGGCTGGAAGGCTGGCACAAGGCAAGCGGCACCAAAGCAATTGGTGGCCAAACAGGTCATGGTCACAATGGCTAGCTGGTCGCAGCCAGCACTTTGGTGGCCAAACAAGAATTTGTCCTAGAGGTTCAATCGTAAGCATGTAGCCAAGGCAAGGCCAGAGCAAGGCACCCCAAGCAATGCCAAGGCAAGGCCAGAGCAAGGCTCGACTAAACGCCAAGGCGTAACCCGATGGCGACAAGGCAGAAAGCAACCCGACAGTTGACTCGACGCTTCAGGCGAGGCAAGCCCGACGATGAGCCGACGCCAAGGCAAGGTAAGCCTAACAGTGACCCGATGCCTAGGCGAGGCAGGTCTAGCCAAGGCAAAGCAAAAGCAGTCAAGTCATCGGTCAAGGCAAAGACCAAAATTTTACCACATTGGCATCGATGCAACGCTCTAGGTTAGGAAAATGTAACTAAGCCAAACGGTAGTTAGGGCTGCTAACTAATCGGTTGCCATGTAGGATTTCCAGCTAAGAAAATAAATTCTAGGATTTTACTACAATTACCAAGTAACTATACCAAGGTCTTAATAGGCATACTCGCCTTTAGAAAAATGACCTAAATGCCCGGGCAATGAATTCCAATCTCCTAAGTCAAAAACCTAATTATGACGGATTATTAATCGCAAAAAGGGATTTATAAAATAAATAAAGAATTAACAAAATTTTATACGTCAATAACGACCGATTTTTGGATGTTAAAAATGAAATCCAAGTATTAAAATAAAATTCAAATTTTTTAGCGAAATTTTTATTGACAAAAAATCAGGATCGTTACATCCCTAGTCAGCAATTGCCTATGTGAGTTTGGTAAGTGAAATTACCCTCTTATCCTCTCAAAAAAAAAAAGAATGCCCTTTAAAAGGGTGTGATTTATGGACCTTGGGGGCTGCTGTGCCTAAGGGCGGTTGTGCTCCCATAACAGGTGTTGTCTCAAGCACGGACATGTGATCTGAACCGTTTACTTCGTAGACCTAGACGCATAGAACAAACTTGTAAAAAATCAAGTCGATCGAATATGGGTAATTCATTGAACAAGCCACATCTTTTGGCAATTTTAAATGTCTGGAATTGGAAATTCTGTAGTGCGGCCGATCTAGCCATTCATTTCAGCACGAATTATTCAAATTTAATCTGAGCTCTTATTGATCAGATTAAAATCTGAACTCTCCACGGTTGAGATGGACGGCCCGGTACGCCACACTACAATCCTGTCGGGTGGCCCACCCTAGCCCTAAGTAGTGTGGCCCACCCTACGTTCGTATGCAGCCATCTATCTTACGGCTATATTCACGGGAAGATTCCTTTCCGACATTTGTCAAGTTTATCTCACGGGAATTTAAGAAACAGTTTGGAAAAATACGTGCGTGTATTGAAGTTGACTCCTTTAAACCATCCGGTGCCGTTCCGCCTTTTTTTTAAATTTTTTTTTAAAAAAAAGATAATTTTAAGTTCAAATATAATGTAAATGAAAAATATTTTTTTAATTTTTTTTACACCGTTTAAAAGATCCCAATGAGATGTACTCTCTCCGTCCATTTTTAAGTGTCCTGCTTCGTAACTCCAACTTATTAACATGACATCATCATTATACCTTTCACATCAACTTTTTTCTTCACTTTCCTTACTTACTCATCATCATTACTCTTTTACTCACTTACTTTTTAAAAAGGAATCTACTTTTAGGGACAAAATAGATAATACACCAATTTTTAACCACTAACTTTACAAAATGGACACTTATTAAGGGACAGCCCAAAATGAAATACTGGATAATAAAAAAGGGACGGAGGAAGTATCAAATAAGATCTATATTGGTAGGAAAATTATTTGCGTAAACACATGATTTTTGAGCTGAAAATTACCTTCATTTTCTAAAAGTTCTTTTTTCAAGAAATCGGAACACCAAGGTTTTTTCGTTTTGAGCTCAGCACTTCTAGAAGTTGAATTAGGATTTTCTACACTGAGTACTCCAATTTCAACATCAAATCCTTAAAGTAGTAGACAAATTAGACCAAAATCCCAAGTCTAAAGCCCCTTTCCTCGTTAATTATGTTTGATTTCCTTTCGTGCTAGTCAGTCAACCACTAGACGATGTTGTGATAATTTAAGCCTTTAAGGTATGTTTATTGCATTTTATTCCATAAGATGGTGGTGACTTTTTGTATCCTTTTTGATAATTATGGTAACTACTAGGTCAGGTGTTACTAGCACATATTGCTCAAGAAAAATGATATTAGCATTCTAAAAATTGATGTAGATACTCCAAAATCAGTATGGTTCAAAAGCTACTTTCTTTTGTTTTTTGGAATGCCTCCATCAATTTTTGGAGTGCCAATATCATTTTCCTTGCTGAAAATATTCACGTAGAACTGGTATGTTCAGCTTACATGAACTTCTTAGGAGCTCAATTTTTGTTATTTCATTTTATTTCGTTAGAGGGTGGAGGAGGGGGCGATTACTCTCCGGGAGTGACCATGGAGGCTCCAAACCTAAGGTCAATCCATTAGCTCCGAACCTAAGGTCAATCCTTACGAATTCCAATCATAATCCCATCCATCTATCTCTGTTATCAAACGAGGCGTTAAGGGATTAGCAGCCCATATTAAGCCTTACTGTCGCGCTAAGGCGGGAGTAGAACAAAGTACACGGCATCAAGTTCACGTACGGGACTATTACCGCAAGTGTGTTCCGTGTTCGACCACTTGAGTTCAGTTGCTTTGCCATCTCGTTTCTCGGAGAGATGATAAAACCACTGTCGATCACAATGCTTAAAACATAACCAGGATTTTCATTGATTTCTCGTCTCCAATACATTCTGTTCTCATTCTAGAATTCAATACTAAGTTCCTGAATGTGTGAGCCTTCACACATTCGCAACGGAACGACGATATTTTCGCGACGAATAAAAGAAAAGACACAAAAAGAAACTCAAAAACACCGATTCATTTACGCGAAAACCCGAAGCCATTGGCAAGTGCATGAACTGCAGGATTGAATGCCAGTCTCCCTAAAATCCCCTGCTTGTAAGGTAAAAACGTCTTCTTCTTCAAATCCTCCGAAACCGCCCGATTCACTTTGTAATGCAACTCATGAGCCGAAACACGTCCCCTTCTCCTCAAACTCGAGCCCGAATCGGACCCCTCTGCCGATCTCAAGCTCGAATACTTCACATTTTCGCGTCTCGTGAAAAAATTTGTGTATTTCCTTAGAGGATCCCTATCGGCTGCTCGCCCTTCCGACGCGCTCCTGAACAAGAAGAAGTCCTTCAATCTCCATTTTCTTTTGTTTTTCGAAGATGAAGACAACAAAGCCGGCGCTTTCGAAACGATTTCGCTAGTGTTTTCTGTTTTCTGTTCTTCTTCCCACGGGTACTTTGAAACCCTGTAAGGGGACACTGATCTTGCTCCTCTACGGCCCGAATTTGAGGATGTCGACAAAGAAGAGACTCTCTCTCTCCCTCTCTCGTTCTCGCTCCTTTTTTGGGTACTATTTGGAACTGGTTTTCCAAAAGGGTCGAATTCTTTCTTCTTTCTCGGCGAGAAAGCGTCACGAATGTCAGATATCGGAAACCTCTTCCGAATCTGACCCTCGTCCTTCTCGCCTCTTACTTTGACATGAGGTGGAGGCTTCAACTGCCGGATTTTACCGCAGTCGAAGAGCTCTTCGGCTGGTAGGATACTCGATTTCTCCGTTTCCTCACTCACATCGAACGCGAAGTCGTCTTCGCAAGCATCGGTTGGTTTTGGCGATTTCGGCGTACCGGGTTTTTCTTCCCAATCAAATGGGACTACTGCAACGCTCCTACTTGTTACGGAGACATCATCAAAATTGTTGTAGAACTCAGAAACCCGTCTGGGACTCGTGGGTGCACTTAAAAAGTGCTCGCCAAAGTGGTTTTTGGGTGTTGATGGAGCAGTACTCAAATATGGTGTCACTACTTCCATCTTTGTTTTCTTGGTCTTTGTATCTCCTTTCTTTTTGCAGGGAGAAGCAAAAAACCAGAGGCATGAAGACTCTCCTGAGGTAGAGGCTATTAAAGGAGAGAGAAAGAGAGGCTATTAAAGAGGAGAGAGAGAGAGAGAGAGAGAGAGAGAGAGAGAGAGAGAGAATTCGAGCGAGCTGTGATCAGCTTCCTATAGAATATAACCTATTTTAGGCTCAATAATCGTGGAGGGTTTTTTTTATATATGTTTAATCAACTTTTTTTCCGTATTTTTAACTTTTGCGTCAATTTTTGTAAATGATTTATTGCTGAAATTGATATTTACACTCATTTTTTTTTGTGAATCACACTTTTTTTTTTGTTTTTTAGCAAAAAAAAATACATACATCAACACTAAAAAACAAAAAAAGAAGTGTGAATATTAATTCCCGATTGCTTTCTCTTGAGGAGATGAATCCAAAAAGTAAAAATTAGGTTGCACATCAATTTTTTTTGAATAAAAACAAAAATAGCTCAAAAAAGATTGATTTTTGAATTATTTTGTCTTGATTAAAAATACAAAATAATTAGTTATGAATCTAACTTTTTACTTTTTAGATTTCTATTGCCGAGAAAAAACAATAATCCACAAAAATTGACCCAAAACTATTAAATGAGAAAAATTAAATAAATATAGACAAAACATTATCTTCCAAGATTATCAACCAAAATAGGACAATGCAATTATATTCACCCTCTTCAGACTCTGATCTTGTGGACCCTTCTCAGGTCTACTAAGATGATATAAATTGATCACCTTCATAGGACTCGCAAATTAAAAATATGTTTGGAAAAAGCTCCATAAAGAATCAACAGACACGACCAAATCATATGTTGTTATGTAAAATAGACGATTAATGTTTGGAATTATTTTCCCCCCCCCCCCCCCAAAAAAAAAAAAAAAAAAAACACTTCTTATTCGTAGTCCTATTGATACCCAATTGAATTTTACAGACCAACATGCCAACATGTTCTTTATTGAGGGTTCTTCAAAGTGAACACTTTATATCGTCCAGGCCTTTAGTGGGCCACCAGAATAGGAGTACATAATATGGAAAGGTTAGTTCAGTTGATTGGTGTGTTTGCTCCCCATATAATTCATCAGGATTCAGGCCGAAGAAAGTAATTCTTTGTGAATTCTCTAGTATCGGCGCGAATGACCTGCTTTTGTCTTAAAGTCGAGGTGCGTGTAAGCTAAATCGAAGACATCAGCCGTCGAAAAGGGAAAAAAGTGAAGCGGAGATGATTATAATTGACCTGTGGAAGTCTTAAAGGCATGCAGTAAGCCGCCTTTTATTACTTAGGTGCGATATTCCTGTTGTGAAGATTATGATTCATGTCTTTGGAGATACACATTAATTGTGTTGCATGCATGTGGTGCGACACATGTTTATGAAGTTGGGGTACTGGCGGGAGCAAGAGCATTAGTTATATTAAATGGGTGTGGGAGGGAGTACAATAATGCACTGCGTGCTGCAGTTGATTATCCATATATGCCTTTACAACCGTGTTTTTTGATTTCTAAAATTACCTTGCAATCCACCATTCATATCCACGGAGGAGTCATGAATAAGGTTTACGGATTACGGCGCTCAATTTCGGCCGTACAAAAGTATTTTGGACAATCCGAATTAAAAACAATCTATTAGAGGTAAGAGCATCCGCAATGTAATAATCAAAACTTGTCATGTCAGCTTTTGATTATTCATTTTGAGGGTTGCTAAAGTTAGCAATGTGAAGTTTCACATTGTTACTTTTGATTATTCAAATGCCCAAATTTGATTATTGGTTAGGAGGTTGCTAACTTTGATTATTACAATGTAAGCACTTTTTAGAGCACACATTGTTAACTTTAGCAATCTTTTAATTTTGATTATTACATTGTGGATGCTTTAATAGGTAGTACTCCATAGTTACTATCTATTAACGGTAATAGATGTGGTAGTAACTATGGGGTACTATCTATATTGACACATTCGGTTGTGAACTTGTTTAGGACAAAGGAGCAAATTTCGTCTTCGGGTTAGGCTGATGGTAAGGCCTGAGACTTAGGAATTTGCTCCCTCTTCGTTCCGGGAATGTTGCACGGGATTCCCAGTAAAAGTGGAGTGACGTGAAGTAAAGGAAATTGGTGAGTATTATTATTCTTTGTATGTGTTCTCTTAACAAGAAATGTTGTAGGAAAAACTGAAATTCCTACCTCTTGGCATGGCTTTTTTGCAGGAAGGTGAGTGGGAAAGTTGAAATTGTGAGTTCCACAATTTTTTTGGTAACTGAACACAAAACACAACAAGAGTTACGGGAAAGTTGATTTTCCTTCCTTTCCGCGTAACTGAATGGAGTAATGATTGTTCTCCCGTCTTCGAGCAAGGGTTAAAAAGAAGTAAAATTCGAGGGAAAAAAAAAAGTTGTACATCTTCTGAGAACAAAAAAGAATATAATTTACAGTAACATTTTCTTACATTATAAAAAAATAAAATTTTATTTCCCCCAGAACCACGACGTAGTTTAACTTAATATTAAGTCTCTGGTAAAATCTATCGAAATCAAGTTAGGATGTAATATAATGTAAATTTTCTATCAAAACAACGAAGTTTTGGTGTAATGAACCTCTCCATATAGTCTATGGCTCAATGGTATTTTCTGATTCTTCTCTTGTGAGAGGTCAGCGCGTTCAAGCCCCGTCAAGAGCGTTTATGGTTCAAGGTTATGAACAACCTTTGATTCTTATGTGAACTAAAACTTACTTACTACCCTTACGCCCTGTTTGGATGGAGGAGATGAAGGGGATATGTAAATCCCCCTGATTTGTACTCCGGGAGTCCACCAAATCCGGTGTTTGGTTGAGATTTTTGGAAGACGGAGATGATTACTGTAGAGGTTTCATGTCCGGGAGAACCCGGATTTGTGAACGGGACCTGAGACCCGTCGTTGGCAAATTCGGGAGGATTTAAGACGATTTTACCCCTCCAAATCCGACTTTCATTTATACTCTGTCACCCCCACACAGTACTTTACGACGAAGAAGAAGAGAGAGAGAGAGAGAGAGAGAGAGGAGAGGAGGTCAAACCCAGCAACCTTGATCTTTTACGGCAACTTTGAGATCTGTTTCCGGCATCAAGAGATGAGAGAGAGAGAGAGAGAGAGAGAGACCGAAGGGAGAGAAGAGAGAGAGAGGAGGAGGAGAAGAAGTGGTAACTCACAGAGCTCGTCGGCATCGGAGAAGAACGGGATTGCGTCGTTGTTCCCATCGGCGTTGAAGAGGAGCTGTACCTCTGGAATGGTTGTTTTTTCGTTTGGGGGAAACGATAGAAACAAGAAAATGTGTATATCTCACATATGGAGTATATGGGCTATAAGTGAATTGTATTTAGCCATAAACCCATCACTGTGTATGTGAACTGTAATTTCTTTTATGAAAAAAATTCACTTTTCAATTACATTTTAAAAAAAAAATTTCGGAAAAAAACATTTTTTCTTATCAATAATATGGTTTAAACATTTGTAAAATAAAATGAATTTATTTTATCCCATATTTAATGATAAATATGTATTTACTTTAATTATAATTAAGTAAATGAATTTTGCCTTGTTTTTTTTAGTTTTCAAAAAGAATTTTTCAAAAAATTTAAGTGGGGGTAATTTAGTCATTCAACATCTAATCTCATCATATCCACCTTCTATATCTCCCTTCTCAAAAATTCATCCAAACACCTCATTACAAATCCCCCCTTCTTAAAAGGTGGGGCTACCCACCTTAACATATCCCCCCTCATTACATATCCACCTTCAAATCCCTCCTCATTACAAATCCACCCAAAACAAATACGCCATCCAAACGGGCCGTTAACCCCATCCCACCCCGACCCTAACTCTCCACTAGTTACTCCATTATTTTTGCGGTAAAAGAGAGGATCCAAATCCCAATGGGCTTCTTTTGGGGCTTCCTGGCCCAATGGGCTTCCCTTTTAGCAAAGTTGAACGTAGCGAAACAAGTAGTTACTCCACAATTTGTAATTCCACCAGTACCTTCCACGAGTATTAGTACAACCCAAGAAGCCCAAAATCACAAAATGACAGAAGTCTGCAGGCAGAGAGAATCCATTGCTCGCTTCCGCTTTTAATTCTCACTCTAGGCTCTCACATTTGAAAATTAATCTTAATAGCTTGAAATACTTTTGAAAAACACTCTCATGGTTGCGGTTGCACTCCTTCTAACACTCACATACATATTTTCTAACTTAGGTTTTGATCAACTGCGGCAATTCCATCAATTTCAGTATGAATACTTCATTTATAAATGTACAAATAATCATCTTCTTCTTCTTCTTCTTATTTTTTTCAAGGATCTATAGTGTCGCCCGATGCGATGCACGTTACTTCGTGCTCGTTGTCTTGCTCAGTTTAATATTTGTGGAGCAAAACATCGTATATGCACAACCATGTATCAATTTTGTGGGCTCTTACACAAGTACATAGCATGTCCTGAATACTTCTAACCACATTTTTTTGTTGGTTATTTTTAAATTTTGTCTTTTGTGAAGTTTTTGGCCTTCTAACAGTGACTTGACCAGCACTATGTTTTGCCACTTAAAGCGTGGCTGGCTAGTGATCCCCCTACCCTATGGGAAAAAAGCACTTTGTTCTTTTCTTTAAAAAAACTTGTATGGTGGTACTTGTACATGGGGGTAGAAACATAAAGATAAGAAACCTTGGGGCTCGATTGGATGCCGCATTGTGAAGAGAATTGTAATATCCACCCTTCTAATCCGTGGGCCCGGTTGAATGGCGTGCTTTGGGAAGTCAATGACAGGGGGATTTGATAATATCCTTCCTCCATAACCCCCCCTACTACCCCTGAGGGGGGCTTACATATGGCTATGGTTTGAGCCGGTATTGTGGAATCCCCTAGATAATACCACCTCTCTCTTCCATTTCAACTACAAAATAACATTATCCTCTCATTTTATCTCTCATCCAAACCAAGTATTATTTAATTCCTCCCATTACATCAATGTAGGCCCACCCTTCTTACATAATACCCCCTACTATCTAATCTTTCCTTCTTATATAATACCTTCAAATCTAATCCCGCATCCAATCGAGCCCTTGGACCATTCCTGATTCCTTCACGGTCAATGAAAAAGTAGGACCACTTCAGTACTCCATTTGGGAATGGGACAAAGATAGGTTACAGCCATGACCCATTCGGTAGCTGAATCTTGCAAAACAGTCCCCATATCCATATGTGCTACAGTACTAAGGTACTGATACAACTCACAGTTTTTAATTTTGCTCGTACAAAGTTTTTCTCACACATGCATGCCATTCGATTCACTCGTGGGATCCGTGACGTCCGGCCGGAGAGACCATAACGTGCCTCCATGTACCTTTGTACGTTAATCACATGACGTTTCTAAATCTCAATACATCTAGCCTCCGTTGGTTTGGACTGAAAATATTTTTCGATTTTCTTGTGTTTGGTTGCACATAATACCCTGTAAATCGTTTTCCATGTAAATCCTTTCTCCGGAAATGGCCAAAAACAACTTACTTATAATGACCGTAAGATATTTTTACGGGTTGTATTGTTTTCTCTGATTGTTCCGATAGACAACGATCGATAATGGATTTGGTGACTTACTAGTCACATGTGCCCAAACACCAAAAAAAACAAAAAGTTTTATAAATCCATACAAAAAAGTTGTATCATCAATTTTTACTGAATGTGAACTGGGTCTATACATTTTTTATGTGATAAATTTTCTATCTAGTAGACTTAGAAATAAATGAATCATATTTAGTTACAAGACGACATCAATTAGTTACGAGAATTTTTTTCGAATCAATCTATTTCGAGATTGACTTAAGTGAGAAGGCCAAGATACTTTGACCTATTGCTGTTTTAGAATGATCCAAGTTAGAAATAACCCCTTGCTAACGACTATGATTGTATTCAAAAGCAAGATCAGGGCAATAAAGAGTCAACCCTCATTCAAGTTGGGCAATATAAAGAGTTAACCCTCATTCAAGTTAGAACACATCGAATTACTTGTCCGCTTAGCCAACGGACTTCTAGTCTACTAACACTTTCTCACCTCTTTCACATGGAATATGAAGGTTTGATTCTCGCCAAGAGCGTGAGTGCTTACTTGCCTGCTTGGTGTGGTGGATGTTGTCCTTTGGGCTTGCCCCACCCGTATGCCCCTTAGCGATACTCCTTTTTCATCCCCTTAGAAGTAAACTAGACATTTATCGAGTGACAAAAAAAATTACTTGTCCGCTTCTGAAAGTTAAAATTCTCAAACGGATCAAAAATATTGGGCAAACGAAGAATACTTAGTGCGTCCAAACTCTGAATGGTCCTCACAAGTCATAAATATGCTTCCCTAGACTGGAATGAAATAGAGTGCTTTCAATGATTTTGATATTTTTGACTCAAAAATACAAAAGGAAGGAACATGATTACCAAACATGTTCTTGATTGAGTTCCAATGATCGACAAACCAAATATGAGACACTTAAATGCAGAAATACCAAGCTCAACCTGTATCCAAATCTATATCTTTTACTCAAATAAAGACTCTGTTTGTTCCGATGTGAAATATTTTCCAGTAAACATTTACTCACTTTATTTGACTTTCATTTTAGGAGGGTGATGAGGAGGGGTTGGAAGAGGGGTATTTTCTTGTTTAGATTTCCCAAATATTCTCGGGACCCACCCGACCTAGAATGTTCAGACTAAAGTCATAGCTGACCCGGTCGGAGAGAAAATATCGGTCCATCTCCATATCGCGGGTTCCGTCACCAGGCCCCCACCGAAGTGCAAGATAAATTGGAGCCCCCTAACTCAACCATTTGGTCCCAATTATCGAACTCAAATCCGGTGGGGGAGGAGCAACCATGTTAGCTGCTCCAACCACTTGGAAGTAAGTTTGCCTTCTTTATAACTCCTTTCTTTGTTTTTGTTTTCTGTTTTTGCTTTATGGTTGGTTGCTTTTCTACAAGACATCCTAGAGTCCTTGGTTTCTTTGATTCCAAGTTCAAACCAATAGCAATATTATTGAAACACAACCAGATATAGCAGAGGGCATACAGAGACGAAAAAAATAGGGGGAAACCAATGGAAAAGGAACTTCAAGAATTTGCTCCATTCACGTGCAATTCTTCCCCAATAATAAAAACCAATAACAAAATGGTTACAAAACCCATATGTGGAAGAAAGCATATCCCCAATAAGTCAAATTCCTTACAATTGGAAATGCATTCTGCATTTTCTCCATTACTATGCACTCTATAGCTTTGTACAATCACAGACCCACAATTTACCCAAAACTGTAACGACAAAACTTCTGATGAATCAAAGATTTATTTACGCGAAAATGAGGTACCTGAAATTGAACTCATATGGCATGACCTTGACGAATTGCGAAAGAGGCTCGCCTTTTCCTCTCTCAAGGCACTTAATTGCTTCTTTTCTGAGTTCACTGGGTAATTGGAGGCATATCCAATCAATAAATGACTCCAAGTCCTTCGCAAAATCAAGTAGATACCAATCCAAGAGCTTTGGGATCCCTAGCAACTTCATTTTTGTCGAAATACCAACCGCTGCCTGTAAATACTCTTTTTTCGCAACTTCCAGTTCATTTTCTACCTCGGATGCAGTGTACACTCTCACCTTCAATCAACAAACTTCACCAATCAATAACAGCAACATCATGTTTGTTAGCATAAACAATTAAACATATAGTACTCCCTTCGTTTCATCTTGTTTTGCCCTTTTCGACAGTTGTGCCTTTTGTAAATTCGACATTACAAAACTGTGCCATATTACCGTCAATTAATAAGTTGCATTTCTTGGTTTACTACAAATATTCGAAATCTTCTAGAGAAATATTTGTGGGACCAAGCTTGGATGATCAAATGCACCCTATCTACCACATGCATCAACTTACAGCGGGGGAGGACCAGCTTCCACAAGAGAGTGCAAACGTAACCAATGGCTCAGATAACTCCAATCCAAAAGCACTGCAAGCTGTCATCTCATCGTTTTTTGTACCGTTTGCAAAGGTCTGGTGGGAAATAATAGATAGGATACATATATCAAGCAAATTCCTTTCAAGTGACATTGAAAGGGAAGGGACTCCACTTACATAATTGGAATGGTAAGGTTGTCTGAGAATGAAATGTTCGATGGTCATTGCATCTACGAGGTGTCCCCCCACATTAACTGTTGCCTGAGGGGAAAATAAGTACAAATTCATTTGGTTGTCGTGTTTATATCTCATACACCTAATTGACATGTAAAGTATGGTATGCCTATATATGAATCAATGCTGCTAGTATTTGTTTCTAAACAACATGTGTTAAATTTGGAAAACTGAGTCGGTTCATGAAGTAAGTAAACTGTAAAAATTATTAGGAGCCAATTGAGTAAATGCGAAATAGTTGTTATCGCTTAGAATTCAGAATTTACCTTCCGGATCAATTCAACAACCATCTCAGGGCTAGCTGGTATGCCATGCTCTAGAAAAGCCTGAAACAATGAGATTTAAATTAAATGGTTACTTCTTCTTTTAAAAAGAAACTACTCGTAAAGAATGCACAATAAATCAGAATGAGATTAGGTTCACTAGATACACAAACACGATAGATAAGGAGTTTAGGAATTCTGTCAAACCGTTTCCCCCGTTTGTTTACATTTTCAATAACGGTTTTGCACAACACTTGTTTAAAGTCTGCACTGGGAAAAAAATGCCGTCTTCACATCCTAATCATTTTGAGAATTCTAAACATCTCTGAGATATTTTCTCCTTAAAAAGTTGGTTGTTTCCCATAAAGAAACTCTCTCGAGTACAGGTTTCGAAATTATTCACCAAATAAGCCCTCTGTGTTTTCGGATGATAAGAATGGCAGATAGAAAACAAAAGTGACACCAAACAAGCCCTTAGTTTGTGGAATTGTAAGTTGACAGAGAGGTCTGAATCATACATTCATCACACAGGAATTGTAAGTGTTGATCCAGAAAGCAAGCTTTTCCTGGCGGGTGAGACCCTTTAAGTTGACCGAGGCAAGTTTCCGAAGGAGAATTCTGGAACCCAAAGATAGAAGGATAGTTAGTACTCCAAGAATATTAACAGAAAGTATGAGAAAATCCAAAACTGAATAAACCAATCCAATTGAGAACTAGAAGACTTACTTAAGTCTATGAACAAGAAACACGGAGTTTGTTTTTTGTGTGGGATTGATTGAGAGAGCTTCAACTGCAAATAATTGTTTATATGGACCAATATCTCTCCTTCCAAATTCTGAACAGATACCATAAGGATCCTTAAACCCTGTTGCCTCCCAATCTTCACACGAATTCAATGCCGATAATGAGGACAAAGTGTCCCATGTAGATCTATTGTTTGAAGGGCTCATTCTCAGGAAAATGCTGGACAAACACTTGAGAATATCTTCCGAAATTTTAGTTGGATTTTCAACTCCAGGTAGCCTTTGACCTTGAATAGCATTAGTTGCGGCTTCTTCACGTTCATGGTCTATAATTCTTGCTTCTGGCTGGACAATAGAAGTTGTTTGTTCAACAATGCATAGAATTAAAATTTTCTTGACATCAGAACAAACCTGCATTTTTTGAGGATTTAAGAGCCTCTCTGCTGGTCTAGGCTCAATTGGAGGTCTCTTTGCTCGGGTTTTGACTGCTGGTGCTTTCGAATTGGGCGATTGCTTTTCCTTTGTGGAATTAGTGCATGGCTGGTTCTCTTTCTGTTGCCTGTCATCTAGAAAACGAAATGCAGCAGAACAAAAGCTTCTCTAAGGCTTGTTTTTCAGTTATGTGCCGATTAAAAAAAAGAAAGGTGAAATTTCACATACATCTGGAAGGCAAGACAATAGTGTCAATTGGAGGTGCTACCATGAAGAGTTGGCGAACTACCTTTAGTATGAGGGGAAAACTTGAATTGCTTCTGTTTAGAATTCTTCATTGGGAGGTCATAGAAATCAGCTGAACTTTCTAAGTTTCTTTTTGAGGAACAAATGAACACAGCTTCTTGATATAGTCCTTGGCGTAAATGCACAACCTGTTCTTCAAGCCGAACAACCTCCTCTTCCAAAACAGCCACTTCAACAACAAGCTCCAGTGTCTAAGAGTATCAAAATTCACCCTTAAAATCTCAATTGTTGCGTCAAAAATTTGCAGCCTCATTGGACAAAGAGTCGAAAATATTGTTTCAAAATTAATCAAATTCGTCATGTCATTCTTCTTTTTGATGTCCCCACAACCATTATTTTCATGTTTATTGTCTTATATTCCCGTTATTACAGAACTAGTACGTTTATACAATTCAAAAGTATAAGCATAAAACTTTGTTAATTAATTGCATATAGTGAGAATTTTACTAACATAAGGAGGGAGATAAGGAGGAAGGCGAGGAAGGGCACCCAAGGGTCTGGCGAAAGCCCTCAGCAATGCCCTATGAACATTCTCCTCGTGTCGAAGCTTCTTCTTTAACTTATTGACCTGAAAATAGACGGTGATCTTGAAAATCCATACAAGAGAAATTGGTAGTACCGAAAAAAACGCATAGTTGATGAGAAGAAAGTGTAGATACATCTTGTTGCAATGCTATTTTTCTCTCCCTTGTTGAGCCCCCGCCGCTTGAGGTAGCTTTCTCAGCATCCATTAGCCTCCTCCCCTGCATTTCCACCTTCTCCTCTAAGCAATCAAAGACATAATACATACACTTGCTATTTCTTGAATAAGAAATAAACATTTTCGTACATTGATCTTTTTTTATTTTCCTCTCTGTACGGAATAAAATTTATACACGAAAATGCTTCATTTTTTTTTTCCCCTGAAATTGACATGACTTTAAAAACAAAGCTGAAATTGTGAGAGTTGTGGTGTAATACTCCACAACAAATGAAGAAGACTACTTTTTCTGGGCTCTTAAAAGGCATAGATAAGAAATTCTCGATAAGCAGGAATAATTAAAATAAGGAGAGGAGAATTAATCCAGTTTTCCCTAGAAAATTTCATGGCCTGGAAGTTGGGGACAAATGCAAAATCTTCCTTGTTTTTGCAGATTGAAATCGAAACCAAAATTTTCTACTTCCATTCAGATATCAATGCCTAATGTCAACAACACGACAAACTCCACGGCCAACGGCTTCTACACTAGAAAAAAAGAAATGGTTTATCGATTAACCAAGAGGTTAACTTGGTGGTCAAGACCCGTGACTTAGAATTTGCTCTTACGTAAGTTCTCAGGTTCAAAGCCTCCAGATAATATCCAACTCTCACGCTACCAATTCACGCCTCTTATTGGACGGTGAGATTGGTCTTTAAAATTTGTTGCCCAGACAGGCTTTGCCCCAGATTGTAACCAGGCCTTGCTAGTGGCCGGTGAGATTAGTCTCTAAAAACTTGCTCCGTAGGTCCGGAGACCCCGGACACCTGAGTCATCGAAAAAAAAGGCAACCATTCTCAAGAACACACAAAACATGCATCCACTTCAAAAACCCAGCTCAAATTCCACACATTGAATGCAGAATTACAAAGTAGTAATTAACTGAGAGATTACTTTTTCGTGCTTCATTGGAGACTTCATAGACTCCAAATTCTTCCGAACGCTGGTGTTGTTCATCTTCAATTAATCCGCAAACAGCCAGGGAAATCCTATAAACAACACCCTTGACAATATTGAATGAAATAAATGAATAAACATAAATACCCATATCAGGAATTATGCATTAATGGGTGCATTGGAAGTAAGAATTTCAGACATTCGGAGGAATTCTCTAATTCCATCCCAAAAGGACAAAAATTCTACTGGTATATTCGGGTTTCTATTACCCGAATTCCTCGATCTGTGTGAACCGAATCAACATAAGCACCAGGCCTAGGAGATATGAATATGGATAGTGTGCTCTGCAGCAGCCAAAGTCGTCAATGGAGGGTATCAGATGGTTCAGAACTTGAGGAAGAGGATGTGCTAATAAATATAGGTGGTAACTGTAGGTAATACCGTATGCATGTATCTGTTCTGGAGAGAGAGAGAGAGAGAGAATTACAACTTTTAACTGTACTTTCTTCTTCTTCTTCTTCTTCTTCTTCGCCATACGGAACATTTATTTAAGAGAGAGAGTGAGGGAGGGAGAGGGAGAGAGAGAGAGAGAGTGAGGGGGGAGAGGCTCTGTGGAAGATAAATTTGATAGCTTCGTGGAGTTGAGATGAATTTTTTTATTTTTTTATTTTTGGAGATAAGGAAAACTGGAGATGATTGGACCATCCTGTTTGAGTAAGCTGTGGAAGATGAATTTGGGCTTGAGATCCTTTGTCCGACTCATGCCTGTCCGACTATCTGTCCCAGCCTTCAACATGTGACACCTGTCTCAGTCTTCAACATGTGACACCTGTCCCCTTTAACTCATCCTTTAAACCCAGTTAACACCCCCGTTAGTTCCTATCACCCGGACGAAATTTCCTATTACAAAGTAGTTTTTTAGTAGCACTGTGTCCCGTTCAATGCACGAAATTAAAAAAAAAAAATCACATTAGTATTTTTTGGTGATATCTATCGAACACCCACAACGCTAGTTGATAAACAAAAATAGTTTTAATTTTTTTCATTTACGTTCGATGCACGCTAGCAGTGTTCTCATTCTATTTACTGAAAGACATACATGTTGTGAAGAATAAATTTAGGGCACCACACCCTAAACTCATGACGGTGCTCCATGTGCGTAGAATAATTCTTCCTCAATGTACAAAGAATCTGGAACACACAGAGGTATAAACACAGGGGAAAAACTAGCTTTGATAACATGTTATAATTATGCTAATTCCCAAAAAATGAGCAAATGTGTTTTTGTGATGTACCAATCTAACTTACCACGTTGATTTTTGAAATTTTATGTTTTTCGTTCTTAATTCCTCTTTATCAAAGCACTGACTGAAAAATGCATATGTTCACACAAAAAAAAAAAAAAAAAAAATTTTGGGGTGCTAAATAGTGCATATATTAAGTAATTTTGAAAACATCGTTTAAAATAGCTCATTGAGATCTATTAAACAAGATTCATATTGCATAAAAATAGTATTACCAATTAAAAGTTATAATGGAATAGTTTTCTATTTAGCTGAGATAGGACGAGAGAAAAAAGAATGGAAACGGGAAGTTTTTTTTTTTGGTAAATAGTGCATATGTTCAGTTGCAGAAAAAGAATGCGGCAATTGTAACAAGAAACAGAAGTGGGGAATAATTTCTTGTGGAACCTGGTTTTGAAAAGAAATGGAGCTAGGGGACTAGTAAAATGGGGGAGTAGGAAAAGAATTGGGGTGGGGTTGGTTTAACTGGGTTGTAGTAACAGAATTGGAGGACAAGTTAAAGGACGACAGGTGTTACATGTTGATGGCTGGGACAGAGAGTCGGACAGGCATGAGTCGGACAGAGGATCTCAAGCCATAAATTTGATAGCTTTGTGGAGTTGAGATGAATTTTTTTTTTTTTTTGGAGACAAGGAAACAGTGGTGCTACAGGTACAGCAGTTTGTTGTACAGCAGCGTGCACAGACCCTTTTTATGCCAGTATCGGGTCTCGCAAAGATGATCGGAGCCGCTCATTTTGTTCAAAATACGTCTTTTAGGGTCTCTGTAAAAAATCACCTCAATCCAATATCGGGAAGGGTATTTACGAATCATCCAACTTTGCTTCAAAATTTAGAGCAAAGTTGGATGATTCGTAAACACCCTTCCCGATATCGGATTGAGGTGGTTTTTTACAGAGACCCTAAAAGACGTATTTTGAACAAAATGAGCGACTCCGATCATCTTTGCGAGACCCAAGACGGACGTAAAAGGGGTCTGTGCACGCGGCTTTACAGCAAACTGCTGTACTTGTATTTTTACTGACAAGGAAAAGTGGAGATGATTGGACCATCCTGAGCCTCTTTTCGCACCCCCTGACACACCCCACCCTCCCTCCGGCCCCACCACATTTCTCCACCTTTCCCCACTGTTTTCGGGTTTTTTTTTAATTTATAGTAACTTTTATTAGTTTTTTGTTTTTGTTTTACCTTTAAGACTTTACTGTTTTATTTTTTTACTTTTACTAGTTTTTTTTATACTTTTAAAAGACTTTAATTACTGTTTTAGTTTTTTTTTTAAATTTTACTAGTTTTTTTGTTTACTTTTAAAAGACTTTAATTACTGTTTTTTTTTAACTTTTACAATTTTTTTGTTTTACTTTTAAAAGACTTCTTCCTATAATTTTAATTAATAAATGAATAAGTAAAGCATAACTTATACTAACATAACTTGTACTAATTTCGTCGAAGAGTGAAAATATATGAAAATTCAATTTCTAATCAATGTTTCCACCAAATTCTGCTCCTGCCCCTCTTGGTCTTGTATCCATTATTTCTTGCCACAAATGAATTCGTGTTGCATAACGAGCAACCCATCTTTTAGTTTGTTCTGATGCATTGTTCCACCACCATGTTGGCAAGGGTGGTACAGGGTAATGAGGCTGCAAGAAAAGTTGCACAAAGTGATTGAAAATTAAAAAAAAAAAAAGGAATTTACTCACGTATATAATATTAAATAATTTAAAAATACATATAAAGAGTAAAAAAATAAGTGTTCCGATTTTTAATTCGTTTGAATCGGTGTGAAGATCTTATTTTTGTTATCATTTCATCCTAAATGGTCGTAATAAATTTTTGGCTCTAAGGCCATTTAATGAGCATCTTAAGAAAGACCTGAAACTAAATAAGGAGCCTTAGGATACTTGTTGAAAGGCCTTCGAGCCAAAAATTCATTATGATCATTGAAGATAAAATGATAAAAAAAAATAAAATCTTTGTACCGATTCAACCGCATTGAAAATTGGAACACTTAAATAATATTAAATAAATAAAAGTGAAAAAAGATATAAAAGTTATTAAGTAAATAAAGAAATAAGAAAAAAGATTCAATTATTGCCGTGGGTTGAAGCCGGGGGTATTTGGTCCGGGGGTGGGTGGGTCCGGGAGGGGTGTGTATCGGGGGGGTGCGCAAAGAGAATTGCCGGAGAAAATTGATCGTATCGACAGTTGCGCCGGGTCGTCACTGGCCACCGAATGATAGATCTGAGCCGTCCAAAAATTTTATAAAAAAAAGTTGCGAGGGCCAGCCCAAGCGAAAATCTACGGCATCCGATATGTTAGACGGCGCGACGCGACTGTCGGTACGATTTTCCTACGCCCCGGTCAGTACCTATATCATTTCTGATCCTGTTTTTGTTGGTTCTCTTTCGACTCATTTTGACACTGAAGTGTGAGATGTGAAAAAAAAATAAAGGAAATTGAATATTACACTCTTTTTTGACATATACACTCATTTTTTTGAATTTTAGTGTTGAAAGTGTATGTAATTGTTATGATAGAAAACAAAAAAAAAAGGAGTGTAGATGTCAAAAAAGGGAGTGTAGAATTCAATTTTCAAAAAAAAAAAAGTGTTACAAAATGCAAATGTAAGTGTACAGATTCGGATATAGATATATTCACAATTGCCTAATTCGAACTGTGAGCTTCAAATCTACCCTATGAGACTCACATGAATCGATTGATTCTGGATATACTCACTCCGTCCCAAAAATGATAATCCTTGTGCAAGACATCTAATTTTTGGATTAAGAAATGAAGTACTTTCGTTCATAATTTGTTAAATTTTTTTGCACGAAATTGAAGGACTATCAATGTGCTAAAATATTTTTTTTTAATATAAAAATTACACGTCTTTTCGCAAGGGACTATCAAAACGGAACGGATAAAATATCTATATTTAGATATATCCATCCATAGTACTCCCTCCGTCCCAAAATGATTATCCGGTCCGCATAACGGAGTGTTAAAAATAAAACAATTTTTGCAAGAAAAAATCAAAAGTTTTTTAACAACTTACTAGATATCAATAAGTAGTTTTAATTTGTGAAAAAAGTTTGAATTTTTTCTTGAAAAAATTGCATTATTTTTAACACTCTGTTTTGCGGACCGGACAATCATTTTGGGACGGAGGGAGTAAGAATTTATAGTAAGAATTTTTAGTTAGTGAAGTCAAAAATTACACCTACATGCAATTAGTGATCTTTTTGATTTGCAAATACAAAATGCTGCATGATAGCCTTTTCTTATCAAGATCAAATCTCAAAAAGAAAAGAACGAATTTAAAGCAAGTTAAGACAATTTATAACTTTGTTATGAGGTCAAAATAGTAAAATAGAGCTGAAAAATATCATGGTATGTCATAGTGAAAAATCAAAACTAGCGGAGTAGAAATGGGTCAAGTGACCACGCATGTACCTTACTCGCATCGCCCCTAAACATACTATTGATGTTCCCGCTCACAGCGCACCATATGCAAAGCTAGCGGAGTAGAAATGGGTCAAGTGATTACACCTGTACCTTACTCACGACGCCCCTAAATATACTGTTGATGTTTCCATTCACAGCCCACCGTATGCAAAGCTATCAAAATACTTCGTATTTTATGTACGCCTTGTTCATATTTAAACTATCAAAGTGAAAAACTTTATTCATGTATCTATCCATGTTTAATTACAGAAATGTTCTTATTAACATGTTTAATTACAGAAATGTTCTTATTAACAAGGCTTACAAACTAAATAATTAAAAGATCGTCACCATGGGGGGAAAAATGGGACCATTGGCATAAAGTGACAAACGGATGAGTAAAACTGTGTTCAGAGCTTGGGGAACGAGAAATTTTTTGGTGCCCGATGGGTATCACGTGGGCACGGTCATATGGTGTTCGAGTAGACCATTCAGGCCGTGGAACAGAAGAAAAGAAGAAACACTATAGAAGGGAACTAAAGTGAGAGAAATTACGAAGAAAATGTTTAAGAGCGGGAATCAAGTAAAATAAGAGGAACCTTTTTGGTCTTTCCAAAATACAATATAATGTGTGGGGTTTTTGTAGTGAGCAACCCAGTGGTGCACCCCGTTGTGCGTCATCCGAGCCGTGCATCTCGGGATTCTCGGTAATCAATTGTTCATATATGTTTGTTAATTTTTACAGATAAAAATATACTTTGACTGATAAAAGTGCTTCAATTAATCTGAATCATCAATTGTGAAAACAGACGGTCCAAATGGTTATTACATCAATGTAGGGCTGCTCGCGGTCCGGTTCGGTTCGGATTTTTAGGAATCTGAGGACCGAACCGCTAGTCACGGTTTTTACAAAATGAAATCCGTGTCCGGACCAAAAGTCCTACAGTTCCGTTTTTAAAAAATAAAATTTGATCGGTGACTCGCGGATCGGTTATGGTTTTGTCCACGGATTTTAGCAAAAATAAAGCTCAAGCATATATCCCACACTAAAAGGGAAGAATGTTACATTCAAAATTAAGTTTAACACAACTAGAAAGTACTTGTTACATAAACTACCAAAAACCTATTTCGAAAATCAGATTCAAAAGAATCTAAACACTAGTAGAATTGTATCATTATAGTACGTAGCATAAAAAAAATAGAAAAGAAACGAACTAGTGAAACTCAACTAGGGTTACCCGTTATTTGTATGAAAACACTATAATTTACTCTATTTATTTTATGTACATCTACATTATATCCCATTATTAAGATAAAATACTAAAATTATTAGAAAAAGTGTTAACATTCATAACAATTTATTATATAAATACACATATATATTTTTATATATTATTTATATAAAATAAATATCTCACGGTTCGGTTCAGTTAATTCATCGTTTTGTAATGAAAATCCGTGGACCGAACTGCGAGTCACGGTTTTCTAATTTTTCAATCCGTGTCCGGATCATTAATCCACAGACAAAATCCAAAAGGTACGAATCAATTCGATCCGGATCGATTTTATGGTTCACCGGATTTTTTGAGCAGCTCTGTATCCATGTAATTACTTGCTCATTGCAAGGTCTACGGATCCCAATCCTGGAGGCGAGAGCGAGTGGTGGAATGCTGGTGGTGATCAGAGATTCAGAATATAGGTGTGGACCAAAGCCTATTACTCCGTATAAAGGAAAAGATAGATCACCCACACCCACGTGACGGTGATTCCAAAAGGCCCATGGTTTCACGGATTGGAAAATCCTACAGTGCGCCCCTATTTTATAGGGCACATATGGGTCATCGATTTTAACAATGAATGGCTGGATATAATTCGAGTTTCTACAAATACAATCCGTCTATTGTTTGGATGAAAACCCAAGCCGTCCATTGTCAAGATGGACGGCCGGATTGGCTGCACTACACGTGTAGTGCGGGAGGTGCACTACAGCACTCTGGGTCCTGGTTCACTGTATTTCCCATCTTATGAAAATGAGATTACACTGATATTCTGCACCCACCGAGAGGGTTAATTTTGATGATCCGATTTGGTAATTTTGTGGGGTTCCTGTGCCGATCAGCTACAAAAGAGTTTCTGTGCTTTTTGTCTCTTCTGCACAATACAAGTCAATGCGCTAGCTGCAGCGTCAATACACCCAGGGGTTTGCTTTCTTGTAAGATTTGAAGTTTGAAACTTCTCAGGTCCTAACAATTCTTGAGGCCAATCTATGTACTTTGTGCCACCTTTACTTGGGCTTCTCGCAAGTGGTTGAGGGATTGGGTCTCAAAAAAATTTTGAGCTGTGAATGAGTTGATTCGGACACCCGAGTTATCCCAAAAAATAATTTAACTACGATGGACCTATTCAGAAATCAACAAGACACAATGCTATAAAACAATAGAGAAACGAAACAGAGAACGCAAATCATAGAGATTTTTACGTGGTTTTTCAATTGCGTAGTTGAGTATACAGATGTAGGCCTCATACCAATTTCCAATATTTATCGAATGAAGAATAAAAAAGTACAAATTATATTTGCCGCTTATAACAAGTATTTACTTCTACAACGTATTAAGGGTATGTTCTAGCATATCAGAAACGCCCCCTTAGTGCTCTCTCTCTCCCCTTGAAACCCCAAGAGTCACATTTATGATTTATCTTTTTTCTCCCTTCCCCTACCTTTCTAGGTTCATTGCCCTTATACGAGGGCGGGAGGGAAAGACTATGGGAGGTCATTGGCGTTCATAATTGATTGGAGTTGGTCTGATGATCATTTGCGTATTTGTTGTCTTTTTCTTAGCTAGCACTTTTTTTTTTTTTTGACACTGCTAGGGAAATATGAAATTTCGACAAAATGTGAGTTAGGTGACAAAATGTGAGTTATGTACTTTTCTCGTTTTGCATTTGTTATACAATTAATTTGGGTTTGTCCCAATAAAATCCGTTTTGTAAGTGTCGTTGGACTTATATCAATGCAACTTTTCAAAAGAAAATGGGTAATTTTTTTTTTTTTAAATAAGAGAAGGGTATTTTTTTATTTTTTTATTTTATCAACAGATGGGTATGTTGATTACAGTAGAATAGAGGATAGAGGTGGGCTCCTCGTTAGAAATGATTAAAGTAGAATTTCCCTAGGGCTGTGCTCCGTTCGGCTAAATAAGTTAATTGGCTTATTTTTTTGTTCTTATTCAAATTTTTTTCGTATTTGTTAGTTTATTGTCAATTTTTTGGGGATTATTGCATTGTCATGATGAAAGGAATTTAAAAAGTAAAAAAGAATGACCGAAATCTAATTTTTTTGAATAAAGACGAAAAAATTGACTTATTGACTTATTTTTGTTTTTATTCAAAAAAAATTGGATTTCGATCATAATTTTTTTCTTTTTAGATTCTTCTCGTCATGATAATGTAATAATTCCCAAAAAATTGACAATAAACTAACACATACAAAAAAAATTTGAAAAAAAAAACAATTAACTTATTTAGCCGAACGGGTCAATTAGGATTGATTAATTTAGAGACCAAAGGAATATTGGCTATTTGGCTACATTGGTGAAAATGTGACCCTCCACCCGAAGCCCAACATCCAAAGCCGAAATTAGGTAAGCCCACCAAACTGTTGGTATGGACCGGTCTTGCAATTAATGGTGGGAATTTGGAAATACCCTATTCGTTTCTAAATAAGTGTTCTGTTGTATTTTTTATATTATTTGTAAATTAATTGTATCTTCCAATTTATATCATTTTTTATAATTTTCAAAATTTTATGTAATAGAACTAATTGAGATATATGAAATAAGAGTCATATTTTATATAAAAATAATAATATACATACTTTAAAAGATATAAAAGATTTTTTAAGGGATGGAGAGAATATATATCAGAAACTTTAAATGTTTGAAATGATTGACAGTGATTATTTTAGTCGCGGGTACAATATAAACAATAATCATCCATGCCAGATTTTGAGAAATTATTTGGTGGTCCCAGATTATCCGTACCTGTGGATGTTAAGAAAGAGGGAGAGAGAGAGAGAGAGAGAGAGAGAGGAGTAAAAGAGAGGAAAGGAAAGGAAAGGAAAGGGATATTTAGGCTAGGGATGGCAACGGAGAGGGTCGGGGGTGGATACCACTATTCCCGTCTCCGATTCTCGAACCTAAATTCCTTCCTATTCCTGCCCCGATTCCCACCGGGATTTATTTTTACCCTCCATCCCCGCCCCAAACGGGGAACGGGGATCCCCGCGGGGAATCGGGGATCCAAAGATTCCAAAACTTTTATAAAAAAAAGTCACATGCCATTAGAAAATAAAAACCATGAAACTAAATTCCAAAAAAAAAAATACAATCTAGACTGCTGTTACAATTGATAATCAGTGTCAATTTCAACTTTCATCAAGTTTTGGGAAACATAAAGCCTCTAAAAAAACGCTTCATGTAGTACTTTTGACATGAACCATTTGTTCATTGGTTAATTGGAGGGTACAATAACCAAAATGTTTCGTACTTTCATTTAACACAAAATAGTCCAATTACAGGAATCAAAGTAAAAATTATGTATATATATAGTAGGCTAGTGGGATGAGGCTCGGGAACCCTAACTTATGTATATATAATTATTATATATAGTAGGCTAGTGGGGCGGGGTGGGGCGGGGATGGGGATGGGGCGAGAACTAACTCATACCCACCCCCTACCCGTTCCCCACTTTTTTAAAAAAATTATCCCCATACCTTATCCGATCCCCAAATAATCCCCGAATCTCCTACCCATTTGGGGAGGGGAACGAAATTGCCATCCCTAATTTAGGCCCCGTTCGGTTAAATAAGTCAAATGGCTTATTTTTTTTGTCCTTATTCAATTTTTTTTTGTATCACTTGGTTTATCATCAATTTTTTGAGGATTATTGCATCCTCATAACAAGAGGAATCTAAAAAGTAAATATTTTTTTATCAAAATCTATTTTTTTTGAATAAAGACAAAAAAATTGACTTATTTTCCTCTTTATCCAAAAAAATTGGATTTTGGTCAAAGTTTTTTACTTTTTAGATGCGTCTTGTCATGAGGATGCTCCCGTACAGCTAAATAAGTCAAGTGGCTTATTTTTTTGTCCTTATTCAAATTTTTTTCGTATCACTTGGCTTATCATCAATTTTTTGGGGTTTCACTTAGGGGTTGTTGGGGTAACTAAACCAAGTGGTTTTTTTTTTTTTTTTTTTCTTATTCAAATTTTTTCGTATTTGTTAGTTTTTTGTCATTTTTTTTAGGATTATTATTTCGTCATGACGAGAGGAATCTAAAAATTAAAAAATTACGATCGAAACCTAATTTTTTTGAATAAAGAAAAAAATAAGCCAATTTTTTTCGTCTTTATTAAAAAAAATTGGATTTCAATCGCAATTTTTTACTTTTTAGATTCCTCTCGTCATAAACAAGCAATAATCTCCAAAAAAATTGACAAAAAAACTAATAAATGTAAAAAAATTAAATAAAAACAAAAAAATAAGTCAAATGACTTATTTAGCCGAAAAACACCTTACTTGCATAATTCAAAGAGATGAGCAATGATGTGAAAGAACGAATCTTTATTGGTCCATTTATTTCTCATAAAATCCCATCGCTTTTTGTAAGGAATCATAATCATTTCTTTTCTTCTCCCGATCCAAAGGGTTTGTAATGTTTTCAGTAAAGGTCATCATCGGGCCGGGCCGGGCCAATAAATCACTACCCAAGTGCGCCCGCAGATTGGGCAGAGCGGGTTTTTTTTTAATTTTTGTGGGCCGGGCTGTGTTTCTTTAGTTGAAGCACAAGCCCGCCCACGGACTAGCCCAATTATCGGGCTTGCGGGGCCAAAGTTCAGGCGGGCTCACGGGCCGAGCCTCACAAAAAAATGTACATTATATTAGTACGATCGATAAAAATATATATATAATATTAGCACTCCACACTCAATACAGTCATATACATTATATATTGTATGTATATAATATATATTATAGCATTGGGAGCATAAAAAGAACTTCTCCAGCCGACAAGACTTTCACAGCCAACCACAAATGTATAGAGCACCCCACGCACCTCTTTAGTCTTTCAAGACAAGACTTTTGTTTCTCTTTCTCTGTAAAGTGGAGCATAATAAATTAGTGTAATGGGCGGGGTGTCGGGCGGGTCAAGAAAAAATACTTAGGCCCAAGCTTGCCCATTGAAAACTATGAGTTGGGCTAGTCCACCCGTTGGACAGGCTCGGGCCGGATAAAAGCCCAGCAAGTCGGGCAGGCCTTGAGCGGACCGCGGACCTTCGGACTAAATGATGATCCTTAGTTTTCAGAGATGGAGCATAAGCTATTTCTTCTATTTTTTTTTCCCCCACAAAGTAGCAATTTGAATTGCTATTTGTGGTCGGTCACCTGACGAGAGCGGAAACAAAGATGCATGCTATTGCAATAGCTAATATTTAATATTTTGTGCTATATTTGGCAGGCGGGTTCAGCTGGGCTCGTTGTGTCAGTTTCTTTACAGGTATATATAACGCGTGTTTCATTATTGGAGAAGAAAATTTGAAGCTTCATTTTATAATATAGCTATAGCTACACAAATGTCATGCCATCGGATATGCTCGAAGTCCAGCAAAAGTTCAGAAAGGAAAAAAAATAAATAAATAAATTTGCTCCCCTGGAAAACCCATTTTATTAGACAGTCAAAACACAACGTAAGATGGATGACAAACCCTTTGGTCTTCAGAAAATGATAACTCAATGGTTATCAAATTTTGTGCACCATATATATCCGATACGATATCCTAATTGCGTAGCCCAATCAAAAGTTGTTATGGGGAATCATCCTGGACGTAATTGACTCATAGATACGTAAGGTGCCACGTCAAATAACAAATATTCGTACTTGGGAGAAAAATAGGGTCGCAATAATATACAATTAGTTTGTCTATTAAGAGTGTTTAGATAAAATTAATTAAAAATGGAAGTAAACTGGTGAATCAATTTGTTTCAAGGTACATATATAGAGTTAACTTGTCTTATTGCGTTTATTCGGTGTGACGCATCACAGCTTATTTCCAATCATACTGAAAATGACATAATTCCTACCAGGTATTTTATTGGTGGGAGATACTATTAACAGGGCTGGCCCTGAATTTTTTTGGCGCAAAGCTAATTCAAAGATGAAGTCCTTCATATAGAATTTATGAGAGGCTGCCTTCCTAATAACTAGATCCAATCTCCTGGTTCCTGCGAAAAAAGGAAAGTTCATGATGATTGATGACCCCTTCAAACAAGCCGCACAAATTGTTCTGCTGGTTCACCAGCCCATTGATACTTCTAAGGTGCCTTTTACGTAGAGCTTTTAAAAGTGCCAAAAATTGAGATCAATTCAAAAGCATAGTTTTTTTTTTGTCAAGACAATAACAGATGGTATTATGAATCGCAAACCAAATACGGTGTATCTATTAGTTTAATCTTCATAAAACGATAGGCTTTCCCTAGTCGCCGATTCTCCCGAGACGTCACCGTTATCGCGCATGGATACCATTTATTTATTTTTTTATCATGCTACCAACACATGGTACGCGATGTATCTATTTCTCCTTTCCTTCATTATAATGTTCCGTTCGACATTGTCTGTCATTTTATATAGATCTTGGAGATAACAAAATCTGATTTATCTTACCTAAGCAATACTGTTGCAACCTATTGCCATAGGACCCTTCTCTTTGATCACACACGCGCGCGCACACAGAAACACATATACTGATATACATATATCTCATACGTACATACATTCCACCAGAATTCTTGTTCCGATCGACTAAAGGATCGATGAAGGCACTACAATTCATTTGCATTCTGCCATTGGTAATGCTACTATTGGTAGCTGGTTGTTGCTCATGCTGCGATGGATACTTGAAGATCTCAGATGTTATGGTGAAAGACCGTAATGTGTCGGTGATTCATTGTGTAACAAGAACCTTGCCCTGGTTTTCAGATCTGGTAATTGGATTGTAATAGGGGCTGTGTAAGTTTTTCTGTAGTTCGGTTTCGATCTTCTCCTGGCTTTTGGTTGACATCGATCTCTTGTTATCGGATATATGATTGTCGCTTGTATAGGAACCGATATAGGTGGGATGTATGCCCGCGTTGTGATCTATGCCTCTCTCGTGCTCGGTTCCTTTTAATCTTTGTATCTATTTCTAAGATTACTAGTATTATTCTTGTTTGCTGTTCAAAAGAAAAAATCTTGCTTTCTTCCCCGTTGCTAGTATTGCGAACTAGATTGATAAATTTGTTGGTCTAAATAGCAATTTAATAGAGGGTGAATTGGGTTTCGCAAATACAATCACAAATTAGAAATAGTTATTGCAGCACATTGAGCACGCTCAGACATAACAAAATAGATTAAAGAGTCACAGACTCACAATTAAAGTAGAGACTAAACTTATTCAAATCCGAGCACATAACTATAATGCAACGTTTAGGCAATCAATTACTCTACTTAACTTCGATATAAATGTGATATAAATAGATTAGTAATGCAATTTACATTTGGCAAACAGAAATAAAGAGGGTAGGGAAGAGAGAAATCAAATTCAGGGATTTATAGTGCAGTCCGCAATTTTATGGCCTATTATCATTGTGCTATCTCCAGTAGTTGTTATAAGCCTTTAATTTTACGGGTGCTAGACTATCTTTACAAGAAGTGATTTATTCTGAATCCACTCCCATCCCTACTACCAAAGACGTATTCTGAGCACTAGTCACACCTAATCAAAGGATTTTTCTTCCCAAAAGTCACTCAAAAATATGGATACCATTTTTATCATGCTACTAACGCATGGTACTTGGTGTATCTATTCTCCTTTCCTATATTATAATGTTTCGTTCGACATTGACTATCGTTTTATATAGATCTTGGAAAATACAAAATTTGACCTAAGCAATACCGTTGCAAGTTGCAACCTATGGCCATAGGACCCTTCTCTTTGATCACACAAACACATATACATATATTTGATATCTCGTACGAACATACATTCCACCAGAATTCTTGTTCCAACTAAATTAAGGGAAGAATTACTCATGGCCGGAGTAATTTTTTGCAGTCAAGAGCAATTCTTCGCGACCTGGCCGTAAACTCTTGGCTGCAAAGAATGACTCCTGGCTGCAAATAATTATTCATGGCCAAGTAAAATTACTCTTGGCCGCGTAGAATTGCTCTTGGCCGCCAAGAATTGCTAGAATTAAAATTCTTGGCTGCCAAGAGCAATTCTTGGCGGCCAAGAGTAATTTGACGCAGTCAAGAGCAATTTTACGCGGCCAAGAGTAATGTTATGCGGCCATGAGTAGTACTTTGGGGCCAGGAGTAATTCTTCTCGGCCAAGAGTAATTTTATTCTTCACGGCCAAGAGTAATTCTTTGAGGCCAAGAGTAATGCTTCTCGACCTGGCCGCAAAGAATTACTCATAGCCGAGAAAAATCACTCTTGGACGTTAAAATTACTCTTGGGGGCCAAGAGCAATTAATTCCTAGCAGCCAAGAGTAATTTTATGCGGCCATGAGTAATACTTTGCGGCTATGAGTAATTCTTCGTGGCCAAGAGTAATTCTATTCTTTGTGACCAAGAGTAATTCTTTTCGGCGAAAAGTAATTCTTTGCTGCGAAGAGTAATTTTTCTCGGCTATGAGTAATTCTTTGGGGCCAATAGTCATTCTTTGCAGCCAAGAGTATTAGGTCGCGAAGAATTACTCTTGACTACAAAGAATTACTCATAGTCGTGTAAAATTACTCGTGACCGCTTAACATTACTCTTGGCTGCGTAAAATTACTCTTGGCCGCCAAGAATTTTAATTTTTGGCACCCAAGAACAATTATTGGCTGCCAATATCAATTTTACATGGTCATAAGTAATTCTTTGCGACCCTTTCACAACCAGAAGAAAAGAGTAATGCTATACGTACAGAAAAAAGGAGAACCGAAATCGTACCGACGGCACCGGCCGGTCGTCTCCGGCCACCGGACGGCTGATCCAAGCCGTCCAAAAATTCTAAAAAAAAAACCGAGGGGCTCTACACGAGAATCAACGGCATCCGAGGTGTTTAGGGCACTTGATCGGAGCACCCCTTTTTCGTGTATATATATGCACACATATATATACACGAAAAAGGGGTGCTTCGATCAAGCACCCTACACACCTCGGATGCCGTTGATTCTTGCGTAGGGCCCCTCGGTTGTTTTTATAGAATTTTTGGACGGCTCGGATCGACCGTCCGGTGGCCGGAGACGGCCGGCCGACGCCGTCGGTACGATTTCGGTCCTATTTGATCGGTATACATATCTTTACTCAGAAGGAAACTTGGTCATCTCAATATTGCTTGCCATCAAAATTGATCATCTCAAGAAAACTTTATTAGATTTATGTCACATCAAATGATATGATATTTAATTATTTGTCAAACATGGTTACAACAATATACAGTCTAAGATAGTAAAGAGCATGTAGAAAAACTAATTAATGTAACTAAGAAGATTGGTAAATCAATCAGTTTCAAGATAAATAGTTTTCATGCATTGCTTGCCATCAACTGGCCGGTCATCTAAAGGAAAAATTGTTAGAATAACGTCACATCATATATGATATTCAAATATTTGTAAGAATCTGGTCAAATTAAACAAACAATCTAGACAATCAAGAGAATGTAGAAAAACTAATCAAAATCAAAAGAAAATGGTCAATCAATCTGTTTCAAGCCTTCAAGGTGGATAGTTTACAGATCCTACTCCATTGACCTTACTCATGTATTGCTGACTATGAATTGGTGTTGTGGAGGACAATTTTTTAGAGTTATATTTTCGTTATTAGAGTTATTCGGTGTGATCGAGTCGTCTCAACTTGTTCCGAATCATACAGAAAACTAACTGATTTCTGAACAATTTATTAGTACCATTCTGGGAGCAAATTTCTCCGTTGTAAACTTGCAGTTTTTCTTTTCAACCATCTTAGTCATTATAATGGAAGTTTCTCCTTTCTTTCGCACTTGTTAGTTTAATATATGCGACCGAATATAACTTCTGTTGTTAGAATAAACTTTGTTAAGAAGAGTATGTCAGGCCACTGCGTGCCATTTTAATTTATCACGCTATGTTTCGAAAAAAAATATCGAAAATATCGAATAGGTACTTGGCATATCCGCTTGGCAACACCCTTCTCTTTGATCACCTTTATATAACATATGATCTCATACGTACATTCCACTTATTCCAACCAAAAGGATGAAGGCACTGCAATTCATCTGCATACTCTCCTGTTTCCAACATTTAGCATTCTTCCCCATAGCTAGCACCGCAAAACAGGCTGATAGCCTTAACAAGTTGATCACCAAGTCCAGGAAATTCGAAAATCCTCCGAATGCAGAGCCACGGGCTGAATCAGGATGTGCAAAAGTTTATACTCCGGCGAACCTTGGGAATCAAGTAGGGACGATGGAAGGTGACAAGATTGATTTTTTACCAGGACAACCTGAGGGAGTGGACTTTGATCAGTATGCAGGCTACGTGACGGTCAATCAAACGGCTGGAAGAGCACTTTTCTATTACTTTGTCGAGTCACCAAATAACTCCAGTACTAATCCACTTGTTCTGTGGCTCAATGGAGGTAATTCAGTTGCTAATTTGAGCTCTTGTAAACTTGTAAGTCTGAAACTTATTTTGATAATTTTTACTTTTTGTTTAGCTTTTCGTTGTAATTTTGGAGTGAATCGTTCGTCTCGACAAGACGAATCGGAAAAGTATAAAAATATAAACTGATGTTGAAAAAATTATAATACGACACCGTAGAAAAATGAGACAGTTGTTTAATATTTTTTTTTGTCTTTAGTGAACTTTTTTTTTTGGCTTTCCATTATAATTTTGTAATTTTTAGATTCCTCTCCTTAAGGTGAATGATTAATCTTTGTGCTTCTTTTTGGGTTTGAGGTGTAACACATCCAACCTCCGGCTGGATGGTGTGTTTTATTCTTTGTGCTTCTTATTTTGTGGTTGAGCAAGTTTGCTCTTCTTTTTTTTCCCCTCGGTGTACCCTTTTCGAGATTTATAAAATTGTTTCGTTTGCTGAGTAAAAAAAAAAAAGGTCAATGATTAATCCAAAATATATGACGTGAAGCTAACAAAAATTTAAAAAATACAAACAAAACACATAAAACGATAAAGAAAAATAAGTTTCTTCTATTGTTGGCTGAACAAAATAGCGCTCTCTCTCTCTCTCTCTCTCTCTCTCTCTCTCAACTATTGCTCTATGGTTGAACCTAAGTAACATAATTTGCGTGCGCACGAGAGCGCGAGCTGAACCTTGAAATTGGCTTGCAAAACATCCCAATCTATTAAAGTCTATGGTGCGAATTAAGATTGAGAAAACGAATACTAAGTGCAAATTGAGAGTGGAAGCTGAGGACTTCAATGAGAAAGATTATGTGACTAAAGGTTGAATAGACAAACTACGAAAAAATAAGGGTCTCGTACAACTATCGCTGGCGGCGCAATGCAGAGCTGTCGCCCCTCTCTAACTAGAGCCCCCAATCCAAATGCTATCGGAGCTAATTGCATGCAAACACTTTGCTCTTTCATCACCTAAATAAGGATTTTGATATTCGCATTCTATTTTTTATTGATGGCGCTCCATTTTGTTCATGAAGTTACTAGTAACTTCACATTAAAAGTAGAGCGCCATCAGTAAAAAGTGGAACGCGAAAATCAGTTTCCCCTAAATAAATCCCTTTCTTCGCTGTTAAAGACTCCTTCAGTCCTGTTATGAGCTAGTTTATATAGGCAGAAGGCTTGTCTGCAGTCCAGTTTTGGACGGTAGAGGTGCGGACTTAGGGATCGCAACTGTCGGATAGTATTTTAAATGGTCCAGATTTATTTTCAATCTATTACTACTAATAATAGACTTTTACAGGTAAAAAATTCAATAAATCTGAATAATTGATTATCAAGATGAACGGTTCAGATTCCATGTCATCTAGATTGATAAACAAGGGATCGCATTTTAATTGATTTTCAGGCCCGGGTTGCTCATCCTTGGGATATGGAGCCATGGAGGAATTGGGACCCTTCAGAGTCAACAGCGACGGAAAAACACTCTACAAAAATGAGTACTCTTGGAACAATGGTAAATTCTAATCTCTCTCTCTCTCTCTCTCTCTCACGACAAAGACGAAAGAAAACATTTTCTTCACTAACCCCAAATTAAAAGTGGATGAACATTATTTAGTATTTTGTATGGGCTACACATTCAATACCGCTTTGATGATCTAACTTACATTTTGTGCGAAGTAATTTTTGGTTATTCTTGCAAAAATTAAACTCAGCTTTCGTCCCGTATGTTAAACTTTTAGTACTTTTTGGAAGTTTTGTTCTTATTCAAAAAAAATCGCGCTCATTATTTTTGCACCAAACATTTGTAGTTTATTCATTTGTTTCGTTGAGAAATCAGAAAAGTAAAAGAAATTTACTCTTACCCAAATATTTTTGAAAATTTCCACCTTTAGGCCCCCAAAGCCAACTTTTTTGACTTGTTTTTGCTAAAAAGTGAACATTTTTTAAAATATTTGGGTAAAAGTAAAAACTCCTAAAAAGTACATTGTCCAAAATATTTGGTAAAAGTAAAAACTCTTTATTTCTCCGATTTTTCATGTCGAGACGAATCAATAGTCCACAAAAATTTAATGAAAAACTAACAAATGCGAAAAAAAATTGAATAAAGACAAAACCTTTAAAAAGTCTTTTTAGCCTAGTGGAACTCCACCAAAGTTTGATATGAGTAAGTGCTTGATATGAACATCCAATTTTTGGTCTAAATTTCTAGACTAAAATGTCGAAACATTATAAGTGTTTCTAATCAAACACTTACTGATATGAGGTTGAGTTGATATTTAACGGGATTGGTTAAAAAAACCTAAAGATCGCATAGTGTTCACATAAAGTACTTTTTAATTGGGTGAACAAAATTGATTGCACCAAAGAAGACGAAGCTAACATTATAAGCAAAAAACGTTGGCAGTGGCAAACGTGATTTTCCTAGAATCCCCTGCTGGAGTGGGATTTTCATACTCAAGCACATCCTCCGACTACAATACCGTCGGGGACAAGAGGACGGCTGCAGACTCGTATGTCTTTCTTGTAAATTGGTTAGAGAGGTTTCCACAATACAAGAATCGGGATTTTTATATTGCTGGAGAGAGCTACGGCGGACATTATGTGCCTCAACTTGCTTGCATCATCCTCTCAAATAACAAGATCACAAATCAAACAGTCATTAACCTCAAAGGCATTGCTGTAAGTTCCTCAATCCCATGTGCTCATTTTATTTTGGGACCTATAGTACCTTTATGCTCCGATCTACCGGTGATACCATTGCTCAGGTGCCAAAACTGTTTTTAACCAATCCATGACCATGACATCTGGCTCTTGTTGCGTATCATTCAAAGGTGTTCACGCTGTTGACTTAGGCAGGATGTTATTGGTAAAACAGAACTCTGTATGGTATGATTATGGTACGCAAAAACCAAACTTAATTGGGTATCAATTTAGGTTACGGTGCAATTTAAGACTTCGAGTTTGAGTATGATAGTAGCAAAACCTGGACCAAACCAACCGGTTGCGATCCCTCGTTCTATTGATTCATTCAGTGTGGTTACTTAATTCGCATACATGCTTTAACATATGATACTACTGCATTATGATTTACAATGTGATTGTGCAGATTGGGAATGCTTTTGTAGATGATGGTACAACTCTCCAGGGGAATTTTGACTATTACTGGACACATGCCTTGAACTCTGATGAAACCCATGCTGGTATAACCAAGTATTGTGACTTTGTTAATGGTAATATTTCAAGCCAGTGCTTTGCATATCTAGTCCAAGGAGGTGAAGAGGTTGGAGATATTGATTTTTATGACATTTATGCCCCACTTTGCAATTCTTCAGCTCCAAAAACTCCTTCCCCTGGCTCTGTAAGCCACCTATTCATTTACTTTCTTTTTTTCTTCCATTATTTTAATTATTATTTTTTTGGTGATACAGTTTTGTATTTTACAAATTTTGTTTGTGAAGAAAAGGCAAGAACGACATGAGAGAGTCCAAAGCCACGATTTAGCCCATGACAAAATTAAGAAACCATTTTAGTCAATTGAGTGGCAAAATTGATATCTCACGAGTCACGACGTACGTTTTTATATATAAACAGGTCAACAACTTTGATCCGTGCTCCGATAATTATGTTACATCCTACTTGAATTTACCAGAAGTGCAAAAAGCTCTTCACGCCATAAATACAACTTGGTCACCTTGCAGGTATATATACATATTCTCTTCTAATTTGCTTGCTTATATATATATCTCGCCGTGGAGGAAAAATTGGTTTACTCGGAGGGGCTGGAGTACCGGGTAAAACAGTACTACTCATTGGAATTGATTAACAATATTGCCAAAGCTCATGGAGGTATATTTGTATTTGGTGGAGGAGGTGAACATATCCGTGAAGGAAATAATCTTTACAAGGAAATGAAAGAATGAGCAAAATATTGCAGAATATCAAAAGTCGCTAATATATAGAAGATTTTTAGTGCCGAGCGGGTATCACGTGGTGTCCGCTCGGCACATCCGGACCGTTCATTTCAGTTTTGCACGGCTCGGATTTGGAGCGAGAAAAATGAGAGAGAATATTAGGGTGAGAGGAGAGAGAGTATTTCAATCTGGTGTTGCTCGGGCACTAATTATGTATGCTTTGTTGATAATGGGAACTCATGTGAATTAAATTTGTATGCAGTAATGTAATTGGGCAATGGGCAGATAGCCCATCAACTGTTCTACCGACAATCAACCATCTCATAGCTAGTGGCATTAGATTATGGGTATACAGGTTAGTTAAGCCTGGGTTTCTTCCAGCTCATGATCATCATAAAGCAATATTTTCTCTTTCTTTACAAAAAATAAATCCGTATTGCTTGGGACTGGATAATTTAGCTTGACAGGCCTAAAGCAACATTTTTTTTTATGAGAGCGATATTTTGAGATTACTTCGCCAGTGAAGATATTTTTTATGAAAGATTATTTTGAGATTACTTTACAAGAAAAAAAAAATCGTATTGCTTTGGACAACATTTTTTTTATAAAAGATATTTTGAGATTACTTCGCTAGTGAAGCTAACGATCGAAGTGGTGATCGAGTTTGATAGTTCGATCCATTGATGAGATAAAAACACAAGAGTATTTTAGATTCTAGGTAGGGTTCGGCGCATGCGTACACGGAAATTAGGTTTATTCATGGTCATGATCAAAACTAAAAAAAATACTAATCTTCCGGCGTCCGCCGGAGGGTGAGAGTGGATATTATGCATCAGTGCATGCACTATGCCATGCCATGGACTTTTTCATGTATCATATATGCCGTAAATAAAAAATACTAATCCTCATAAACTTGCAGCGGCGACGTTGACGGAGTGATCCCGGTAACATCCTCCCGGTATGCGATCAACACCTTTAAACTTCCAGTGAAGAGTGCGTGGCGAGCATGGTACTCTAATAGTGATGAGGTAATACATACTATAGATTGTAGTGTCTTTTGAACCAATTGCCCAAAATTCTCAAAATCAAAACGCGGGAATGGCTCACCGAAACATAAACTCCATTTTAAACCTTGCAACATCAGAATTCCGCACTTTTTGATCTCCAACACCTTTGATCCGAAAGACAAACACTAGTACCCAGAGATGGATCCAGTGTAGGCACAGAGGGATCACGTGACCCCGCTGAAAATAGGGCTCCGAAGTAGGGCCCCCCAAGCAGTGGCGAAGCCAGAAATTTGGTGGAGATGGGGCACTAATACTAGTAAATGAAACAATTGAGTTGAGATTTTCCGCTTGACCAAAAAAAAGAAGAAACAATTGAGTTGAGCCAATTGAAAAGCCGTAACCTATACAAATAAGAATGAAAATTCATGTACAAAAATATAGTAAGATTCTACTCATTTCTATAGATTTAATTTATCCAAATAACTGAAAGTGTAAATTCTATTTTTTGCACAAAATCAACGCATTAGTTACATATACCCAGCATCTCTTGAAAAAAAAAACGAGCACAATTGAAAATTAAACTATTTCAAGAGAATATATATGAGAGAGAGAGAGAGAGAGGAATGTAAAAAAGGCGGCTAATATTACCTTTACAGGTTAATTTGTAACAGGGCCAGGTATAAGAGTGATTACCTAAGGAATAACTACAACTATGTAATAACAAAATTTTATAGAGGTCTAGTGTAATACGACCAGGTGGGGCACGTGACCCATTGACTCCTCTTTAAATCCGCCCTTGAGGGCCCCAAGTCAACTAAATTGCGATATCTATCCCGAAATCTGGACAATTGGCTGTAGTATCCCAGTGGTAAGGCAACGAACTTTCACAGACTTGAGACAAGTTTGGCTCCAAGCACCCTCGTTCTCTTTTTTTGAGTTTAACTTATATGGAGTAGCATTGGTACCACAAAGCCCATTATAATGACACTATTGGTTACCCAAATCACTTATTATAACTATTCGTTTCACATAAAAGTATATATACTCATTTTCTGAATTGAATAATAAAAATTGATGCAAGTTCGCTTAGGGATTTTAAATATGTAGAGCCGGTCCTGAAGCGGTGACCCCTCTATAAGAAATTTCTGGATCCGCCACTGCTAGTACCTGAGTCAAAGTTCCATATTATCGATCGGTGGAGCAACATTCATGCCATTTTCTAAAAAAACATGCATTTTGCTCTTATATTGTGTTGGCGCGCAGGTTGGAGGATATGTGGTTGAGTACGAAGGGCTGGTATTAACTACAGTGAGGGGATCTGGGCATGAAGTTCCGAGCTACCAACCAGAGAGAGCTCTAGCCATGATCTCAGCTTACCTTCGAGGCACACTTCCTCCTTCCTCTTAAAACCAACAATATTTCCAGTACTGCTGGAACCAAAATGATCATCACGGCAATTAATCACCTCTGAAGCATGTGATGAGATCAATGGGATCGAAATGTGTATCCAAAACATGATGCATTTCAATTAATTAAACATGTACGTACGACATTGTTTCTGTTGTTGTTTTGATTGGATTTCTGTTACTTTTTTTTTTCCCTACTGTTTGATTAGTATGATAAATAAGTACTTATTTCACATTTTCAAACTCAAAATAATACAAATAAAAAGTAATTTTTTAAATTTTTTTACACCGTATAAAAAATCTCGATGAGATCTTTTAAACAAGATCTATATTGCATATTTTTAGATTTCAGTAAACCCAATATTTTTGAGCTTAAAATTGTCTTTTTAAAAAATAAGTACTTATTTATTGTTCTGGAACGGAGCCTAAGGAAAAGAATAATTGCTCAGTTGTCCAGGACTTGGACAAGCCTTGTTCAATCAAAAACTCACAATACACTACAAGAAAATGCACCAAAGGCGACCCGATTGCCGACGCAATGCTTTTTTTGTTGGCAAAAGTATGCTTTTGCCGATGCAAAACTAGTTCGTGTCGGTAAATGTAGATTTTTTGGCGATGAATGTAAGTGCATCGGCAATGTTGTCGGCAAAAGTAAGGTTGGCGGGAAATATTCTCACGCGAAATATTTGCCAACGAAATTTTTTTCTAGCGACGAAATGTGCATCGGTAGAAGTTCAGCATTTTGGCGACGACATTTTTGTGTCGGTGATAGTCCTAAGTGGAACTTTTGGCGATAGAATGTGCATTGCCAAAAGATAAATCTTTCGGCGATGACATTTATGTGTCGGCAAAAGTTAAATTTTCACTTTTTGCAAAAATTTAAAGAACACATGGATTTCTAGTAATTTGCAAAAAGTGAGTTTGAATTATTTTTTTAAATGTATTTTTTTGTCCATTTTTAGGTTCTAAGTTTGTGGACAAAAAAAAAATTTGTGGCACAGAGAGAGTACATACAACACAAAATGTCTAATAACATCCAATACGAAAAAAAAACAAATAATATTAATATCCAAGCATCTAATAACATTCATTTAAATGTCGAATAACATCAAATAAAAAATACAATATCCAAGTGTTCTTAGCAAATCAAAAAATAACTAATATTAATATTGAAATTTGAAGAATAAAAAAATCCCGAACCAATTGGGGGCCTTAGCCCCCATAAACCCCATAGTAGTTCCGTCTCTGTATATGTATTTGTGTTATTTGTATGTATATATGGCCCCGTTCGGCTAAATAAGCCAACTAACTTATTGTTTTGTCCTTATTCAATTTATTTTCGTATTTGTTAGTGTTTCGTCAATTTTTTGAGGATTATTGCATCGTCATGAAAAAATGAATCTAAAAAGTAAAAAATTACGAACAAAATCTAAAGACAACAATAAGCGAATTTTTTCGTCTTTTTAAAAAAAAAAATTGGATTTCGATCATAATTTTTTAATTTTTAGATTCCTCCCATCATGAAGATGCAATAATCCCCAAAAAATTAATGAAAAACTAACAAATACGGAAAAAAAATTGAATAAGGACAAAAAAATAAGCCAGTTAGCTTATTTAGCCGAACGGGGCCACAATATATTTTTATAAATATATGTAAAGTACTCATATACACTAATATAAGAGTATATTATACTATATCTAGTGTAAAATTGTATATGTACTGCGTATGTAAGTGATATATAATAAATATTGCAAAATCGGTAATGAAGAGTATGTTGGTGCAGTTGGTAGATAGATCCATGCAACGGAAACTTGAGGTCTACGATTCGAAACACGGGGCACTCAAAAATATAACGGAAGACGGGGCACGCGGAAATATAACGGAAGCAGCTTGTTGTTTTTTTGAAATTGACTTTTGGCAATGCAAAAGTCTCATCGGCAAAAGTGGAAAACTCTTTGATTTTAATACCCCTTTTTCCCGACGCAATACCATTTGCCGACAAGTATTGCCGATGCAAACCCGCATCGCTGAAACTATACTTTTGCCGATGAAGGATAATTCACATCGGCGAAACCCTTTCCCGATATATCAATGCCGACAGCTTGCCGACACAAAAAATTTCGTCGGCGAAAACCTTTGCCGACCCATATACACTTTTGCCGATGTACTTCGTTGTGTTGCCAAATCTGCATTTTCTTGTAGTGATACTCTCTCCTTTGTTTGTGGTTACAATTTTGGGGTGAAAGAGATATAATAAAACGAGGCCGTCCATCTCGGTAATTGACGGTTTGGATTTTCATATGAACAATGGACGGTTAGGATTTGTAGGACCTCGGATTAAATCCAAGTCGTCCGTGCTGAGATGGGCGGCCGAATCGACCGCACTACACGGTATAGTGCGGCGGGTGCACTACAGCCCCTCCCATTCCATAACAAAATAGGGATAAAAAGGTGGATTGGTTTTTAGGCTATCAGGTGTTATGGTTTTAGTTGTAAGATCTAAGCTTTTTAGGCCATCAGGTATATTGGGCTTGGCTCTTATTGGATATACTTTTCAATCCTTGGTTGGAATCCATTTTTTCCTTTTCTTCCTTAATAAAATGTTACTTTTACTGATAAAAAAAAATTACAACATTTTCAAACTTCGGACTCAGCAATCCAAGTATTTTCTCCATCGCTCGAACACTGTCTAGCTTCTTCCCATATCATCTCATCTGGTTTACGATCGTCAACGTCTTTATGAAATATGATAAGATGGTCTCATTGTCCTCATTTGTAATGCTTCAAACTCTCCTCGCAATAGTTGAAGCCGCACCCGAATCGTCTTCTCGATCCCTCGATTAGCATTTTGAAGGATATCCCACGGTTGTTTGGCAGTGGCAGCGGTATAGATTTTCTCGAAATTATCCTCTTCTACCCCATGGTAGATTAACAACATCGCTCGTTGATGCTTCTTTCTCGCCTCACAAAGCATTGCTTTTTGGGCGTCTGCAAGCTTCGCTTCTTCTTCCTTGGAATACTCCACGTATCCCATGTCTACTGAATCCCATAGCCCTTGTGATTGCAAGAGCACTTGCATTTTGATGCTCCAATTCTCATAGTTCTCGTTACTTTTAGGACTTGGCTTTGTTTATGTATCTTTGTATTTGGATGAGAATTTTTTTATGCCAGTGCTAATCTGTAGATGTCGTATGGTTTATTTAAATGGATATGCTTTTTCCGTAAGTTGAGTTTTATTTACCCTCCACTTAAGATAGTGAACATTATCCTCATTTCTATTGATTGAAATGGTGTGAGTTCTACCACAAAGTAATGGCTTACCAAAAAGTGAATTGCATGGTGAGCATGCATCACTTTGTGGTGGGATATCCACATCATTTCAATCAATAAGAGGGAGGATAATATTCACACTCTTTTAACGAGGGTGAAAAAAAAAAAGTGGTAGTGTAAAGAAATTGGTTTCTTTAGTCATTTGAGCATGCACAATCAAATACATTGTCTAAATTGCTTATGACAATGTCGTCACAGGTCTATATCTCGTTTGTTCGTGCCTTGGGACACGTCTTACGTCAGTGTCTCATCTAGTCTCGAATTGCAAAATATCGTCTAATTTTTCTCCGTCATGTCTCTTTCGTCAATTTCTCCTTCCTTTTGGCCTTGGTAGCCAAAATATCAGTCTGGAAAACCAAAGGGAAAATGACAGCCAAGGACGTATTTTAATAATTAATACTAGTCAAGGACATTTTGCTCATTAATAAATGTTCTCAGCATGTCCTTGGCGGGCATTAATTATTAAAATACGTCCTGGACCATCATTTCCCCAAAACCAAAATATCAGTCTTATTTTGCTAAATATCGTCACAGTCTCGTCTGGTGGGGTTCAAAAATTAAAACTTTGGGGGCAACTATTCGCAGCCTCCTATTTACTCCAATAGCCCGTTACTTCACATAGCCCATTTCTAATATTTTAAAAAACAAAATTTTCTCCACATAACCCATTAAATGTATCTGATCTTCCCATTATACCCTTCTTATTTTTTTTGGAGATTATTGCATTCTCATGACAAGAGGAATCTAAAAAGTAAAATTTTTTGATCGAAATCCAATTTTTTTTGAATAAAGACGAAAACTAAAAATTTGAATAAGGACAAAAAAATAAACTACTTGTCTTTTTTAGCCGAACGCCATAAGCCAAGTGATTTTTTTTTGTTCTTATTCAAATTATTTTCGCATTTGTTAGTTTTTTGTCTATTTTTTAGGATTATTACTGTCATGATGAAGGAATCCAAAAAGAAAAAAATTACTATCGAAACCTAATTTTTTTGAATAAAGACAAAAATAGCCAATTTTTTCGTCTTTATTAAAAAAATTGGATTTCAATCGCAATTTTTTACTTTTTAGATTTCTCTTGTCATAAACAAGCAATAATCCTCAAAAAATTGACAAAAAATTAATAAATAAAAAAAATTAAGATTAAAAGAAAAACTAAATGTTTAGCCCAAAAACCCCTTACTTGCATAATTCAAAGAGATGAGCAATGACGTGAAAGAACGAATCTTTATTGGTCCATTTATTTCTCATAAAATCCCATCACTTTTTGTAAGGAATCGTAATCTTTTCTTTTCTTCTCCCGATCCAAAGGGTTTGTAATGTTTTCAGCAAAGGTCATCATTGGGCCAGGCCGGGCCGCTAAGTCACTATCCAAGCTCACCTCCAGGTTGGGCTGAGCGGATTTTTTTTTTCTTTTTGCGGGTTGAGTTGTGTTTCTTTAGTTGAAACCCCTACGAGCCGGGCCTCACAAAAAAATGTACATTATATTAATACGATAAAAAAATGTATACTATAATATTAGCACCTCACACTCAATACAGTCATACACATTATATATTGTATGTATATATTATATATTATAGCATTGGGAGCATAAAAAGAACTTCTCCTGCCGACAAGGCTTCTACAGCCAACCACAAATGTATAGAGCACCCCACGCACCTCTTTAGTCTTTCAAGACCGGACTTTTGTTTCTCTTTCTCGGTAAGTGAACTTCTTCTTTTCTTTATTTGCTTAGTGGAGCATAATAAATTAGTATAGTTGGTGGCAGTTGACTAAAGTGGAGCATAATAAATTAGTATAATGGGCGGGCTGTCGGGCAGGTCAAGCAAAAATACTTAGGTCCAAGTCCGCCCATTGAAAACAATGGACTGGGCTAGCCTGCCCGTTGGACAAGCTCGGACCGGGTAAAAGCCCGGTGGATCAAGCGGGCTTTAGGCGGACCGCAGACCTTCGGGCTAAATGATGACCCTTAATTTTCTGAGATGGAGCATAAGCTATTTCGTCTATTTTTTTTTTCCCACAAAGTAGCAATTTGAATTGCTATTTGTGGGCCACCTGATGAGAGCGGAAACAAAGATGCATGCTATTGCAATAGCTATATTTAATATTTTGTGATATATTTGGCAGATGGGTTCAGCTAGGCTCGTTATGTAACGACCCGGATTTTCAACCCAATTTTTTTTTTCGAATAAAGAAATTAGTATTTTAATCAAATAGTCTATTGTAATGACCCTAATTTTGGTCCTAGATTTCTCAATTTAAAGAAAATTCATATTGTTAATCGAAACTCTAATAATTAATTTGATTAATTTACCTAAATACTTTATTATGATTTAATGATTTTACTTAGCTTTAAATCCACATGAATTATAAGGAAAAAAAAAATCACATATACTTCAATTCCTTCCCTCCCGGCCGAACCAATTCTCCCAACTAGCATCCTAATTTAACTAAACCTATCATCTTCCTAATCAACATACCTTATTATCCCTTATACAATCATCTTCCTCCTTCAAACACCCAATTACCCTTCAAAGAACCATCTTCCTCCATCACATTTCCATCAACCCATCACCCATCTCCTATGACCAGCCATATACGGCTGTCCCCTTTTCTCCTAGCCAATAGAAACCCAACACACATTTGAGAGGCCTTCCTCCATCTCTTGGTCCAAACCCATAACCTTTTGGTGCATTAATCAAGAGGTTTTAGTCCAAATCAACCCTCCTATATTACACCCCCTCTCTAATCCGAGAATACATTCACACACATCCCACCTTCACCTCTGTAAACCAGTAGTGAGAGAGAGAGTAGAAAAAGAAAGCTTTCAAGTTCATCAATGGAGGTTTAGGTTAGAGAGAGAAAAGTGGGTTTATCTATACACTCAACCACTCCACAAATTCGGGTCTCCAATCACTCCACCCATCATCCAACATCTCCAAATATCTCACTCCCCAGTCCCCGACCATCCGAGAGCCCCCGTCTCCGGTCGTCTTCTTCGTTCCACCGAGAACCCGAAAGCTCATTTTAAACTCGTTCGACCGGACCCAAGGTAGATTAATCTCTATCCTACCATCCCCTAAGTATATTAGAGTCCTATTATGTTGTTTTAATGTTAGGAAGCGAAACGAAATGAACCCATGCATCAAAACTTCTGAAACCGAATTGCTCTGTTTTCTTCGGAAAATGGTTACAGTGCTTGAACGTTATTTTTTTTCAAAAATGTTACACGTATATTACGCTTGCACCCTAGTCCATGTATTAGTTTCCCAATTCGACTCTTGAATGTTATTACCTTGTAGATTTGAACCTAGTGCTTTTATCTCATTTTCATCGTACGTGGCTAATTTTAATTCTTAGGAATGGGAAATGCATTTTATAATCAGTGTACTTTTGGTTGAAATGGATTTATCCAATTATGGTGAACATGTGTTAGTAAAATAAAATAAAGTAATACTTACTGTGTAAAAGATTCTTACTAGTAAATGTTACTAGATAAGCAAAAACATATTTTGTCTAAAATTTCGAAGATAAAAAAAAAAAAAAAGGAAAAATAGAATACTCCTGTGAAATGAAACTAGATTATAAAAACATATATAATAATAACAGTAGTTGAAATAACTAGATTTTTGTCTTTGCAAAACATTATATTGTTAAGATGTTAGCACATATTGCTAGGTAAACATTAGTAAGCTAATATAGTGGTTCTTATGAATTTTTACAACTTTAGGAAGTAAGGAAAAAAAAAAAATGACCGAACTACTCTTAAGAATAACGATACCCGCCACCATAATTAGTTTCGATTAAATGGAAAGTAGTAGTTTGTTCATTTTAAACATTGCTTACAGTAATAGTAAATGGATTTACTACTAAGGAATTAGAAAACACTAATGAAACTACAGAACTAAACCTACTTGTTTAATAAAATTCTAATAATACAAAGGGCATCGGCCCAATCATAAAATACTATGTGTTGTATTTATTTGCACAATAGCAATTGCTATGCTCGCTTCCACATTGAAACGTATCCTGTTATTGTTTAAGTTGTTATGGATTTATTAATTGTTATACTTGCTACCCATTGAAATGTATCATGTTCTGAATTCAGTAGTTATTGGCAATATGATTGTATGTGCTAGATCGGACTTAGGTTCACTGGGTGGTTTACGACGAGAGAACTAATAGACGTTAAGTTAATGGAAATCTGATAATGCGTGGAGAGAGTGTGTTGTGAAATTTTGAAATGGGTGACCAGATAGGGCCCAGTGATCAAATGGTGACTAGTTAGGGCCATTGTGATCTTGGAAGTACTATGATGTTGAAATGGGTGACCAGGTAGGGCCTAGGGTGCTAACCGAGACCCAGCGTGTGATGTGTTATGCGCGACCCTAACAAACGGTTACGTCATGGGTAATTTAACCCCTTGTTATGGTCTACGTGAAACATATTCGCTTAAGACCCCGGTGCAGGACAAGCAAGAGGTGGGTTGTCCCATGAAACGGGCGGAGTTAGTGGTATGGGAGGAAAGGATCTTGTGGAGAAGGTCCTTAGAATTCACATAAGTTAAAGGATAGTAAGAAAAAGGATGATGTGTTTCTTTTCTGTGCTGTATTACTTTTCTGTGCTTTCTTTTGATATCAATTGTTATATTATCTATCTGCTTAGTTGTAAAGTAAGGGGTTAGTGGGATAGGGATTTATCTTCTGAGTGTCAACTCACGGCGTTTATACGCCAGGTACCGAGGACGAGCAGTACGATCAACTCGAGGAACAGTACCCAGTCGAAGACATCCAGAACCAGTAAGGGAGTTCATAGAACTGTGGGCGAACTACTAGAAGAAGCTCTGTTTATTTTAGTATTGCAATTCCAATTCCAAAAGTGCTTGCACAATTGTCGAACTTATTTTATTTAGTAATATGTAAGACCTAATTATGATAGCTTCAATTTTAATGGTTAAAGACTTCCGCTGTTCAACTTTGTTATTTATCAAATCAAATTTTAAAGACATTAGATTATTTTTAAAAGAATAAATTAACGTTTCTGAAAAATCGGGGCGTTACATCTATAGTAACGAATTAGTTATAAAAATATAATTCGATTGAAACCTAGATTTATTTTTGGTGATTAAAATTGGTTTAAATGTTACATTAATTAACTTATAACCGTATAAGTGTTTTAGCAGCCCGAAAATTTTCATTATCATTAGTAATAATAAAATCCTTTCCCTTAAGAGATTATACAAATATATATATATATATATATAAAAAATTATCTAATCCTATTTTATCTCTCTTTTATTTTTAAATTATATGCATGCATACAACTCCTTCCATCTCTCCCTCTCCTATTCCTACTCCATCTCTATTCCGTCCCAGACTGTATTTTCGTCCATATTCAGTCCATATCAAAACACAACGAATCGAAATCCTTTTCGATTTCGAACTCGTCATCCTCTTCCGAAATTCCCTATAAATATCCCATAACCTTAACCCTAGAGTTCATTACGAAATTTCCTACACCCTACCAGTTCAGAAAGAGAGAGGAAATTCGTAGGAAACGAAGCTCCAATCCATGGAGTTTTAGAGAGAGAAAGAAAGAGAGAGAAAAGTGGGTTTCGTACCAAGACTCAACCGAAATCCAAATTGATCGTTCCAATCACTTCTCTCGACCCCAAGCATCTCCAAAAATCATTCAATTCGAGCCCAAGGTCCCTCGATCGAAGAACCCGAAGCTTTCTTCTCAAATTTTAAAGTTTCAATCGAAAATCAATTCAATCCAATTCGAGGTATTATAATTCAATCCGAAGCCTCCTCTAAGTATATTTAATGTTTTTAGACATAACCCAATAGGCCCCGTGACCCCATGCATCGAAACAGAATCAAAAAAATCAAAAAAACGAAATCCAGCCGCGACCTTCGGGCTCCTCCACCGCAAGAACCAGAGAAACGGAGTTCGCGGCCGCGAACTCCCTTTGGCCCGGCCGTGCGTTTTTTTTGTTGTTTTGGTTCGAAAGTGATTTTTCAACGTCCCGAACATGGTTTTTGACCCCCGAACTATTTTTCCTAGACTTCTAACACTCCAAAGATCATAACTTGTTAATTTCATATTTTTTAATTTTATTATCTATTTATTAAATTTTGATTTCGTTTTCTAGCAAAGTTTACAAACGAAAAATAGTTACGACCTTCCGAACAATATTTCTAACACCCAAACTATTTTTCCTAGACTCCTTGAATCTCAAAGATGATATGTTGTTGAAATAATATTTTTTTATTTAATAATTAGCTATTTATTATTATTCACACATTATTTTTAAATAAAAATACTTTACGACATTATAAAATATATTATTAATGTCCGATTAATTTTTTTTAGATTCTTTACAGTCCAAATATGATACGTTGTTAATCTCAACATATTTGTAATTATTTAACTATTTATTATTTATTTATTCTTCTTTCGTCATTATCTTAATCCTTTTATTTAAAATAATCCCACGGACCTCCAAACCTAACTTTTAGCACTCGAACTTGTTATAGAGGACCTTTAGGACTCTCATTAAGGTTACGATAATTATTTTAATATCTTTACCTAATTAATGTATTTAATTAGTATTTAATCAATCTAATCATTTATTAACAATTACTAAAAGCCTAGAAAATTAATTCTAAATCTTTTATAAAAGTTCTTACTTTATTAATGATTTTGTGGTCATAAGATTAAGGGCAACGGCCCATTCATAAAATATTACGTGATTGCATTGTTTATTATTTTGTTTTGTTTATTATTGGATTAATTGTACGATGTACCATTATTTGCTTTGAATGCTAGATTGGACCCTAAAGACATGGGGTGGTATGCGAATATAGTTCACATAGTCGATGCTAAGTTATTGGGAAATGGTAAAGTGTTGAAATTTTGAGATTGGTTTATGATGGCTATGGCAAGGGTGACCTGTTGGGCCCTGTGTTGAAATGGGTTACCTGAGGGGCCCGGTGATGAGATTGTTGTGACCCTAATGTATGGTACGCCATGGGCAGTTCCAAAGGGTAATCGTGCCTTGCAGGGCCAGCAAGGGGGATTGTTCCATGACACGGTCATAGTTAGTGGCTTAGGAATGGTGCGACCCTAATGTATGGTACGCCATGGGAAGTTCCAAAGGGTAATCGTGCCCCCTGTAATGGTTGTAAATGAATTCATACAAAGTACATAACTTAGGTGAATTCATTTAGGACCCCGTGTGCAGGACAAGCAAGGGGGGGATTTTCCATGACACGGTCATAGTTAGTGGTTATGGGAGGAAAGATCTCGTGGACGAGATCTTAGATTTCATGATAGGTTAATGGTTAGTGATGAACTGATTTATGTGAAAAACATCTGTTTACTTTTATGTTTCGCATTCTTATTATCCTGTTGCTTGCTAACTGTATAGTAAGAGGGGTGGTTGAGTTGGATTATTCTACTGGGTGATTTATCACTCACGGATACGCTTGTATCTTGGCAAATCGTTTGTTTCGGCAATCAATTTGCTAGAGGGCACAGGATTCAATGGAGGAGATTCAACGATGATACGGTTCGACGCAGAAGGAATATCAAAAATAGAGATCGAGTATGCTTGGAGTTCGTATCAAGATTAGAGTCAGCTCTGAAGTTAATGTATTTTGATTCAGTAGATCTATCTTGAAATTGTAATAGTTAAACCATTGTTTTGAAAAATTATATTTATTTAGCAAAATTTTCTAAAAGATATTATTTATTTTGCAACCGAAAAGTCGAGGCGTTACACGTTGTGCAAGGTTCTTTATAGGTTTATAATGCGTGTTTTATTAACGAAAGAAGGAAATTTGAAGCTTCATGTTATAATATAGCTATAGCTACACAAATATCATGCCATCGGAGATGCTCGAAGTCCCGCAAAAATTCAGAAAGGAAGAAAAAAAAAATTACTCCCCTGGAAAACCCATTTTATTAGATAGTCAAAACACAATGTAAGATGGATGACAAACCCTTTGGTCTTCAGAAAATGATAACTCAATGGTTATCAAATGTGTGCACCATATATATCCGATACGATATCCTAATTGCGTAGCCCAATCAAAAGTTGTTATGGGGAATCATTCAGTGATGTAATTGGCACATAGATACGTAAGGTGCCGCGTCAAATAATATTCGTAGTTGGGAGAAAAATAGGGTCGCAATAATATACAATTAGTTTGTCTATTAAGAGTGCATGTTTAGATAAAATTAATTAATTAAAAATGGAAGGAAACTGGTGAATCAATTTGTTTCAAGGTACATATATAGAGTTAACTTGTCTTATTGCGTTTATTCGGTGTGACGCATCACAGCTTATTTCCAATCATACTGAAAATGACATAATTCCTACCAGGTATTTTATTGGTGGGAGATACTATTAACAGGGCTGGCCCTGAATTTTTTTGGCGCAAAGCTAACTCAAAGATGAAGTCCTTCATATAGAATTTATGAGAGGCTGCCTTCCTAATAACTAGATCCAATCTCCTGGTTCCTGCGAAAAAAGGAAAGTTCATGATGATTGATGACCCCTTCAAACAAGCCGCACAAATTGTTCTGCTGGTTCACCAGCCCATTGATACTTCTAAGGTGCCTTTTACGTAGAGCCTTTAAAAGTGCCAAAAATTGAGATCAATTCGAAAGCACTTCTATGAGCAGGATACTCAATGAAAAAATAATTTACTTGGTGTATCTATTACGGAGTAGTTTTTTTTTGTCAAGACGATAACAAATGGTATTATGAATCGCAAACCAAATACGGTGTATCTATTAGTTTAAACTTCAGAAAACGATAGGCTTTCCCTAGTCGCCGATTCTCCTGAGACGTCACCGTTATCGCGCATGGATACCATTTTTTTTTTTATCATGCTACCAACACATGGTACGCGATGTATCTATTTCTCCTTTCCTTCATTATAATGTTCCGTTCGACATTGTCTGTTATTTTATATAGATCTTGGAGATAACAAAATCTGATTTATCTTACCTAAGCAATACTGTTGCAACCTATTGCCATAGGACCCTTCTCTTTGATCACACATGCGCGCGCACACAGAAACACATATACTGATAATACATATATCTCATACGAACATACATCCCACCAGAATTCTTGTTCCGATCGACTAAAGGATCGATGAAGGCACTACAATTCATTTGCATTCTGCCATTGGTAATGCTACTATTGGTAGCTGGTTGTTGCTCATGCTGCGACGGATACTTGAAGATCTCAGATGTTATGGTGAAAGACCATAATGTGTCGGTGATTCATTGTGTAACAAGAACCTTGCCCTGGTTTTCAGATCTGGCAATTGGATTGTAATAGGGGCTGTGTATGTTTCTTTGTTGTTCGATTTCTTCCCCCGGCTTTTGGTTGACATCGATCTCTTGTTATCCGATATATGATTGTCGCTTGTATAGGAACTGATGTAGGTGGGATGTATGCCCGCGTTGTGGCCTATGCCTCTCTCACGCTCGGTTCCTTTTAATCTTTGTACCAAGTTCTAAGATTACTGGTATTATTCTTGTTCGCCGTTCAAAAGCAAAAAAATCTTGCTTTCTTCCCCGTAACTAGTATTGCAAACTAGATTGATAAATTTGTTGGCCCAAATATAGCAATCTAATAGAGGGTGAATTGGGTTTCGCAAATACAATCCCAAATTAGAAATGGTTATTGCAGCACATAGAGCACACTTAGACATAACACAATAGATTAAAGAGTCACAGACTCACAATAAGGTAGAGACTAAACTTATTCAAATCGGAGCACATAATTATAATGCAGCGTTTAGGCAATCAATTACTCTACTTACCTTCGATATAAATGTGATATAAATAGATTAATAATGCAATTTACATATGGCAAACAAAAAAATAAAGAGAGTAGGGAAGAGAGAAATCAAATTCACGGACTTATAGTGCAGTCTGCAATTTCAAGGCCTATTATCGTTGTACTACAGTACTATCTTCAATAGTTGTTACAATCCTTTAGTTTTGCATGCGGTGCTAGACTACCTTTACAAGAAGTGATTTACTCCGAATCCACTCCCATCCCAACTAGCAAAGACTCTGAGCACTAGTCACACCTAATCAAATGATTTTTCTTCCCAAAAGTCACTCAAAAAATGGATTACAATTAAAATATCGCGCATGGATACCATTTTTATCATGCTACTAACACATGGTACTTGGTGTATCTATTCTCCTTTCCTATATATTATAATGTTTCGTTCGACATTATCTGTCATTTTATATAGATCTTAGAAAATACAAAATTTGATTTATCTTACCTAAGCAATACCGATGCAAGTTGCAACCTATGGCCATAGGACCCTTCTCTTTGATCACACACACAAACACATATACATATATTAGACATCTCATACGAACATACGTTCCACCAGAATTCTTGTTCCAACTAAATTAACGGAAGAATTACTCATGGCCGGAGTAATTTTTTGCATTCAAGAGTAATTTTTTGTGAGGTCGCGAAGAATTACTCTTGGCGCAAAAAATTACCTTCAGCCGCGAAGAATGACTCCTGGCCGCTAAGGATTATTCATGGCCGCGAAAAATTACTCTTGGCCGCGTAAAATTGCTATTGGCCGCCAACAAGAGTAATTTTACGCGGCCAGGAGTAATTCTTTGTAGCCAAAAGTAATTGTTTTGCGGCATGATTAATTTCTTTGCGGACAAGAGTAATTCTATTCTTTGTGGCCAAAAGTAATTCTTTTCGACCAAGAGTAATTCTATTCTTCGCAACCAAGAGTAATATTCTTTTCAATCAAGAGTAATTCTGCTCGACAAGAGTAATTCTTTTTGGCAAAGAGTAATCCTTTGCGACCAAGAATAATTCTTTGCGGCAAGAGTAAATCTTTGCAGCCCTTCACGGCCAGAAGAAAACTTGGTCGATCATCTCAATATTGCTTGCCATCAAAATTGGTCTCTCAAGAAAACTTTATTAGATTTTATATCACATTTGATACTCAAATATGGAGTACAGTCTAAGATAATTAAGAGCGTGTAGAAAAACTAATCAATAAGGGCTCGTTTAGAAGCCACAAAAGGAAGGTGCATTGCAAAATACCCCCTTATAGTACGTGGGGTCTACTCCATAGCGTGGTTTGAGAAGGCTTTTCGTCGGGTGTATTCTTCAATCCACCGACTCCATAACCCCTCGTAATACAGGTTGAGGGGGGCTTAGAGATGACCAGGGTCTGAGGTAGCCATCTCGAATCCGCCCTAATACACCTGCTTTTTGACCAAAACACCCCTCCTCATCCCCTCCCAACGGCTCTCTTGCTCTGTTAACAGAGAAGAAGAAGAAGACGGATCAAAAAAAAAAGGGAGAGAAGGAGAAGAATAGGAGGAGATCACCACCACACCTACACAAAAACACACACACAAACCATCCGAACCACCACAAACCGCCACCATCAGAAACCCCCAATTTCGAATTTGAAACCCTAAATTACAGAGAGATGAACAGTGAAAAGAAACAAAAAGAAGAAGATGAATATCGGGGAGAGAGAGAGAGAGGAATGTCCACCATGATCGGAGAGCAGCAGTAGCAGCTTCTTCTTCTTCTTCTCTTTTCTCTCCTCTGCCGTTCTTTCTTTCTCTCTCTCTCTCTTCTGCCCGTTCTTTTCTCTCTCTCTCTCTCTGATGATAAAAACAAGAAGAGAAGAATAAGGAAGGAGGAAAAATGATTTGGTACATTTCAACTTACCATTTGTACATTTTTTCATATTAAACAAACCACAAATTGAATTAAAATATTATTGAAATTGAAATTGATTTTTTATTATTTATAAATATTAAATTAATTATTTTTATTTGTAAACTAAATTATTATTCCTTAAATCGTGAAAAGTAATTAATTTTATTGAATTTTGTTATTCTATAATGAATAATCTAATTTCATACTGTATAAGGGCAAATGAGTCATTTGCCAGCTTTTTACATTATCTACTCTTCCTAATACCCCCTATTTATCCTCCATCCAAACCACGTACTATTTAATTCTCCCTCCATAAACATCACATCAATGTGGGCCATCCCGTATTAACTAATACCTCCTACTATCTAATCCCTCCTTCTTACATAATACCTCCAAACCTAATACTCCATCCAAACGAACCCTAACTAAAGAAGATTGGTAAATCAATGACAGTTTCAAGATACATAGTTTTCAGATCCCTACGTACGCCAAGAGGTTACTCATACTCATGTATTGCTAGCCATCAACTGGTCTTCTAATAAAAGGAAAAATTGTTAGAATAACGTCACATCATATGATACTCTGGTCACAATAAACAAACAGTAAGTCCAAGGGTACAGCAGTTGGATACAGATTTTAGGTATAGATTTTTTGTGGGATCGACTACGGGTCTCATACAAATGATCCGAGCCGTTTATTAAATCTAAAACATCTTTTCAAGGGCCCCCACAAAAAAATCAATTCAATCTGATACTTATAGATGCTCAATCCAATTATATAATGTTTCATTATCCGGGAATCTAAATCAAAAGTTAGATGATTGGATTGAGCATCTATAAGTATCGGATTGAACTGATTTTTCGCGGGGGCCCTTGAAAAACTGTTTTACATTTAATGAACGGCTCGAATCATTTGTGTGGGATCCGTAGTGGGCCCCACAAAAAATCTGTACCTAACTGCTGTACCCTTAGACTTACTAATAAACAAACAATCTAGACAATCAAGAGCACGTAGAAAAACTAATTATTCAAGCATTGCTGACTATATATGAATTGGTGTTGTGGAGGACAATTTTTTAGAGTTATTTTCGTTATTAGAGTTATTCGGTGTGACGCGTCTCAACTTGTTCCGAATCATACTGAACAATTTAATAGTACCATTCTGGGAGCAGATTTCTGCCGTCGTAAACTTGCAGTTTTTCTTTTCAACCATCTTAGTCATTATAATGGAAGTTTCTCCTTTCTTTCGCACTTGTTAGTTTAGTTTAGGACTATTAGATTTTTAAGTCCTCTTCGTTGAGGCAATTTGAATCTATTTGTTACTTTGTTTTCTCCTCAAGCACCATCCAGTCGTTTGAAGGAGGTTAGACTAAGCGCATTTACATTCTTTATAGTTGGGGCAGCTTCGCTCCTGCTAGCTCCTGGCACGCCCTGCATTTTTTCGTCTGGCCTAGGCGATTTTCACTTCACAAGCCAACTTCCGTTGGGGTTCTCTCTCTCCTGCTTCTAGGAGAAAAGTGCTGCAACAGATTCACAAATTTGGTCGAATCATATTTGATAAAAGAGAATTTCAATTGTTACAAATAAACTTAATTTGTTCATATGAATTTTTATAGATGAAAGTTTGGTTGAATCATATTTGGCAGAAGACAAATCCTCTTGATACAAATAACTTTGTACAGATGAATATCCATCTCTACTTGAAGTTTGGTTGAATCATGTTTTTCTTTGATCCTCTGGTCGAATCATATTCGACGGGAGAGATTTCTCTGTTACAAATAAACTTTGCTTAGATGAATTTCTATTGATGAAAGCTTGGTTGAACTATATATATATATATATATATATATATATATATATATATATATATGCAACCGAATATAACTTCTGTTATTAGAATAAACTTTGTTAAGAAGAATGTCAGGCTACTGCGTGCCATTTTAATTTATCACGCTATATATGTTTCGGAAAAAAATATCGAAATATCGAATAGGTACTTGGTATATCGATCCTATTCTCCTTTCCTATATTAGAATGTTTGTCATTTTATAATACAATCATTTGTTGGTTGAAGTGACATTAATATAAGGTCTTGGAAATTACAAAATCTGATCTGTCTTACCTCAGCAAAATCCGCTTCGCAGGGATGCAGCTCGGCAACACCCTTCACTTTGATCACCTTTATATAACATATGATCTCATACGTACATTCCACAAGAATTTTTATTCCAACCAAAAGGATGAAGGCACTGCAATTCATCTGCATACTCCTCTGTTTCCAACATTTAGCATTCTTCCCCATAGCTAGCACTGCAAACCAGGTTGATAGCCTTAACAAGTTGATCACCGAGTCCAGGAAATTCAAAAATCCTCCGAATGCAGAGCCATGGGCTGAATCAGGATGTGCAAAAGTTTATTCTCCGGCCAACGTTGGGAATCAAGTAGGGACGATGGAAGGTGACAAGATCGATTTTTTACCGGGACAACCTGAGGGAGTGGACTTTGATCAGTATGCAGGCTATGTGACGGTCAATCAAACGGCTGGAAGAGCACTTTTCTATTACTTTGTCGAGTCACCAAATAACTCCAGTACTAATCCACTCGTTCTGTGGCTCAATGGAGGTAATTCGGTTCCTAATTTTGAGCTCTTGTAAATTTATAAGTCTAAAACTTATTTCGATATTCTTTACTCTTCGTAACTTTTTGTATAGCTTTTCGTCGTAATTTTTTGAGTGAATTATTCGTCTCGACAAGATGAATCAGAAAAATATATTAAAAAATATGGACTAATAATTTTGTACTTTTTAGACTCTTCTTTTTGAATCTCTTCGAGACGAATGCTAATTCAAAAAATATGATGTGAATCTAAAAAAAGTTTAGAAAAGATGAAGAAAACGCACAAAACAACGCAGATAAATAAGTTTTTTTTTTTTTATTGTTGGCTGAACAAAAAAAACTAGCGAGAGCTGAACTGGCTTGCAAAACATCCCAATCTATTAAAGTCTATAGCGCGAAAAATTGAGAAAACAAATACTGAGCGCAAATTGGAAGTGGAAGCTGAGGGCTTCACAGCCTTCACTGAAAAATTATGTGACTAAGGTTAAACCAGACAAACAACCAAAAATGAGGGTCGTGTACGGCTATTGCTGGCGGCGCAATGCAGATCCGTCGCCCCTCTCTAACTAGAGCCCCCAATCCAATGCTATCGGAGCTAATTGCAAACACTTTGCTCCTTCGTCACCTAAATAAATCCCTTTCTTTGCGGTTTAAAAAAAAATGAAAAAGACCCCTTCATGTAGATTTTGATAAACAAGGGATCTCATTTTAATTGATTTTCAGGCCCGGGTTGCTCATCCTTGGGATATGGAGCCATGGAGGAATTGGGACCCTTCAGAGTCAACAGCGACGGAAAAACACTCTACAGAAATGAGTACTCTTGGAACAATGGTACTACTGTAATTCTAATCTCTCTCTCTCTCTCACTCTCTCTCTCTCTCACGACAAAGACAAAGACAAAGACCAAGACGAAAGAAAACATTTTCTTCACTAACCCAAATTAAAAGTGGGTGAACATTATCTAGTATTTTGTATGGGCTACACATCCAATAGTATTAAAGAATTCGCACCTACACCTCTTGTACTATCACCAATTTGCACATACACCTAAAATTAAGAGGTGTATGTGCAAATCGATGATAGTACAAGGGGTGTAAGTGCAAAGTCACCAAAATTAAACTCAGCCCTCGTCTCGCTTAACTTTTAGCACTTTTTGGAGGTTTATTCTTATTTTAAAAAAAATCACGCTCGTTAGTTTTGCGACAAATTTTTGTGGTTTATATGATTCGTCTCGACGAGAGGAATCGAAAAAGTAAAAAAATTCTACTTTTATCAAAATATTTCTGGAAATATCTACTTTTAAGCCCCCAAACCCAACTTTTTGACTTGTTTTTGCTAAAAAGTGAACATTTTTCAAAATATTTGGATAAAAGTAAAAACTCTTCACCTTCTCGTCGAAAAGAATCAATAATCCGCAAAAGTTTGGTGAAAAACTAACAAATGCCGAAAAAATTTGAATAAAGACAAAATCTTCAAAAAGTCATTTTAGCTTAGTCGAACTTTACCTCAATTTGATATGAGTAAGTGCTTGATATGAACATCCAATTTTTGGTCTAAATTTCTAGACTAAAATGTCGAAACATTACAAGTGTTTCTAATCAAACACTTACTGATATGAGGTTGAGTTAATATTTAACGGGATTGGTTAAAAAAAACTAAAGATCGCATAGTGTTCACATACAGTACTTTTTAATTGGGTGAACAAAATTGATTGCACCAAAGAAGACGAAGCTAACATTATAAGCAAAATACGTTGGCAGTGGCAAACGTGATTTTCCTAGAATCCCCTGCTGGAGTGGGATTTTCATACTCAAACACATCCTCCGACTACAATACCGTCGGGGACAAGAGGACGGCCGCAGACTCGTATGTCTTTCTTGTAAATTGGTTAGAGAGGTTTCCTCAATACAAGATTCGGGATTTTTATATTGCTGGAGAGAGCTACGGCGGACATTATGTGCCTCAACTTGCTTGCGTCATCCTCTCAAATAACAAGATCACAAATCAAACAGTCATTAACCTCAAAGGCATTGCTGTAAGTTCCTCAATCCCATGATGCTCATGGTTGTGAAATTAGATAAAATAATGTGTGGTCAATTTGTTTTTAACTACCGGTGAGACCATTGCTCAGGTGCCAAAACTGTTTTTAACCAATCCACGACCACGGCACCCGGTTCTTGTTACATATCATTCAATACTCCCGCTAACGGCTGCTACTTAAGACCCAACTAGAAACCTAGTCAATCATTACTTTCCATAAATTGATATTAATTCTTTCCATACCACGACATTCTCTATATATCCCAGGATTCCCGAACGTTGTTGTCTACCAGTGCACTTCAATTACTAATATGTCGCGTATGGTGAGATTCGGGTGAAGCAGAACTCCGTATGGTATGATTCTGGTTCACAAAAAACATATTGAATCGGGTATTAATATAGGTTATGGTGCAATTTAATACTGCGAATTTGGGTATGATGGTAGCAAAACCAGGACCAAACCAACCGATTGCAATCCCTCGTTCTATTGATTCGTCGGGTGCGGTTAATTAATTCGCATACATGCGCTTCATCATATCATACTACTACTTCATATAAACAATTCTTCCATGTAAGTACCACATTTATTTTTTTCAATGTGATTGTGCAGATTGGGAATGCTTATGTAGATGATACTACAACTCTCCAGGGGACTTACGACTATTACTGGACACATGCCTTGAACTCTGATGAAACCCATGCTGGTATAACCAAGTATTGTGACTTTGTTAATGGTAATCTTACAAGCCAGTGCTCTGAATATCTATTCCAAGGAGATGAAGAGCTTGGAGATATTGATATTTATGACATTTATGCCCCACTTTGCAATTCTTCAGCTCCAAAAACTCCTTCCCCTGGCTCTGTAAGCCTCCTATTCATTTGCTTTCTTTTTTTTCTTCCATTTTAATTTTAATTTTTTTTGGTGATACAGTTTTGTTTTTTATATATATATTTTTTTTTTCTGAAAAAAAGGCAAGAACGACACATGAGAGAGTCCAACGCCACGACTTGGCCCATGACGAAATTAAGAAACCATTTTGGTCAATTGAGTGGCAAAATTGATATCTCACGACGTACGTTTTTATATATAAACAGGTCAACAACTTTGATCCGTGCTCCGATAATTATGTTAGATCCTACTTGAATTTACCAGAAGTGCAAAAAGCTCTTCACGCCATAAATACAACTTGGTCACGTTGCAGGTATATATACGTATTCTCTTCTAATTTGCATGCTTATATATATATATAGCCGTGGAGGAAAAATTGGTTTACTCGGAGGGGCTGGAATACTGGGTAAAACAGTACTACTCATTATGGAATTGATTAACAATATTGCCAAAGCTCATGGAGGTGTATTTGTATTTTGGCGGAGTAGGTGAACATATCCGTGAAGGAAATGATCTTTACAAGGAAATGAAAGAATGAGCAAAATATTGCAGAATATCAAAAGTGGCTAATATATAGAAGATTTTTAGTGCCGAGCGGGTGTCACGTGGTGTCCGTTCGGCGCATCCGGGCCGCCCATTTCGGTTTTAGACGGCTCGGATTTGGAGTGAGAAAAATACGGGAGAAATGTTAGGGTGAGAGGAGAGAGAGTGTTTCAATCTGGTGTTGCTCGGGCACTAATTATATATGCTTTGTTGATAATGCATGGGAACTCATGTGAATTAATTTGTATGCAGTAATGTAATTGGGCAATGGGCAGATAGCCCATCAACTGTTCTACCGACAATCAAGCATCTCATAGCTAGTGGCATTAGATTATGGGTATACAGGTTAGTTAAGCCTGGGTTTCTTCCAGCTCATGATCATCATAGAGCAACATTTTCTCTTTCTTCTTTACAAAAAATAAATCCGTATTGCTTTGGACTAAGATAATTTAGCTTGACATGCAGGCCTAAAGCAACATTTTTTTTATGAGAGATATTTTGAGATTACTTTGCTAGTGAAGATATTTTTTTATGAAAGATTATTTAGAGATTACTTTACAAGAAAAAAATTCGTATTTGCTTTGGACAACATTTTTTTATGAAAGATATTTTGAGATTACTTTGCTAGTCATGAAGCTAGCTAACGATCGAAGTGGTGATCGAGTTTGACAGTTCGATCCATTGATGAGATAAAAACACAAAAATATTTTAGATTCTAGGTAGGGTCTGGCGCATGCATACGCCGAAATTAGGTTTATGCATAGTCATGATCAAAACTAAAAAAAATACTAATCTTCCGGCGTCCACCGGAGGGTGAGAGTGGATATTATGCATCAGTGCATGCACCATGCCATGCCATGGACTTTTTCATGTATCATATATGCCGTAAATAAAAAATACTAATCCTCATAAACTTGCAGCGGCGATGTTGACGGAAGGATCCCGGTAACATCTTCCCGGTACGCGATCAACACCTTTAAACTTCCAGTGACGAATGCGTGGCGAGCATGGTACTCTAATAGTGATGAGGTAATATGTACAGATAGATTGTGTCTTTTGAACCAGTTGCCAAAAATTATCAAATTCAAAACGCGGGAACGGCTCACCGACACACACTAGTACAGTAGTACCTGAGTCAAAGTTCCATATCATCAATCGGTGGAGCAACATTCATGTCATTTTCTTAAAAAACATGCATTTTGCTCTTATATTGTGTTGGCGTGCAGGTTGGAGGATATGTGGTTGAGTACGAAGGGCTGGTACTAACTACAGTGAGGGGAGCTGGGCATGAAGTTCCGAGCTACCAACCAGAGAGAGCTCTAGCCATGATGTCATCTTACCTTCGAGGCACACTTCCTCCTTCCTCTTAAAACCAACAATATTTCCAGTACTGGTGCAATCAAAATGATCAGTAGCTTAATCACGGCAATTAATCACCTCTGAAGCATGTGATGAGATCGATGGGATCGAAATATGTATCCAAAACATGATGCATTTCAATTAATTAAACATGTACGTACGACGTTGTTTCTGTTGTTGTTTTGATTGGATTTCTGTTACTTTTTTTCCCCCTATTGTTTGAATATTAGTTATGATAAATAAGTATTTATTTCACATTTTCAAACTCAAAAATAATACAAATAAAAAATAATTTTATAAATTTTTTTACACCGTATTTTTAAACAAGATCTATATTGCATATTTTTAGATTTTAGTGAGCCCATTATTTTTGAACTTGAAATTGCATTCTTAAAAAATATGTACTTATTTATCGTTCTGAAACGGAGCCTAAGGAAAAGAATAATTGCTTAGTATTGGACAAGCCTTGTTCAATCTAACACTCACAATACTCTCTCCTTTGTTTGTGGTTGCAATTTTGGGGTGAAGAGAGATATAATAAAAGGAGGCCGTTCATCTCGGTAATGGACAGTTCGGATTTTCATCTAAACAATGGACGGCTAGGATTTGTAGGACCTCGGATTAAATCCGAGTCGTTCGTGCTGAGATTGGAGGCCAGATCGACCGCACTACACGGTATAGTGCTTCAGGTGCACTATTGCCCCTCCCATTCCATAACAAATTAGGGATAAAGAGATGGATGGCTTTTTAGGCTATCAGGTGTTATGGTTTATGGTTTTAATTGTAAGATCTAAGCTTTTTAGGTCATCAGGTATATTGGGCTTTGCTCTTATTGAATGTACTTTTCAATCCTTGGTTGGAATCCATTTTTTCCTTTTCTTCCTTAATAAAATGTTACTTTTACCTATTAAAAAAAATTACAACATTTTCAAACTTCGGACTTAGCAATCCAAGTATTTTCTCCATCACTCGAGCACCGTCTAGCTTCTTCCCATATTGTCTCATCTGGTTTGCGATCGTCAACGTCTTCATGAAATATGATAAAATGGTCTCATTGTCCTCATTTGCAACGCTTCAAACTCTCCTCGTAACAGTTGAAGTCGGACCTGAATCGTCTTCTCGATCCCTCGATTAGCATTTTGAAGGATATCCCATGGTTCTTTGGCAGTGGCAGCGCTATAGATTTCTCGAAATCATCCTCTTCTACCCCATGGTAGATTAACAACATAGCTCGTTGATGCTTCTTTCTCGCCTCACAAAGCGTTGCTTTTTGTGCGTCTGCAAGCTTTGCTTCTTCTTCCTTGGAATACTCCACTTATCCCATGTCTACTGAATCCCATGGCCCTTGTGATTGCAAGAGCACTCGCATTTTGATGCTCCAATTCTCATATTTCTCGTTACTTTTAGGACTTGGCTTTGTTTATGTATCTTAGTATTTGGATGAGAATTTTTTTTATGCCAGTGCTAATCTATAGATGCCGTATGGTTTATTTAAATGAATCTGCTTTTTCTGTAAGTTGAGTTTTGTTAACCCTCCATTTAAGAGAGTGAACATTACCCTCATTCCTATTAATTGAAATGGTGTGAGTTCCACCACAAAGTGATGTCATGCTTATCAAAAAGTGTATTGCATGGTAAGCATACATCATTTTGTGGTGGGATATCTACATCATTTCAATTAATAAGAGGGAGGATAATATTCACACTTTTTTAATGAGGGTGAACAAAATTGCACTCTCCTTCCGTTGACCAAAAAAAACAAAGTGGTAGTATAAAGAAATTGGTTTCTTTAGTCATTTGAGCATGCACAGTCAAATACGGAAATTCTAATCGCAAGGACGGATTCGCAGGGATCCATGCAAGAAAAATTGTGTTTGGGCCTATTCTGGATACCAAAAAAATTTAGAAAAATATTCATAAATTTTTGTATATTATTTTATGGAGCCCTGTAAACCTTCCTTGCGAACCCAATTTTCCTTTTGGATATTTCTCTAGATTTTTTTGGAATCCGGAATGGATCCAAATGCAATTTTTTGTGCGTGAATCCCTGTAAACCTGCCCTGCAGATACCAAGGCTGAGGCAAATACATTGTCTAAATTGCTTATGACAACGTCGTCACACGTCAATATCTCGTTTGTTCGTGCCTTGGGACACGTCTTACATCAGTGTCTCATCTCATCTTGAATCGCAAAATATCGTCTAATTTTTCTCCGTCATGTCTCCTTCGTCAATGTCTCCTTCCTTTTGGCCTTGGTAGCCAAAATATCAGTCTGGAAAACAAAAATATCTGTCTTATTTTGGTAAATATCGTCACAGTCTCGTCGGTAGGGTTCAAAGTACAACTTTTGAAAAACTTCTGGGCTTTGATTGGATAACTTGTAACTGCAGGGGGTTAACTGTGGTTGACCGATTTGCCTTAAAGAGGCAGATCTGATCCAGGTGACTATTTTGATTTGCCTTAAACCTTTCTCCTTGTTGTGAATGAACTGACCACAGGTGATTATTTTCCCTTTTTACTTCCTGACCTGCTTCTTCCCTGGGGCGATGGAAACAACGACGGATGCTCTGTGTTTTTTCCGACTTGTTCCACTTCGAGCTGCGCGTCGCAGCCTGAGGCACAGCGTTTGGCGTCGGGAGAGTCGACTTTGGCTTCGACTCGTATCGGCTCACCGGAGAAGATGAACAGTTCAGAAAAGCACGTGGGTAAGAATAGATCTCACTCGCGGAAATCCGGCGGCACGTGGGGGCTATCGCGGCGGCGTCGTATCTCCTTTGGTCAGGTACCGTTGGCTTCGTCTCGGCACACTATTGATAAAGCATACAAACGATTACAATACTCTCACACGTCTCTCGAATTAGTTTCTGACGACGGATCAAAATTGATAAATTAAACATCACCAAACACGAGAAGGAGACCATCACATAGACGTGTTTGATTATTCTTGCGGCTTATTCCCTAGAAATAAGTACTATAAGAGCAAGTACACCAGTCATTAGGTAAAATATAAGAGCAACTACACCAATACTATCTATTTTACCTAACACCAATTAAAATATATATATTTTTACTCATTCTTTATTATCTTTATTGTTTAAAGAGAGGAGAAAGGGGAGGAGAGAGAGAAAGAAATAATAAAAAAAGAAAGGAGTATGAGTAGTGATTAGGTAAAAATAGATAACAACTATTCACAAATGTATTTTAGCTCCTCTTTTAGCTCATTTGGTGTAGACTATTTTTTATGTTTCTCTTAGGTAAAATAGCAAAAAATGTATTTTTGCTCATCTAGTGTACTTGCTCTAAGTGGCTGTTCCGGTTTCTTAAAAATAAACTTTTAGTCCCTAGAAATAAGTATTAAAGTGGCTGTTTCGATTTCTTAAAAAAAGACCTTTTAGAAAAGGAAGGTAATTTCAAGTTTAAAAATTATACGTTTACGCAAATAATTTTTGTACCAATATGAATCTTGTTTAATATATCTCATTGAAATATTTTAAACTGTGCAAAAAAAATCAAAAAATTATTTTTTATTTACGTTATATTTGAATTTGAAATTATCTTCCTTTTTGAAAAACAAGCGACATGAAGAAGAAGCTTTAGAAAGGAAGCAGAACGGGGCCTAAAATATCGTATTTATTTCTGTACAGAAACAGATGTTGATTACGCAATGTTGATTACTTTAACTAATAAAATACTCATTTGATCTTTGTTACTTTTTTTGAGAGTTCACATCACTTTAAATTACCTATATTTTTCAATTTATACTAATACTTTATGGGATCAATGCTGTATATGCTAACTTCTATTAATTAAAAACTTACAAAATCTTATCCAATTATGATAGAACGAGAGAGAACCAAATTAGGTCGGAGGGAATTGATTATGTAAAAAAAAAAAAAAAAAAAAACCAAATAAGCAAGCACCTAACTATTTTTTTCTTATCTAAATGTATTTCACATATTTATGAGAAAACTAACGAATCACTAATGAGCTTAATCACATAATCCTCCAATAATAGGGTACGTTTGATATTTTGTGTCGGCCGGGGTCAAATTCTCCTTTCCTATATTAGAATGTTTCGTCCATTCTTGTCTTGTCTTACCTCAGCAATACCATTGCAACCTATGGCCATAAGACCCTTCTGTTTGATCACCTATATATAGGAGTATAACATATGATCTCATACATACATTCCACGAGAATTTTTATTCCAACCAAAAGGATGAAGGCACTACGGCAATTCATCTGCATACTCTTCTGTTTCCAACATTTAGCTTTCTTCTTCCCCATAGCTAGTACTGCAAACCAGATTGATAACCTTATAAAGTTGAGCACCAAGTCCAGGAAATCTGAAAATCCTCCGGCGAATGTCGGGAATCAATTAGGGATGATGGAAGCTGACAAGATTGATTTTTTACCAGGACAACCTCAGGGAGTGGACTTTGATCAGTATGCAGGCTATGTGACGGTCAATCAAACGGCGGGAAGAGCACTTTTCTATTACTTTGTCGAGTCACCAAATAACTCCCTTGCTAATCCACTTGTTCTGTGGCTCAATGGAGGTAATTCAGTTCCTAACTTAATTTCTTCTGTTGTTGGCTGAACAAAATAGCACTAACTCTCTCTCTCTACCAACTATTGCTCTACAGTTGAACCTAAGTAACATATTGCCTTGAAATTGGCTTGCAATACATTCCAATCTATTAAGATCTATGGTGCGAAGATTGAGAACATGAATATTGAGCGCGGATTGAGCGTGGAATCTGAGGGCTCCACTGAAAGATTATGTGACTGTCGGGGTTCGAATTATCGGGAACAGATCCAAGGCTCAGGTTGGCTCCCCCTCCTGCTGCTCCGCGCTTCCGCCGCCTGAGACCTGCACCAAGTCACTAGGGGTTGGACACCCCAGTGACCCTCCGACGATCAAGTTAGATCTCAGGAGGGGGAAGTAGATCTAGAGATAGGGTAGAATGACGTACCTCTTTAGGTTAGAGTCCCTTCGTATTTATAGACCTAGGGTTGCTTGGACTCCAAGCTAGCGCGTGGAGTATACGCTCAGGTAACCGCTTCGGGTGACGTCATAGGTGACGGGAGGGTCGAAGCGGTTACGGAGCACATAGAGGAGATGAATCCCAATGATTACATTCGTTGCATGATCTTTGTGGGGACCGCATGGCGCAACAACATTCTGTTGATTGCCTCAGGAATATCCTCAGGACAGGCTGGACAGCTGTCATCAATGCAGCATGCAGGAAACTGACCCCGAGGGAAGCACCGAGGAATAAAACCGAAGTGTGGAACCCCTACGATGCTTCGGCTTAGGGCTCCTTGAGTGCCGGAGTCACCTCATAAGGCCCGGTTACCGAGCTCGTAACCGAGGCCACCACAGTGACTAAGGTTGAACCAGTCAAACAGCAAAAAATGAGGATCGTGTATGGCTGTCGCTGGCAGCGCAATGTAGACCTGTCGCCCTCTCTAACTAGAGCCCCCAATCCAAATACTTGCGGAGCTAATTGCAAACACTTTGCACCTTCATCACCTAAATAAATTCCTTTCTTTGCCGTTACAAAAATGAAAAAGAAAGACTCCTTCAGTCCTGTTATGAGATAGGAGTAGTTTATATAGCCGTGTTATCTAGATTGATAAACAATCGCATTTTATTTTCAGGCCCGGGTTGCTCATCCTTGGGATATGGAGCCATGGAGGAATTGGGACCCTTCAGAGTCAACAGTGACGGAAAAACACTCTTCAGAAATGAGTACTCTTGGAACAATGGTAATTCTAATCTCTCTCTCTCTCTCTCTCTCTCTCTCTCTCTCTCTCTCTCACACTATAAAGACAGACAAAGACGAAGACGAAACAAAGCATTTACCTTCACCAACCCCAAACGTGGGTGAACATTATCTATTTCATATGGGCTCCACATCCAGTCGCGCTTTGATGATCAGAACTTACATTTTGCATGTGCGAATTAATTTTGGTTATTCTTGCAAAAATTAAACTCAGTTTGATACGAGTAAGTGCTTGATATGAACATCCAATTTTTGGTCTAAATTTCTAGACTAAAATGTCGAAACATCACAAGTGTTTCTAATCAAACACTTCTTGATATGAGGTTGAGTTAATATTTGAACGGGATTGGTTAAAAAAACTAAGTCGTACATAATGCTTGGCTCTGATCAGTGAAGTGAGGCTTAATGTGGGTTCCACACAAAGCGCATAGTGTTCGCATACTTTTTAATTGGGTGAACAAAATAAATAATTGCACCAAAGACAAAGCTAACATAATCAAAATTTTGGCAGTGGCAAACGTGATTTTCCTAGAGTCCCCTGCTGGAGTGGGATTTTCATATTCGAACACATCCTCGGACTACAAGACCGTTGGTGACAAGAGGACGGCTGAAGACTCATATGTCTTTCTTATAAATTGGTTAGAGAGATTTCCTCAATACAAAAGTCGGGATTTTTACATTACTGGAGAGAGCTATGCTGGACATTATGTGCCTCAACTTGCTTACACCATCCTCTCAAATAACAAGATCACAAATCAAACAGTCATTAACCTCAAAGGCATTGCTGTAAGTTTGCCAATCCCATGTGCTCATGGTTTTGAAATATGATAAAATAATTTGTGCTCAATTTGTTGTATGCTTGTAGTCTACTTGTATAACCCACTATTCAACTTGTCCCTGCTGCCAGAAATCAAGGTCTAATTCCGATCGCTATGGAGAGTAATAGAGTATATAACATTTTTTTTTGGTCCTATAATACCTTTTTGCTCCGATCTACCGGTGATACCATCGCTCAGGTGCCAAAACTGTTTTTAACCAATCCATGAGGACCATGACCACAACACCCGGTTCTTGTTACATATCGTTCAATACTTCCGTACCACAACACCTGGTTCTTGTCTACCAGTGCACTTCATTTATGTAGTCGTGCCTCATATTTATTCGTAAATTGGATATTCTCACCACAAAGGTCATGCTGCTAGATTAACCTAGGGGCCGGACAAATACTTTTGGAATCACAGCTCCCTACTCTCTTTCCAATCCTCTACACTCTACGTAGGGATGAAAATTTCACCCAAAACTAATGGGCGCTCGATGTCTTGAACTGCTCTGTTCCTATAAGGCTTTCTTTCTAGAAATTTCTTACACATGGGGTGGTTTTTTGTCTTAAAATCAAACTACGTGTCCAGTTTAGGTTTGGATTAGGTATAAAGAAGTACCTAAACTGAATTCGAAACTGAGCCGAATGCAAGACCATCGAAATAATACTCTGCTCACCAAAGACCTTTTTCTTTTTTCTTTTTTCTTTTTTTATTGGCCAACAAGACCTTGTTAACTAATGGGCATTGGAGTTGATATATGCATATCCGGAATCAGAATTCATTTTCCAAGCTTCAATAGTGTAAATCAAAGGTGGTCGGGTCGCGCTGTTGACTTAGGCATGATGTTATTGCAGGTTGATCTTTTCCAAGTTTCAGCATATAGTTTTTTCCCCTTTTTCTTGCTTTGTTCACATTTATAAATTACTAATATCTTGGGTACCGTGCGATTAGAAACAGAACTCTGTATGGCATATGGGATTGATTATGGTACACAAAAACCGTACTTATCGTGTCAATATAGGTTATGGTGCAATTTAAGACTTCGAGTTTGGGTATGATAGTAGCAAAACCTGGACCAAACCAACTGGTTGCAATCCCTCATTTTATTGATTCGTTGGGTGTGGTTAATTAATTCGCATACATGCTTTAACATATCATACTACTTTATATATACATTTCTTCTATGTAAGTAGCACATTCATTTTCAATGTGATTGTGCAGATTGGGAATCCTTATATAGATGATGGTACAACTGTCAAGGGGATTTATGACTATTACTGGACACATGCCTTGATCTCTGATGAAACCCATGCTGGTATAACCAGGCATTGTGACTTTGTTAGCGGGAATTTTAGCAGAACATGCAAACTATATCGAAACCAAGCATTTGTGGAGCATGGAAAACTTGATCTTTATGACATTTATGCCCCACTTTGCAATTCTTCAGCTCCAAAAACTCCTTCCCCTGGCTCTGTAAGCCTCCTATTCACTTACACTCTTTTTTTCTTCCATTATTTTATTTTTTTGGGTTATACAGTTGTTTAGTTTTTATATTTAATTTTTTTTTGAAGAAAAGGCAAGAATGTTTACTACTAGTATACAAACAATAACCAAATATACTATTAGTATCAGCTAAAAGGATTAAAACGTACTTAGGCTCTCTCTTGGCTGCAAAACAACATCCAGAGTCAACATATAGATACAGAACTTTCCAATGTTTTTGAATATGGGGCGGATCTATAAGTACAAGAAAAACAAAATGATAGGGCATAGGTGAAGTGGAGATGTTATGCAAGAATATTTTTAAATTAATCTCTTAGTAAATCCACAGTTCAAACAAAATGGAGAAAAACATCCACTGGTTATGTTTTTGTTAGTCTCAATTATCACCCATAATCTGCTAACGCAAACTAGTGTTCTAAAACAAGGAATTAATGGGCAATTAATCATTGGCGGGGCGGCCTATCCAATTAGGTCCGATTACTAATTGATATGCACCGAATAATCCGATTAATCGCTTGAAGGTGGCCGACCCCCCAACTAGCGTCTAGTGACTTTTAGAACATTGATGCAGACAAAGAGCGAGTGAAACCACCACCTAGTTATGACACTTTCAAAAATTCGAAAGTTTTCTCCATGAACATAAACATCTTTTTTCCAAATGGTCACTTTATTCTAAAGCGCTGAACTACCACCAAATCGGATCAAAGTTACATGAGAGATCCCATCGCCATGACTTAGTCCATGACAAATTAAGAAACCATTGTCAGGAGTTAATATACTTAAGGAATTAGAAATTGGATGCCAAAGATCACAAAAAGAAGAATTTTAGTCAATTGAGTGGCAAATTGACGTTTTTATATGAACAGGTCAACAACTTTGATCCGTGCTCCAATATTTATGTTGCATTCTACTTGAATTTACCAGAAGTGCAAAAAGCTCTTCACACCAGAAATACAACTTGGTCACGTTGCAGGTATATTTTCTTCTTTGATTACATCATACATCCATAATCTATATATGGAGTTGCAATTTACTTGTGCTTCGATGATGATGATGAATCCCACGTGAATTTGTATGCAGCAACGTTGGATGGACGGATAGACCATCAACAATTCTACCAACAATCAAGCAGCTGATAGACAGCGGCCTTAGATTATGGGTATATAGGTCAGTCGATGTTTTTAATTGCAACTCATAACAAATTTACTGAAAAAAAATACAAGGGAATTATACAACTGAATTACCGCTAGTGCTAACAAAGTGGTGAGTTTGGCAGTTTCGATCTATTGATCAGATAAAACACAAATATTTTAGATTCTAGGCAGGGTCCAGCACATCCATACTGAAAGTAGCTAGGTTTTTGTATAGTCATGATCAAAATTCAAAAAGTACCTTGAGGCAACTAGATCCGTATGGTAACTAGCTAGTTCACAAAACTCCAGTGTACAAAGGAGTGTGAGAGTGGATATTCTGTATCTGTGCATCACTATGCCATGGACTTTTTCTTGTATCACGCCGTGACTGAAAAATACTAATCCTCATAAACTTGCAGCGGCGACAATGACGGACGGATCCCGGTAACAGCCTCTAGGTACTCAATCAACACCTTAAAACTTGCAGTGAAGAATGCGTGGCGAGCATGGTACTCTAATAGTGATCAGGTAATAGATTGTGTCTTTTGAACCACTTGCCAAAAATTGTCAAAATCGAACTGTGGGAACGGCTCACCGAAACATAAACTCCATTGGTCGCTCAAACTTGCAACATATATCAGTATTCAATACTTTTGATCTCCAATACCTTTAATCTGAAAGACACACACTAGTAGTTGAGTCTAAGTACAATATCATCAGTAGAGCAATGTTGGTCATTTTCTAAAAATTATTTTCCTCTTATATTGTGTTGGCAGGACGTTGGCGGTTATGTGGTTGAGTACGAAGGTTTGGTACTGACTACTGTGAGGGGAGCTGGGCATCATGTTCCGAGCAACCAACCAGATAGATCTCTGACCATGATCTCATCTTTCCTTCGAGGCACACTTCCTCCTTCCTCTTAAAACGACAATTAACATATAAAAATCCGCAGTGGACATTAATTTAAAGCGCTTGGTTGAGATGGAAGAAGAGGAGATTGCTGATAGGGAGGAAGCTTTGAAGAATTGCACTGAGGTAGAAGAGGGTGAAATTTCTGATGGGAAGATGATGCTTCCCTTTCACTGGAGTTTTAGGTTCCGTTTTTTTTCGTTTGCTGCTTAGGTTTTTTGGTGGTTTGGTGTTTGGCTTTCCGGTTTGTTCGGTTTTTCTATCTGGTGTTTTGGTTTTTGGTGTTGGGGTTTGTGTTTTGGTGCTTTGGGTTTTGTTGTCTTGTTAGGCGTTTTGTTTGTGCTGTCTCTTTGGGGTTTTTGGCGTTTCGGTTGGTGTCTTGCCTTCCTTTCGGTCTCGGATGGCTTCGTGCCGGTGTGCCCTTGATCCGTTTAATAAATCTTTTATAAAAATGAATAAATCTATTGTGCTGATAAAAAAAAAAAAACATAGTGGACTTTTGAGAACCAACATTTCCCCTAGTGCAAACAAAATCATTTGCTTAATTATCACTACATTCACCTCTGAAGCATATGAAGAGATGGGAAATATGTATCCAAGGACCAAGACAAGCATTTAAATTAAACATGTGCGTACGTTGTTTCAGTTGTTTTGATTGGCTTTTTGTTACTTTTTTATTGTTTAATCTATTCTAATATATAAAGGGAGAGCACCATTTTGGTTTCTCCCTCTGTCATGTATTTTTATTTTCCAAAAATGCCCTCCAAAAGAAAGGATTTCACATATTGCTATTTAACCACTGGAAGGATTAACTGTCAGGTAATTGTGTAAAAGCAGTCTCACCCAACTGCCATACCCACGTTCCCCTCAAATTTACAGTTAAGTCGGAATTTACTTTCAAGGTGGAACTAGACACCTTTCTTATCTCTTTCTCTGAAAACTTAACTGAACAAATCTGTCTTCTATAAGGTTACCGTTTTCGCTATTCCTTTATTTGCTACTAGAGGTTGGGGTACACGCAATGCGTGTGCAAGTCGGATTTTCACAACATTTGTGAAATTTTGATCAAACAATAAGTGGGAAGCATTTTAACGAAACTGTTGTGAAAATTCGACTTGCACACGCATTGCGTGTGCCCCAGCCTCTAGTTAGTTATGATCTTACTCAATTCGCAATACTCTCTCCTTTGTCTGCGGTTAAAAAATTTTGGGGCGGAGAAGAGGGATATAATAAAATGGGGATAAAGGTGGATATGATTGAAGGGGAGATAATTTTAGGAGGAGGATTATTAGTTGATTGGTTTGTTTAGTTTTGGATATATGGGAGGGGGTGGATAAAGCGCGAGCTCTCCCTCTCTCGCTCGAAATTACCTACAGTAATTTATTTTGATTCGCTTAATAAAAATTCACTAATTCTAAAAGATCAAAATAATTAATCGGATCAATAGGAAAAAAAATTGCATGACAAGGGCTTCTTCGAGAAAACATAAACTCTCCTAATGCAGCAAAATTCTCAGTTGAACTCTCATCCTCTTGTTTTTTAAAACAAGCCTAACAACTAATCTATCTATACTGTATACTATAAAAATGTATATAGTTACATAAAATAAAACAAATTTCTCTTATACTATAAAAATGTATAAAGGTATCTAAAATAAAATGAAGTTCTCTCATCAACTGTCACTTCTATATGAAATTTCCTCATTTTTCCTCATTTTATTAATTATTCTACACTTTTACGACACGTAAAATATTTACTTTATTTTGCTTGAAAAGAAAACTAATTTCAATCAATAACATAACAAATACTCCTTGAATATCTTTTTTCTTCATTTTTTTAAATTTTTTATTGGTGGGGAATTTTCTTAGTTATGTTGCGAGAAAATGGAGTAAATTCCAAGAGCCACAACGTGCTGATCCACTGATGTACAGGACAAGCGGGAAAAAGTTCTCACTGATGTTTTTTTCTGTCCCCGTGCATCAAATGGGCAAGCCGCTGGTAAAACAACATAAAGCAATGTAAAACAATAACAGAGACAGCATTGCTTCAATTTAAAATGTACTTCGATTACACTTTCCTCTTCTCTTTCACACACTTCAGAGGTCAAGCATCTGGTTTTGGTTACAATTAATAGTGGAAATTAATGTTGGTTCGAAAAGATAACAAATAAAAGTAGTAACTAAAATTACTGTTTTTTTAGGAAGGAGGAGGAAGTGTGGCTTGAAGGAAAGATGAAATCATGTTCAGAGCTCTCTCTGGTTGATAGCTGGGAACTGTATGCCCAGCTCCCCTCACTGTAGTCAGCACCAATCCCTTGTACCCAACCACGTATCCTCCAACCTGCCATCACAAATATAACCAGAAAATGTTAATTTTAATTAGTTATTTTACCTTTTTAAAAAATATACGCTCTTTCACTTGCAGCATATATCGTTAAAATGTCTCCATAGATAACGAGCGTCACTCTACTGATGTAACTCTAATATCAATTTTCTACTATCGGTTCAGAGGTACTGGTCCTACCGGACATCAATACTCGGAGGGTAAGTTTGCATGGGTTGCAAAAATAGTACTACAACATATGGCTCTGCTAACATTTGATAAGATTTTTGGCTCACCAATGGCCGGCGTTTATGCATTAATTGGTGAGCCATTGCGCGCCAAATGTTGGCTTTGGTAATGTTTGTCAACTGGTTCAAAAGAAACTATGCATGTATTACCTCTCCGTTGGAGTACCACGGTCGCCATGCAGTCTCCACTGGAAGTTTAAAGGTGTTGATAGAGTACCTAGAGGATGTTATCGGAACCCGCCCGTCTATATCACCGCTGCAATTGTTGAAGTGGAATAATATTTTTCAGTTATGCATGGAAAAGTATCATATAGGTCAGGTTAGATAATTTATCTTACCTGTAATATATATATATTTTTAAAAATTTGGACCATTAAAAATACTTCTGCACAGCTCAGATTATGCCCTATGCATTGCTACAGGACCCTCGAGTGGTGAGGGTTTTATCCGTCGCTCGTAAGTATCACCCTTATATTAATAGAAGGCGTTGCTTCATACCCTTCATTTGTGTTGCCCATCCGGATTATTATACCAATGGAATTTCATCATTTGAGCACCAAATTTTGTAATTTTTTTTCCTTTCCTCAGTAGTTATTTTTCTTTTAAAAACTATATTGTACAAAATAGATGGAATTTTTTTTTTTTTTTTTTTTTTTTGTTTCCAATAAGTTTGTTATCAGTTGGAACAAAACATCGACTGACCTATATACCCATAATCTAAGGCCGCTGTCTATCAGCTGCTTGATTGTTGGTAGAATCGTTGATGGGCTATCCGTCCATCCAACATCACTGCATACAAATTCACGTGGAATTCATTATCATCAACGAAGCACAAGTAAAGCCGTCCGTGCCAAGATAAACGGACCGGCACCTGCTTGGCAGCATCCCTGGGTATCAAAGAAGAAAATATACCTGCAAGCTGACCAAGTTGTGTTTATGGTGTGAAGAGCTTTCTGCACTTCTGGTAAATTTAGGTAGGATGCCACATAATTGTCGGAGCAGGGATCAAAGTCATTGACCTATTCGTAGGAAGATATGAAACAATTTTGCGGTCATAGCCAGAAAATCAATCTTGCCCCGTAATCTTCATAAAATTCTTCCTTTTTTGACCTTTTTCTTTTTCTTTTATCTATATCTAATATCATATCAAGAATCGAAATTTCTTTTCTAGAAACGTAGAAATTTTTGCAGTAGAGGTTAGAGAGTTAGTCGTGGGCAAGAGTCGAAAACTCTTGATCCTAGACGACGAACTCAACCAAGCACCCAACCAACTTGGCGAGCTTACAAGTTGAAATGTTTTGATGCATGGTGGATTTATTATGTCAATGAATATATAGGAAGGCTTACGGAGCCAACGGGAGGTGGTTTCGGCGCAGAAGGGTCGCAAAGCGGGTAATAGATGTTGTAAATATCAATATCTCCAACCTCTGCATCTCCTTGGTCTTGATATTGATAGCACTGGCTTGTAAAATTACCATTAACATAGTCGCAATACTCGGTTATACCGGCATGGGTTTCATCGGAGTTCAAGGCGTGCGTCCAGTAGTAGTCGTAGATCCCCTGGTTACTGGTGTTATCATCTATCCAAGCATTCCCAATCTGCGCAATTATTTGAACCTAAATTGAGAGAGCAAGTTGTTTGATTAATTTTGACCACCATAAACGCGAGTCGTTGATGAACTTACGGCAATTCCTTTGAGGTTAATGACGGTTTGATTTGTGATCTTGTTCTTTGAGAGGATGGTGTAAGCAAGCTGAGGCACGTAATGTCCGCTGTAACTCTCTCCGGCAATGTAGAAATCTCGGCTTTTGTACTGAGGAAACCTCTCCAGCCAATTTACGAGAAAGGTGTACGAGTCTTCGGCCGTCCTCTTGTCACCGACCGTAGTGTAATCGGAGGATGTGTTGGAATATGAAAATCCCACTCCTGCTGGGGATTCTAGGAATATCACGTTTGCCACTGTCGAACATTTTCTCACGTTAGCTTCGTCTTCGAGTTTATACGGGGAGAGAGAGAGAGAGAGAGGATAATTTCATTTGAAATAATTACCATCGTTCCAGGCGTATTCATTTCTGAAGAGTGTTTTTCCATCGCTGTTGACTCTGAAGGGTCCCAGTTCTTCCATGGCTCCATATCCAAGGGATGAGCATCCTGGGCCTGGAAAACATTGTGATCGATTGTTTATCAATCTCGCTAAAGAACATGAGAAAAACTTGTTTCCGGCTGTACCTGTAAACACTTAATCGTAACCGTTCAAAAATGTTCTGGACGGTCCGGATTTTAATAAAACTTTTTCGGAAAAGAGTTAATTGTGACCGGTTATAATTGAAACGAATCTCAGCCATTGATTGTGCAAATAGACGGCGGAGATTGGTTGGTTCTGTATGTTTACAGCACAGCTTGGAAACAAGACAATCTCAAAGAACATATCCATAGATATCCAAATTTAAATACGGTGAAGAGTAAATTAAGGAGAGAAATGATGGAGAAGCAAGGTACAGCTTATAGCAGGGGCAGACCCACCATAGGGTACATGGGGTCACGTGCCCTCACACTCTTTTAAAAAAAAATTTCCCGATTTTGTATGTGTATATATATATATATATATTATATATATATGCTATCATTTATTAAGATGTTGAAGTGTGGTGCAGCGGTAAAAGACATAATATGGGAGAGGAAAGACGTGGGTTCGAGTCCCACTCCCCCTTTAACCTTTTTTTGGTTTTTTTCAAAATCCACTAGAAAGCGAATTTGAGTAAGCATGTTTGGCAATCTGGTTCCAATTCCTAACCCCAGCAGTTTCGCGGAGAACTCTTTCACAACTAAGGTTTCCCTCACTACCCAACGTCGCCAATCATTTGTTTAGTGTTCAATATGAATCCGCACATTGTATTTATACATTTTTTTATCCCCGAAACTTGTACTTGTAGAGTTAATAATAGAAAAATATATTGTGAATATATGATAATTTTGTTTTAACGCATATAGTAGAAGTGCACAAGTTTGCCCAAGTAGTTTGTTATTAAAATATATATATACTTTAAAATTATTACATTACCATGAATGCTAATTAAAATTATTTGGGTGTGGATGTGTTTAAACTGTAACTAGTATGTTATGGTGTTACAAAAAAAAATTGGTGCCCCCACTATCTCAAATTCCTGGGTCCGCCACTGGCTTATAGTGATGGCGATACAAAGATTTTTCCGATCGGTGGCATCAAAGCGTTTTTCATTCAATATCTAGATGAAATCATTCATAGTAGTAGGTTATTTTTTGAATTGAAGGTAATGGATTGTAAGAGAATATTCTGTTTCGTAAAATGAAAAATAAGTACTTATAAACTAAGAACTTTAGTGGAATAGGACCTATGTAAAGAGTTACGTCACTTGCTTTTAGTACAGAGTACTATATCATGGGTAAACGACAATATATGGTTAATTCTTCACTATCTTCGTCACTAGTTAATTTCGGGCCATAAAATTGAGTAAGGTACTGAATTATTTACGTACCTCCATTGAGCCACAGGACAAGAGGATTGGTATCAGAGTTTTTCGGAGACTCGACAAAGTAATAGAAAAGTGCTCTTCCAGCCGCTGGATCCACCGTGACATAGCCTGCGTACTGATTAAAGTCCACTCCCTCGGGCTGTCCCGGTAGAGCATCGATCTTATCTGCGTCCATCGATCCTGATTGATTCCCTACATACACGGGAGAGTACTCTTTGTTTGCAAACTCTAACGCAACCCATGTCTCCGCATTCGGAGGGTTTTCGGATTTCCTGGACTCGATCAACTTGTTAAGGTTGTCGCCCTGGTTTGCAGTACTAGCAGTAGGAAAGAAAGCCAATTGCTGGAAACAGAGGAGCAGGCAGATGAATATTGGTGCCTTCATCGTTTTAGCTAGTTGGAATAGGAATTTTTGGGTTGAAGTTATTGTGCAATGCAATGCGGTACAACATATATATATAAAAACCATGGTGCAAGCGCCGTACAAAGAATAGTAGGCTGGTTCACTTGAAGTGAATCTTTTCTATATATGTTGTACGTGAGCATGAGTAGGCTCCGTAAAATCCAGTCAAATAAGTAAAATATATGTTTATAGCAGCCCAATTTCAGTTGAACATTCCAACGCCCGCCTGTGTAAATGTTGTTAAAAAATTGATACTTGCCCACTATTAGTCCTACTACTATTTTATTTTGTCTTGGCGATACTTATATCTTTTGGAATACTATTATACTCATATTTTTTACTTGTCGAGATTGATCAATAATAAATAGATACTCGCCCTCGTGAGATTTTACAACAAAAGAAATATTAGTCTTACTATTTTATGTTGTCTTGGCGAGACTTCTGTTTTTAGAAACACTATTATCCTCGAGATTGATCAATAATAAATAGAATAATCGCTTTTGAATGATTGTTCTATTTCGTATTGACAAAATTTGTCATTTGCTTACATAGGAAAATAAATTAAAAAAAAAAACATTAAAGCTCGCCTGCCCAACATGAAAATCAGTCCCTAGCTAGCCATAGGTTACACTATTATTTTTTTTTTTTGGGATAACAATGGTATTTTTTTTATCATCAAAGAAAGGATTTCCATATCATTAAAAATGATACAAAATAAGATAAGACAGATAGACTCGAACGGATTGTACCAAGAGTTTTAGTAGCATGGAAAAAAGAGTTATCCATATGTTTGTTCGCAAGTGATAAATGGTGGCCTCTTGAGAATCCGGGACTAGGGCAAAGTCAAGTTTGAAGATCATCAATAAATTAATACTAGTGTAACTAATGTGCATCTATTTGCCCCCTTTTTTTTTTTTGTTTTTTGCATCAGTAGAAGTTTAATTCATATGCGGGTTGTTGCTGTCTTGTTTTTTGGAGTTTCGGTTGACATCTTGTCTCCCTTTGGGTTTGGTTCTCGGATGACTCTTTACTGGTGTGTCCGAGATCCATTTAATCTTTGTATCCTTTTCAAATATTAATAAAATCTTTTTGTTTACCAAAAAAAAAACCTTGAAACAAATTGATTCACTTGTTTTCCGAGATTTTAGTTTTTGATCTACATGCTCATGGTTGGCAAAGTAGAAGTATAATGTTTTAAAGAGGAATGCATGCTCTATACCGACACCGCATTTTTTACTTCATACACACAGGTAGGGTGGTTCCCACGTGTACATGACACCAACCATATCTCTGCACGATTTCAAATATATGTGTGATTGAGCTATGTAATAAAGATATTATATCAAATTGTCCCCCATTCATGTCTATAGAGTAAAAATTCAGTGTCACCAGACTTTCTCATGTTTAAATCATACGAGTATATTTTTTTTTGCAACAAATTTTGAATATTAATTATTTGATGTAACACTGTACATGACACTACTCATATCTCTGCACGATTCCGAATAATATGTGTGATACTGTGATTGAGCTACGTAATAAAGATATTGTATCAAAGCTACGTAATAAAGATATTATATCAAATCGTATTCAAATGTGTTGCAAGAACATGTAACCTTCGAATTATTGTGTTCTAGAAACCAGAGGCTTAATTTGTCATCCGTCGGGGTTTTATTTTGGGTTGCGGCCGACATTGGCTCCGATCAGGATGGTTCACTCTCCTGGGGTCGTGATGTGAGATCTGCTCCTGTCTTCTTGCTCACCCTGCAAAAGAGAGCACGACTAAAGACCACACCGGAGGCCCTCCGGGATGGCCCTCCGGTGCAAGAATCAGCCAACTTGCAGAGGAAAGAGTCGGGAGCAAGAACTAGGGTTTTAGGGTTGTGTAGAATGTACCTTTCACCAGAAAGCATCGTGTTATATTTATAGGGAACCCATAGCTTGTTCTCCAAGATTGATCATGCGTCTGACACGCGTCGGCTGACGTCGCCCTTACGTCACATTAGGGTTTCGTAACCGTTTGGGAGGTGAGCTGGCATTTTCACGTGCTCCTCATCATTATCTTTGATAACCGTTCGGCTGACGTCACGATCGTCATCATGATCATGGTTGTTATTCCCACGTGGGTGAGCTGGAGCTTCTGGTCCCCACACTCGTTCAAGACCGAGTGTGGCAACCGAATGTCGAAGGGGGTTGCTGAACCGAACGTCGTGAGCAAGTAACAGACAAGTTCAAAGGTGAACGTGAAACCCTCGGCCTAACCGAAGCTTAGGTACGTTATTAATTAGACATCCGGGTAGTCCTCCGAACGTCTTGAGATCGTCTCGGCACGGTTCGAGCCATTCTCGTTCGGCCTGCTACAATAGCCCCTCAATTCTTGTCGAAGTCCTTCGTTCGGCAGGGATTGACTTCGGGAAAAAGGCCGAGCTTCAGTCCTTACCGAGGGTCCGATCTTCGGCATCAAACAGTCGAATCCGAACTTCTGATAATTTTGACAGGTGTCGAGAAGGGGGAGGGGGCGTCAGTTGAAAGGACGCTTTGGCAGGCGAAAGGACGAGTGCAGCAGTCTGCAGCTGGCAGGTGACACGCGTAAGGCTGTGATTGGCTGGATGTTCGGCGTGGTATGATTGCGCGGGAAACTCGAAATGGTTTCGTCTGCCTATAAATAGGGGCGACGGAGGAGAGAGAATACCCCTTCTTCTGCTTTCTCTCTCTAGAACCAGAGTCTCTCTCTCTAAAACTCGATCCAGACTTCGATCTTGCTCCAGATCTTAGAGCATCATCCAGATCTTCATCCAAGCAACAGAGAACTTCAAGTAAGTTGTGCGATCTTTCATCTTTCACTGTTTTTTTCTTGAATTTTCCACGCCTTTTCTGGGTTTTTAGGGTTTTCGTTGTACCGCTTCAAACAGTGGAATCTGGATTTGAACAGTGGTGTTCATCTCAGATTCAACCTGTTCTTCCGAGCCTCTTCGAGGTACTAGGATTAGATGGACCTTTAGGAGAGCCGAGCCATTTGCTCAAAGCTCTGTCCGAACGTTGAACGGGCCATTGTGGTGCCGTGCCTTAATGGAGTAGGAATGACTCGTGAGCTTATAGGGTTTAGCCAAGACTTTTACATCTTCTTTTTGCCGACGTGGATTCATCATCCTTGGCTTTTGGTTTTTTCCTAGGTCTGGCTCACGAAGTCATCGACGTTTCTTCGGATTCGGATCGTTCGGAGACAGAGTCCGAACGTCAGCTGATCAACCAACTGATCGCACAGCGTAGAGCGCAGCGCCAAGCCGAGGAGTCAGTTTCAACCAGGATGTCTTCCACTTCTGCAGTCTCCAATGACTCGAACGCCGAAAGGGATTTCGAGTATGATGCCGAGGGTTTCGTTACCGAACCCGAGATCAATTTCACCGCTGAGACTGAATCTGAGACCGAGCCCCAGATGGGTAATGAGGCTCAATCTAGGTTCACGTCCGAGGCCGAGGCTTCAACTTCGGCGTCAAAGGACGATGATTTATTCGACAAGGGTCTCTTATGCCCTTATGCGCACTATTTTAGCGGGGACACGGCCGAGTATGAGGCATTCCGCGAGAAGTACAACATCCCAGCCGACGTCATCCTCCACCGAGTGAAAAGTAATGACATCCGAGCGAAGAGGGAGGACCGGCCAAAGCACATCACCGTGCCTTTGATGGCCATATGCGAGGTCGGACTTCGATTCCCCTTCCACCCGTTCCTCAGGGAGGTACTCTGGAAGTTCAGTCTCTGCCCTCACCAACTCGCGATCAACAGTTATCGAATAATCATGTCGGTAATTGCTTTGATCGAGAGTCAGGATTTAGACTTCAAGCCGAGCGATCTCTTTCATACGTACACAATGTCTCGGCATGGAAAATCAAATCGTCGGTTGTTGACGACGCGCCCGAAAAAGCAGCCCCTGATAGAGGGGCTGTCTGACACAGACAAATGGGCCAACTTCTACTTGGAGGTCCGAGGAAACTTCGAGTTCGGCGGGCTCACCCGCAATCACCCAATTCCTCGCTTTATTGACGAGAGAGGTTATGTATCCGAACCTTAGCTTCGTAGAACTGTTACTTTTTTGGTTTACTTGCTGCCGAGGTTCCTAATTATCCTTTGTTTTTCAGAGCTCGGCCCTATATCGAAGACCTTGAACTCTGTGGCTCGAGAGTCTGCCTGTGACACCCTTCGTGCCCAAGGTTGCCGACACGCTCCGACCTTGCTGGATTACGAGCCCTCTAACAAGGGTGTGTTGAGAAAAAAGGAGAAGAAGAAGGCCACAGAGCCGAGCGAAGTAGATATGTAAGAGAGGGAAGGTCGACCTGCTGCCGCCACAGCTCAGAAGAAGAAGAGGAGAGCTTCTGAGACCGAAGGAGCTCGTCAAAAGAGGGTACGGGGGGTAAAGCTTCCGAAGGTTGGATATACTATTGAAGAGTGGCTGAGTCCGCTTGGCGCCGATGAAGTTTGCGAGCCTTCGCTTCCAGGTTTTAACGTTCCTCTTAAAATCGTTGAGCCAAGTGCTGAAGACATGTCGAGGAGAGGCATTCCGAGGCCTGTCATCCTGACTAAGACCAGCAATCCTGCTGCTCGGTCAAAGGCTCCCTCTGATCAACAACAGAGGGAGAAAAGGCAGAAAGTTGCCGAGGACGTTCCTCGTCCGAACGTCACACAAACTGTTGAGCCTGCAAAGATTGCTGAGACTGCCAAAGCTTCTCAAGCCGGGAAGCAGAAGAAACAACAATCCCCCCACGTCGATCTTACCGACCCACCGGTGGAGATAGACTTCCTGAGACACTTCAGCCCCTCCTACGCCCTGCCGGACGGCAGGGTGGTGCAACTCAAGGATTCGGTGAAGGAGGAACCGGACTTGGCAGTCTCCCTTCTCAGGGGCCTGGTACTGCCGAGGGACTGTGACCAAGTTCCTCATGACCTCATGCCAAACCTCAGGGAGATGTGCTCCCACTTAGTCTAGGTATGTCTCTATTGATTTCAGAATTCTTTTCCTTGCTTGGTTTCCTCTTTCCTCCTTTTCATTTTCCTTGTTTTCTTTATGCAGGCTGGACAGGCTGCCTTGAAGGCCTATGATAAGGCTAACAAGGTCCAAGCCGAGCGGGAGTGCTACCGATCCGAACGGGACTCCTGGAGGACCAAGTGCAGGATCTCTGAAACTAGTGCAAAAGAGTCTGAGGAGGAGGTGGACAAACTGAAGAAACAGCTTGATGAGGCTAAGGCTGCAGCTGCCTCGGTGGACAAGCTGAAGTGAGATCTTGAGGATGCATCAACTGCTGCTGCTGTGGCCGAAGCTGAGGCCAAAAGACTGAATGAGGAAGAGAGGAGCAAACTGAGGCTTGCCGATGCCAAAGGGTACGAGGCTGGCATCAAGAGAGCGGCCCTTGAGTATACCCAGACAGCTCATCAAATGGTAAATGATGCGCTGGGAGAGAGGCTTCCTGACTTCTTCAGGCTTGGTTACGCCGAAGGAGCCAAGGCAATAGCTGCAGAGATGTCTATTGAGGCTGATTCAACATTTCTGAAGAAGCTTCCTGCGCCTGTGGTTTCTAACCTCGAGTTACCTTATACCGATGAAGAATGTGCTCCTCTTCCTCCCGAGGAAGATGAAGATGAAGAAATGGTCGAGGCTGAGGCGATCGAGAAGCTTGCCGGAGGAGAGCAGGTCAAAAAAACAACCGAGGCCGATGGCCAGTGAAGGGTTGTTTCTTCTGAGAATTAATAGCTTTCTTTTGAACTTTACTCAAGTTTTTTTTTTTTTTTGAACTTTTGAATGGACTGGACGGATCCGAACGTTAGGATTTTTCCGTGCCAGATGTAATTGTTTAATCAGTAGGTTATTTTGTGCCGAACTGGTGGCTTTTAAAATGTGTTTTGAATGCACGCAAGTACTTTTCTCATGCCTTAGAATATTTTTGCATGTCTGCTTGCCTTCAATGAATGGATATTTCTTTCTTGCCTTAGAAATATTTTCAAAGATTGTGTGCCGAGGGTGTTTAGCCCTGTTTATCTCATTTACCTGGTAATAGCCCCCTATTTTGGTGTAAGGTTCGGCTCATGTGACAACCTTATGCCAAAAATAAAATGCTAAGTAAATGAGTGAGATGTGGCCATTTGTTCAAATCAACAATGAACTTAGCCGAATCATTTGTTCAACCAAGGGGTTAATTGCTCACGTGAAACCGAACGTCAAGTAGTCCGAGTTTGCATATTTGTTGGATTCGAGATCCGAACGTTTTCAAATAGCCATGTAGGCTGAACTGGTTGACCGAAGTCGAGTTGTAGGATAAGGGTCCGAAGAGTTATAAGGTAAAGCTAGGAACTTCTCATTCAATCCACCAGACTGGGAAAGATGATTACAAAAACTTTCTAAGTAAAGAAAAACAGATAGAAGCCGAGACGAACTCAGGCCGAAGGCTCACATCAGAGGTATGCCTTGCGCAGATTCAGAGCGTTCCAAGGGTTCTCAATCTCCCTGCCATCTTTGTCTTCCAGCTTGTAAGACCCATTACCGACTTCTTTAATCACCCTGTATGGACCCTCCCAGTTGGGTTTGAACTTAGTTTTCTGACTTGCCCGAACAACCTTCCTCCATACCCAATCGTCCGGCTTGTACTTCTTGACCCGAACGCTTCTGTTATAGCCCCTAGCTACTTCTTGCTGGTAGCTAGCGAGCTTGAGTTGAGCTTCGTCCCGTTTTTCCTCGGCCAGAACTAGCTCGTTGGCTATGGCTTCATCATTGGTCTGTGGATCAAAGGTTTCAGTCCGAAGCGTAGGAAATCTGGACTCAAGTGGGATGACTGCCTCCATGCCAAAGGCCATGGCGAAGGGTGTTTGCCCAGTAGAGCGTCTTGGAGTGGAGCGATAAGCCCAAAGAACTCGAGGCAGCTCTTCGGCCCATTTTCCTCTTTTGGAATTTAACCGTCGCTTGATGCCAGCACAGACAGTCTTGTTTGTGGCCTCGACTTGGCCGTTTCCCTGAGGGTATGATGGCGTGGAGTTGAAGAATCTGATGCCGAACTCGGAACATAGCCCAGTGAGCTCCTTCCCAACAAACTGCGAACCGTTGTCCGATACTATGGCATACGGAACGCCGAACCTTGTTACGATGTTTCTCCAGACAAATCTCCAAACGTCTGCTTCGGTTGTGGTGACAAGCGGTTCGGCTTCTACCCACTTGGAGAAGTAGTCCGTTGCAGTGATGAGAAATTTAAAGCCTCCAGGAGCAGTGGGAAGCTTGCCTACGATGTCTAAGCCCCATTGGGCGAAAGGCCAAGGGCTGGTGATTGGCTTTAATTCCTGAGCAGGCTGCTTAGGAATGGGAGAAAAAAGTTGGCAGGGCCTGCATGTCTTCACCACTTCTTCACAGTCCTTTTTCATCCCTTTCCAGAAGTAACCCTGGCTAAGTGCTTGTTGATAGAGGGAACGTCCTCCCGAATGGCAGCCACAACTTCCTGAATGGAGCTCATTGAGTATGGTTGGGGCCTCGGTAGAATGGACTACACGTAGGTAAGGGACCGTGAAGCTTTTCCTATAGAGTTGGCCACTCTCAGAAAGCCAGTAGTAAGCTGCTTTGCTTCGGACTCGATGAGCTTCTTTATTGTCTGAGGGTAAAGTGTCGTGCTTGAGGAAGGCCACAATTTCATCCATCCAACTTGGGCCGAGGGCAATGTTAAGGATCTCTGCGGGAGCCTCGAAGCTTGGTTCGTCGATTTCGCCGAGGCTGATGTTCCGATACTCTGAAGCTTTAGAAGCCGAGGCTAGACTTGCTAGTGCGTCGGCGTGAGCATTGTTCTCTCGATTGATCTGTTCAATGTGGAATCCTTTGAACTGTTTGATTAACTCCAATGCCGTGGCCTGATACTTCAGCATCCGGGGATCCCGGGCTTCATAATCTCCAGTGACTTGATTAACGATTAACTGGGAGTCACAAAAAACGTGGAGATCTTCAACTTGTAGCTTTGCAGCCGTACGAAGTCCTGCCAGGAGAGCCTCATACTCGGCCTCGTTGTTTGTTGCAGGAAAGTTAAGAGTGATGGCACTTTCATGCAGCACACCACAAGGGGTTACGATAACTACTCCGGCACCAGCACTGTTGTGGTTTGAAGCCCCATCAACATGTAACTTCCAAACGTCGCCGCTGAAAAGATTCCAAGTTCTCCGAGCATCTTGCTGCTCCAACATCCCATACTCCGGCTGAATTAAGGCCTCCTCGTCTGGGCTTCCTGGAGTGAATTCAACAATGAAATCGGCTAATACCTGAGCTTTGATCACTGTCTGAGGCTCGAAATGGATGTCAAAGTTGGCTAGTTCGACTGCCCATTGAGAGACTCGGCTAGATAAGTCAGCTTTCCGAAGGAGATTCTTGAGCAGGAATTCCGTGAGAACAACGATTGGGTGCTCCTGGAAGTAAGGAAGGAGCTTCCGAGCAGCCGTGACGAGGGCCAGTAGGAGTTTCTCCAAGGGAAGATACCGTGTTTGGGCCAGAAGGAGAGTTCGACTTGCAAAGTAGATGGGTTGATCTTTAGGGCCTTCGCGTCGGACAAGCGCCGAGCTGACAGCATGAGGGGAAACCGCCAGGTAAAGGTATAGAGTTTCGAATGGATGTGGCTTAACGAGAAGTGGGGCCGAGCCAAGGTAAGTCTTAAGTTCGGCAAGCGCTGCATCACAGTCTGCCGTCCATTTGAAGCTTCGGCGGCTTTGTTTTTTCAAAGTTTGGAAGAAGACGTGGCATTTGTCCGAGGAACGACTGATGAATCTGTTCAGTGCTGTGGCCATGCCTGTTAACTTCTGAATTTCCCGAGGGGTAGAAGGAGCCTTCAATTGTTGAACTGGCACGATCTGGTTCGGATCAGCTTCAATTCCTCTCCGAGTGACGAGATAGCCGAGGAATTTGCCAGATCCGACGCCAAAAGCACACTTTTCAGCATTGAGGCGTAATTTAAATTTCTTAAGGATTGCAAACACCTCGGCTAAGTGGGCGAGGTGGTTTTCAGCTTTGAGACTTTTGACTACCATATCGTCGATGTAGGCCTCCATGATTTCGCCAATGAGAAGACCAAAGAGTAGGTAGACCATTCTCTGAAAAGTAGCCCCAGCATTTTTGAGGCCGAAAGGCATGACAAGATAGCAAAATAGACCTTTGGGGGTAATGAAGGCTGTCTTCTCCATGTCATCAGGATCCATTGCTATCTGGTGGTAGCCTCGGTAGGCGTCCATGAAACTCAGCCGAGCGTGTCCTGCAGTTGAATCTACCAGTTGGTCTATCTTGGGGAGAGGGAGGCAGTCTTTAGGACAGGCATCGTTCAAATTGGTGTAGTCCACGCAGACTTTCCACTTCCCCATTCTTCTTTTTCACCACCACTGGGTTGGCGAGCCAGGTGGGGTATTGAACTTCTTTAATAGCCCCTGTAGCAAGGAGCCTATCAACTTCTTTGTTAACTGCTTCGGCATGAATGGCAGCCGAACGTCGAGGCTTCTGAATTACTGGCTTGGCAGACTTGGATACGTTGAGTGAATGCCGAATGAATGTTGGGTCAATACCAGGCATCTCGTACGGTGTCCAAGCAAAAACTTCGATATTGTCTTTGAGGAACTGTACAAGTTCCTCACGCTCGGCATCCTTCAAGCTGGAACCGAGCATGAAAAATCGTGAACCATCATCGTTGATAGGGATCTTCACAAGATCTTCAACGGACTTCTGCTCGGCTGGAGCCCCAACGTCGTCGAGGACAGGGTTGTCCGGAACTTCTACCCAATGTACTCGCTTGGGGCTCGGCGCCCTTCCCACGGCCGAGACGTAGCACTGCTTTGCTTGGACCTGATCACCGTAGAGATCCTCCTGTCGGCCCGTTGCCCCAATGTATCGTACCACCTGGTGATAGGTTGAGGCTATGGCTTTGATGCTGTGTAGCCAATTTCTTCCGAGGATGGCGTTGTATGGGCTGGGAGCGTCCACAACGAGGAATTCCATGTTGACCGCGACCGAGCCAGATACTACTGGAAGAACAACCTTCCCGAGGGGCCAAACTGGTGTCCCGCTGAAACCAACTAATGGGACGTTGGTTGGGACGAGGGAAGACTGAGGAAGTTTTAGCTCGTTAAAGAGGGGTAAGTACATGATCTCTGCCGAGCTTCCTTGATCAACAAGAACTCGCTTGACTGAATGAGTTGAGATCTGCACCGTAACGACGAGGGCATCATTATGGGGGGTCTGAACCCTGTGGAGATCTCGATCTGTAAAAGTGATGGACCAGGGTCGTTCGGCTTTTTTTGGTTTCTTCGGAACATGGCCAACAGAAAATATCTGAGGGATTTTCTGTGCTTCCCGTAGCTCTGTCCGAAGTGCTTGCGCGGCTTCTTTGCTAACTGGGCCATGTATAACGTTGATTACTCCAACAGGACGAGGGATTTGAGCTTGACCTCCAGCATTCGGCTGTCGCCTCGGAGTTTTGGTCCAGTCTATGTGATCGTCTAGGAGTCCTTGAGCTGCCAAGTTCTCCAAGAGCGCCTTATAAGGAGCACATGCGGTTGTATAATGGCCGAGCTCGTTGTGATACGAGCATCTCTTCCGATTGTTTTCATTGTCCGCCTCGGTGTTGAGCTTTGGGGGATTTGGCCAGACGAAGAAGGGCTCGCGTTCGAGTGTTCGAAGGAGGAAATAGATGGGCTCCTTGAAGACTGTGGTCTCGGCTACAAAGTCGTGAGGTTTTGGGGCCTTCTTCGTTGTCGTCTTTACCGTATTGACTTGCTTCTTGGGCTGAGGAGCCGCTGCAGGCTTTGGAGCTGTGATTTGTGGGGTTGGAATATGGAGAGGTTGAGGGACGGCAGTCGTCTGTCCGCTTTGAAGTTCTCGCTCGGCGAGGAACTCCTCGTACGTGCAGAACTGCTCGACCGTCCTCATGAGCTCGTTCATCCCGTGTGGAGCCCGAATCGCCAGCTCATCTAGTATCTTGCTTCCCGTCTCCAAGCCATTTTTGAAATTTCTGGCGGCCCAATATTGGTCGACTCCAGGTATCTCATTGAACAGTTGCCAATAACGCTCGGCGTACTTCCGAAGCGTTTCTCCTGGTCGCTTTCTCATTTGGGCCAAGGCGTCTTCCTCTTTGGCCTGCTTGTTGCTTGTGATGAACCTGTAGTTGAAAGCCCTTTCAAGTTCCTTAAAGCTGTGGATCGAGCCTGCCTCCAGTTGGTTGAACCAAAGCAAACCGAGTCGGCCGAGGCTTGAGGGGAAGGCCTTGCACATGATTGCGTCGTCGTCAGTCACACACGAGATCGTGCTTCGGTAACTGATGAGGTGAGTGTAAGCCTCGGTAGTGCTGGGGTCAAACTTTTGGAATTTAGGGAGGTGGAGGCCAGGCTTCGGCAGAGTTGCTTGAATTTTTGCTGAAAACGGAGATTCTGTTAACTTCTTTAGTTGGTACTCGTGAGTTGGCTGAGGCGGTCGTCCATCTTTGTCAGCTCTAGATCTTTTCGAGGCACGACGATCTCTGTCATAGTCGGACGTGTGGTCATGCCGACGGTGATGTGGATTGTTCCCCCTGCCGAGGGGTTCATATTGTTGGGCATCTTCTGGCAAGTTCTCTGCTCGGTACACCCTTTGGCGACTTGGCTGGTCGTCGCGCCGAACCACCACGCTTACGCTTTTGTCCCGAGCAAATTCTGGCGGGTTCCTTGAGTAAAAAGTCCTTCCTGCCTGGAGATTACCCTGAGGGATATCGTCGTCCTCCCTTTGTGAGCCCTCGTGTTGCTTGCCGTCCCTTTGAAATGTTCGGCTCTTGCGCCGTCCAGCGTCATAAAGGACCAAGGCTTGATCATTCTCGTGATCGCTGAACTGAACCGTGTCATAGCTTTGTCCGCCTTGGGAATACTCATCTCCTGCCGAAGAGCTAGAGTATATTGTGTGGGGGCTCCCCTCTCTTCTTGAACCGAAGCCTCTTTGCCCCGCACCATTGCCCAGACGTTTGTGAACTGGGGAGCGTTGCTGCCTAAAGCGAGCGTTGTCCCCAGCCCGAGTATCTCTCAGGGGCGGGTCTAGGCGGTCATGGACCGAGACCCTATGAGGGTTATCATCACCAGCGAATGGGGGAGGCGGCGGTCCGTCCCTGCGCCTGCGCCTCCCCTGAGAACCGGAGCGGGAGGTCGCGGGGCGCTCAAGGGACTTGATCCGCGCGATCTCCAATTTGAGAACAGCTACATCTGCAGTGGTTTGTTCTTGTTGTTGTTCCAGCATTTGGACATAGGCCAGAGCGTCCTCGCTAAGTCCAACTGGACGTTGAACGGAGGTGCCCGGAGGAGTAAACCCTGGCGGGTGGGAAGGGGTGGCAGCATGGACGCCTGTGTCAGAGAGGATTTGTAGCGAGGGGTTAGGGGGTTGGAAAGGTGGTGGTGCTCCGCCCATTTTGTGGGGTGAAAATGAGGAGGAGCTATGGTGGAGGTGGAGATGTGGTGGGAGAGGTATTTGGAGAATGAAAAAGGGGAGGAAACAGAGGAGCCGTCGTGGATCTGAAAAAGGGTTCACGTCGGGTTCACCAAATTGTGGAGCTCCGATCAGGATGGTTCACTCTCCTGGGGTCGTGATGTGGGATCTGCTCATGTCTTCTTGCTCACCCTGCAAAAGAGAGCACGACTAAAGACCACACCAGAGGCCCTCCGGGATGGCCCTCCGGTGCAAGAATCAGCCAACTTGCAGAGGAAAGAGTCGGGAGCAAGAACTAGGGTTTTAGGGTTGTGTAGAATGTACCTTTCACCAGAAAGCATCATGTTATATTTATAGGGAACCCATAGCTTGTTCTCCCAGATTGATCATGCGTCTGACACGCGTCGGCTGACGTCGCCCTTACGTCACATTAGGGTTTCGTAACCGTTTGGGAGGTGAGCTGGCATTTTCACGTGCTCCTCATCATTATCTTTGATAACCGTTCGGTTGACGTCACGATCGTCATCATGATCATGGTTGTTATTCCCACGTGGGTGAGCTGGAGCTTCTGGTCCCCACACTCGTTCAAGACCGAGTGTGGCAACCGAATGTCGAAGGGGGTTGCTGAACCGAACGTCGTGAGCAAGTAACAGACAAGTTCAAAGGTGAACGTGAAACCCTCGGCCTAACCGAAGCTTAGGTACGTTATTAATTAGACATCCGGGTAGTCCTCCGAACGTCTTGAGATCGTCTCGGCACGGTTCGAGCCATTCTCGTTCGGCCTGCTACAGGTTACACTATTTTTTTTTTTTTTTGGGATTACAATGGTATTTTTTTTATCAGCAAAGAAAGGATTTCCATATCATTAAAAATGATACAAAATAAGATAAGACAGATAGACTCGAACGGATTGTACCAAGAGTTTTAGTACTCCCTCCGTCCCTTAATTAGAGTCTTGTATTCCATTTTGGGTAGTCCCTTAATAAGTGTCCATTTTGTAAAGTTAGTGGGTAAAAGTTGGTGCATTGTCTACTTTGTCCCTAAAAGTAGATTCCGTTTTGAAAAGTTAATAAGTAAAAGTGTAATGATGATGGGTAAGTAGGGAAAGTGAAAGAAAAAGTTGATGTGAAAGGTATAATGATGATATTTTTTTAATAAGTTGGAATTACGAAGCAGGACACTTAAAAAGGGACGGAGGGAGTAGCATGGAAAAAAGAGTTATCCATATGTTTGTTCGCAAGTGATAAATGGTGGCCTCTTGAGAATCCGGGACTAGGGCAAAGTCAAGTTTGAAGATCATCAATAAATTAATACTAGTGTAACTAATGTGCATCTATTTGCCCCCTTTTTTTTTTCTGTTTTTTGCATCAGTAGAAGTTTAATTCATATGCGGGTTGTTGCTGTCTTGTTTTTTGGAGTTTCGGTTGACATCTTGTCTCCTTTTGGGTTTGGTTCTCGAATGGCTCTTTACTGGTGTGTCCGAGATCCATTTAATCTTTGTATCCTTTTCAAATATTAATAAAATCTTTTTGTTTACCAAAAAAAAAACCTTGAAACAAATTGATTCATTTGTTTTCCGAGATTTTAGTTTTTGATCTACATGCTCATGGTTGGCAAAGTAGAAGTATAATGTTTTAAAGAGGAATGCATGCTCTATACCGACACCGCATTTTTTACTTCATACACACAGGTAGGGTGGTTCCCACGTGTACATGACACCAACCATATCTCTGCACGATTTCAAATAATATGTGCGATTGAGCTATGTAATAAAGATATTATATCAAATTGTCCCCCATTCATGTCTATAGAGTAAAAATTCTGTGTCACCAGACTTTCTCATGTTTAAATCATACGAGTATATATTTTTTTTTTGCATCAAATTTTGAATATTAATTATTTGATGTAACACTGTACATGACACTACTCATATCTCTGCACGATTCCGAATAATATGTGTGATACTGTGATTGAGCTACGTAATAAAGATATTGTATCAAAGCTACGTAATAAAGATATTATATCAAATCCTATTCAAATGTGTTGCAAGAACATGTAACGTTCGGATTATTGTGTTCTAGAAACCAGAGGCTTAATTTGTCATCCGTCGGGGTTTTATTTTGGGTTGCAGCCGACATTGGGTACATTTTAACCCCTTTAATCGGCGTTATTGAAAAATTAGAAGAAAATTTTAGCATATGCAAGACTAAAATTAATGAATGCCATAAATCGAGATATACCGAAAACAAAAAAATACAAAAAAAAAAAAAAAAAGGTAGGACCCGCGTAAAGCCGAGAATGAAGTAGAAACTGAAGCAAAGTTTATTAAAAAATGATTCGTATATAGAAATCAGATTAGTAAAATAAATTTACTTTTATCCAAATATTTTTAAAAATATCTAAGATAAAGCCCAAAAGCCGCCAAGAATTATTCATGACCGCAAGGAATTACTTCTGGCTATAAAGAATTACTCATGGATTCTTGGCCGCAACAAATTACCCTTGGCCGCTAAGAATTACTCTTGCCCGTGAAGAAGTACTCATGGCAGTAATTCTTTGATGCCAAGAGTCATTCTTAGCGGCTAGAAGTAATTCTTTGCATCCAAAAGTCATTCTTAGCGCCCAGAAGTAATTTTTTGCAGCAAAGCGTAATTCTTTGCGGTCAGGAGTGATTGTTCACAACCATGAGTAATTCTTCGCTGTCAAGTCGAGTAATTATTCACGACTAGGAGTAATTCTTTGTGGCCAAGAGGCAAAGAGTAATTCTTTGCAGCCAGAAGAATTCGCAGTCAGGGTATTTATAATTTTTTTTAACATAACCCCCAGAGAATCAATCGTGGGCCAAAGGGAATAAATCTTGCTAGTTGAGCAGCTTTATAATGGGCTTTAATTCCAGAGCGATCTGTTAACTTCGGGCCGTGCAGGGACTCTCCTACTACTTTCATGGGCCCGGTGGCCTTGTTTGTTTTGAACTCTCAAAATTTTTGGGCACGGTCTCGACGCCCTTGTTCGGTTTGGAATTCCAAACCCAGGGTTTTGGATAAAGTAATTTTTTTACTTTTTCTCTCTCTAACTTTTCAATCATTACTTTCATTTTTCACTCTATCTCTCCCTACTTTTTACCTCTCTCCACAATCATTACTCTCATTTCTCTCTTTACCTTTATTCAAAAACACAACTCAAAACTCACAACCGAACAAAGCCCAGATTCTCTCTCTCTCTTTCTCTCTCTCTCTCTCTCTCTCTCTTCATTATTACTTTCAAAAACCTCCCTCAAAATCTAAATTGAACAAGAATGATCAAGGTTTAGCTGCTGCAACCCGCTCTTCATTATATCATATGTTCTAATGCATGGTTTTAATAAAAGGCCTCGTTTGATTTGCGGATTAAAATAGACACCATTTACAATCCTTGTGCTGAGCGTTCCTACACTATTTAATACGGTACCAATGAATCTTATTTGATAGTTCTCGATTGGTTTTACTATACAAAGTTTTTACGCTCATACAAAAAATTATAAATTGAAAGATATAAGTAATAAAAAATGATGCGAATTTCAAAAATTAACATCCTTTTCGAGACGAAGAGAGTATCACAAGAGGTGTAGTCCACTTGATACTACACACGAGAAAAATAAGAAAAATCACACAAAAATCCCCATCAGCTTCTCCGCTTTCTCCCATTTCATATTTTTGGTTTTCTTCCCCTTCCACTTTCCAAGTCACTCTGTTAACTTCGGGCCGTGCAGGAAGCTTCTCTCTCTAGAAAACTCTCTCTCTCTCTCTCTCTCTCTCTTGCCTCGTTTGTGGTTCAAGGGAAAGAGAGTAATGTGATTGGGGGATTGTGACGATTTGCATTTACGTTTGTGATTAGCGGTAATAGTAATCCGATAAAAAGGAGGAAACAATTTGTGAGCGAGGGGAAAGGGGAGTTGGATGGGATTCTACTATCTTTTTCTGTCAAAGTCAAAAATGTTGGGAAGAAACAACAGACAGAGTTAGGCCCGTTTGGTTAAATAAGTTAATTCGTTTTTTTTTTTCTTAATCAAAAATTTTTTTAATTAATTTTTGGTCAATTTTTTGGTGATTATTGTATCGTCATAACGAGAGAAATCTAAAAAGTAAAAAATTATGATCAAAATCCTTTTTTTTTTTTTTAATAAAAACAACTTTATTCAAAAAATTATTTTGTCTTTATTCAAAAAAATTTCTTAAAACTTGAAAGTGAACATAGTGGTTCACATAATTGTTGATGTGCTTCCTACCTTGCATCGCACGGGTACCCACTAGTATTATAATTAAGTAGCAACAAAGGCCGATAGTATTCTTTGTAGAAGGGCAAAATCACCTTTCCAAATTACATAGAATTGAAAATTTGATCTGAAACACTCTTATTCTGGCTTCTAAAATATAAAGGTTTTATGCTCTGTTTCATGTTTAATTTTCAAAGTATTTCTAGAATCTAAAAATTTGTTGATAGAAATTTTGACAAACACTGCCAACTACATTTTAAAATCTCAAATTCCATGATATGTTCCTAGAAGTTTTACGCAACCGCTCGCATAATGTGAGTTATGTAACTACTTCATACTTAATCAAATCAAATCGAGCTTTAATTCTCCCTCAACTGAGCCATTCTTTAGCAACTTATTTCTATAAATCAAAATACCGGAATACAATCATGCAGAAAGCTAAAAAGGTCACACATAGATAATAGAAACACAACTAGAGATGAAATTACCTAGCATAATCTAGTACCAATACATATGGATTCAAACCATGCACACACCATAACAAATCGTAAGAAGTCATAATTTTATCCATATAGTATGTTCTTATGGATTTATGGTTGAATTAGGTCCAACAGAATGACCAACACCGGGACTGTGTCCTGGTCCCGTGGGTACACCGTCTTCGCTTCTTGTGACATGAACATCAACACCACCACCGCCACTGCCGCCGCCGTGGCCACTTTGCTTCTCACATGAATCAATGGGATGAAAATCTGCTCCATTTTTTCCATGGTGACAGTTGTTCGAATTAATTTGCTCTGCCTTGAGTTTTCTCCCCGCGCAGGAAATGATTCCAGCAGATAAAATTAAAACAAGAAGGAAAACAGAAGTGCATTTCACCTTGCTCTTGGCCATGGTTTCAAAAGATAAAAATCAATACAAGGGAGACTAAGGGTATAAAGGGTGAAAGATTAAGCTTTGCTTTGGAGGGTCTAGTTGTGTGTAGTCTTATTTGGGAGGGTGGGTATTTATAGGCTTCAAAAGTTTTTGTGGCCAGTGGCCACTAACCAAAAAAGTTCCTCAAATTCATGTGTGTGATGAATACGTCTATAACTTCAAATTCTGATTTCTGATCAATATGGACCGAATAATTCGAGATGGCAATCTCACTGTCCACTAGCGGAGGGGCAGGTAAATTGGGAAAAAGCCCATTTACGTTGGCCTAACACAGATTTGATAGCGCAAGTTGTGAAAGCCATTTTTATATAATTTTTACAGACATATGATATGATATTTTGTAATACAGTTTAAAACCAAGAAAAATAGTACATAAGCATTACATTTCACTTTTTCAGTAATTAATTGCTGAATTTTTCAATAATGAATTTTGGAGCAATTCCACCCTTCCGTGCCAAATGCCATGCCAAAGCTAAAATTTGGGGTCAAGAATGGCATTTCGGCTTACAAACCAAATTAAATAAATAAAACTATGTATATATATTTATCACCGCTAAATCAAAGTCCTGGACCCATACTCATGAAGATAGGAAGATATGTTATTTCAGAGTCCAAAGATTTGTTGCCAAAATATTTTGATGTGAATTGCCATCTGTTCCACTGTTTGAACATGTCCCCTGCATCTTTCATTGTTTTTCCTCTTACAGCCCAAGCATGCGCCCCGCAATGTCTTCCTATTTTCTAAAAAGCTTTAGACATATATATAGTGGTATTACCATCATCATACTTTTGTGTGTACGAAAGAAGCAAGAATTGATGTGAATTGGACAAATTAACAAGAGAATTTCGTATTCTCAATCATGAGGGCTTAGTTAACCTTATGGTGACTGACACACCCGACAGGTAAGGTTTTGTTTTGTCCTAGTTCAACACCTCTAAAGTGTTATCGTTTTTTTGTGGGATCAATCCATACGGGACTTTGACCCAACTTTAAATGGAATCATCTGCTATAGTGAACGATGGAATTGGTCTCCCCAATTATTAGTTGGACCGTTGGGAAGCCGAGTCCCTGCAGTGAGTACTGCAGTTTGCAAACCCCCAAAATGATGTCGTTTTGGGTAACTTACATGCCACACACCGGCAAGGTAGCGGAGAGAGAGTGAAAAACGTTATGCATGGAAAATTATTCAGTGCTTTGGCACTTGTCCAAATTGAATCCTGACCCTTGAATCAAATTCTCCCTCTTTCTCGCCTGCACTTTACCAGGGAAAATTGTCCATATCCCCTTCTCCTCTTGCCGCCAGCGACTATAATCCATCCTAGCACCACCGTCTTCACCCTACCCGACCCTCTCTCTTTCCCATTCCAACATCACTCCTCTACCACAGCTTTATGTGTTACCAAATTCCCCTCCCCTCTTTTCCTTCTCTCTGTTACAGATCGTCCCTTTGAAAAAGAAAAATTTACTCGAACCACCTAAAAATGTATGCAGTACACTGCAAACTTGTGGTGATAAAAATTGTGTTCGCCTTAGGATTCCTAAATCAATTCAAACATGAAACAGAAAAAACAGATCAGGAAACCCACTCCCTGGGATTCAGAAATCAAGTCAAAACCAAATAAAAATTTCAAATTGAAATTTCGTTCAGCGTGGCGTGCGCTTATCTTTATAATAGTTGCAGACAAATTGGTGATGAATGCTTGATATATATGTTAGGATTGGAGGAACATCACGCACGCAAATCCACACAGTGATTTCAAAGAAAAACTCACGTACTTTGAATATATATTCACACAATATACACAAAGATGCAAAAACTCTTCGGAAACCACACGCTGGTTCTTCTTCGGGAGGCCACAGACCAGCCCTCCCACGCTCGCCTCACCCTCTCCTTCACATTATGTCATACCCTAATCCTAATACGCTCAACACCCAACACTAAGGGTGTTACACAAAATAATCCTACCACTTTGGGTGGACCCCAACAATCACTCCCTTCACCCAGATTGGGTAATCGTTGCATCCGTCCAGCCTCTCTAGCAAAGCGCTTGTGTCACTCCAAGTCTAACTGCCAGCACCCCCTTACTAAAGTACTCCTGCCTGACTGAATGTCTCCTTGCAAGACTACGGCTAAGTTCGGTTGCAATTTCTGGGTAATGATTTGGAAAAAAAATTTTGAGTTAGTGATTGGTTTGGTTTTTAGAAATGGTTGTTGGAGTAATGATTTGATAGAAAAATAGGGATAATGATTGGAAATAGGGTAATGATTGGAGAGAGATAGAGAGAGAAATAGGGGTAATTATTGGAAGAGAATAGAAGTAATGATTGGATGAAAGAGTAATGAATGGAATGAGAGAAAAGTGAATAGGGGTAATGATTACACTTTTTCCGAAAATGTTTTCCAGAAATTGCCGGAAATTGCAACCGAACACAGCCTACATCTTCCGAGGCTAAACCTGTAGCTCTGTCCAGCTGCAATACCGACATCTCCGCCAATAGTAAGCACCCCATAAATAGAGTGCTCGCACCCCTCTTGACCGAGGTGTTCGCATCCTCACATGACACGATCCATGACTCTATCTCTCCTCCTTATGCGGCCACACATCCTAGAGAGAATCCAGTCATAATATCTACAAAGGAAGAGATCCCAGCAATGCAGTGTCTGGTCTCCATCTCAATCCCTCTGTCCGGAGCTTCTGTGAACATCTTTCAACAACCAATTGCCCGTGTTCTGTAGACTATTCCACACGCAAACCGCTCGATAACCGGCACTCCTGTACATCTCAGGTCATGAGTACTCCTTGTACTCCAGTGCCCTTTCTATGTGTCTCCGCAACTGTTGCTTCACTTGTTCATTGTCACAAAAAACTCATACCAAACATCAGCTTCATCTGTCTGTACTCTCTACAAGCATGTATCGGTTGCTCATCATCCTCTTCATGCAGCCCGAATCATGTACAACTGCAACACCCAATGATAGGTCTTCAGCACATCCACCACTCCCAAAGCCTCCTACCAGTCTCACTCACCTCTCTCGAATCACTATGCTACAACAAGCCTCCTCACAACCCGATTTGCCTCCAAACATCTGATTCCTGCTTGACTCAGCTATAGCACCAACCTGGGAGTCTCCAAACCGAAAACGAAGCGCACGATTGGATATCTCAGCACCCTCCACAGCTGTTTGTCGCTGATCTCACCTCATCTTCTCCGTGCAGCAAAACACAAAAGCCAACAGTTGACCGAAAGACCCAAATTTGACCGGACCTAGCAATCTCGTTTTAACTTCGTTTTTTAGGCTAGCCACTAGTGTGGTAAAATTTGGCGTTTGAGATTTTTTTTCTCGCCAGTTTCTGAACAGAAACTTTGAACGTTTTTTCGGTGACAAAACCCGACTGCACACCCCCCCACCCCCCCCCCTTTTTTCAGAAATCGAACCTATGATTTTTCTGATGACCCTCTTCTTCAACCCCGTTCTGATACCAATTGTTAGGACCGGAGGGACACTATGCACACAAATCCACACAGTGATTTCAGAGAAAAAATCACTTTTAAATATAGATTCACACAATATACACAAAGATGAAAATACTCTCCGAAAGCTACACGTTTGTTCCTCTCCGAGAGGCCACAGACCGGCCCTCTCACACACGCCTCACCCTTTCCCTCACATTATGTCACACCCTAAATCTAATAGAGTCTACAACTATATATAAGGGTAAATACGCTCAACACCCAGTACTAAGGGTGTTACACAAAATAACTCCACCATTATGGGTGGACCCCAACAATACACAAGATTAGATTTTTGTACTCTGCTGAGATTTGGATCCAAATAGATACTTAAAATGGTGGCGCAGAAAATGTGAAGTTAGTTAAAAAAAAGGGCGACGAGATTTTTGCAACGCAGGTTGGGTGAGGACGGTGGCACCGAGGATAGATTATAGTCACCGACGGCAAAGCAGAGAAGGGGATATGGACGATTTTCGTTGGTGAAATGCAGAGGAGAAATCAGATCAAAAAAAGAAAGAAGTGCAGAGGAGAAAAAGGGAGACTTTGGTTCAAGGGTCAAGATTCAGTTTGGACACTTGCCAAAGCACTGAATAATTTTCAATGCATCACGTTTTTCACTTTTTCTCCTCCGCTGCCTTGGCCGTAAGAGTGTAAATGAGCCGAGCCGAGCCGAACCGCGCTTTGGCGAGTTCGAGATCGGCTTGTTTACTTAACGAGCCAAAAACTAAAGCTCGAGCTCGGCGCGAGCCTTTACGAGCTGAGCTTAGCCGTTTACTAAACGAGGCTCTTTAATCGAGTCGAGCTTCCCTTAACGAGCAGAGCTTTTGTCGAACGAGCCGAGCTCCACCTAGCTCGTTTAGTAAACGAGCCAAATACTCGAGCTCGAGTTCGGCTCGTTTATTAAATGAGCTGAGTCAATAAACGAGCTGAGTCTTAACGACCCGAACCGAGCCGAGCTCGCGAGCTGTTCGGTTCATTTGCAGCCCTACTTGGTTGTGTGTGGCGTCTAAGTTTCGTGCTGCAAACTGCACCCTTTTTTGCTCACCATAGGGACATGGCTTCCGAGCCGTTGAGGTACACGTAAACTGACCTGAGCAATCCTGAATTATCAAAAGAAATTCGTATTTCTCAACAAGTACTAGATAGAGTAGAAAAGACTGAAGAAGTTTAAATTGAAGCAAAGCACTGGGAGCAGTTTTTGGATGTCGAGCGAGTATCACATGACGGTACCTACCGGTGATTCCAGCCGTCCAAATGTATTTTGAACAGTCCAAATTTATTCCCTTTTTCTACCCTCATCCGACCCCTCTCTCTCTCTCTCTCTCTCTCTCTCTAAAATCCGGATTGTCCAAAACATGCTTGGACGGCTGGGATCACCGACGCACGTGATACCCGCCCGGCTGTTTGTCTTTTGTTTTACTTGCTGTCGATGGTTGACAGAGAAATATTCTAGGTACCGATCAATATTGACTAATTTGCTAAATTATGGTGTAAACAACGTACGGCACCCAAAAACTTACTCCTAGAACACACAAAGTGTTGGGCAAACTTGCGCCCACTTGGTGAGGGAGACGTTTCTGGTGTTCGATGATCCTGATCATCCTTTGACTGTCTGCCGAAGAAGAAGATACTCATCATGATATACAGACATTATATCTTGTGCTGAATCTATATCGTTTGTTTTGGCAAGATTTTATTCCTTTGCGTATTTGTTATACACCATTTAAAATTTAGTACTCCCTCTTAGTCCATAGTCCATTACCGAAAGAAAGATGTGTAATTTTTCGATTTAAAAACATTGTTCTATTCAATAATTTTAAAAATTTATGCGAATTTAAATAACTAAGATGTCTAATTTGGTGCGAAAATAGCAAAGGATTTTGCTATGTAATTTGTCTAACAGTAATGCATGAACTAGATCCCATGAAGTATGAACTAGAGCATGAACATGTGAATTTGCCAACCGAAGATCCATCCGAACGACTGGCTACCTACTACGCCGAGACGTTGTGATGCAGACTCAAGACCTATGAATTGATTAATCAATTAATTGATTACCTTGATTTCCGGAAAAAAAGTAGAGATAGGGTTCCCTATCCACGATCGATCTCTCGTTTACGCTCGCATTTAAATTACTGGAAATAAAAGTCTTGTACACTGTTTTGTGAAATGAAGATTCAAGTATAACAACAGCAGAAAAAATGTGCACTACGAAATTCAAACCCTTAATTATAGTTGTAGGAAGGTACTGCAACCCTCCATCCCCCAAAGAAATCCATGAGGGCCATTGTCTGCTGGTATGATTAAAAATATATATATATGAATGTTGGGCACTAACCTTGTATAGAAAAAGTGATTCTTGAAAAGAAAAGGGTCAGTGATTCAGTACGTGTGTTGAGATACCAGCCAAACCACAACACATATATAAAATATTGCACGACAAACAATTACGTAAAGAATACAAAAAGGAAAGACACAGAGATTTTTACGTGATTTAATTTCTAACTATGTAGTTCATGTAGGGAGAGCGTATTGAGAAATCAAGAACAATACGAAAGCAATCTCGCAACTCATAAAGCTCTATGCATGTATGCATGTTCAAACTCAACCAAATTGTCCAAAGGCTTACGACTCGATACTTCCTACAATACTCAACTAAATCAGGAAACTAAATACTCTAGAATACTTGTTTTTATAATTGGAACAATACTTCCTAATAGAGTAACTAGAATTAAAATAACAAAACTAGATATATATATACTCTAGAATGCTTGTTTCTATCTACATCAGTAGTTTTAGTACCTTGACGGCTTATACCAATTTTTACTATGTATTGAATGAAACGAATACGTATAATAGGTGTTGCGTAGCTTTTTCGGTCATTATAATATGGAGTTTACTTCACCAATTACCTTAATGCTCGAATCAAATTCAACCCAAATAATTAGCGAATCGCAAACTAAAGTCAAATTAGAGTCCTTCACGAACCCAACATAGTGGTGCCTAGTTGGCCGTTCCTAGGTAGCCATTAGTTGTATGATCATATCAAAATCTACGACGAAAATATTGACTTTTCGGGAGCTATAATCATGACTTTTGTTGAAAGAGAAACAAAAAAAAAAAAGAATTTCTGAAGATTCGTCAAAATTTTAAGATTCTGAAAGAACCAATTGACAAATTTTGTCGCCTGATACGTCTTCTCCCAAGTTCTTGAGGGGACTCGAGAAAACTTGGGAGACGGTATAGTATACCCGAATTCCATTCTATCAATCCAAACCGTTCATTTTGTTGAGTTATACCGCCAGAACACAAGTAGTTTATTCCGGTATTATGGGCTATCTGATATCATACATACTAGATTGTATTTCAATCTCAACCAAAACCAAATCAAATCACAACGGTAAAAAGAAATTTTGAACCTCTGTGTTGCAATTTATCTTCTGATCGATCTTATTCATGTTCTAATTCCTTTTCTTATTTTGAGAAAGACAGAGTGTTTTTTTTTTATAAACGGATGTCTGGGCCAGCTTGTGCGCACCTCGACTTATTCCAAAGACCTGAAGTTAATGACCGAAAAACTTCCAATGGCTCAAAGGTTTGAAATATTTGACCTCCATAAGCTCAAACTCAATAGCCTCACATCACAAGATGATCACACACAGCCGTTTTATTAGCTATCATGGTTCACGAATTTCGCCTTCCACTAATCGAAGACCCGATTAAAGCCGAATCAAAGCTCGGTGTACACTTGCTCGAATGCAAGTAAGAAAAGGATGCCAGAGAGGCCCAATTAATTTCTCAATGGTTTGCCCAAAAGTGGGCAGCCTTTAATTTCTCAAAGTGAGGCCCAATTAACCTTTTGCCAAATTGGGTCAGCTTAATAATCGTCTTATTCGTTCTATTTTGGCCCACTAGGTAAAAGTGACCAGTTTTGTAGTACTTAAATGTCGGTCTATTTCAATTTCAAAAAAAAAAAAAAAATGTCGGCCTATTTTGATGCGTGATTGTAATTTAGATTCTTTTTTTTTTTTTTCCGGTCAAACGGAAATTCAATAGAACTTAAGAAGGAGAGTACCACATTAAGAGTACAACTAGAAATTTAGGCACAAGAACATGAGAGCTCGCAAACTAGTCAAGCACTTGCCTGATATCCAGACTATCTCTAAGTACAAATTCCCTCATTGCATTAGGCATGTCCAAATTTTTTTTTTTTTTGAACAACAAAAAGAATTTTATTAAGATTCACTTATACATAGGAAATTATTAATTTCAAGATTAATAAAATTCTTTTTGTTGTTCAAAAAAATGAGTGGCGAAGGTAGGATTAAGAATCTCAGGGGCCGAGTCATAACAGAAATTTTTTTAATGTCAAACATATGTCCATTTCTTACCCAACAAATAAGCGAAAAAACCACAACTACCACCATACTTGCATTCCATAGTCAAAGGATAAGCCAAAATACATTTTTCAAGATTGATTATTCATAAAAATAGAGCAAAAGTTGTTTAACAATCTATCAAAGTGGAACCGACGTGTTTTCAAATCTCGAAAATCATTTAAGATTGATTGACTCTAACCTAAACTACATCGCAATTTTCCTTTCGTTATATACAATCGATCTGCTGAAATCGAAATTCAAGCCGACTCAATCGAGCAATATCAAACCGATTCAATCAATCAAAGAACAACACGAAAAGCAACTTGAGTCGCTGAGTTCGTAAGTCGTCAAAAACGATGCAAGAAGAAGGAAGGGCTTTGTTTGGGAGCTTTGTTTTATTTGGTAAATAGTAGAAGAGAAATTGTGCCTTGTTTTATAGTTTTCAAATACCTCTGCGGCATCATAAGCATATATATAGCTACATTTGTCCCTGGTTGTTCATGTCATTTTGTTCGTAGTAACCATCCTGGTACGAAGACCTGTGAAAATCTATGTTCAGTTTTTTTTTTTTTTTTTTTTTCTTCCTGTTTATCTCAACGTTGATTGCTTCGGCCCTTCTTGAGAGAGTAAATGTCAAAGACTAAATTTTGTGGCACTAACAAAATGTGTTTTCGCATTATCAGTTACTATAAAAATGTTGTCTTTAAGCTTGAGAGATTCCACTTCTTTGGATGAGTTTAGAGTTGGTTTTTACTTTGGATAGCTGCGATAGCTGCGATATATTGATGAACTTTAGGATATACCAAAGAGAGTAAAAATACTTGAGATTGACTAGCGTCCCGTCTTTCCTGTCATGCTCTACACGCCTTCGCAGGAGTGTTATCTCAGCTTCAAAAGCCCATCTAACATATCCAGCATTAAGTGACTAACAAAACCTTTCATTAAAGTATGTAAATATGTAAACGGAGAACTCATCGAATACTTTCTGTCCAGTTGTCCAAATCTGGAACAGTTACGGCTGTTTTGGTTAGAGCAGACTGTTAATCTGAATGTTTCTGGTCCTTTACTCCAGTTGAAGCACCTTGAGATATTCCAATGCAAATTCTGGGGGAGTCTCGAGTTTTGTGCCCCAAAGCTTGTGACCTTCAAGCTAGTATTTTGGGCATTCATAAATAAGAGTGTCCATGGGGAGCCTTCCTCTTCTTTCTGAGTTAGATATTGGTGCGTCGCAGGATCATCAAGCTACCTATGCTCTTGTACCTTTTTCAAGTTATCTCCCACAGATTGAGACTTTGAAATTGAGCATTTGGCTGCCTGAGGTACAATTTCCATGGTTGATTCCTTTTCCTTTGTTATTCATTGTCTTACGGTTGTTTCTCTTTTTCAGGATTACAAGGAGATCCCACGAATTCCTGAATTAACGAAACTTAAGCATCTAACATTGGATGTCCACAGTCATTCTTGCTCAAGATTTCCTTGGTTTGCTTCTCTACTAGAGGCAGCTCCGTCTTTGCATACATTCAAGGTGATTTTTCTGTTTTTTATTTTTTTAATTTTGCATTTACTGTTGTGTATTTAATAAGTGGGCTACTACAGGGATAAATATGGGCAGCCCACATGTCTCGTCTTTTTGTCACATACTAGGGTGACATTTTTAATTGATTTTAATTTATTCCCATCTTAATAATGAAGAATAAATGCTATATACACGCTCCTAACCTTATGATCTTCTACTTGTCCCCGCTTCTGCTTCGTGCAACTCAGGTATTGTCATTTTAATGGAGGCTAGATAACGGAATTCACAATACATTGGCTTTATCTTTTGTAGCAAGTATTTCAAGATTTATGATCGAGGAAGCATTCTAATTTTACTAACCAATATATTGGCTTTTCTTCTATTAATTGACATTTGACGAGGAGTCGAGGATGTAGTTGTGGCAAACCAAAGAAGAAATGTATATAATCTGCATACGCTAAGCATTTTTTCTAGGTGGAAACTTTCCAGAAGATGCGTTAACGAGACACAATAATGCAATACCATGAAAAAGCATATTGGTAGTGCAAGTAATATCCCAGTCCCACATCGGGGAGTTAGCGAAAGTTAGTTCTCTATACAACGAAAGCCCCACAAGCTACTATTAAAGTACCCTAGTCCTACGTCGGGTTGTGGTTAGGCTATTTTCTATTGTTATGGTTGCGCGGCTAGCAGATATTGACAGCTTATATGGCTTTGTGGTCTATTGAACTGAAATTGATTTTTTAATGTTGCAACTTGTGGTTTGTTATTCCAATTGTCATTTGTCAAATCACGATTTCAATTCAATGGAGCTTTGTTCCTAGACCACGTTTTAGAACCAGATTATTTTTACCAATTACCTCCCAGATTAAGAGTCACGTGTTTATAACGATATATGCAGATGAAAGCATAATGATATCCTTCTGCTTAGTACTTGGGAGTATTGTTTGCTGTATATTTCCAGCTCCCTTATGGACTGTCAGCAAGGCATGATGAACCCCTTTTTTCCGGTCTTCTTTTTTCCAGTTGAGATCACTTGTCGGCTCAAGGGCAATACTATCAAAGACTTTAACTCTGCATACCCATGAATGCCTCAAGGATGTGGAGATTTTTGGGTTTGTTAATCGAAAGCTTGTGATTTACCTACTTCAGAATGCGATAAATCTTGAGAAGATAACTATCGATCCTTACCATCCACTTGACCATCCAGGGAGCAAGAAGAAAAAGGAAGCACATGCTCACCAGCTTCGAGAAGAATTAACTTCTGGATTTAAAATAACTGTTCTTAAATTTCAATTGACAGTCATTGCCAAGCGAAGTTGTTTTCTCAGTGTCTCTGCAATGTTTCAAGGTAGCTTATTTGTCTTTATAATGCTGTTTATTTAATGTCTGCAATAGAGAGGTTCCTGGCAACTTAAGTATCTTTGTACTTCAAATGGAGTCTTTTAACTTTTTGAGGCTTTAGCTTTAGGTTTTAGATACTCAATTATTGAGTTTCATTGCAAGTGATTTTCTGATGTGTACCATGCAATGGTTTCGGAAGGCAACACTAATTTATTTAAATTTAACATATCGAAACCAAAACGCAGAGGCGTTGGCAAATGGGCTTAAAAGGTAGGATTGGTTTGGCCATTGCACCTGACACCTAATTAGAACTCATTCTGCTGCAATGCAGCTTACAGCTAGCTCTTCCTTGAGGGCCATTTGTATGACCAGAAATGAGCATCCTACTAGATTATATATCCACGAGAGACCATATAACCGACGTTCAAATGAATCCTTTCTGCCCAAATGAAATACACATCAGACATTACCTACAAAGTGGAGTATCATATTATTAATCCCATCACCATGAATCCGACGAGATTAATATAGTATCATTTATCTGTTAGTCTCTTCATAGAAAGGGGCCCTGAAGGATATATCAGGCTATCAGCTATGCAGTTTTGTAGTAGTCAACTGAAAGAAGTCAAGGTGCTTTCAGGCTTCATTGGATAATTTGGATCTTTAACAAAATCCTAGCACTGTTTCCTGTGCAGGTTTAATCTTAGTTTTTATACTTTTTACTAACACTTTCATCGATACTTGTTTTCCGTGAGGAAATTGGCCATCTTCCAACAACTCTCTTCATTTCTTGACTATAACACATTCTGGGCAGATCGATAGACATCAAGAAATTGTGAATTTTCACATTGATGAGCAGAAATGTACAGGAAAAAACCAAAGGCAGCTTGTGAAAGAATGGTATATAAATGAGAATAAGAAGAGGGAGAAAAAAAAAAGCCCGAAAATAGTGGCAGTATGACATCCTTCGCTGGGTATCAAAATTGTGAGAGCTGCGCTTCATGCAGCGAAATTCCGAATGTAGTTCTGTTATTTACGGAAACGCCAGGTGCTGTTGAAACTACAATTGGTAATCTTGATTGAGGAAGCTCTCGTATGGCGTTCCCGTGATTGCTTTTTGGATATCACCCCAATTCTCAATTTGCTTCGATAAGGGGCCACTGTGTATCTTAACTTGACTGCTTGTGAGTTCTCTATATGGCAGCCTCAGAAACTCTTGGACATCAACAAGTTTCTGCAGCAGAAATTTACCAAAAAGGTTAGGACATAGGCCAGAAGCGACTGTTTGGATACCAACTTAAAATATTTTTATGTTCACACATTTCAGGAATTGTTTTCCAAATTTTCGAGAATCCAAAACATGTGTTTTCGGCTACTTTCCTAAATTTTCAGAATGTTCTTAAAATGAGAATCAATGACGGAAAATAAAATGATACCAACATGCCCATTTTTTCCATATTTTCGAGTCTTACGGTTCGGTTGCTGACAATATCCTCATAGTAAAGAACGATTTTGCGAGTGCACTTAAAGTATTCCAAAGCCTTGGCTATTGTTTTCTCTGCTTCCTTCAGATTGTGAATGAGTAATGTGGCATTCACTTTCGGCTTATAATTTGCAAGTATTTGAGCCTGCAAGCCATTACAAACTGAGACTACATAACGAACACATAAATCATAGGAGGGAGAGAGAGAGAGAGAGAGAGAGAGAGAGAGAGAGAGAGACCTCACGTGACGAATGAACATGAGACTTGTGTGTTCCATTCAATATCTTAGCCTGACTATCATAGGAATTAGCAAGCAAAGAAATCATTCTACGTAGCTGATTCCTTCGGAAGAGAAATATTGCAGAGACGCCTCTTTTGTTGAAGTACTGTACTATCTCTTTGTGGTGCTGCATCACTCCCTGCCGTTTTAAAATGAAACCGTTACAATATTGCTTAGTCTACTGTCTCGCAAGTATAGTGATGGAAACGAAGGTACTAACTATAAGATGCAATGGAGGAATTTTTAGGGAATTTATTACACGACAATCACAAAACAGTCATAATAGGAAATGTCATCGAACATCAAAATCATGAACACAGGCAAACATATTAGATAGTTAGAGTTAGGAAAATAGCCTGTGAGATGGATGAGATGCGCGGCATTCGCTATCCTAAAGCCACATTTCCTCCTTTCGTGTAAGTTCTAGCGGCTGAATACAACTCCAAGATAAAACCCATAAATCTCACAGTGTGTCTCCACGTAACACGATCGGTGGAAGACAGGAGTGCCAAGTCTGAATCGAATTGCCCATAAAATATAGACAAGTAATAGGGAGAGAGAGAAGAACTCAAGACTTCTCATACAATGTGGGGGTTCTCCTATATTTATAGAATAGAACACCAAGTATCTCTTCATAGCAGTCATGTCTCTTAGAAAAGGTTTACACACATGAAAAGGCATGTCTCTTGGAAAACTCTTTTCATTCAAAATTAAACATCACTTTTTGAATAAAAAAGACACGACTCCCTAACAAAATATATCTTTTAATTTTAAAACTTAACAAAGTTCCAACAGGAATATCACAGCCCGTGCCATACTTGTCCAATTGCTCATTAACTATCATACCAAAAATGTTTGAATGGTTCCTGTGAAATTCCGCGTCCGTGGTCATTAGTAGGTCTCAATTCCTTCTATTGTATCGGCAACTTTCATTCGATGCCATTGTTCTGTTATTACTCTTGTCAAGCCTCGACAACTACAAGCTATATGAACCGTTTAGAGGCAAAAATAAATTTTTTCTGCGTCTTTTCAGTTTCACATACATTTCTTCAGTCGATGCTTCATTTCCTAAATTCTACATTCTACTTTTCCACTTTAAATCTATCTTAGCTACTCTTTACTTTTCCTATCTCTTTATGTTTTCTACCTTTTTTCAGCCCATCTAAATGGCATGCCCTCAATTACAGAAAGATACGTACTACTGTTATAAACTGCAACTTCTCCCCACTCTATCCTCCCCCCCCCCCCCCCAAGTGGGATGCCTTCACAACTGTATCTGAGAGGAAATGGTTGCTATGCACCTAGCTAATACCCATGTACAAGCATAAACTTAGATGCCTGTATAGATAGTATTTCTTTTTCTATAACCCAAGGCGTCTTGGCCAATTTACCTGCACCTCAACTAACTTTTGAGAGACTAATCGCACCCTCAGTAGCTGGGGGCCAATTAATGGCTGGCCAAACTTATGCATGGGGGTGGTTTCAAACCTGAGATCTTGGAGAGCGCAAACCCCCTACGTCTTAGACATAGTTATGTAAGGCAGAGGTAAGACCTCCATGAACACTAGAAAAAAAATTAACATTACCATCTACGATAGCTAGTGAGATACAAAACTAAGATATGAAGGGTTCAAGAGTTTGCCCTTCATAAAGAAGACCTAAAATTCTCTTCCTTGTGAAGTACTCGACTATTACTAGAGAAACATAACATTCCTCTTCCTTTATGCTCCCAAACTAAATCATTATGGGTATAGCTAAAGAGATTATGATCTCAAACATGATCTACACTTAGGTTATGAAACAGAATTGTGTTGCAACATCTACCTGATTAAGCATCCATTTGAACCCTACGGCTGCCGAGCACTCATTCTTGGACGCGCTAGTGAAAAAGTCAAGATTATATACTTTATCCAACATGTCTATGATCGTCGAAACATTACTCCTCCTCTCTTTCGCTCCAAGGATTTCCCCATTTGAGCTCACATTCATATGACTATTCAACAATGTCTCGAACCATCCACTCCCAGATCTCTGCATCGACAAGATCGCGAAAAACCGTACTGGATTACACCCACATTCTTCTCTACAAAAACATCATCAAACCCATAACTTAAACGCGATTTTGAATTTAACCCACACCAATAATCCAAACACGGACTTGAATTTTTTAAAATAGTTTTGCAAAACACTTTTTAGATATTGGTTTTTGAAAACCGATTCACTCATAATTTAACCATCTTATCCGTTTACTAGCGGAAATGATTTTCGAGAAAACAAGTTCTGAAAATCTTCAATAAACAAGTTTCATGCATTTTACTGTTTCGCCAAAAGATAAAGACAGAAAAAAACAGATTCTAAAATTTGCAACCAAACAGAATATACACAACGTACTTCGGGTTGGAGCTGTGCACCTCCGAACCGTCTGATCGTGGATCCGACGGCTCAAATCTCATCTCGGCAATCGACGATCGAGAGCCGTTTATTGCCGAGATGAGATCCGAACAGTCGGATCGGCTCAGAGGTGTGCAACACAGTGCTACGCAGCACCATCCCCTAGTTGCATCCACCTTCCTCTTTAAAAAACCATCAAACCCACAACTTAATGAGAATTTCAAAATAAACCCAGATACACGAAACCAAAAAAACTAATATTAACCCCAAGGGATCGACCTAGTGGTGAAGGCCCGAGACTTAGGGTTTGATCCTTCACCAGGTCTCGGGTTCAAAACCTCTTAAGTGCTATCAATTCCTTTGGGGTCAATCCATACAAAACTTTGCTCCTATTTTAATTGGGACCCTGCCAATTGACGGTTCAATTGATTCCTAGGATTAGCCGATGTGCATGTATGCTGGCCCGAACACTGTCATCAAAAAAAAAAAAAAAAACTTTTACCTGCTAAATGTCTTAGGCTTGGGGAAATGCACATTGGGAATTTCCAAATTTTTCATTCCAGAAGCAGAGCAAGGCTGTTCTTCTATCACTCTGACATTCAGGAATCTGATTTTGTCGTTGAACCTTGTTTGTCTCAAGCAAATCAAGCAAATGTAAACTCCACAAGCCAGAGCAAAAAGTAAAACCACCATTCTCAGTGCAAGTGGAGATCTCTTTGGTGCCTTTACGATTAGTGTATCCTGAAAATTATAAAAATTACCCAGATGTTCATTTTCCAGGAAAATGTCAAGAATCTGAAATATAAACCATGAAAAAGGCAAGATATTGAATGGTGGAATGTTTGTTTGGCCAGTTCGGATGAGCTAACCTGTGGATTCCATCGGAAAAACTCCATTAAAAATCAGGGGAAAATTGAAAGAGTGAATATATATATATATATATATATGAGATTTTGGGGGTGTCATTTCTGGTTATATGGTTTTTTTGAGAAAAATATGGCAAAAGAAGTGGTCATTGTAGTTGACAAAATCAAATAAGAACACACACATTTTCGTTTTTGGTCCGACGGTCGGGTTTAGGGCCAGTTTAGGCGCACCCTCCCCGCCTGATCGAAGGTAGGTCATCCACGCACGCTTGGACTATAGAAAATTCACAAGAAAATATTTTCTTGATAGAGAAAATTTTTGGCGAAAAATGAAAAGGACGACGACGACAACAACAACAACAACAAACCAGAGAAAAATTTTGATTTTTAATTTTTTAGGCGGAAAAATGAAAAAGGACAATGACCCATATAACTTTACTGAACTAAAAACGTGAAAAGGGAGATAATCTCGGATAATGGATAACAAATTCAAACCTTATTGAAGAAGCAAATTTCGTCGGCCATTCTTCCAATGAAGAAACAATACAGAGAGAAAGGGGGGAGCATTTGGAAGCTTGTCTTTCTCTTCGTCTTCCTCTGTATTGTAGTAGTCTATAATAATGTACACTTTTTCTCTCTAAACTTTCTCGTGATCGAGAGAGAGACAGAGAGGGAGAGAGAAACAAAGGTGAAGAACAGAAAAATGACCTGGGGAGTGGTGTTTTACAGGTTTTCTTGAGCTTCAATTTTGTCTCGTGGAAAACGACAAGAATTTTACAGCTCCCGCGCGGTCGCTCTCTCTCTCTTTGTGCCACATTCGATCGTGACATGCACACCCCAAAGCTCTGCAATTTCTATTTCTTTTGTTCAGAGCATCTTCAATTTATCTCTTTTTTTAGAATTAATAATTATTTGTCTTGATGAAAAGAATTAAAAAAATATAAAGATGTGAATTGATGCAAAACAAAAGTTCATATCAGACAACATTTTAGACAAAAAAGATAATTTTTTTTCGGGTCTTTTGTGAACCTTTTTTTTGCTTTCGGTCATTTTTTTTAGATTACTCTTATCCAAATGGATAATTAATCTAAAAGTATGACAGGAACGATCTAACAAAAAGACAAAAAAAAAAAAAAACTTAAAACGGAAAAGGAAAATACAAGAATGGAGCCTAAGGATTATGCTGAACTTAAGTTTGACTTAGAGCCATAAATAGGTAAAATTAGCTGGAAATCAAACCCAAATTTGCAAAAAAAAAAAAAAAAAAACAGCTCGTCTTTTCCCTTTTATTCCCTAAAATCTAGGCCCCTACGTTGTTTTATTCAAACTGGATTCAACATTCTGTCCAAATCACATTCAAATGGAGGGAGAATCATCATCTTCTCCATCTCCATCATTATCTCCTCTTCATCCAATCCATCCCCCAGCTTATGGAAATTTAATCACAATTCTCAGCATTGATGGAGGAGGTATCAGAGGGATCATTCCTTCTACCATCCTCTCTTTCCTTGAATCCCAACTTCAGGTGCAAATCCTCTTTTCTGTATAATACTTTGTCTTTTAATTAATAACCGGGTGCATGCGTTGGACCAACTTGTGCGCGTCTTGGCTAAAAAAACAAAGCTTGGCATTGTTTTCATTTTGTATTCTAAACATATAAAACTTGTTTTGTGAATGAAACTTGTGTTTGGATGATTTGTTTGAATCGTAACCCATTTCTAATTAGAAGAACAATTTTTTGGTTTAATGTTTTAGGTATTGACGCCTTCTTCGTAACGTTTTTCTTGTTAGGAATGTTAATAGAAATGAACCATATGTGTTGTTTGATTTAATTTGGAGAATAAAAAAAAAAAAACCCAATTCTTTGAACAAAGCCAATTTTTGATTTTATGTTTTAGCTAATAGTCGCTTCTGCGCAATGTTATAGTAATAGGGTTAGGAATGTTAATAAAATGGAACCAGAGGCCTTTTGTTATTTTTAATTGGACAATGTGTTTGAAAAAATAGCCCAATTCTTGTACCAACACAAATTAATATCTTTGATATGTGCATTGATATCCGAACTTTTTTTAAAATTATTGGGATATTATCCTTCGCCTAGTGGGCAGAGGTTAGCAAGACCGTTCTCTATGGAAAATGCTAAAGGCGGAGGATAATATGTAAAATGTGCATTGATATTTGAGAAAAGTGTATAAATATATAGTTGTAAAAATGTATTAATATCCGTGATATGTGTATTGATATCCGAACTTCTTTAGAATTATTGGGATATTATCCTCCATCTAGTAGGCGGAGGTTAGCAAGACAGTTTCTCTATTAGTCGCCTTTTTTTGTTGTTGTAATTTTTGTTGTTTTAATTGTTGAGAAGGTTAATATCATTGTACCGTATATTTTATACCACCGTCTACATGAATCTAAAATAATTTAAAAGGGCATCTTAGATGTGGCGCTGTAACTCAAGGAAAATTGATGTAATCATGGGTTGATTAGGAGCTTGATGGTGAGGATGCAAGACTTGCGGACTATTTCGACGTGATCGCAGGCACAAGCACAGGTGGCCTGGTGACAGCCATGATCACTGCTCCAGATGAAAATAATCGTCCCCTCTTTGCCGCCAAAGACATCAAAACTTTTTATCTCGAGCATAGCCCTAAGATCTTCCCACAAAAGAGGTACCAAATTTTCAGAAATAGTTTTCATTCTCTGTAGAATTTTCTTGTCTAAATGGTGGGAGAATTCCTTTTCATGATCATGTAGCTAATTAATGAACCTATTTTTTGGGGGGTGTATGTGTGACTTTAATTTAATGGCAGGGGCGTATTCGGATCAATCAGAAGCATGGTGAAATTACTAACGGGTCCCAAGTACAACGGAAAATACCTTCACCGGATTATAAGAGAGAAACTCGGAGAGACCCGTTTGGGTCAAACCCTGACCAACGTTGTCATTCCAACGTTTGATGTGAAGCATTTGCAGCCAACCATTTTCTCCACCTATGAGGTCTCTCTCTCTCTCTCTCGGCCAACCATTTTCTCCACCTATGAGGTCTCTCTCTCTCTCTCTCTCTCTCTCTCTCTCTCTCTCCAGATTTAAGTTGGATTTTGGGCTTCAGATGAAATGGACCAGGATCTTTCTATGGCCTTTTTTTGCTTTACTGCATGAGAACTAGAATAAGACAAACCCCAAGGAGTGATCGGATGGTCTGCGGGTGAGTCTTAAGGGTTTGCTCCCATTTAAGGTCTTAAATTTGATTTTCATTGCCGGCAATTAGGAATGGCAATTACTTCCGATCCGTTCCCGCCTCCGACCTCCCCGCCCCGATCCGAGCGGCAAATGGGGCAGTTATGGTATTTGCTTCCCGGCCCCGCCCCGTTTTAACCCGATCCGAACCCGATTATAGATATTTATATTTTTGTATGTATATGTCTAAATAAATTTCAAATTTTTGATATAATAAGAGCAATATAACAAGTAATAAAACACTAATTTATGTCTTTGTTTTTTTTTTATTTCTATTTTTTTAACTCTTATCAATCATCAATATCTTGTTTTGTTTTTTCAAAACACTCTAAAAAGAACAAAACTAGTCAAAGTATTATGGTGAATGGGGACCCGGATTTTCCCCGACCCCGACACCTCCCCGATTTCCCCCGCTCCGACTCCGATCCGATATAAAACGGGGCGGGTTTGGGGGACACTAAATCCGACTCCGATCAGCCTCATTGCCATCCCTACCGGCAATCTTGGGGTTACCTCGCTCTCACGAGTAAGCGTATGAAAAAATTATGAGAGGTATAATAGAATTAGTCCGAGATGTGATTAAGTTAGCTGTCGAAAACGAAATTTTGAATTAGCCCACCTTGCATAACAAAAAAATCAAGAGTACGACAAGGAGATTGACGGTGGTCGTGCCCTAGACTTGTTCGTTTAACCAAAAAAGAGTAAAGGAATTAATAAGACAATGAGAGGCATCGAAATTGTCGATTGTGAGCCACGATCAGACGATGGGAAACATTAAATTTGTTTGTTTTTGAAGAGGACAATGAGAGAGACATTGAAAGGCATGATAGCGCAAACGGTAAGGCCTTGTTTGTTTTTTTGGTCTAAAAACCCCTGCACACGGTCTACAACGAGAGGAAAGTTTGAGGGGAAAAAGAATTGTTTTGTTCTCAAATTTTAGTGTTTGGATTGGTTTCTGCAAGATATGGATTGGTTGATGGCTTCGAAACTTTCTGTTTTCATATTGTTTTCGTAAAGGAAAACGTATGCATTTGAGAAGTCATTTCTTTGAAACTATTTCTCCCAATTACAAATGAGAAAAATGTCAAAACCGATAGACTCGATCTTAATTTTCAAACAATTTTTCTACGAAAACAATTTCAGTAACTACATTGCTAGGTAGGAAAGCGAAAAATTGGCAAATTAATCAGGTGCTAACCTAATTGAGATATACTTCTTTGACGATGATATTTTTAACACTCTCTCTTTTGCTCATGTAATACTTACCCAAGTGAATGAAATTCTTATTTCTTGACCCCCCCCCAAAAAAAAAAAAAAAAAAAAAAAGAGAGAAGTTATTTTCTTGCCACACAATACATTTTATGCCCTTCAGTTGGGGTGACCTAATTTTGCAATTTCAAACTCATAAACTGCAGGTGAAGAAAACCCCATCTCTGGATGCTCGATTGTCTGACATTTGCATCAGCACATCCGCGGCTCCAACTTATCTTCCGGCCTATAACTTCAAGAATCAATACGACGAAGGAAGTGTTCGAGAATTCAATCTTGTTGACGGCGGTGTTGTTGCAAATAATCCGGTATAATTATACTACATCGATCCATCCAAAAAATAAAATTGTCTGATCCGCAAAAACGAAAACTTAAAAATACTGCAATTTTGTCTGAAAAAAAAACCTTACACTTTTTCTGTATCATTTTTCATCAATTTGAATGCATTCTCAAGTATAAAGAGACTGCTTGTACATCATTTTTCCTTTGCTTCAACCAAATTGGTGCAATTATTTTCCAGGCTCTGGTTGCCATAAGCCAAGTAACAAAGCAAGTCTTCGCGGGCAAAAACCAAGATTTATTTCCATCTAAGCCGATGGATTACGGCCGATTCCTGGTGATTTCAATCGGTACCGGCACGGCGAAAGTGGAAATGAAATACAATGCTACAACCGCAGCCAAATGGGGTGTCTTGTGCTGGTTGATGCATGGAGGCTCTAGCCCTATTGTTGATGTCTTTACTCAAGCAAGTGCTGATATGGTTGACTTTCACAGTTCTGTGTTTTTTCAAGCCCTTCATTCTCAAGATAACTACCTCCGGATTCAAGTGAGTCTATTGAATTTGTTATGATTGTGCCTTCAATTCTTTAGTCCCGTTCAGTTGCAAAGAAATGATGAAAAAAAATCGACCTTCTTGTAATTTTGTGTGTTTTCAATTATTAGAAGAGTTGCAGGACTCATAGCTTCAAGTACTTTTCCACTGAAAAACGTTTTTCTACAAAATAGATTTTGCTAAAAGGAAGGAATTTTAGTTTTCCTACGAGAATTCTTGTCAGATAAATTCATTTTTCTTTACTTTACTTCTTTTGGAAATCTATTTTCCACGCAACATTTCCGATAACTGAATGGAGGCTTAGGCTATGTATGGGTATCTTCGTAAAATTCTCAACACTTGATCACATTTTTTAAGAAAGTGTATTAAAGTGAGAAAAAAAAAATTCCTCTCTCTTGTTGTCTATAATGGTACTTTTAAATGTGTTTTGTACGTATCATTTTTCTAATTTTTAGAGAGATTTTTGTAGAATAATGAGTTAAAGAGAGATAGATAGATAAAATTTATTGAACACCGCGCCCAGAATTTTGAGATCCCAAAACGAACAATGCCGGTTGTGAAAAATAAACCCTAATTCATTGAACATTCGAACCGCTGCCTTAATTAATTGCAGTGAGGGCGTTTTTTTTTTTAGTCCATACCATACAATCAACTAGCACTTGAGCAGTGCTACACATGTTCCGACATAGGTAACATACGTGGGTCTCACAGACTCACACAATGCACATAGAACGCACAAACATTAATTGAACAACTCCGAACACATATACATCTGAACATCTACGTCTCAAGAATCATTCTACTTAACTCCATTGATAATTTTCAGGACGACACACTATGTGGAACAGATGCTTCGGTTGATGTCTCCACAAGAGAGAATTTGGAGAAGCTTGTCAAAATTGGGGAGAGCTTATTGAAGAAGCCTGTTTCAAGGGTTAATTTGGAGACTGGAGTTACGGAGCCGATCGACAACGGTGACACAAATGAGCATGCTTTGAAAAAGTAAGTCCACATATATGCATCAAATACGTACACTTTTGAAAAATACGTACTTTTGCCGTTTCCCTTTTATCCAAAAAAAAATGGACTCCTACTTTTGACCGTGTTATTCCCAATCATCCTTCACAAAACATTCTTTTTTTTTTTTTTCAAAACACGAAAACCTTTAAAGCAAATTCCTGTTTATCAAAACAAAAAAATACTCACGATCTTTCTTTTACACGTGATATCGATACAGATTTGCAAAAATACTTTCGGACGAAAGGAGGCTCCGACAGTTAAAATCGCCCCGCCAAACCGGAGAATGAAAGACGCGGACCAGATTTCTACCATTCAATGTCGCATTATGGCCCGTTCTAATCAAACAGAGCGTTGGAAGTTTGTTTTTACCAATTCCAATATCTCGGTATTTGATCATTTATCTAAAATATATTGTAGAATATTTAACGGTATCCTTCAATGCGAGTCGAATTTGAATTCCTCTAGCTAGATTGTTGTGCTCGATTGATCCTGCAGTTGGACCGGGGGATCAAGCTGTGAGTTATTGGCACAATAAATTGTTGTGCTAAGCGTCTGTCGTCCCGCGTTCATTAATGTGATTCAAGCTGTTTATTTTGTTCGACTCGTGACCATTGAGTTGGGCAGTCACGCGTAACATGGAAATGATCGGACATCGACACCGACACAAACAGAAACAGATTTTTCATAAGTTCCTACAGAAACTTGTCATTTGTCAAAACCAAACTCGGATTCTCTCGCATGGTTTTGTGTAGTGGGAATATTCTGGTTTTGTCGCAACCGTCGGCTGACCGGCCGGTCTTCTTCCTCGTTCCACCTTCCCTCCTCCACGGCTGCCATGTGCTTGAAAACATGTTTTACTCTATTCACTTAAAATTTTTTATTCCCGAACAGTCTTATTTAATTTGCTTCTGGTTGAAAATAATAGGGATTCACATATATATACCTCTTACGCGGAAATTATACAAACCCGATAAGATCGGTTGCTTGATGACTAGCCTCTCGTATACTTGTAAACCATAGAGACTACTAGAGCCTCTTCGTTCTTTCACACTCTAAGATCTTGTTCTCTCGATGGTAAGCCGTTTGAGAGATAACCTTTAAGAATAAATGCACCCCCAATTGTTGCCGTTGGGACGTTTCCTTCTTGTTGTGATGTCCGTTTTCCTTTCTTTTGCTCCTTTTAATCATTGTACCCGTTACATGCGATTTTAAAATTCTTTCTTTGCTATTAAAAAAAAACAAAAACAAAAAAAAAACAGCTTCCCAATCCGTGAAAGATTAGTACATTTCCATCTCCATCACAGAATTCCAGAGAAGGCCTAAATGTTAGGTGAGTTTTAGATTAGACGCTTTGGCCCTTTTAGGCCGGTTTGGCTAGTCTGTTAATATCTCCTGTTGTGAACTTGTGTTTCTAGTATTTTGAATGAAATTCCAACGTGCCAAAAAAAAAAAAAAAAAGACAGATTAGTACAAAACCTACTTGTTACTATTACTACTATTTTATGGACACGATTACTTGATGATCAAAACAATGTATTTTAAAAACAGGAACTTGAAGCAAAACTTGGACTTCCTACCTTTGCAGAATTTGACTGGATATAATTGAAAGTATATGGATTAAAAAAACTAAACTTGAATAAGCCCTAATGGCTATTATTTAATTTAATCTTTGCTCATATAATTCTACAAGCGTCCTGCCAATTCACACCACTATTTAAAAAAAAAAATTAGGCAGTCTTCCTTTGGATAGGAATCACTTTATATTAGTTCCTAACAGTCAAACAACTGATCACTTACCTACCAGTACTCTCTGCATGATTTCATTTTCTTCTTTTTGGTAATTTAATCCAGTACAATTATAAGTTATAACTATAATTAACGAAGGAATTTCATAGCTCACTTTATAAGGTATAAGTATAGTTAGGGAAGTGCTATACTACAAACTTATACCCAGTTGTATACGGTATGTTCGCCTTAAATATTTGCGTCAAAATTTCATAACCGCCCACCTAGTCCTCCAGTGGATGGAACGGTTTCCTGCGTGCTCGATTAATGACCTGCAAAATAGACACGGTAAACTATGGGCACCGGCGCGGCTGTCGCCATCACCCCTCCGATGCCTAAGTCAGTCGAGATATGGAGAAATTGGACTGAGTATGAGTTTCGTATCGTTTTTTTGCGTACCTTTGTGAGGTGGAGATGTGATCTTTATATAGGTATCTTGGGAGGAATCCCTTAGGATTGAGACTCTTAAGTCTCATCCACTCATGGCAGGTATAGATTGGTGTTGGAGTGTCCTCCTTACCTTAGGAGTCCCTTGATTCTTTTCAGGTTTTAGGAGTCCCTTCACCTTTGGACTATTGTACTTGTTTATCAGGTTAAGAGTCCTTATGGTGCTGGGACCTCTTGGGCTTATCCACACATGACAGAAATAGGTTAGAGTGTCCTATTTACCTAGGACTTCTTTGGTCCTTATCGGGTTTGAGGAGTCCCTTCACCTTTGGACTCTTTTACCTGCTTCAGGTTAAGAGTCCTTACTGTGCTGGGACCTCTTGAGCTTATCCGCACATGACGGAAATAGGATGGAGTGTCCTCCTTATCTAGGACTTCTTTGGTCCTTATCAGGTTTGAAGAGTCCTTTCACCTTTGGACTCTTGTACCTGCTTATGAGGTTAAGAGTCCTTACGGTGCTGGGACCTTTTGGGCTTATCCGCACATGACGGAAATAGGATGGAGTGTCCTCCTTTACTCAGGACTCCCTTGACTCCCTTCACCTTTGGACTCTTGTACCTGCTTATCAGGTTAAAAGTCCTTACGGTGCTGGACCTCTTGGACTTATCCGCACATGACGGAAATAGGATGGAGTGTCCTACATACCTAGGACTTCTTTGGTCCTTATCAGATTTATGAGTTCTCCTCTCCTTTGGACTCTTTGATTCCTATCTAGATCTAGAGTCCTTGTGACATATATATATAGAGGTTTATCCCTTGGGATCTCTGGTCCTTATCCTTTACTGGTGGATTAGACCTTGGTCGTTTCAGGAGTCTTTTAGATTGTATGAATTCCTTCCGTAGAGTATTTTATAAGTCTCTGGATGTAGGTTTGCCATCTCTGCTGAGCTCACCTCGTGAGCTGAGCTCGGTATTCTTTAATGTGTTGTGCTCGTGAGTGGTCTCTGTCCTTGGACTGGTTTAATAGAGGCTAGCTCTTAAGGCTGTGCTCCTGAGCTCTTTGGTTTGGGCTGACCTTAGGATGACCTTTGCCCTTGGGCTGGTCCATTGAGCTCAGTTCTTCAAGCTAAGCTCCATTTTACTGGGTCCCCTACATGGCCTTTCGTGTTGAGCTAGGCTTCCTGGTCTGAACTGACCTTGGGAGATTTTTTTATACTTATCAGTAAAGTTTTTACCCATACCCAATGGTTGGATGTAAACACACCTAAACCTAAATTACAATTTCACCTTTCGGATTCCATCAAGATATCGCTTAAAATCCTCCACCGTATAAACCTTAATGTCAAATTTTGTCACTGTCAGGGATCCCGGACCTTGTTACGGTCCGCACCTCATTGTTCCCGATCAAATTGCGATGATCCGAGCCACTCAATGTTATCAGAACGGGAAGGCTTGATCTGAGCAGTTTTTTATTGAACCACTCGAATCATCGAATTTCGAACGGGAAAGAGGAGGTGCGGACGGTAAGAGGGTGTAGACTTGAACTCGGGGGGTGTGTGTGTGTGTATATATTCGATCGAAGAAGGGGACGTCCGCACTTTAACACAGTGCGAACTCCCTTAGGTGAAGATTTGTGTGTGTATATAAATAAACACCCGGTGCGTAAATTATCCACAAAGAAAGAAATCAAGAATAGTAGGAAAAAAATGATTTTGCCACTCCCTTTTTTGTTAACGTCAGGGTGTTAACATAAAACAGAGTGGCAAAATCAGCAGCCATAGTAGAATCCACGCCTAAATGAGCATGTATACTATATGAATACACTATCTATCTTCACTAATGAAGCGCATGGCCTCCTCACTAGCATGGAACGACACTGAACCACACGTCTACCGCACTGCAAATCAATCCGCAGGCCACCTCGCCCACTTGGGAGCAGAGTAAGATGAAGACCTAATTGTAGTTGTGGACATCCCCATCTCTCTCAGGGAATTCCTTATCAGAGATGGCCTAAATGTTAGGCGGGTTTTAGATTAGATGCTTTGGCCCTTTTAGGCCGATTTGGTTATCTTATTTATTTCTCCTGTTGTGAACCTGCGTTTTTAGTCTTTTGAATGAAATTTCGACGTACCCAAAAAAAAAAACCACGATATCCATCTTCATTAATTAGGTTGGCATAATCTACAAAGTACTGGAATCATGAATAACGAGTTTGAATGATACAATTCAGATACTATTTATTAATGGTGGAAAGACTAAGTTGCCTTCGCGAGTTTGAATGATACAATTCAGATACCATTAACGAGTTTGAATTTATTACAAATTTGATATGGGTACGTCAAAGAAAGAAAGAAGAAGTCTAACGCCATGATATTGATACATGGTATAGAAAAAAAAAAACCCTCCAATAAAGCGTTGGAAGATGCAAAAAAATAGAATAAATTAAAGAAAGGCCAAAGATACAATTCAGATACTATTTATTAATGGTGGAAAGACTAAGTTGCCTTCGCGAGTTTGAATGATACAATTCAGATACCATTAACGAGTTTGAATTTATTACAAATTTGATATGGGTACGTCAAAGAAAGAGAGAAGAAGTCCAACGCCATGATATTGATACATGGTATAGAAAAAAAAAAACCCTCCAATAAAGCGTTGGAAGATGCAAAAAAATAGAATAAATTAAAGAAAGGCCAAAAAAACATGAGGCCCAAATGCAGAAACAAAGCCACAAAAAAACCAGACAAGACCATGGCAGTTCCAGCAGATAGGCTCAGGCTTAATCGAGAGTCGCGTTTGCGAATTTTCGTTGCCCTAATTGACATCGATCTGAACAAAATTAATGAATCTTTCGATAATTTACGCTTGTTTCGCAAAGCATTAACGACAAGAGCTGATAAATCATGCATTGAGCTTAAAAAATAGCACGATACACACTTTATCTATACATATTCATAATATTTCGACTTGGGGCTTTATCCATTTAACGTACATAACCAGAATTCAGATAAGTATCGCGGTACTTTTATTTTATTTTATTTATCAGCAGTATCGCGGTTCTTTCCTATTTGAATAATGCACCCCTGCAAAAATGGATAAAACACCAGGCCGGTCGTCTCCGCGAATGTTTCAAGAGCCCTAATAGATGCTTCGTCAGAGTCAATATATCTTTTAATTTACACGTTTAGGCTCCGCAGCCTCATTGCGAACAAAGAAGAGAAACCATGCATTGAACTTATACAATATTAATGCTCCTTTCGCAAAGGGCAGAAGCGAAAATGACAGTTGCTGTTGATAATCCACCAGAAAAACTGACCAATTCATAAGGTTTAACAAAACCACAGCCTAGTATTGATTAATCTCCACCAATTGGCCTATTCCTCTCCACATTTTTGGCCATTTCTCTCAGTCATACCTACAATTCTCAACTGCAAGTCTCTCTGTTTAATTAGTAATATCAAAGGGGGGCCATTGTCATTTACTGCAGAAAAAGCAAGAGTCTGGTGATACTAAAAGGGACTAGTGTGATGAAATTTTGACTCGATCAAATTCTTTTATGTCCCAGTGTGATGATGAACAGTTGGTCAACATAGAATGAATTGGTGCGTGCAATTTCGAAGTGGTTGAATTCGGATTATTCGACGTTGAAACTTGAATCGCTGAAAATTATGCGACAAAGGAGCCTATAAAAACCCCATGATCAGCAATGGGTAGTACTCACAACGTCTTAGAACTGTTAAGAGCCCTCTCCAAGCCAAGTTCAATACTCTTGTGCTATCAAAACTTCCACCTCTCTCTCTCTCTCTCTCTCTCTCTCTTTTGTTCTTGTTCTTGTTCTTGTTCTCACTCTCTCTTGAATACATTGCATTGAGACATGGAAGGACCAAAGTCACCCCTTCAGCTTCAGCCACCTACTTATGGAAAACTGATCACTGTTCTAAGCATTGATGGAGGTGGAATTAGAGGGGTTATCCCAGGAACAATCCTCAACTTCTTAGAGTCTGAGCTTCAGGTCTATAAATTATAATGGCCTGTTTGTTACAATTTTATGAAAATATGCTTTTCTTTAACTTCAAAAAAAAAATTAACAAAAAAATTTCCTTATATATTTATAGTGCATGCTTCAAATGTCAAATTAATGTCGAAATAATTAAAAGATTTGCTAGGTTTTATGAGTGCAATGTTCGCATTTGGACTCCCCAATTCTTATTTGCAGCCTTAACTATTGTTTTCTATCATGCCATGCACATTATATCACATTGAGTTTTTGAATCCGTGACCATCATGTTATATAGTTGATTTATCTTTCAATATGAAGCTTAATTTGGCGAAAAATCTTGATTCTAACTTTTGTGTTTATATTGATTGTTTGTAGAAACTAGACGGAGAGGACGCAAGAATTGCAGACTACTTTGATGTGATTGCAGGAACAAGCACGGGTGGTCTTGTGACGGCCATGTTAACTGCACCTAATGAAAACAATCGCCCTGTTTTTGCTGCTAAAGATATCAAAGACTTCTACCTTGACAATTGCCCTAAAATATTCCCACAAGTCAAGTAAGAATTAAACCTAATTTTACATATGTATCACTCCCTCCATCCGCAATTGTTTGTTTTCTCGATAGTTGTGCATGCCCATGTTCGAAATTAAAATCCAGACTATTCTAGTACATATAATAACTTTAAGTTTTTACAACGCTCATAATGTCTAATTGAAATCCTTCAAATGATGTGAAAGGGAGTTGGAACATACTTAGATACAGTCTCGTTAGGGTTGGATACTTATTAATGTTGTTTGAAACTTTGGACATGCAGCTACCCGTTTTCTAATGTTACAAAGATGATGAAAGCCCTAACGGGACCGAAATATGACGGGAAGTATCTCCACAACCTCGTTAAAGAAAAACTAGGAAGTACGAGATTGCACCAGACATTGACTAATGTTGCAATCCCGACTTTCGATATCAAGCGGCTCCAACCAACCATCTTTTCCTCCTACGAGGTTTGTTTTCTTTTTTCATGTGTTATGCGTGTTTTTTTGTTTCTCTTAACCTACAGACTAGTTTTTTTTCTTTTCAATTTGAGCAATTTTCAGATCTGGTATCTAGAAAATTTTGTTCCCCGCAACAGGAGAAATCAGAGACTACAAAAATATGAACTGAATTTCGAAAAAAGTTACTAATGAAAAATAAAGCCAAATTTTCATCTTTTTTTATTGCTAGTTTTTATATTTTTTATTCATCTTAGCAGGAGAAATGAGAGAGCTAATTAAAGAAACTACGGGCTAAATTTCAAAAAGAAAAATTATTAATGAAAAAAATAAGCCAAAAATGTCAACCACAAGTTTTACAAAAGTTCATTGGGACTTGATCCGAATGGATGCTTTAAGATAGAAAATTAAAACTCAAAGTGATTGTTTGGCAATTTACCATGTGGATTATTTCCTTTCTTTCTTTCTTTTTTTGTTTTTTTTTTTTTGTTTCTTCTCGATGTACCCTTTTGAGCTATTAACATGCATGTTTTTGCTGATTGGGAAAAACTTACCATCTGGATTTCATTCTCCAGGGGAAGAACAATCAAAGCTTGAATGCGTTACTTTCAGATATATGCATTTCAACATCAGCTGCACCAACTTATCTTCCCGCTCATTACTTTGAAACCAAAGACTCCGACGGAAAAGTGAGAGAGTTCAACCTAATTGATGGTGGCGTAGCTGCTAATAATCCCGTATGTATCCATAAACCCCATAACTAATCAACTTTTTGAACTCCAATATTTTGTTAGTTCATCTTGTTTTTTCTTCACACGTTGTCTTATTTCATGTGCTTTGTTTGTTTGTTTGTTTTTGTATCAGACTTTGATTGCTATAGGCGAGGTAGCAAAGCAGATCATGAAGCGAAATCCAGACTATTCTGCTATAGAGAAAATGGACTACGGCCGGCTTCTGGTTATTTCACTAGGAACTGGCACAGCGAAAATCGAAGAGCAATATGTTGCAAATGATGCTGCGAAATGGGGTTTGTTGAATTGGTTAACTAGTGATGGTTCCAGTCCATTGATTGATGTGTTTACTCATGCCAGTGCCGATATGGTTGATTTACATCTCAGTGTGATTTTTCAAGCCCTTCACTCCGAAAAGAAGTATCTTCGGATTCAAGTGCGTGATCAGATTGCAGTTGTCCTAACATTTGTTTTAAGGATTTTTTCCATTTTCGGTTAAAACTTTGTTTTATATTATTAAAAAATAATTCACCATTTTCCGGTCAACAAGTAATCATAGTAAATTGAAAATTCACATTTTTAATAAACTCAATTTGCAGGATGACTCCTTAACCGGTTTAGTATCCTCGACCGATGTTGCTACCAAGAAAAATTTGGAAGATCTAGTAAAAGTTGGGGAAGGATTATTGAAGAAGCCAGTTTCTAGGGTTAATTTGGACACAGGTCTCAATGAGCCTTGTGATGACGAGACTAATGAAGAAGCTCTCAAAAGGTACCTGGCCTATAACTCTCTCAATTTAATTATTTTTCTTTTTTTTATCGGCAATTTAATTATTTTACTTACAAATGGTATATATATATATATATATATATATATATATATATATATACATACATTTGGTTTAAATTTAAATTTTTATTAATTATCTCAACGTTAATTATATACTTGACTAAACAATTTTGATTAATTTGTCACAGGTTTGCAAAGATTCTCTCAGAGGAGAAGCGAAACCGTGATATAACATCGCCGCATGGAGTCTCTGCAAATTAATCTGCAAAGGACTTGAAACTAATTATTTGTTTGAAATTGTGCAAATTAGGCATGCACCTTTCACTTTATTTTTCCTTTTTCCATGAATAATGTCCGATTAGGACAATTTGATTTATTTATTTTTATTGTGATAAACCCTCGACAGATTGGAGGGAAATAGCTTGGCCATGTAAGCAATAAATCAGCGATATATATTGAATTCCAAATTATTGGTTGAATTTCTGCGTTTGAGATTGTGTAAAATATTGCCCATGCACTTGTCAATTTATTTACTCCTTTTCTTTCTTAAATAACTGTCCGATTCGGGCAATCGGGGTTTTTTTTTCTAACCTCTGCGATACGATTGTTAGAAATTGCTTGACCGACCGAGTGATTTAAAAATAAGACTCTCGACCGATGTAGCATAATATCCGGAAGTACCGGAGTCGAACCCACAGAGACGGACGAACATGTGCGGGACTCAAAGATGACGGGTTCACTGTTTATCTTGGCTCTTGGGTAGCCACCCCTTGTTAATTAGTTGAGATTAACTAAACTTACAAAACTGGATTAAATAAATATCAATTTAAAATGGAAAGTACAGCCGTGGGAACTCCAGCGTCCGCAACTAGCCCTAACCAATGTTTACTCGGTCCACAATTATTCAATTTGTTGATTTTAGAATAGGAAAAAGTATCCCTAACAAATGCACACCACCTGTCACCAGATTCCGTGCGCATTCGAATTCCAGCGATGACTGGGTTTGTTTGTTAGAAGAGTTTTCGTATCCTAAAATTGCTGAAACGTTCTATTTTATTGAATCCGAGGTAAACATCAATTAGTTTAGCCACGAGGCGCCTTCACCCCGCGGTCGCACCCTATAAAACTACTCACTCATATCGTTATTGAACGCAACAATAATTTTAATCCTAGATCTAGACATGCTCCAAACAATTGAAATAAAAAAAAGAACACGATACCACAGATTTGCGGAAGAGTAATGGATTCGATTACCAAAGAAGAACAAGAATTTAAAATTGGAAAACCTGAAGAACTTGAAATAAACTGGAATCTGCAAAACAAGAACTAAAACGCAACAGCCAAAAGTTGAAAACAAAAATAAAACCTACGTCTCTTCCTTACCCTAGCTTAGAGTTTTTTTTAAGGAGTTTATATACTGCCCCTTTTCATCCTTTTAATTAAAAATCTGAACGTCGAAATTAAAACCGCACGAAAAACCAAAATGCTGTCGTTCTATGCTTGATAACCCATAGGTAGCGCTACATCAATATCCCCATAGCGCTACCGAGCTCCCTTAAGGGTGTTGACTCCGTTGACCGATTGCTTTGACCGTTTCTCTCTTATGTTCTAGGTAGAGCTACACCAAAAAGGGTGTAGCTCTAGCCAAGTCTCTGGTCGCTTCTTTCAAATTCTACTTCGACACTTAGTCTCCACGGCCTCTCATGCTCTCTAGCTCCATCTCGGTCTTCAAGTCTCTGCAATCCAATCTTGGCGCTAAAACAGCCTTATTTTCCTGAAAATTAACAAAAACACAAAAACATACCAAAGCAACGCATCAAGTGAAAAATAGGAAATAAATTAGATAACAACGTGTTAAAACTATCCTATTTAGACACTTATATCTACGATACCGCGTGCCTATCAGAAATGTGATAAATCTTTAGTCTTTTTATGCGATTAATCAGTGATTATACGAAATTTTGAATTTATAAGTTCGGTCCTGAATTATTCAAGCCAAGAAATTAGATTATTGAGAAATCAACATGAAAGTATAAAATTGGAGTCACACAATTAATGCAATCCTATTCATAATTCTTACTATCAAACTATTCAAAAAGTATGTTTCTGAAGTGGGTACAGCCAATAATTCCTCATGACCTATATATCTACCACTTATGGAATAATTAAATCTAAATCCTACCAGTCAAAGTAGCGACGTTATGCCTTCTGTTCCACCGAGGATTCCCTGTCCGAGTGAAATCCGGACAGGGGCCTGTCCCAGTGTTTCGAACCGTTGATCTCGCAAATCAACGGCTGAGATCTGCCGAGCCAAAACGACGTCGTTTTGGACCAGAAAGTGTTCGGCAGATTAATTAAATCTAAATCCTACCAGTCAAAGTAGCGACGCTATGCCTTTTGTTCTGGGACTTCAAAACCTGTCGACCCGATCTTTAATAAAAAAAATTTTAATCTCTCTCTCCATTTTATTATTTCAAAAATCTTCATTAGCCCAGTAGTCTCCTTCGAAACGTGAGGAAGGGTTTTCCTCTTATAGACAAGAGGTGACTCTCATAGTAATTTAACAAATACTAGCATCTTATTATTTGACCAAAAAACAAAAAAAAGTTACCTACTACTTTTCAAATAGTACTTAACTAGCTTCTCAACCCCATCCATCTGGTTGCGTGGTCTGCAGATCGTGCCTTAATTATTGTGGGGTATTGATCCGGTTGGTTTTCTGGGTCTGTATTGTGATGATCATGAAATAGATCCAAACCAAAGTCCCCGGCCCTCTCCTTGTGTGACAAAAGCCTGCAATAACAATCACTGGTTTGTGCTTAATCGGCCGTATGGATATATATAGCTGGAGGGACTCTGACGCCTAATAAGTCATCTCTACATAGAGAAAGAAGTAGTATATACATAGAAGTATAGAGCTTAGATAAGCTACTATGTCTTATTCGGTTGTGGGTTTGAAAAATTTTTGGGTTTGGTTTTTGGGTAATGAATGAGGAGAGAAAATAGGGTAATAATTGGGGATAGGGATAATGAGTGAAGAGAGATAGAGAGAGAAATGAGATTAGTAATTGGATATAGGGGTAATGTGTGGAGAGAGGAATAAAAGTAATGATTGAAAATATAGGTAATGAGTGGAATTGGGTTTGAAATTTTTTTTTCAAACCCACAACCGAACATGGGCTAAGGCGTACATTTTTAATGTTTATCATGTACAGTACCTTAAATTGATAGACTGCGCGCGCCCTGTAGTAGACCGAACCAAAAGGCTAGGACTATGCGTCCGGAAAATATTGGCCGAGGATATACCGAAGGGGACCCCAGTACCCTTGAAGCCCAGGCTTGGCAATAACCGGAGCTTGGGGAGGGGTCCCACCTCACCTGCCCAACGCCCTGGCCGAGAAGTGAGTTCTCCGGTTCAGCCAAAGTCAAGACTTAGATCAGTGACTTCATCTTTTCCTCTCCTCTTCGAGCCATCCGCCTTTAGGCTCGGCTGAAGACGGGGCTCGGCCCACTTCAGTACCATGCTCCACCCCATGCGCTGTAGCAGTTACGCCAAGAGATAATGTTTGGCAAACATGGGGGGCGCCAGTTCACACCAGAAACGGTTACCAGATAGCATCGGTGACGTCACAATGACATTAGCCGACTCGTGCAAGGCACATGCCCGTACTTGAAGAGCAAGTCAAGCAGACTCTATAAATACCAAGTAAAGTAGCCCTAAAGAGGTACACGCGCGCCCGATAATCATTGATTAGAATGGCACTATAAATGATGCATTGAATGCCACATAGTCGAAAACTATATAATATCACTGAGCAATGCCGGCCATTTGGTATATCCAGGTGGAGCCATGCAAACTGGCTGCGGAGTTATCATCTTAGGTCGGAACCAATTCTTTTCATAATGTGGAGGAAATTTGTTGAAATACCACATTTTATATCAGTCTTTGGTCTATTTAGAAAGAAAGAAATGACCTTGTCTTTAATAATTCAATTCCTATTGTTGAGGAAGTGATTAACCTTATCAAACTAAGAGTGGCTTTTTGGGTTAAAGGGAGATGTAATTTTACAATCTATTTTGTTGAAGACTTTAGAAGCTAGCCATTTGGATGGCATAAAAAAACATAAAATCTGAGTCCTTTTGTAATTTTCTTTTTTTCCCAACTCTTGATTGGTCTTTTCTTTTTCTCCTTTTGGATTGTTGGCTAGCATATGATTGGATTGATTTTTCCTTTCAATGATGCTTGCTCTATCCTTCTCGATGTACCCATTATTGAGTTTCTAATATAATTTCTTTGCCTATCAAAAAAAATATTGGCCCTGGCCCTGGTCCTGGCCGTACGACATTACACCCATCATTCCACGGGATGGGGTTGCGAGTTTTAGCACCGAAGATCCCCTGTCCTACTCCACTGTCCGACCCCCCTGTCTGAGTGTCTCTCGATCGTTGATCTCGCAAATCAACGGCTCATCTCAGCCTTTGATTTGCGAGATCAACGACCGAGAGACACTCGGACAGGCACCTGTTCGAATCCCAGTCGGACAGGGGATCCGGTCTCGAGTTTTAGGCCTCCACGTCCATACTAACCGTACCCGATATGACCCGTTTCAAAACATGCATGCACGAGGTGAATAGTGGGCCTAGCCGCCTAGAACAGAAAGTATATGTGCACAGATTGTGCACAAATTTCTTTGTGGGGCTAGTATGGGTCCCACACAAATCATCCAAGCCGTTCATTAAATGTAAAATATTTTTTCAAGGGTCCCCGTAAAAAATAAGGTCAATCCGATACATATAGGTGCTCGATCCAACCATATAACTTTTCATTATTCGGTAATATGAATGAAAAGTTAGATGGTTGGATGAAATATCTATACGTATCGGATTGAGCTTATTTTTTATGGGGACCCTCAAAAAATGTTTTACATTTAATAAACGGCTCGGATGATTTGTGTGGGACCCGTAGTAGCCCCATAAAGAAATCTGTGCATAATCTGTGCACAAAAATCTGTGTATGTAGCAGGACTGATTTCGTCTTGCTCAATTTCCGCCCACTAAAATTTCCATTTGCTTGAACTGGAACAACTAGTTATAAGAGCATAACCTAGCACGCCTTTGTATAGGCTATAAGACGCATAACAAGAAAATACGCGTAATAAGAAAACCTAGACTAACTAGTAAACATAAATAATAATCTGCCTAAATTAGAAACAGAATAATAAAGCTTAGAAAATATGGCAACATAATATTTCCTAATATTATGTTAACATCCCCCCTCAAACTCAAGTAGATCTACCAACTTGAGTTTGAAAAAGCCAAGAGAAATTAGGAGCAGCCATGCTAAGCCAAGCCGACAAGAGAAACCAAAAGAAGCCAGAAAAGAGAAACGACAACGAGAGCCAAAAACAGTCATGAGTGAGAGGAGCTATGACAGTAGAAATTTGAGGTGAAATCCGAGTGCATGAGCCAGTTACGTATTACTATTAGTGCCCGGCGGACGGCGACGAAGTTTAGGCTGCCCGACGAGAGCAAAAATTTCACAAGACCTAGATTTTATACCTCTGATACCATGTGAAGAAAAGAGAAATGATTATTATTAATTGTATTCAAATCATAACTTAACATGCATTTATATAGGCTACTAGACGCATAACAAGGAAATATGCGTAATAAGAAAACTTAGACTAATTAGGAAACATAAATAATAATCTACCTAAACTAGAAATGGAAGGCTTGGGATCCCCTGTCCTACTATCCCTGTCCTACTGATTAAACGCTAACATGTGTCCTCCCAGCAAAAATTAAATGAGCACACCACACTCAATCCATCCTTTGTCTTCTCCCCTCCTACCTCTGCCCCAAAAACCTCACGAACCTCTCTGTGAGCGATTGCAGCACCACTGCAACCTCTTCGAACGGCCATTTCGCGCTGCCCCTCTCCCACTCCTCATTTCTACCCTCTCTACTCTTGTAAAACCACCATGATTTCTCTATGGCAAATTGTCATCTCCCTCATCAATTTTTCCATCTCACTCAACCCCAACGAGATTGAAAATCTGATCATAGAACAAGCCCTTGCTTCATTTTTCAGAATCAAGTAATGAATTGATAAAGTATTAAACAAAGAGAGAAATTTGGTAAAAAATTTGAATTGGAAACACATCCTTAATGATTTCATGTGTTTATATATATATATACAAAGAGAGAGAGAGAGGGCTTCAGATTTCAATGGTGAAGTTATGATGGAGTGGGCCGGAGGGAGAGAGAAGAGACGACGAGTGGTCGAGATCGGCGCCGAGTGGTCGTGAATTTTTTTGTGGCAGAGGTAGGAGGGGGAGAGACAAAGGAGGGGATTGGGTGTGGTGTGATATTTTAATTTTTTGTTGAATAGGACACGTGTCAGCGTTTAAAGAGTGGGACAGAGGAGTCGTATAGGAATAGTCGAACAGGGGATCCCAAGCCGAATAATAAAGCTTAAAAAATATGGCAACATAATATTTCCCAATATTATGTTAACATATATAATATCAAGTTTAGGTTTTACATTGTGCAGCATATCAATTGATAGCGTTATATACACCTTGATCATATACTATGAGAATTAAAAACATGTGAGTCGCGCAGCTGATTCCCTCTAAGATCATATTTTCATTTTAAGTGCACATTTAGGGTTGCTACGCCTACGACAGATACTCGACCGTCACCAAAAATTTAAGTGCTCTAAAAATCTCTACGCACAACCCCAAACAAATTAAAATGATCTAGTGTAAATCCAGGGCCGGCTTATAGGATAGGCGAGGGAAGCAACCGCTTCGGGCCCCCAAATTTTGGTCCAAAATTGAGGCCCCATTGTATTGTAACTTACATAATAATATTAGAATGTTTCCAAATAAAAACACAAACTAGATTCTTGGTTTAGTGGTTACATAATACTGTCATGCTATTGTGAGTGTGTGGTTTGACTCCCATGTATCTCCATAATTGCAAGCATATCTTTTTTACATTTATATTGTCATAATTATATTCTTTTAGTTTGATTTTTTGTTATTTTTTGTACTTTTATCATTTTTTTAAATAAATCCTGAATGTGTAACGGGCTAAATATACAAAATTTGCTTCGGGCCTCCAAAATATATGAGCCGGCACTGTGTAAATCTAGGTGTGTGAATGATGTAGATTGCATGGGTAAAAGAGATCTAGAGAGAGAGATAGAGAGAAGGGATAGGGACCCTCCCAAGGGGACTCGGGGATGGTGCTGGGTCAATCAATTGTTTTTGAGTACGTAATTCCTCTACTGTGCATATAAATTCGTAGATGAGGTTGAAAATGCATTCCAAAGACAATATTTGAACTATATCGAGAATTATCTTGTCAACATCGCCAATATTTTTCTCCAGCAGCTATAGCATTAATATTTTCTTGTATAGTTTGAGGTTGAAATTTGAAAAAAAAAAAAAAAAAAAAAGGGGGTTACCAGCTAATACGACTAGAATTTTAAACAGAAGAGGAAATCGCAGTAGAGAGTTCTATAGAAATAATAGGCGAGAGTTCAATAGGATAGGCGACAACTCCAAGACTTGTCCAATTACGAGAGACTTCTTTTCTTCACAAATTTTGACCCTCTATTCATGCCAGTACCCTTCCTTCAATTCTAGATAATTAATTCCCATTTTTGCATAAAACGAGAAGGGAAAAAACAGAATTCAAGCTATTGTGTATTGAATGTAGCAGGGACTTCTGTTTAAAATTCTAGTCGTATTAGCTGGTAAACTTTAATTTTCAAATTTCAACCTCAAACTATACAAGAAAATATTAATGCTATAGCTGCTGGAGAAAAATATTGGCAATGTTGACAAGAGAATTCTCGATATAGATCATTTAATTTATTGGGGGTCGTGCGTAGGGATTTTTAAAGCGCTTAAATTTTTGGTGACGGTCGAGTATCTGTCGTATGCGTAGCAACCCCGAATGTGCACTTAAAACGAAAATATGATACTTAGAAGGAATCAACCGGGCGACTCACATTTTGTTTTTAATTCTCACAGTATATCAGGTTGTATATAACGCTATCAGTTGATATGCTGCACAATGTAAAACCTAAACTTGATATTATATGCTATTATAACTAGTTGTTCCTGTTCGATCAAGCAAATGGGAATTTTGGTCGGCGGCAACGGAGCAAGACGAAATAGGCTCCTAGACCCACTATTCACCTCGCGCATGCATGTTTTGAACCGGGTCATGTCGGGTACGGTTAGTATGGACGTGGAGGCCTAAAACTCGCGACCCAAGCCCGTGGAATGATGGGTGTAATGTTGTACGGCCAGGGCCGACATTGGTCCGACCCAAGATGATAACTCCGCAGCCAGTTTGGCTCCACCTGGATATACCAAATGGCCGGCATTGCTCGGTGATATTATATAGTTTTCGACTATGTGGCATTCAATGCATCATTCATAGTGCCATTCTAATCAATGATTATCGGTCGTGTGTATCTCTTTAGGACTACTTCACTTGGTATTTATAGAGTCTGTTTGGCTTGCTCTTCAAGTACGGACATGTGCCTTGCACGGGTTGGCTAACGTCATTGTAATGTCACCGATGAGATCTGGTAACCGTTTCTGGTGTGAACTGGCGCCCCCCATGTGCGCCAATTATTATCTCTTGGCCTAACTGCTTCAGCGCGTGGGGTGGAGCATGGTACTGAAGTGGGCCGAGCCCCGTCTTCGGCCGAGCCTAAAAGCAGATGGCTCGAAGAGGGGAGGAAAAGATGAAGTCACCGATCTAAGTCTTGACTTTGGCCAAACCGGAGAACTCACTTCTCGGCCGGGGCGTTGGGCAGGTGAGGTGGGACCCTTCCTTGAGCTCTGGTTATTGCCAAGCCTGGGCTTCAAGGGTACTGGGGTCTCCTTCGGTATATCCTCGGCCAATATTTTCCGGACGCATAGTCCGAGCCTTTTGGTTCGGCCTACTACAGGGCACGTGCAGTCTATCAATATAAGGTACTATACATGATAAACATTAAAAATGTACGCCTTAGTACTTAGTAGCTTATCTAAGTTCTATACTTCTATATATATATACTACTTCTCTCTCAAGTAGGGATGACTTATTAGGCATCAGAGTCCCTCCAGCTATATATATCCATACGGCCGATTAAGCACAAACCAGTGATTGTTATTGCAGGCTTTTGTCACACAAGGAGAGGGCCGGGGAGTTTGGTTTGGATCTAATTCATGATCATCACCAGACAGACCCAGAAAACCAACCGGATCAATACCCCACAATAATTAAGGCATGATCTGCAGATCACGCAACCAACCAGATGGATGGGGTTGAGAAGCTAGTTAACTACTATGGAAAAGTAGTAGGTAACTTTTTTTTTTGTCAGATGATAAAATGTTAGTATTTGTTAGATTACTACGAGGACCACCTCTTGTCTATAAGAGGAAAACCCTTCCTCACATTTCAAAGGAGACCATTGGGCTAATGGAGATTTTTGAAAGTAATAAGTGGAGATAGAGATAAAAAAAAAAAAATTTAAAGATCGTGTCTAGGGTTTTGAAGTCCCAAAACAAAAGGGCTAAGGTTGCTACTTTGACTAGCAGGATTTAGATTTAATTATTCCATAAGTGGTAGATATATATAGAAATCGCAGTAGAGAGTTCAATAGAATAGGCAACAACTCCAAGACTTGTCCAATTACCAGAGACTTCTTTTCTTCACAATTTTTTACCCTCCATTCATGCCACCCTTCCTTCTAGATAATTAATTCCCATTTTTGCATAAAACGAGAAGGGAAAAAACCGAATTCAAGCTATTGTGTATTGAATGTAGCAGGGACGGAGTTATGATTTGTATAGAGTACGTGGAGTCCGAAACTTAGAACTTGAAATTTTGACATATTTTAATAGTTGCTGAATTTTAAAAGTGTCCTTACAAATAGTTAAAAATTCAAACGTGAAATCTAAGGAATAGGATTTTACAAAGAAAACCATAGCCATTTTCTATTCCTACTTAACAAAACATACACGCAAGCATAAAATAAAAAAATTTAATTTTTCCACCAAATGACAACTTTTTATTTTATTTTCTGAAATTTGAGGAGGCCAACGTAGTATATTATGAATTCAATGTGTATTTTACACAGTACTCCCTCCGTCCTTTATTAGAGTCGAGTATATTTTGGGTTGTCCTTTAACAAGTGTCCCTTTGTAAAGTTAGTGGATGAAAATTGATGCATTTTTCATTTTACACCTAAAAATATAATACATTTTGAAAAGTTAGTGAGTAAAAGTATAATGATGATGTCTTTATAAATGGTAAGTAGATAAAGTGGATGAGAAAATTGATGTAAAAGGTGTAATAATGATATTTTCTTACTGGCAACATCTCTCTCTCTCTCTCTCTCTCTCTCTCTCTCTACTTTTCCTAGAAACCCTAGAGTTCTACTTCCGTCGCCTCTGGGGGGGGGGGGGGAGACGCCCCATCTTCCTTCTCCCTCAGGCTCTCCTTAATCCGTTTTCTTCCCCTACCTCTATCATGTACCTTATTCACCGTGCGATTTCTTTGTCGTTTTGTTTCTCCCTGTCTCGCCTCTGATCGGTGTTGTTCTCACCTGCCGGTTACCACATCTGGGGGTAACCGGTTGTCCTAACGGCTAGGTGTGATGGTGGCATTAGGTGGAGTCTTGACAGCAAGATCTCTCCAGCCATCTTTAGCTCTTGGGCAAGTTTGGTTCAGGGCTAACGACAAAATGGAGGTTTTGCGGCAGGTGTGGATGGTGGCTGTGGAGATTCTGGTGTTTGGCGGCGAGGTCGGTGGCGTTGCCGCGGCGTACGGACTAGTGCTCAGGTGTCAGTTTCCTTGGCCGTTTATGAGATCCGAATCGGCGGCGTCTTGGCGGCTTTTTATGGGGTTCGGGATCTCGCGGGGTTCACGACGGCGCGAGTCGCCGTTCTTCGTTGTCCTTCACTGGATGTGGTGTTTCTGTGGTGGTGGTGGGTTGTCGGTGGTGGGCGGTGGTTGGTGGTGGTGGTGGTGGTGGTGAGGGCTTCTGGTGGTGGCTGGTTTGCGGTGGTGCAAGGGTGATTGTGGCTATTATTGACGATTTTCTGGTGTGCGGCGGTGAAGATGATGTGTTGGGTAGGGTAGGCTGTGGGTCTTCTGTGCTTGGCCTTGTTTGGGTTGAGCCCTTTGAGGTGTGGGTCAGGCCCCTTTGCTATTAGGATTTTATCTTTTGGGGCTTGGTCTGTTTGGGTGCTTTTGGGCTTTGTCTTAACTTTTTCTTCATCCAACACTTGATTGGATTCTCTTCCCCCTTCCCCCATCTTGATGTATCATTTGTCAAGATTTTTGAATAAAACTTTTTTGCCGATAATAATAATAATAATAATAATAATAATAATAATAATATCTTCTTAATAAGTTGGAGTTACGAAACTGGATAATAATTTATTTTTGTCAATCTTGGATTTGGATCTCGGATTCTTGAATCCTTGCTTTGTAATTTTTGTAACAATTTCAAGGATTATAATTTTTTTTTTTGCACATCTAAATATCTTTATGCTTCTTCCTCAGGCTCTCCTCGATCCCTTTTTCTTCCCTTACCTCTATCCTGTACCTTATTCATCGTGCGATTTCTTTGCCGTTTTGTTTCTCCCTGTCTCACCTCTGATCGGTGTTGTTCTCACCCGTCGGTTACCACATCTAGGGGTAACCGGTTCTCCTAACGGCTAGGTGTGATGGTGGCATTAGGTGGAGTCTTGACAGTAAGATCTCTCCAGCCATCTTTAGCTCTTGGGCAAGTTTGGTTCAGGCCTAACGACAAAATGGAGGTTTTGCGGCAGGTGTGGATGGTGGCTGTGGAGATTCTGGTGTTTGGCGGCGAGGTCGGTGGCGTTGCGGCGGCGTATGGACTAGTGCTCAGATGTCAGTTTCCTTGGTCGTTTATGAGATCCGAATCAGCGGCGTCTTGGCGGCTTTTTATGGGGTTCGAGATCTCGCGGGGTTCACGACGGCGCGAGTCACCGTTCTTCGTTGTCCTTCACTGGATGTGGTGTTTCTGTGGTGGTGGTGGGTTGTCGGTGGTGGGCGGTGGTTGGTGGTGGTGGTGGTGGTGGTGAGGGCTTCTGGTGGTGGCTGGTTTGCGGTGGTGCAAGGGTGATTGTGGCTGTTATTGACGATTTTCTGGTGTGCGGCGGTGAAGATGAATTGTTGGGTAGGGTAGGCTGTGGGTCTTCTGTGCTTGGCCTTGTTTGGGTTGAGCCTTTTGAGGTGTGGGTCAGGCCCGTTTGCTATTAGGATTTTATCTTTTGGGGCTTGGTCTGTTTGGGTGCTTTTGGGCTTTGTCTTAACTTTTTCTTCATCCAACCCTTGATTGGATTCTCTTCCCCCTTCCCCCATCTTGATGTACCATTTGTCAAGATTTTTGAATAAAACTTTTTGCCGATAAAATAATAATAATAATAATAATAATATCTTCTTAATAAGTTGGAGTTACGAAACTGGATAATAATTTATGTTTGTCAATCTTGGATTTGGGTCTCAGATTCTTGAATCCTTGCTTTGTAAGTTTTGTAACAATTTCAAGGATTATAATTTTTTTTTTTTTGCACATCTAAAAATCTTTATGCTTGCATGTTTCACAAAGACTTTACGACAAGCGTTGATATGATAAACAGAAAGTCTACACACACATAGAATCTGTGCACAAATTATGCAAAGATTTCTTTGTGGGGCCTATCACGGGTCCCACACAAATCATCCGATCCGTTCATTAAATATAAAATATTTTTTCAAGGGCTCCCGTAAAAAATAAGTTCAATCCGATACCTATAGGTGCTCGATCCAATCATATAACTTTTCATTATAAGGAAATCTAAATGCAAAGTTAGATGGTTGAATGAAGTACTTGTTGGATGAAGTACCTATAGGTATTGGATTGAGCTCATTTTTTGCGGGGACCCTTGAAAAAATGTTTTACATTTAATGAATGGCTCGGATGATTTATGTGAAACCCGTGGTGGGCTCCACAACGCAATATGTGCGCAACCGTGCACAGATTGCTGTGTGTGTAGCAAGACTCTATGATAAATCATACGTTGAGCTTGAAAAATAGTACAATACAAACTCTATATTTGAATGCCAATGATGATATGCATGTACGTAAACCTTAAATTAATTTATATACATATTCCTGGCATTGTCACATGAATTTGTAACATCAATCTTTGAGTTTGACAATTTTTTTTTTTTTATACATATTCATTCATAATATTTCGACTTGTGGGGCTTTATCCATTTAAAGGGGGTGCATAATGTAAATAACCAAAATTCGGATAAGTATCTCGGTACTTTCCTGTTTGGACAATGCACCCCGTAAAAATGGATAAAACACCAAGTTGCGCGTCTTCATGAATGTTTCAAGCCCTAATAGATTCTTCGTCAGAGTCAATAATATATCTTTACACGTTTAAGTTCTGCAGCCCCTTGCGAACAAAGAAGAAACCATGCATTGAACATATACAATATTAATGCTCCTTTTACAATTTGCAAAATTGAAAATGACAGTTGATGTTGATTATCCACCAGAAAAACTGACCATTTCATAAGGTTTAATTAACAAGCACAACCTATTAATCCTAGTTAGCCTCCACCAATTAATTAGCATAATTCTCTCCACTTTTTTGGCCATTTGTTAGTCATATATACCTACAATTCTCAACTACAAGTCTCTTTGTTTAATTGGCATTATCAAAGGCCGGGGACCATTGTCTTTTGCTGCAGAAAAAGCAGGATCGAGTCTCTGCAGGTGTTACTAAAAGGGACTATTGTGATGAAATTTTGACTTGATCAATTCTTTATGTCCCAGTATGAGATGAACAGCTGGTCCAACATGCATGGAATGAATTGATGCATGCAACTGTCATTTTGATTTTTCCACGTTGAATCGTGGAAAGCTATTTGACGGATCGAAGAGCCTATAAATACCCCATGATCGGCAATGGGTAGTAGTAACCACAAGGTCTAATTAGAACTGTTAAGAGCTCTCGATCTCCAAGCCAATTTCAGTGCTTTGGAATTTTTTTGTGCTATCAAAACTCTCTCTCTCTCTCTCTCTCTCTCTCTCTCTCTCTTGCTCTCGCTCTCTTCACCACATTGAATTGAGACATGGAAGGACCAAAGTCACCCCTTCAGCTTCAGCCACCTACTTATGGAAAACTGATCACTGTTCTAAGCATTGATGGAGGTGGAATTAGAGGGATTATCCCAGGAACAATCCTCAACTTCCTAGAGTCCGAGCTTCAGGTCTATACGAAAATATGCTTTCTTTAACAAAAAAATCTCCTTATACATGCATGTTTATAGTGCATTCTTCAAATGTCAAATGTCGAAATAATTAAAAGATTTGCTAGGTTTTATAAGTGCATCATTCGCATTTGGACTCCCAATTCTTGTCTGCAGCCTTAACCATTGTTTTCTATCATGCCATGCACATTACACCGCATTGAGTTTTAGAATCCGTCGACCATCATGCTGTATAGTTGATTTATCTTTCAATATGAAGCTCTGGCGCCGAAAAATCTTGATTATGACTTTCGTGTTTATATTGATCTTTTGTAGAAATTGGATGGAGAGGATGCAAGAATTGCAGACTACTTTGATGTGATTGCAGGAACAAGCACGGGTGGTCTTGTGACGGCCATGTTAACTGCACCTAACGAAAACAATCGCCCTGTTTTTGCTGCTAAAGATATCAAGGACTTCTACCTTGACAATTGCCCTAAAATATTCCCACAAGTCAAGTAAGAATTAAACCTAATTTTACGTATGTATCACTCCCTCCATCCGCAATTGTTGGTTTTCTTGATAGTTGTGCCCATGTTCGATATTAAAATCCAGACTATTCTAGTACATATAATATCTTTAATTCTTACATCGCTCAAAATGTCTAATTGAGATCTTTCAAATGATGTAAAAGAGAGTTATAACATACTTGCATATAGTCTCGTTAGGGTTGGATACTTATTAATGTGTTTGAAACTTTGGACATGCAGCTACCCGTTTTCTAATGCTACAAAGTTGATCAAAGCCCTAACGGGACCGAAATATGACGGGAAGTATCTCCACAACCTCGTTAAAGAAAAACTAGGAAGTACAAGACTGCACCAGACATTGACTAATGTTGCAATCCCGACTTTCGATATCAAGCGACTCCAACCAACCATCTTTTCCTCCTACGAGGTTTGTTTTCTTTTTTCATATGTGTTTTTTGTTTCTCTTAACCTACAGACTAGATTTTTTTTCTTTTCAATTTGCACTATTTTCAAATCTGGTACTAGAAAAAAATTTCCCTCACAACAAGAGAAATCAGAGACTAAAAAAATACAAACTGAATTTCAAAAAAAGTTACTACTGAAAAATAAAGCCAAATTTTCATCTTTTTTGATTACTAGCTTTTATATTTTGTATTCGTCTCAGCAAGAGAAATGAGAGAGCTAAAGAATCTACAGGCTAAATTTCAAAAAGAAAAAATATTAATGAAATAAATAAGCCAAAAAACTCCAAGTTATTTTGGCTTATTTTTAGCTAGATCGATAGATCATACATACCTAAATGTCAACCAGAAGTTTTACAAAAGTTCATTGCGATTTGATTTTCCCAATGGATGCTTTAAGATAGCAAATTAAAACTCAAAGTGATTGTTTGGCAATTTACCATGTGGATTTCCTTTCTTGATGTACATATTTTGGTTATGTGGGTGTTTTTCCTTTTTTTTTTTTTCTTTTTTTTTTTCCTTCTCGATGTACCCTTTTGAGCTATTAATATGCATGTTTTAGCTGATTGGGAAAAACTTACCAAGTGGATTTCAATCTCCAGGTGAAGAACAATCCAAGCTTGGATGCTTTACTTTCAGATATATGCATTTCAACCTCAGCTGCACCAACTTATCTTCCTGCTCATTACTTTGACACCAAAGACGCCGATGGAAAAGTGAGAGAATTCAACCTAATTGATGGTGGCGTGGCTGCTAATAATCCCGTATGTATCCATAAACTCCATAACTAATCAACTTTTTGAACTCCAATATTTTGTTAGTTCATCTTACATGTGCTTTGTTTGTTTGTTTGTTTTTGTATCAGACTTTGATTGCTATAGGCGAGGTAGCAAAGCAGATCATGAAGCGAAATTCAGACTATTCTACTGTACAGAAAATGGACTACGATCGGCTTATGGTTATTTCACTCGGAACTGGCACTGCAAAAATCGAAGAGAAATATGTTGCGAATGATGCTGCCAAATGGGGTTTGTTGAGTTGGTTAACTAGTGATGGTTCCAGTCCAATGATTGATGTGTTTAGTCATGCCAGTGCCGATATGGTTGATTTTCATCTTAGTGTGATTTTTCAAGCCCTTCACTCCGAAAAGAACTATCTTCGGATTCAGGTGCGTAATCAGATTGCAATTGTCCTAACATTTGTTTTAAGGATTTTTTTCATTTTCGGTTAAAATTTTGTTTTATATTATTACAAAATGATTCACCGTTTTTCTATCAACAAGTAATCGTAGTAAATTGAAAATTCACATTTTTATTAAACTCAATTTGCAGGATGACTCCTTAACTGGTGTAGTATCCTCTGTGGATGTTGCTACCAAGACAAATTTGGAAAATCTGGTAAAAGTTGGGGAAGGATTATTGAAGAAGCCAGTTTCTAGAGTTAATTTGGACACAGGTCTCAATGAGCCTTGTGATGACGAGACTAATGAAGAAGCTCTCAAAAGGTACCTGGCTTATAACTCTCTCAATTTAATTATTTTTCTTTTTTTTCGGCAATTAAATTATTTTTCTTACAAATGGTGTGTGTGTGTGTGTGTGTGTGTGTATATATTAGTTTTAAATATAAATTTTTATTAATTATCTCAACATTAAGTATATACTTGACTAAACAATTTTGATTAATTTGTCAGGTTTGCAAAGATGCTCTCCGAGGAGAAGCGAAACCGTAATATAACATCGCCGCATGGAGTCTCTGCAAATTAATCCGCAAAGGACTTGAAACTAATTATTTGTTTGAAATTGTGCAAATTAGCCACGCACCTTTCACTTTATTTTTCTTTTTTCCATGAAAAATGTCCCATTAGGACAATTTGATTCATTTATTTTTATAATTGTGATAAAACCTCGACAGATTGGAGGGAAATAGCTTGGACATGTAAGAAATAAATAAGCGATATATACTGAATTCCAAATTATTAGTTGAATTCCTGCGTTTGAGATCGTGTAAAATATTGCCCATGCACCTTTCAATTTATTTTTTCATTTTCTTCTTAAATAATAGTGTCCTATTCGGACGATCATGTTTTTTTTTTCTCTGGAACCTCCGCTATACGATTGTTAGAAATGTGATATCTCTTTATTCTTTTTACACGATTAATCAGTGATTATAAAAAATTTCGAATTTATAAGTTCGGTCCTTAATTATTCAGGGTAGGAAATTAGATTGTTGAGAAGTATATAAAAGCATGAAAGTATAAAATTGGAGTCACTCAATTAATGCAATCATATTCATAATTGATTTTTTACTATCAAACTATTCAAAAAAGTACCGTACGTTTCTGAAGTGGGTACAGCCAATAATTCCGCATGACATATATATCTACCTACACGATTAATCAGTGATTATAAAAAATTTCGAATTTATAAGTTCGGTCCTTAATTATTCAGGGTAGGAAATTAGATTGTTGAGAAGTATATAAAAGCATGAAAGTATAAAATTGGAGTGCACCCTAAAACTCCTATGAAAGTGACTAAACCTAAACCCTAGCGCTCTATGAAAGTGACTAAACCTAAACCCTAAGGTACCTTAAACCCTAGGGTGTTCTAAAACCTAAAATCTTAAGGTACTCTAAAACCCTAGGGTACCATCCTAGGGTACCCTAAGATTTTAGGGTACCCAAGGGTGCCAAGGGTGCTAGGGTACCCATTAGGGTACCATAAAACCCTAGCATGCCCTAAAACCCCAAGGTGACACTTCCATTAATGGTAAATGTATTTTTGTAAAAGCGGACTTAGTGGTAATTAAGTATTTCATCTATCCTTAATGGGAATTAAGTGTCACTTTTCTATACTTAGAGGTAATTTTCTCTAAATCAAAATCCTACCAGTCAAAGTAGCAACCTTTAGGCCTTCTGTTTTGGGACATCAAAACCCTTAGGCACGGTCTCCAATAAATTTTCTTTATCTCTCTCCACTCATTAGTACTTTCGAAAATCTCCATTAGCCCAATGGTCATATAGCGCTCCTTTGAAACGTGAGGAAGGGTTTGCCTCTTATAGACAACAAGTGGCCGTCGTAGTAATCTAACAAGTACTAATATCTTATCGTTGGCAAAAAAATGTTACCTACTACTTTTCAGTAGTAGTTAATTAGCTTCTCAACCTCATCCATCTGGTGCAGATGATGCCTTAATTATTGTGGGGTATTGATCCGGGTGGTTTTCTGGGTCTGTCTGGTGATGATCATGAATTAGATCCAAACCAAACTCCCCTCTCCTTGTGTGACAAAAGCCTGCAATAACAATCACTGGTTTTGTGCTTAATCGGCCGTAAGGATGCAGCTGGAGGGACTCTGATGCCTATTATTAAGTCATCTCTACTTTAGAGAGAAGAAGTATATATAGAATAGAACTTAGATAAGCATACATTTTTCGGGTTTATCATGTACCTTACATTGATAGACTGCACTAGGGGTCATAAGTAAGTCTGTGCCAGGCACGCACCCAATAATCTGATAATCATTGATTAGAATGGCACTATGCATGACACATTGAATGCCACATAGTCAAAAACTATATAATATCACCGAGCAATGCCAGCCATTTGGTATATCCAAGTGGAGCCAAACTAGCTGCAGAGTTATCATCTTGGGTCGGACCAATGTCGGCCCTGGCCGTACGACATTACACCCATCATTCCACGGGCTGGGGTTGTGAGTTTTAGGCCTCCATGCACGTCCATACTAACAGTCGACTCCAGGGCCAGCTTTGAGTTAAGTTGGACGGGGCCGCCGACTTAATTAAGCCCCTGAACTTTGGCTCAAAATTAGGGCCCCAGATAGAAATAACAAGGTATGTAATTTATATTCAATATTACGCTTATATAACAAATGATCGACCTAGCTATAGCCTAGTGAAAAACTGTAGTTTTGTTATCCAATAGGTACATGGTTCAAGTCGTATTTTTTTTCCCTCACAATTTCATCGTAGGCCCTAATAATCTTAGAGCTAGCCCTGCGGTTCAACACATAAATGCGCGAGTGTAAGGTGAATAGTGGGCCTAGCCTATTTCGTCTTGCTCAGTTTCCGCCCACTAAAATTCCGATTTGCTTGATCAAACAGGAACAACTAGTTTTTTTTTCCTCGGCAAATGAAGTAGTTATATTAAAGCTCAAAGGGATACATCGATGGGCTTAATCAAAGTAAGCAAAGAAAACTTACACGATCAAGCAAAGAAACAGAAAAAGGGAAACCACCAAACATCGTCCTCCAACAAAACGTTGGAAGATCACACCTCATCTAGACTCAAATCCCGACTTACAATTTTAGAAGCCTAATTACATCCAAAAAAACCTTAAAATCCTCAACCATATACAGCTTGATGTCGCACTTTGCCTTTACCCACATAGCAACTCTAGTTTTTACCTTGTCAACCACGACCCCAATAGATACTAAAGCGTTGTTAAAAACGCGGTCATTACGTGTTAGCCACAGCGACCACAACATTGCAAAAAAAGATGCTTTCCACAAACTTTTCTCAAGGTCCCTGAATCTATTATCCATCCACCACTTGAGATGATCTTGCAGAGATTCGGTGCACACCCATTGTACATGCCACCATTCCAAAATCCGCGACCAAACCTCCCACGAAAAATTTACAGTGTAGAAACAAGTGGTGCGGAGTTTCCATAAACAGAGAACAAAGAGGGCACAAGGTAGATTGGCCTTCAAAAATCAAGTTTCTGTCCAACAATACCGATCTCGTCGCCACCTTGGATTGAACCGCCATCCAAGCAAAAATTTCTACCTTCGGGGGTGCTAATGTTCTTCCACAAGCCTTCTCTCCCCAAACTTCCGAACTGCCCACTATTTTCCCACTGATTGTACACCGATTTTACCAAGAAACGATTATCAGAGGACCATCTCCACTATTTTTCCCACTGATTGTACACCGATTTCTACCTTAGGAGCTTTATTTGAGGTAAGGTGTTAGATGTTCAAATTATCTGGATTGATGTGTTGTAATCGGATTGTGATTGAGTGTTCAACTAGTTTTGGGTTGGGTGTTCAATGATATTTGAGTTGGGTGTTCATCAAAAAAAAAAAGTTAACACGTAATTTTGACATGTATTGTAAACAAAAAAAAAAAAAATTGTTTGGGTGTTCAGTTGACCATGCAACGTCCTACATAAAGCCGCCTCTGGTTGAGGTTGAAATTTGAAAAAAGGCTACCACCTAATACAACTAGAATTTTAAACTTGACTCGGTATGCTATTACGCAGAATGAGAGATGCTGTCAAGCACTCCGTGTTTGGGCTACTCACCTCGGCACTGACAGTTTAGATCTAATCCGAATGCATTAAAATCTGGACCGTCTATTGCTCGGATTAAGATCTGAGTCATCGATTGCTGAGATGAATGGCCCAAGTGCCAAGCGGGGTGTTATTATGCCTAGCTATAAGCCTAGAAGTGGAAATCGCAGGAGACAATTCTATAGAATATATAGGCAACTACTTATCCAATTACCAGAAACTTCTTTCTTCACAAATTTTGACCCTCCATTCATGCCACCCTTCCTTCCAGATGGAGTATTAATTAATTTCCATTTTTTCAAGACACGAGAAGGAAAAACCCGAATTCAAGCTATTATGTATTGATGAATGTAGCGGGGACGGAGTTATGATTTGTATAGAAAGGAGACCGAAACCTAGAACTTGAAATTTGACTTATTTTCATTGGTTGTTGAATTTTTAAAGTTTTCTTACGAATAGTTAAAAATTCAAACATGCAATCTTAAAGAATAAGATTTTACAAGAAAAAACATAGCCAATTTCTATTCCTGCTCAACTAAACATACATAAAAGGAACTAATTTTTCAACTACTACCCCATTTTATTTCATTTTTGAAATTTTGAGGAGGCTGATATAGTACATATATTAATTGTGAACATTTAATATGTATTTTACACTATACATAAGGTATTTTCTACCCCTACCTTTACCTCCGTCCCTGGAATGTGGTACTGCTAATATAAACAGTGCATAACTTATGGAAAAGCAGTCGTAAGCACCACATGATCTATAACCCAATCGATTGTCATCCCTAATTCGTATTGGTCCAAAGGAAATTGAATACACTTTTGAATCGTTAGGTTTCATGAAGAGATTATACAGATACCAGGAATTTGAATATGATTCTCGGGAGGATTGAGCGCCAACCTTATTAGGATTTTCTCTTCCGTTGTGATTTTCTCTTCAATCTTTGTCTCCTTTACAAGGTTATTAATAAAATTTAGGGCAAATTTCACTTACCTCCCCTGAGGTTTCTAACAATTACAGACACCTCCCCTCAGGTTACTGAAATTGCACTTACCTCCCCTGTCAGAGTTAGCAGGTAACAGATCCTAACGGGGGAAGCAAAAATACTTATTTGCCCATGGTATTATATTGAATAAAGAAAACCGGATAAAGAAGAAGAAAAAATAAAGAAAATGTAAAAAATAAAAGAGAAAAGTGTACGGTGTTCCAGCTACCTACCAACCACGTGTAGCCCCTACCCACTGTGAAAAACGTTGCCGTTTTGTTTAAATAAAAAATTCCCACCACCAATTTGCAATCCTATGGAGCAGAAACTTGATTATGAGACCATTAGAGACAAAATTTGATTATACCTCTTTAGAATAATATGATCAGAATAGTAAGATCTTCACACTCATTCAAACGGATTAAAAATTGAACCACTTAATTTTTTAACCATATTTTTTAATATATAAACGGTCTCAAAAAAATTAAGTGCTCAAATTTTCACTCCGTTTGAATCAGTACAAAGATCTTGTTATTCTTATCATAGTATTCTAAGGGGTCATAATTAATTTTTGTTTATAGGGCTCTCATATTAAGTATATGTTCTTTATTTAGAATCTTATGGAGCAGAAATGTGATTATGAGAGCCCTATAAATAAAAATTAATTATGACCCCTTGGAATACTATGATAAGAATAACAAGATCCTTGTACTGATTCAAACGGACTGAAAATTTGAGCACTTAATTTTTTTTGAGACCGTTTATATATTAAAAAATATGGTTAAAAAATTAAGTGGTCCAATTTTTAATCCGTTTGAACGGGTGTGAAGGTCTTACTATTCTGATCATATTATTCTAAAGAGGTATAATCAAATTTTGTCTCTAATGCTTTCATAATCACGTTTCTGCTCTATAGGATTGCAAATTGGTGGTGAGAATTTTTTATTTAAACAAAACGGCAACGTTTTTGGGGGGAAATCTGACAATTGGGGGGAAACTAAGGCCCCGTTTGGACAAATAAGCCATTTTGGCTTATTTTTTGTCCTTATTCAAATTTTTTTCGCATTTCGAGGCTTATTGTGAATTTTTTGGGGATTATTGCTTCGTTATGACGAGACGAATCTAACAAGTAAAAAATTTTGGTCGAAATCCAAATTTTTGCACAAAAAGACGAAAACGTGGCTTTCCCGCCAAATTTCGTCGAAATTCCAAAAAAATTGGATTCCGATCAAAATTTTTTACTTGTTAGATTCGTCTCATCATAACGAAGCAATAATCTCCAAAAAATTGACAATAAGCCTCGAAATGCGAAAAAAATTTGAATAAGGACAAAAAATAAGCCACAGTGGCTTATTTGTCCAAACGGGCCCTAATAAGTGGAGCAAAGTTGAGTCAATGGTAGATTTTGGTCATGGAAAAATGTCTTTATGCTGACCTCATCACCTTTATTGCTTTTCCATTACGTCCGACAAACGGATGGGCTGAATTGCAGCCGACAACTAAACCAGAGGGGAGATAAGTGAATTTCAGTAACCTGAGGGGAGGTATCTGTAATTGTCAGAAACCTCAGGGGAGGTAAGTGAAATTTGCCCTAAAATTTACATATTTGTTGTTATGAAAAACAAGGGTGGCGCTATTCGCAGCTATATATTTTCTCCCATAGTCAACTATATTTCGGTAGGTAGTTGTTGAAAATTATAAATAACATTTCAGTAAATAGCTGTTGAAAACTAAATTATATTTCGGCAACTGCATGTCGAAAATATGTTCAACTTTCGGTATCCAACTGCTAATACATACATTTCGGTAAATAGCTATTGAAAAAAAGATTATATTTCGATAATTGGGTGCTGAAAATGTATCTTAATTTCGGTAACTAACTGTCGAGTATAGTTGAAAATTTTTAACGAGTTATGGGAGGAAATACGTAGCTGCGAATAGCGGCACCCAAAAAGAAACACCAGGAACTTGAAAGCAGGGTTAAAGTTGGCATTTTGTAAGTTTGACGGTCAACCGACGGAAGATTGTGCAAATACAATACGGCCAAAAACCCTTGGATTGAGGACGGTAATGTCCAGTACCTTATAGGGAGCTCATTGTCATATCTGTAAACATTAGGGGGTGTAACTGAAGTTTACCCAAAAACATACTTCGCGCTGTGTTTCAATCGGAAGAGTACCAATCTGAGCATTCTTGCCGTCAAAGAAATCGAATTCCGATCGTTGAGAGAGAGAGAGAATGTCGGGGATGGAGAGACTGCAGAGAATGTTCGCCGGCGCCGGAGGAGCACTGGGACACCCGCCGCCGGATTCGCCGACGCTCGATTCCTCAGAGCAAGTTTACATCTCTTCACTTGCCCTACTTAAAATGCTCAAGCACAGTAATTATGATTTCACCCTTTACGGTTCCCTTTAACTATCTACTCATACACGTACATATGCACTAGACGCCGGGCAGACGCGATGCATTTGCAAATCGTAAGAAAACAAACCCCGAGGGCTGTCCAAAGGCCTGAAACTTAGGGGTTTGGTTCATCGACCTTAGGTTCAATTCTCCTTGCCGGGGCCACCTAACCCCATGCTTAGGCTTGTGTAATGGCTGTGAGATGGGCTATGGGGATTAGTCATGCGCGTTAGCTGGTCCTGAACATCCTGCATTGCCAAAAAAAATAAAAAATTCATCAGAAAACATTGATTTGTAGTTAATTGCAATGAAATCTGGGATGTGAAGTGAGAGTAGGAAAGAGGGGACAAGAAAATTCAGGTAGCAGTTATTCTTGGTAGTTTCTTTAGGTAGTTAAAGGGGTAGCTTGGGAAATAAAGTATGAGCCAGCTTCAAAACTGACGTTTACAACAATAAAGGGGTTCCCTTTTTATAGTACTCCCTCCATCCCAAAATGAATGTCAATTTTTGATATCCGTGCCAATTTCAACTCCTTATATCTTTTAATACGAATCTCAAAAAATATGCAATATGGATCTTGTTTGATAGTTCTTGATTAATTCTATTATACAAAATTTTCAAACTCATGAAAAACATTATAGATTGAAAGATATAAGCGATGAAAAATGACACGGATTTCAAAAATTGTCATTCTTTTTGGGACGGAGGGAGTAGTAAATTAGTAATAGATATGCCACATTGCCAGTAATTAATCTAAATAGGTACATACATAAGTTCCAGAGCCTTGTTAGGGTTTCCGGTCCGTTAGGCTCGGTTTCGATAGTTAGAACTTGAATTTCATAGCTTAGATAGATTTGGACAAGGATGGACCAAGGGGTGGATGGGTCTGGGTGGCAGTGCTATCCAAGTTCCAAATTTTCTTTGTAATCGTAATAGTTTTTCATAAAAAATTTTAAAGCTATATAGGTTCACCAGCCAACTTTGGTTTGAAAAAAATTTCTATAATGTTCGTCCACCCAACACTAAGATCCTTCGTTTGCGTCCGTCCCTGGATTGGGCATCTAGTTTGGATACTTTATTGTGATGGTTTTGTTGGAACTATTATATTTGAGAGGAGTGATTTGTATAGATATACAGAGATCCAGAAAATGCATCTCTTCCGTTCCATCACCAAGTCCACTCTAGTTTTAGATGCTACCTATAGCAAACTTTCTTATGTTGTTTTCGACAGCAAACATATTCCATTAGTCTATAATTGGGGGTTATTCGGAATGTTTACAGGGAGAGCAGGGGTTCCTATGGAAGTGATGGGGTTGATGTTGGGTGAATTTGTGGATGAGTACACGGTACGTGTTGTTGATGTCTTTGCGATGCCACAGAGTGGTACTGGCGTCAGTGTCGAAGCTGTTGACCATGTTTTCCAGACTAACATGCTTGATATGCTTAAACAAACAGGACGGTAATTCACTCCCTTACTAAAAAGACTTGGTTTTGGACTGTGGTGTGCAGTTTATGTATTCTATTGGAACATAATGGTACTTACCTGGTCATTTACTTACCAATTTACTGCATTGATGGCGGTATGTTCTATGAGGGATTATTTTTCTTAATGGGTGTGGGTGTTCATGTGGTGTAGGGTGGAAGTTTGTGGTTGGGCATGTTGAATAACTTGATACACACTCTCTCACTGTTTAAGCTTTTAGGAGAATTGGTGACTCTAACATAGCACAGGTTGGAGAGCGGCCTTGGGTTCAAGTCTCTCCATTTGTGTTTGTTTTCCATTTGCATTATGTTTCTCTCCTTCTTTCGTATCACTCTATCTACGAATATTTAAGTTTCCTTGTGCACTTGATATACAACATTTGGCAATTCCCTTATAGCTTACGCTTTTGGGACAATTGGTGACCTAACAGTCCTTTCAAATTGCTTCTCATAGAGTTCCTTGATTGGGGGAGGGGAGTCAGAGGAAAAAGATGGTTTTGTATAACGTTGTGATGTAAAGGAGAATTATACTTATGCCTTGTTCTCTTTACAAGTCAAAAAGAATTTTTCAAAAAATTCCTCCTAGATTTTCCCTACTTTCAACATTTCTCTCTCTATCTCTCTCCACTTATTACCCTTACTATTTTTCAAAAAAAAATTTAAATTTCAATCCAAACAAAGCATTAAGCTATTAAATCTATTTAAGACTCGAAGATTGGAAGCTACAATAAATTCAGCAGTGTTATACTTAAGCTGTTCAATTGTAGCCAATTTGGTGGTTCTTGAGCTGAATTGAATTACTTAAATTTACTATCTTATTAGCTGCAATTATAAGCGGTTAACAGTTTTGCACCAGTAACAAGCCAGGAAGAGAGGGAGAAATCATGGAAGCCATGTGTTTTTCCCTCATTATGTATTTGCATTGTGGTTACGTTCCCTTGCCAGTGTTTGAATGGCACTGATACTAGAGCTTGAGTCTTGAGTCTCAGGAGCTTTGCCCAATAGAGCAGAGATTCTGGAGGAAGTCCACAAGACCCCTTTGTTCGAGATGCAATGACAAAAACAGAAAACATGGTTCCAATTGCTGCCTATCTGATCGATGTTCTGCATTCTGAGGGATTGATTGGAACCGTTGCTTCTTTTAATGGCACTATGAACTTAATCCAACATGTAAGCGAATTATGAAGTCCATTCCAAAGTTGGGTGCAAGTTTTCCCTACTTCACTGAAAATATGGGTTTGATTTGATCTAACTGAATATTGTTGATTCTTTGTATGTGTTAGTTACACCCCATTTTGGCACCTCATGTTATAGGTTTGTAGCTAATAAAGTAAGTGAAAACATCAATGACAGGAGAGATAAGGCTGATCAAAAAAATAATAATGACAGGAGAGATAAGTTGTTTAACAAGGATTTTGAAACATGTAAAGTTGCATTGACAATTGACTCCGAGTAAATATGTGTCATGCTTTTTGGCAAAGAGTATCTCCCGATTCCACAGCAAATGCAAAAAGATATATATTTTTTTAGTAAGTAAATAATTATATATAAAAAGGGATTGCCACCCAAATACAAAAAGAGGCCACAATACAAAAAGGCCGCTATTAGGAGCTTTTGCCGTAAGTTTTGGGGTTTTAATGAGGAGATAAGAAAAGTTGGCCAGTGGAAGACATCCAATCCATTGGGACAACAACTCTGGGAATAGCTTAGGAATAATCCAGAAAATACTGAATGAAGTACTCTATACTCACATGAAACCCACACTTCGTGCATGGAGTAGTTCATGCAGTGATTACTATAGCAAGATAGAAGGCTGTCTGGCTGTCACAGAGGGGATTAAAGTGGGACCCAAACATCTACTCCTTATGTGCAGATCACTGTAAATGTGATCAAGTATAATTGAGTTTGGAAAGCTGGTGTGTTGAGGACTTTGAGGTTCCTACTTGTTACTGTGAGGTTTGGAATGTATGACAGGTCACTAGTGTCATTTTGAGAACTGACATTTTAATGTGTAAAGCTATCTCCTGCCATGTCCAAATCAGGCATTGCTTGTATCCATGAAACAATAACGTTGTTTCTCTGCTTGGTGATTCCATGGACCAGGTTTTGATATCAGGAGAAAGGAAGCCTTTCTCTACACAACTTTATCGGTTTCCCTGTCCCAATGTTCAGAAAGCTTCCTTTCATTTATTGTTTTTGTCCCTTCTTCAGAAGACCTCAACATAGCTCGTCTTTTTGTAACTGCAGCTGATATTTCTAGTTTCTATCTTAAATTGGAAATATCATCAAGCCTACTTACTAGTAACAGGTACTGCACAAGTCTGAAGCGAGACGTGATCTAATCCTTCCCGAAATTCAAAGATGTATAGCCGTTCATAAGTAGGAGCACATCCCTCGCAAAGGCTTATGCCAGTACACAGAGTTATTAAATATTGAGGATTGTTCCTCTTCACCCACCCTAGAGCCCCTACTTTTGAAGAACATATATCTACATGTTACTCATATGACTGCCATTGGTATTCTCCTTTTTGGATTCTTTTTCATCCATCTCAATGTAATAATTAGCTTGTCCTTTTGCATGTTATTAAAGACCAGAGATGGTGGTTGGATGGTACCATTCGCATCCTGGATTTGGCTGTTGGCTCTCTGGTGTGGACATCAACACTCAACAGGTCTGTGTTCTATCATAAATTGTTGTAGGATTTGGTGGTGGCTTTACATAGTTGTGGTTGGTAGTCCAATATACTAATCAGGATTTACATGTTATTTCTTCTTTAAATATCTCTTGGTTGGACACGTGTGCTAAGATCGCTGGAGCAACTAGTTATTTGTGGATGGGAGCTATCACCCATAGTGTGGGGAGGGCCTCATGTTAGAACCTTGTGAGGAGAGAGATGATGAAAAGGAAATGGTGATGTAAACATTTTTTTTTTTTGTGTGTGTGGAGACTGGAGAGTTGTATTTCTGTGGGTTGGTTGAGGGAGCCTTATGGGAAAGTGTCATAGGCTGGGTTTGATTCTAGTGTTGGACCACCGGGTGGGTTGAGAACATAGACTTCAGGTATCAGAGTTTACTAGAGACCAGAGAGCCACCATGTACATAGGGTCTGCCCTGGGTGAACTCTCTCACCTACCGTTCTGAGGTAACATGCTCTCAGTACATTAGGAATAGTTAACTGCCTCTAGTTAGCATGACCTCTTGGGTGAGTCGACCTAACTGGTAGTGGAATCAAGGCTGCAGAGGTGGTGGGGCATGCTTTCCAGGTTTATAGGGACAGATCACTGTTTTGCCTAGCTTTGCAACCGAGACTCAACCTCAGGGAGATGTTAATGTGGCATGTCAAGAGTGCAAGTGTCATTGTAAGCATAAAAATAGCTGATGGACAGGTAACTGCCTCTATTTAGCAAGTCTCTAGTTAGCAAGTGCTATGGCCTAACTTCATAATTTCCTTTCTTTCATCCAAGTATTCACAACAATAGAGTCTCCTAGGATCCATGTGCTTGTGCGCCTGGAGACATGCATTTAGTTGATTATTTGGTCGTCTTGTTGCTATTTGACTGGGATCTAGGACAGGTGAGAGTTGAGACTATGAATTGTGCAATATTGTCGTTGTAACTTCAGATATGATTATGCAGATGTTAGTGGCCTGACTTCCATGATATTAAGCCGGTGATTGTTATTCTGAGAATGGAGTTTGTAGAGGAGTAAACTTGTAAATCTTTTGAACCACTTCATGTCTCATATTCTTGTTGCTACCCTGTCTTTATACCTTTCTGTAAACAGATTAATAGTTTTTATGCCTATATATGTATGAAAAGAGAGACATACACATTGGTATTTGGTTCTGATAATTACCATCTTATTCACTGACATTTGTGACATCCTCCAGAGTTTTGAAGCTCTTAATCAACGTGCCGTGGCAGTTGTGGTGGATCCTATACAGAGTGTCAAAGGGAAGGTGGTCATTGATGCCTTTCGATTGATTAACCCACAAACTATGATGCTTGGCCAAGAGCCAAGGCAAACAACTTCCAACCTCGGTCATCTGAACAAGCCATCCATTCAAGTGAGTTCTGCATACTGAGGATTGGTGCTTCCAAATTCTAGTGTCACCTTTAGTCCTTATACTAAAATGGGAAATACACTTTTCAGGCACTGATCCACGGGCTTAATAGGCATTATTATTCAATAGCCATCAATTATAGGAAGAACGAGCTTGAGGAGAAAATGTTACTGAACCTTCACAAAAAGAGGTGGACTGATGGGTTGACACTTCAACGATTTGATGCCCATTCCAAAACCAATGAGCAGACTGTTCAGGTAAGTGAAGTTTTTGTTGAACGCGAGTGGCAAAGATATTTTTTTTTCCCTCCATGCACTTAGTGTTGCATATGGCACCAGTGAGACAAAGTGAAAGGGCTGCCTAACTTTTGTACCTACATATATGTCTATCCATGTAGATAACCTAAGTTTCTGGTCAAAGATAAACAAAAAGAAAGCAATTTATTACATTCAGAGATTCATTTACCTCTATGCTTTCCTTGGAGCACTTAAATTGATGCATATGATGATAACCTGAAGTTCCCTGTGGTTGCACCATAGAAAACTGGATGTCAAGCACGAAATTTTAGAATTTTATGAGGGCATCCTTTGCATGCCTAAATTTTCTTTGAAAGAAAATTGATGTCATACGCAGAAGTAAGTAGTGGAGTGCACAATAAGCACTTGATAATGCAGGAAAAGTGTAGAGTTTTTCACTTGTGGGAGTTAATGAGGGTCCAGTAGTACCAGCATGCAGTTAAAAATATAAATTTTTGCGTCATGGCATCTCCGTGTAAATTCACTTCTGGACCTCTTTGATGAATCTATCTCAAAGTTTATTTAGATAGGCAACACTTTCTGGTTGAAGTCATGATGTGGGTTGGTGTATTGTGTTGGATGTGCAGGAGATGCTAAATCTTGCCATTAAATATAACAAGGCAGTGCAGGAAGAGGATGAGTTGCCACCAGAAAAACTAGCAATTGCAAATGTGGGAAGGCAGGATGCCAAGAAACATCTCGAAGAACACGTGTCCAACTTGATGTCTTCAAACATAATTCAGACACTAGGCACCATGCTCGACACGGTTGTATTCTAGGATTCAGTGTTCGATTCTCCACTCAATTCTATTTTAGCCGTAGTTAAATTGATGATGTGGGTATGATCAACTCCTTGAACTGTTGGAAATGCTTCATGATTTTGGTAGGAAATGAAAACGCACAAGTGACTCCCGTATGATGCGGTTCCTACCAATTTGTTTTTCTAGTTTGGTTCAATCGAGTCCTGTTCTAGTTGAGATTCTATCATTTGATTTCTGTTCCTTCGTGTCTAATGGAAACTGTTTCAGCAACTCCATTAGATTTTTGTCTGCTTCTTTCTTCTCGCGGTAAATTCTTGATCTAAACATTGCATCAAAAATAGAGCTGTGACTTGAACTCATATAGCCTTTTTTGCAGATGCTGCTTCATCTGCTAGACGAAAAGTGCTGTTATGCTTTTCTAAGCCTCTGTTTGGAGTCTTTGGACTGCCTCGAAATTTAAGCTTTGTGGATATTTTGCCAAAGAGTCCGAGTACTGGCACAAATTTTCTGTGCACAGATCAATGAGTGGGGCCCACTAAGGGTCCCACACAAACGATCCGAACCGTTCATTAAATTTAAATCATTTTTTCAAGGGTTTTCGCGAAAAATCAACTCAATCCGATATCTATTGATACTCAATCCATACATCTAAACTTTCATTCAGATTTTAGGATCTAAAGTCTGAATGGAAGTTTAGATGTATGGATCGAGTATCAATAGATATTGGATTGAGCTGATTTTTTGCGGGGGCCTTTAAAAAAGTGTTTTAAATTTAATGAACGGTTCGGATTGTTTGTGTGGGACCCTTAGTGGGCCCCACACAGTGATATGTGCACAATCTGTGCACAAAAAATCTGTGTCTGTAGACTTTCTGTTTGCGAAAAATGCTACGCTGTTTGGACCAACTCTTTCACTTTTGAGCATTGCATGTTTTTTGGAAAACTCGAAACCTGTGCAATGCGTGTGTGGCCCTTAGTCTGTGAGTGTGTGTAAGCGTGTGAGTTTGTGTGGTGCTAGCATAATTATTACTCCATACTCTTTTGGAAATTGCTGGATTCTTATGAAAAATCGTGCAATTTGAAAATTATGTTAGATAAAGTGTTTTCTTGCATAATTTTTGAAATTTCTTTGCACCATATTAAAGAACTCAGAAATACTTTAATTTAGCGTCAAAAAAAATTAAAAATGATGCACTGAAAGTACTTTAGTTTTTGCTCCAAAAATTGCATGCATTTTCGTAGGGGAATCGTGGGGGTATGTTTTTCATTTGGGGTGCCTGAAAAATTGATATTCCACTATCCTATTTAACACCTGTGTATCTATCCTATAGTAACAAAGAGGAGTAGTCCTCCTGGGGCTTCCCCATTTTCTTAAGAAAATCACACAAAATTTCACATCAACTCCTCCACTTCTCTCATCTCACATTCTTTTCTTCATCCATCCTTTCACTTTTTCAAGGCACTCATATATTTCCCACCACTTGTCTCATTTACTTCCATGGAGTATCATTTTATTTGTTCGCATGTACATAGCATGGAACCGCGCTGGCATGGAAAAAAGAGGTGTGTGCATTGTGTAGAACCATTAGCAAAACATGAAACGAGGTGGAATTTTAACAGCTTCTCCAACTTGAAAACTTCGGATTTTGCTGAATTTCGGTACTTCTCAGGTGTTATCAACAGGCCTATGCAAATCTTGCTCCAGCTGTAAAGAGGCCCTCGGCTGGTGAACTATGGAGTTGGTCTTTTTAGAAATCAGTTAATGTGCTCGTATGTCGAATACTCTCTGATGTCAATGAAAGTTGTGCAAAATCATTGTTCATTTTTGAATACTTTATGAACTCGTGCTTGGCCATATTTTTTTTTTATACTTTATGAACTCGTGCTTGGCCATATTATTATTTTTTTTTTGATCAGTTGTGCTTGGCCATTGTAGCGTTGATCTTTGCGCTGGTTAAAGGATGGGACACCACCAGTACTATACAAAGAAGAATGGTCGGAAAAATCCACTAGTAAGACAACAAAAGCTCCTGTTCAAGAAAGACAACAAAAGCTAAGTTGTTTTCAAGGTGATAAGTAGGGCGGTAAACGAGCAATCGAGTTTTGTCGAGTTCGAGCTCGACTCATTTACTAAACAAGTTAAAAAATTGAGCTCGACCCGACGAGCCAAGTCTTTAACAAGCCGAGCTTTAGTCATTTACTAAATGAATTTCTTTAATGAAGTCGAGCCTCCCTTAAAGAGCAGAGCTTCTATTGAACTAGCGGAGTTCCAATCGGCTCCTTTATTAAATGAGCCGAAAATTCGAGCTCGATTTATTTACTAAACGAGTCAAACCGAGCCGAACTCGCGAGCTGCTCGGTTCATTTACAGCCTAGTGATAAGGGAAGTGCTCTTATAAAGTGAAAGGCAAACCCAATAAAATAGAGTACTGTTGGCCATTTCTAATAATTTAGCATTTATATTGAAATTAAAATCACACAAACAACTCTGATAACCCTGCCGTGGATACGGAGCTTTACTCTGACTTAATTTGGACTTTCCGTATAGGAGCAGTGGAATTGATCCCCAAAATTTGTTGAAGAGTGTGTAAACTGACCCAGATACTTAATTATTAAAAAAAAAAAAAAAAAAAACCCCAGCTCCAATAACCTTTCAAACAAAAGGAAAATACATCACCAATTTCTCTCAAGTTCACTCTTGGTTTATAAACCTAGCTAAACAATTCACCATGTAAAGAGCCTTCTCACAACTTGGATCCATGATGTGAAAAACATGATCCACCCCTTCTATCTCCACAATCTCAGCCTTCCCATTCCACCCACTCTTCACCAATGATTCATGGTACAATCTCCCCCTATCCCTCAATATATCCTTCTCGGCAACACAAACAATGACCCGGTCACAAGCCAAACCCGAAAGACTCGGGGCTCCATCCGCAAACGGGTTGATAAGCGGGTCGTCGTTTCCCTTATCCGACGGGCAAACAAACTTCCACCACCCGTCCACCACCGATTTCCTAACCGTGTCCTTTTTCTCCTCACCCATCGGCTCTTCGCCCCAAAAGTACGGGTGGATCATGATAACACCGCGGAGCTTCAAATCTCCAATCGGGTTTGACCCGACCCGGATTGCAAAGTGGTGGGACATGTTCGCCCCGGCACTATCCCCGGCCAAGAACACCCTTGAAAAGTCGATTTTGCCCCTGAGCCAATCCTCACTACCACCGCCAGACATATGCGAAGCCACCCACTCAAGAGCTGCCCACGAGTCCTCATAGGCGGCCGGAAGTGGGTGCTCAGGGGCTTTTCGGTAATTTACCGAGATGAGGACGACGGTGGCTTTGGCGACTAGTACGTTGAGAGAGTTGTGGTACTTTGGGTCAGCAGCTGATGACAAGAAAAAACCACCGCCGTGGAAGTAAATGACGAGGGGCAGTTTTGGAACATCGGGTGCGAGATTTGGGCGGTAGAGCCTGGCGGAGACACCTGTCTCCGGCGTGATCACGGTGTCTTTTGACACGACGCCGGTTTGAGGATCAAAGCCTGCTGGTGCAATTTCGTAGCCAAACAGTCTTTCTACGGTTCCATCTTTGTATACTCTTATGTAGGGTGGTATCTCATGGGATACTTCTCGTTTGCTTGAATCCATGGCAGAGAGAGAGAGAGAGAGAGAGAGAGAGAGAAGGTGAGTGAGAGTTTTTGCTAGCAAAAGATCGCTTGGTGTGGTTACGTGTTTGTAGGTAAAGCATAGTTGGGAGTATTAATATCAGAGAGAGAGAGAGAGAGAGAGAGAGAGAAGCATGGTTGGGAGTATTTTTAATTTGCCTGGTGGCCCAGGATGATGCATGGTAATCGTATTACTCCCTCCGTCCCATAATGTTTGTTCAGTCCGTAAAATAAGGACATAAAAATAATATAATTTTTGTAAGAAAAATTTTAAAAAACTTCAACAATTCACTGAATATCGATGAGTTCTTTTAATTTATGAAAAAAGTTTAAATTTTTCCTTGAAAAATATGCATTATTTTTTAGTCCTCGTTTTGTAGACCAGCCAAACATTTTGGGACGGAGGTAGTATTAGCTAAGTTATTGAAGTTTGAAAAGCCATCACTTGTTAAAAAAGATTTAATGTCGAGGAAAATTATTAATTACTCCATTTATTTGTTTGGATCATCGTGAGGGAAATTATTTTTAATTAAACAAGTTATACGTACGAGTTTTCACACAATCTCTTATTAGGGACAATTATTGACGACGCAACTAATTTTCGTGAGACCTTAAAATGGGTCCCATAGACCGATCTGTGCACCAATCACTATTGATCGGTTCACAAGGGGGTACCCGTAGAATTATTGAACTCTCGCTAAGAGCATCTCCAATGCACCCTCTGTATCTTCGCATCTCCATATTTTGCTCTTTCAAAACAACTAGTGTTTTGGAAGATTCATTTGCTCCAATCCATCTTTCATGATAAAAAAAAGGTTTGGAGGACCCAAATATGGAGATATGGAGGAATGAATGATTGATTGGCATCTTCCAAAACACTTTTTTTTGCGTCTTTTTTGAAGAGTAAAATATAGAGATATAGAGAAATGAAGGGTGAAAATGCTCTAATACTGTCAAAGTCATTCTTTATATATATATATATATATACCGAAATTATTGAGAAAAGTGGACTTTGGGTTGGTGTTGTGTGCAGAGATGTGCACAGCATTGTGTTGCGCACCTCCATGCCGTCGGATCGTGCATCCGACGGCAATCCGGCGGCTCGAATTTCATCTTGACAACCAATAATGAGAGCCGTTTATTTCTGAGATGAGATTCGAGCCGTCGGATGTAAGATCTGACGGCTTGGAGGTATGTAGCGCGGTGCTGCGCAGACTACTGCACAGCACCATCCCCAATTCAAGAAAAGTCACCTCCAAAAGTACTTTGGTGGTTCACTTTCTTAATTTCTCAGGATCAACATGAAAGCGACACATAACTAACTCAAATCCCATGTAGATTTGATTTACCAAAATGGTCATAAATCAAACGTAACACTCGTGGTGAAAAGCAAGCCAAGCCTTCGATCCTTGTTTGAAGCCGTCTAACTTTTTTGTCAAAAAAAGGCATGAAAATCATGATCGATCCTAAACCATGCTATATCTCTCTCTTTTTGAACGGCCAAAAAATTTTAGTCCTCTCTCTCAATACTTCATTCTCTCAAATTTTTTTTCCCGACAAAGGCTTCGCTTCGTGCACCGAAAAGATAGAGCATGTAGGAGACCACATAAGTTTTTAGTAGGCCTTTGGGTCTTCAATCCTCGCTGCAACAAATTTTAGTAGTGTATGATATTTTACGGAAGACGCTTTGATCTCGCTCGCATCTGCATGTGCTCATGCACGCGCATGTGACTTTGGTGCCAAACCGACTACATAACACGTGAGTGTCATATATACAGGGCATGCATAATCAAATTTTTGTTTGGGATTCTGAGAGAATTAATACCACACTCCTACTATTTCATAATCTTTGTCTTTCCGTCTCCCACACTGTGTATTCGTTTTTTGTTATCAAAGCACCACATACTTGTAACACCTTTAGTCACGCACGTAATTCTTCAAAACGTCCCGCGTGTCCGCTCTCAATCATTGCACTGTGCCAGCGCTCTCAATTCTTGCGGATTTTAATTGTATGACATGTGATCTAGATACGCTTTCATGCTCGCGCTTCCGCTAACGCACGCGCATGCAGATTATGTGACTTAGGTAACACCCAAGTTTTTGTCACTTCACTACACCGTGTAATGTGGCTAATCCGACCTTCCATCTCGGCACAGACGATTTGGATTTAATTCGAGTTCCTACAAATCTTAGCTGTTCATTGCCAATAATGACAACCGAATTGGCCCGCACTACACGTGTAGTGCGGAAATGCACTACAGCACCCCGGGTCCAATAGATAGGTTTCAAAAGTAAATGAGAGACTCTTCTGCTCATTTTAATTACTGGTAGTTTCATGTCCCCATCGTCACTTTTACACATTAGTACTCCCTCCGTCCCTTTTTAAGTGTCCCGTTTCGTAACTCTAACTTATTAAGAAAATATCATCATTACACTTTTCACATGAACTTTTACCTACACTTTCCCTACTTACTCTCTATGGAGATATCATCATTAATTACATTTTTACTCACTAACTTTTCAAAATAGAATCTACTTTTTGGACAAAATGGAAAATGTACTAATTTTTACCCACTAATTTTACAAAACGAACATTTATTAAGGAACAATTCAAAATAAAATACTAAACTTTAAAAAAGGAACGGAGGGAGTACTACTATTTCCAGCCAACCAAGCACATTTATAATCATTTATGCACGGACCGACCTTCCATCTACAGAAGTATTATTTTATGACATTAGTCTTTGGTTTTTTTTGAAGTGTCGTTGAGATCTTTTCCTTCCTCAACAACTAATTAGCTGGTGCATTCAATTGACGGGCCATGGGCGGCCGGAAGCGGGTGGTCAGGGAGGCTTTTCAGTAATTTACCGAGATGATGAAGATGACGTTGGCTTTGGGGACTAGTACGTAAGTTGAGAGAATGGTGGTAGGAGTGTAGTCCAGGGGCACCACCACGTATTGTTGCGAATTATTTTAAATCATCTATTTATGTGGGATTTATGCACTTAGTTGTAGACTCCTCGAGAATGCAAAGTCGTGGAGTGGTCTAGAGCTCCACGTTACGGTGCTCTCAAACTACTAAATAATTTCACGGTACTTTGAGTCAGCTGTTGATGGGATGAAAAAAGTACATCCGCCGTGAAAGTAAATGACAATTAGGGGCAGTTTGGAACATTGGGTGTGAGAGTAAGGCGGTAGCCGGTAGAGCCCGGCAGAGACACTACCGGCCTCCGGTGTCTTTTGTTACGGTTCCGTCTTTTTTTTTATATAACAGAGAAACAGCCCGGCCTACAGTCGAGTCATAATTGGATCCGACTGCGCAACCCAAACCTCAAGGAAACTAGTGCGGCTACACTAATCACGGCCCCCCACTTACTATCAGGGTACTCACCTGGTAGGGAATCGAACCCCTAACCAAGGGGAGAGTTCTCCCAAAATCAGTCATTCGCCCTTATCACTGGAAGTCTGGGGCAACCCTAGTTGTGTTGTAGGTAAGGTGGCCATCGATCTCATGGGAATTGGGATAATTCTCGTTTGCTTTCTTGAAGATACAGGAGTTCGGGGAGGGGAGAGAGGGAGAGATTTTACCAAGGGAAGTCGATCAGAAGTTTATGACGATATGAAATGGACCCTACTATCACTAGTTATTCAGTGGTCCTGTGACACTGTAAATTAAGTTAGTGCTCAACATTTTCCTAACTAGCATCACACATACATCTTTGTGGGATCCATACACTTAACAGTGAAATTCCCAAAAACATTGTAAGTGTTGAGGCGTGTCAGGACACCGCCACGTCCGGTGCCCCAATGCCACCAAAATAACTTTTCCAGCACTGTCTACAGCATCGATCTTTAGTGCAAAACGATCTCTTGGTTAATTACTTGTTTATGGGTAAATCACACTTGGGAGTTGGGGAGTATTTTTCTTGGTGGTCCTATATGCATGCATGTTTGTATGGATCGAGTATTAGGTAAGTTATTCAAGTTAGAAAATTACACCTCATTTGTCAACAAAACTTTAATGCGAGGAAAATTACTTAAAAAATAAGCCGTCCACGCTTTCACGTTTTCAGACACAGTCTTATTAGGAATTTCTATTATTTTCTCTCTCATCAAAAAGAACAGTTGGGGGCCGGACAATTATGCATATATAGCACTGATTTCCCGGAGGGACCACAGAGATTTCAAATTCGCGAGGAATTTCAGAAAGACTCAAATATGCCATAACAATTGTCACCCGCTCCATAGGCAAGTGACATGTTGCGAGGAATTCGAGGACAAGGTCGCAAGGAGCATTGATAGCACGACTCGATCCTGTGGTCTCCAAAGCTCAAATTCATTGAGAGACAAACCGCCAAAGCTGCCACCTTGAGTGGTAGGGATCCATTCATTCTTATATGAGATGACACATGAAAACCTATATGTATCCAATTTGAAAGCCACAAACCACCAAGCTACCATGCACCTGGGGTGTATGGTAGGGATCCATACGTTCTTATACGAGATCAATTCATATAATTTTGACGCATGAAAACCTACCCAATTAGAAAAGATCATGTCCGAACGTAAACATAAAGTGTATGTATTACTCTCTTCATCTCAAATTGCTGGCCTCGTTTTACTATTTCAAGTCTTTCAAAAAATAGTCTATAATTTTAATTCACAATTATTTTATACGTAATGTGAATCTTCTTTGATAAATCGTAGTAATTAGTTTTTCTATACAAAGTTTTTAAAATAGTAAAAAAAGACATTATAAATTGTGAAATATAGGCTAAGTTTTTAAGTCGCACGACAATACAAAAGGAGAAAAGCAATTTGGGATGAAGAAATTAAATACTAATTTTTGTTTCTGCTAATTATTGAAATCATAATCCACAATAAGTCCCAATTTCGCTAAGGAAAATAAGTACTTATTTTTTAAATTAAATATAATGTATTGTGAGAGAATGACATTTCTCGTAAAACGAAAAATATCTACTTAAAAAATAAAAACCTTAGGGCAACAAAGCTAAGCAGATGTTTTTCTAAATAATATAAAAGCATAATGAAGAGTGAGGGCAACTATAGATGGAACACAAAATTGGGAGGGGTAAATCACGTTGAAAGCAAAGAGCACCGACTAATTAATCTCCCACTAATAGGGTCAAAGTGATGATTAAATTATTTACACCAACACCATTGAAATGTCGCATCGAAAAAGTGCTTCGTTGTTTACTTTCATTTTTCAATTCTAAGGGTCGATATGAAAGCAACACATAAACAAACATAATCTCTTGTCCGTCCCAAAATGGTCATAAATTCACACTAACAAGTCGTGTCTCGCGGTGAAAGAAGCCAAGTGTTTGGTCCTTATTTATTAATTAAGGGCATGTACACCAGTCTGGGCATTCTTGCACTTTTAGCAACTTTGGCTAGGAAAGACATAAAAATAGGATTACACCAGCCTAGTTAAACACCTCTGTATTTTAAGGAAAAACCTCTCCAAATCTACCGACGTACTCTTCATCGGTACTCCAATTTTTTATTCCTTTTCCCGTCTCTCTCTCTCTCTCTCTCTCTCTTTCTCTCCAACGAACAACACCTCTGCACGAACCGACGAAGACCTCGATCTGCAACGAAGATTTGGGTCAGCGGCGACGGCGGAGGTCGGCGACGGCGGAGCTCTGCAACGAAGAAAGGCTAGGGTCCAGCGACGACGGAGATCTCGATCTTGAAGGCGATCTCGACCTCACCGGGTGACCTCGATCTTGACAGCGATCTCAACGGCAACCTCGACCTCGATCTTGACGGCAACCTCTATCTCAACCGGCAACCATGGAGGTGTGCAATATACATGTTATATACAGTACATATTAACGTAATTATATATATATACACACACATACATATATATATGTAAATATATACTGCAATTTTTTTTTCTATAATTTAATGTAATTTAATGGATAGAGAGCAAATTATGGAGAGGCTGTTGTGGTGTGGAAGAAAAAATGGATAGGTAAAGTAAAAATTGTAGCTTTTTGAGTAGGTATTTTACCTATGCTTGATGTACATGTGCAAGGAACCGGGGTTTCTGTAGTGCAAGGCTAGCTGCACTGTAGGGATACAATACATAATTCGAGCCGTTCATCTCGGCCATCGATGATTTAAATTTCATTTCAGTAATCGACAACTTAGATCAGTAGGAAAAGAGATTAATTATAAACCATTGATTGTCCACATGAACGGCTGAAATCGCATGTTACAAGTCCCCGAGTCCATTTAAAGTCGTCTAACAATTTGGGATACTTGTTGTAGTACCTACGCGTGTATAATGTGCATGGCTCCGGTGCAGGATCAAGTCAACTTTTTATCAAATGGGTCTCATATATGGGGTCGGTTCCGCTCACACCCATTTTGGCACCCATTTTGACATCCAATTTTGTTTCGAATTCCACTATGATAACCGTTGATCTTGTTTAAATTAGTAAAATAGGGGGCCCTACAAAAAATCAACTCATTTTGATATCCGTAAGTGCTTGATTCAAATAGTTTTACAAAAACTGTGACAAGAACTGGTGTTTGCAAAACTGTTTGGATCAAGCCTTTACCGATATCAAAATGAGCTAAATTTTTGCAGGGCCCTCTATTTTACTCATTAAACAAGATTAACGGTTCAAAATAGCACAGTGAGACCCGAAAAGGTGAGGTGTCAAAATAGGTGTCAAAATAAGTGTAAGTGGAGCCATCCCCCTCATATATACATGGCAGAGAAATGATAAAATACTCATATTTGGTCATCTCTATTTTTCGTCTCACACACTGTTTAATTTTACTTTGTTCTCTCTCTTTTCTTTTTTGTAATTAAAATACCATAGACTTACATAGAGTTAAGTAATTAATGAAAATTAATTACACTGTAAACCATCACAAAATCTTGTAATTAAACACCAAAAATCTTGCATATTGGACCACAAAAAATTGTGTAATAAATCACCACAAAATTCATATCTCGGGCAACAAAATTTCATAAAATAAGCCACAGAATTGGTGGATGGTGTACCATATATACTCAAAAACAAAAAGGAGCCACAAACATGTATTAATTGAGCCACCCATTTTGTAAATGAGCAACAAAAAGGGTAAACACCCATGAGGTTTTTTTTAATGACAAGTACCTCTTCACACATGAGAAATGATGTGATTTCTATATGCGTTTTTCACTAATATTCAAATTAACAATTATCTGTTCAAATACGTGATGGAATAAGTCAAAGACATCTTCTATTTAAAAGTTCACTCAACTCTCACTTATTTTGAATCAAAAAGGGTGAATTTGACGATTTAACTTTCTTTGGACAACTTCCTATCACGTGTTTGGCTAAATGATTTGTTGGTTGGGTGTCGGTAAAATAAACATTGAAATTAGTGGGAATTTATAGTTATTTCTCAAACGTTAAGGAGATTTCTGTCATCACAGAAAACCTCCAGGGGTGGCGGTGAAATTTACCCAAAGATAACCCGACCCATATAGACACTCCATTCGGGTCGGCAGTGGGAAGTCCTCGAGTTTCCCTCCAATTTCTCTCTACCTCTTCCCCAACCGCCGTCTCTCTCTCTCTCTCTCTCTCCACCCAGGCCGCGCATTGCCGTCCAAATCGACATGTAAGCCGTCTCTCTCTCTCTCTCTCTCTCACCCACACACACTCACACTTATACTCTTTTGTGATTGCTCGTCCTCTTTTTGTATCTCTTTCGCCCACATTCTAGTACCACACACAAAAAATTGTTGTCCCAATTGGGAATTTAATCATCAAGATTCATTCCGGAATTCAATTTAAACATAATTTCCAGGAAAATTCACTGTTGATGTGATGAACTAGTAAAGGAACTTATAATCACCTTAATCGGAATAATTTCTTTAACGCGTCCAATGGTTTTCAATATTGTCTCAGATTATGTTCTAGTAATGTGTAGTTTTTTTTTTTTTTTTAAATCAGGTGTCCGGGCCAGCTTATGCGCACCTTGGGCCCAAATTCCAATAGTCCACTTGTGGGGAGCCAATTAAAGCCGGAGCAAAGCTCCATATGGGCTTCTTCAAAGGAGTTGATAGCACATGAGAGGTTTCGAACCTGATACCTTAGGAGGGAGTAAACCCCCAAGTCTTAGGCCTTAACCACCGGGCCAACCCCTTGGTATTTCTAGTAATACGTATTTGAAGTGTGTATGTTAATAGGTGCTAGTAAAGTGCAATCAAAGTGTTTTCCTTTCTCGATCTCACTGTTCTGACGCATATGTTATTTAGTTGAAACACAGAAGGGGAAACTTTTCAGTAGAAATTAATTGCCTAACAAGGCCCTAGGCCTTTCAGAAACAGAATTCGAAACTCATGACGAAAATAGCTGGGCCGATAAAATTAGGAGGTGATGAAACTCGATGGCTCTTGATGTATCTATCATCCACTTGACTCGAAATTTGTGCCTCGACAATAGATGTGTTTTTGTTTTATTGGAAACAACCAGCTTAGAGTGGTTTTCGAAATCTGCAACATTATGAAAACTGATAACTTCCCAACTGCTAGAGATATCAAGGCCCATGTCATAATCAAGACCCGTTTATTGAATTGGTTCATCGTGATATCCATACACCTATATGGATCTTGGAGAAAACAGCAACAATAACAACACGAGACAATGGCATAGCATGGCATGCTTCTGTTGTCTGTTTTTTCTCCCTTAACTTTCTGGTAAGCATTGCACTTTTATTGTATTCTGAATCAATACAGCTTAAGTTTTCCCAAATACAAAAAACACAATGGAGAAGAGGGTAGGAGAAATGAAATCAGAAACAAAGGCAAGGTTAGTAATTTCGATGATACTGCACATATAAACATGTACGGCTGACCAATATGTTTGCCACCATTGAGACCCTTTGACATAGCTCAGATGGAAGAACAAGTCCACAGACCATTCAAACTCCTATTGATTCTGTATACTGACTAACATGCATTGGGTATGGAGGTCTTGGGGAAAATAACATAGCTACAGCTAACTTACAGCTTCTCAGGTGGGAACGCAACATTTTTGTAGGAATAAATAAAAGCTGACAGAGTGTGTTGTTCTAGTTGAGCAGAAAACAAAACCTTCATCTTGCATTGATTTGCAAAGTTGTTTCTTCTTCACTTGGGAAAAATGTAGGGGCCTTTCGTTGAAGAACACTTGCCTGCTTAAAGATCTATTCAAGTTCAAAGAACTCACCAATTCAACTGTCTAGGGTTGGGGCCGTTGGGCCAAGAGGGTCTCTTCATGCCTAATTTTTTCTTCTACTGTATGATCAGTATCCTGTCCTTTGAGTCTATGATCCCATTGAAGTTTTATTTAAAGAAGGGAAACACCTAAAAATGAACAGAAAGACAAAAATGACGCTTATAAAGTTAAAAAGCCAGCTTTAATGTAGTTATCTGACTGAGTTAGAGCTACGAAAAGCAATAAAGTATAATTGGCTTCCCCATGAATTCAGCTGCCTGAATTAAAAAGGTACATAGACGACAAAGAGTAAACACATGTTTACTAACAACCTTGCTCTACTTGCCCTTTTCCTCAGACTAGTAGGGATTGAAAATCATGGATACCAATGATGTTGATGATGAAGAGTTCGGGTTCTCAAGAAATTATTTTCTAGCAAAAGAGTTGGGAAGTTCGGGAAAGAAATCAACTCACAAGCTCTCCAACATTGATCCTGTCGACGAACAGGTGCTCTCTTTGCTCTCTCGACTATCCCACCCACGTTGTACATAATGTTGTGTACATGTGCTAATATGTACATTGATCATGCAGGAGCTGAGGGAGGCCATAGCCAATATTGAGCCTAAGCATGAGAGTGAAATTGCGTCTTTGATGAACGGTTACAGAAGTTCGTACTCAAAGTGGGCTTTTGAGCTAAGGCATGTGATCACATTATTATTAGTAGAACTATTTTGTCAATGTAAGACGCTGGAGATGTTATACATTTGTTTGTTGCAATGACCCAGGTGTGGTTTTAGCCTGTTAATGTATGGCTTTGGATCAAAGAAGGCCTTGATTGAAGATTTTGCATCAATGACGTTAACTGAGTATGGTGTTCTTGTAATCAATGGCTATCTTCAGTCAATTAATCTTAAACAGGTAAGTGGTATAATGATTTTCCTCACGTGGAAAATAAAGTCTATCACTTCAAGTCAAAAGATATGTTGTTAGCATTTGGTGAGCGATTGAATGTGACCAATGATTAGAGCATGCATAATGTAAAGGTTGAATTGCCCCGCTGCATTTGCCTATCTATTGAGCACATAAAACATCTTTCAATGTCAAATGAATGTTTTACCTTACAGATGTTGATAGCATTGGCTGAACTTCTGTGGGATCAGTTAAAAACCCAGAGAAGAACTCCTTCAGGAAACTCCTCCAAAGTTCAACAACCATTTAATTCCCGATCTGTAGATGACCTTCTTGCTTTTCTGGATGGACCCCAAGTGGAGGGAGATGAATGTTTTGTTTGTGTTGTCATTCACAACATTGATGGGCCTGGATTGCGAGACTCGGAGACACAACAATATCTAGCCAGAATGGCTGCTTGTTCGCATGTATCTGTTGTTGCTTCTATTGATCATGTGAATGCACCTCTTTGTAAGTTTCTTTTTGTTACTGTTCTTTATTTGATAGAGAAAGACCCAAGATTGGGCATATTTGGAATTCCTTTTGCTTGATTTTTCTTCCTTTTCCATTTTGCATTGACATTGGGTAAATCGTGTCATTCGGTAATGTTTTGATGTCATAGCTATGGCGACAGTCCTTATAATGAGTAGAAAATTACCCAGCTCCACCTTTTCCAAAATAAGGAAAAACACTCAGTTTTTAATATCAAATTTATGGATCTGTTTTTGAATTTCAACTCCTACTTAGAACGAGAAGAGGAGAAACTTGCCTTCTGATGCTTCATTGTAGCTGAACTTGTAGCATCATGGGATTCTTATTAACAGTACTTGACTTTATGATGCATAATCTTTTTTCTGTACTAGTGTGGGATAAGAAGATGGTTCACACACAATTCAACTGGTGTTGGTATCATGTCCCGACTTTTGCTCCATACAAAGTTGAAGCAACCTTCTATCCATTGATTCTCACACATGGTGGCACCACCCAATCTGTCAAGACAGCTTCAATAGTTTTACAGAGTTTGACTCCTAATGCCCAAAACGTGTTCAAAGTTCTTGCAGAACATCAACTGGCTCATCCTGACGAAGAAGGCAAGAAGTTGCTTCCTCTTCTTGTGATATATATATTTTTTTGCTTCTTGGAGTATTATCTGTCATAATGCGGATAATATGGTTGTGTGAATCTGTTTATTATATCAGGGATGCCAGTCAATAATCTGTACACAATTTGTCGAGAGCGATTCCTGGTGAGTAGCCAGGTGACACTGAATTCCCATTTGACAGAATTCAAAGATCACGAGTTGGTCAAGATCAGAAGACATTCAGACGGCCAGGATTGCCTGTACATTCCTCTGGCAACTGAAGCACTTGAAAAGCTGATACTTGAGATAAGTCAATAGCAGTTACAAGTGCACACTAATTCACTTCCAATGGTTAACTGGGACTAGCTCATCGTTTCCAATAGTGAATGCAGCTTCTGAGTGGAATTTTGGTCCATCGACAACTTCCTGCCTTGAATTACATGGACTCTTTGAAATACATGGTGTGTCCGAGTCGGACACAAGACACTTGGGCAATTTTATGAGACATTTTGAATTGGGGACTAAACCTATCGCAGTAATCAATTTTGGTGCAAATCTATGCATAATAATTTCATACTTTGCACGAACCGACCTTATGACTCAAATTACAGTCATGTTTGATTGTTGGAGTAATTTGGAAGGGATAACCAGAGTCCTGGGACTGTGGCTTGGGACAGATAATTCAAGAATTATGTCTCTCATACCTACCATTTGCTTTGACATGGGATTCCAGCGTTATTATTAGTCCATCTGAGGTTACCCATCAAGGCCCACACCTCCGGCATATGGATATGAGTCTTTTGTTTAGTTTTCTTACATTCTTGTACTGCTAAACATCCTTTAGGTGACCTCGGAGCGTGAGGTCTAAGGTTTGACTTCTATGGACAAACCTAACATCTTTTGGCAATGAGTGAAAGGATTAGATTCCTCATGTGATAGTTTATCGCATGTTTGACGGAGGCTGGAATGATGCATATTCTACTGTATTTAGGTTACATCCAACCTAGCCCAGTTATGGCAATCCGGACCACTTGATATTCAATATTCAGATAGTACAAGATAATGAACCCTAGTAAAATTACCCTCCCTCCGCGGTTGTGCCCCTCTATATCATGCCTGTATTTACAAAAATATTTCTCCTATTATCAATTAGTTTGAAAAAAAAAAAACCTTTCACCTGCTCATATACATCCATATCCCTTCAAAACAAGTACCCAAATTTGGCATTATCGTACCCCTCTCCTACTTCATTATTTTGGGAATTTTGATTGGTAACAAATAGACTGTTAAAATTGATAAGAAGACAATCACGTAGATGCCCAAACAATTTGATGAAAATACCATCAGACTAATTTGATGTTGACGTTTTACTTAGTAAAACTCATTTTCATTTTTGCCAACATATATATAAGTGGGATGCTAGAGGTGAATTAGTGGGTTATTGCAATGAAAGGGGGTTCAATATCTCTATGTAGATTGGAATTCTAGAATAACCCAATGAAAGGGGGTTCAATATCTCTATGTAGATTGGAATTCTAGACAACCTATTAAAAATCTAGGGGTATTATCATATGAGCTAAGAGTCATATCTTATTTTGATAATTGTCCTATGAAGTTCTTCTTTATCTTAGTGCAATTTTGTTCACCTTCCTTAAAAGAGGGTGAACATTACCATTTTTTTTATTGGTTGAAATGGTGTGGACCCCACTCTAAAGTGATGTCATGCTTACCATGCAATACACTTTTTGAAAAGCATGACATCACTTTGTGATAGGGTCCACACCATTTCAATCAATAAGAAGGAAGGTAATGTTCACCCTCTTAAGTGGAGGGTGAACAAAACTCAACTCTCTTTATCTACATGATTCTATACTACTCGTAATCTTCAATGTAAAAATTCCATATCAGAAATGGAATACTACTATAGTCCAACTCTTTGGAATTTTTAAAAAATTAAACAGAAGTATTCATATCCCCGAATTTTTCCAAATTTGAATTATGGCTGTTGATTGGACCGCATATTTTGTAATTCCGTACCGATACTCTAAAATTTTTTATTGTACCTTAAAACTTTTTTTACTGCATCAGATCATCCGTAATGGTAATAATCAAAACCAATAAACAAAATGTGACCCATCAGTATTTGATTATCTATTTAGTTCATAATCAAACTTAACAAAATCTACCTCCACATTGGTTATTTTTACATCTCTAACAAAAAAAAACCCCACAATATACAATCGTAAATGAGTTTCAATCACGCACACTGACCACACCAAATTATTCGTCGAGACGATTCCAATGTGGAATGTTTTTTAGTTATTGAGTTTTGAGTTTGGTTATTGTTATTGGTAAAAATTGTTAAGTTTGGTTATGGAATGAGTGAAATTTGGTTATTCGCTAGAAGATTTGTAACTTTGTTTATTACAATGTGGGATATTTTTTGAGCATTATTGTTAAATTTACTTATCCACACTCATTTGTTTATTACAACGAGGATGCTCTCACCCAATCAAAATTCACCTGTCAGCTAAAACCCTCTGCGTTCACAGTAACGTGATCATCCTCCACACAGTGCAGTCCCAACGGTCGCCTTCTCTTCCCCCGATTCAACAGTCTTCCATTTCGAACTCTTCGCTCAAATTCAAAATTTCCTCTCTCTCCACGGTACAGAGGACTCTACGCTCAAAATTTTGTGCGACAATTTGTCGAGAGAGAGAGAGACAGAGATGGTGCAGGCGAAGGTAGCATACGAAGAGATACGGCGGCAGAGGGTGGAGGAGAACAAGAAGAGAATGGAGGAGCTCCATCTCCCCCTCCTCTCTCTTTCTCTCAAGAAACAACTCTCTCCCAAGCCTTCTCCGGTTCTCTCTCTCTCTATCTCTCTCTCTCTCTCCATTAATATACGCGTACGGCTATATGTTTGTGTGTGTGTGTGTGTGTTGGTATTGACGACGGTTTACTCTATTCCTTTGGTATGGATTAAAAGGTAAAGCGGGGGACGGCCCGAGTCATTCGGAAGGAGTTGATTGCCGTGAGAAGATCGAGCCGCATCTCCAATCAGCCTGTCCCTGTTTACAAAGAACTCGTATGTACCTTTGATTTCTTAGATATCTCTAACATACACCAATCCTTTCGTCAAATTTAAGTTTGATGTGAAAAACAGAAAAAGATTTTGAGGATGAGAGATTTGATGAAATATGTAAAAGATAGGGTAAAGGACTCATCTTTGATCACCACTCTGCTTACTAAAAAAGGGTTGTTTTTTTGATTGAATGATTAAGGTGGGGACAAATAGCTTTGATCATTTATAGGGCTACAAATGAGCTGAGCGTTTGACGAACTTTGAAGTGTCCGAGTCGGCCCTAAATAGTCGAGCTCAGCTCCTTTATTATCGATTTGACCTTGGTTCGGTTACTTAGCAAGCTTAATACTCAAGCTCGATTCATTTCCCAACGAGCCAAGTCGAGCCCATATGGAGCCGAGAAATCATGTGTTGGTAATACGTTACAATCACTTCGATTTCTAGGGTTGGCATATCCATCGCTACGCCAAACCTTCACCGACGGGGGATATAGAGGGCGGATTTAAATCAATAATTGAATTTAAAAATGTTGCTTTGATTTCTAGGGATATGAAATTGAGAAAAAAAAAAAAGAGTTTCTCCTCTTTTACTAAGGAAGGTTAAAAGATGGATGAAATCTTTGAAAGAGCAAGGATTGAAGCATGCAATTCTTTCACAAAAATGAAAAAATGCGTTTGATGTGAGTTTGGGATTCTTAATCTTTAAGGTAAAGAGATTTGGTGAATAACCACTGGGGTGGTGAATATCAAATCAAGGTTTTCTTTTTTTTTTTTTTGGAATGAAAAGAGTAATGACGAATGGCTTTGATCTTTTACAATAGGTGACTTATGAGCGTCCTGAGTTCCCTAGGAGGTACTCTTCTCGACCCCATCAGTTGATTAGAGTTCAATATCTGTTTCCCTGTTTATCATTATTGTGCATTTTGCTTTGGACATTTGACATACAAAATGTGGACAGGTCCAGGATCATGAGTGGGAACTCTAAAAGGGACTTGTCGAACCGGGTTTATGCCTCCGATGAAGCAAGGGACTGGGCAATATCCAGAGCAGAAGAACTGGAGTTGGGTCTTGAACCGGATTATCCGACGTTTGTGAAGCCTATGACACAATCACATGTGACTGGTGGATTTTGGCTGGTAAGTGACTTTTGTTTGCATATATAGGAGCTCAAACCAGCACTGTCCAAATAATTTATGTACAGTTCCACCAAACTAGACTAGAATATAGTTTCTACTGATGATAACTTTTGCCTTCTTGTTTCTGGCATAGCCCTTTAGACCCATGTTACAGATTCATTTTGCATAGGCTTTCTGAATAATTTCAGAACCATTTTTACTATTTTCTTACGTCAATTCATAGCAGTGTGAAGAAGGAAGGCTTTCCTTGCTTCTCATTTGTATTTACACTTTTCTGTTTGCAGGGCCTTCAGTGCAATTTCTGCCGTAGGAACCTTCCGAGGCGTGATGAAACTGTTACACTGGTCGATGAAGAAGGAGAAGAATACCCTGTTGTGTACCTGGCTCGCAAGAATGGGCTAAGCGGTGGATGGAAAGGTTTTGCAGTTGCTCATGACTTGGTTGATGGCGATGCAGTGGTGTTCCAACTAATCCGTCCTACAGAACTCAAGGTGATGAATAAAAATCAAATCATATAGTTGTCTTTTTCTTTATTTTTTTTGGGTAATGATTTTCACACTCCATTTTTTAATAAATGCACTCCATTTTCATAGTTCAAAGCACCAAAAAGCACATTAATTATGGTTTTCATATTTGACATATTTTTTCTAACATATATTTCTTCCCTCCAATAGGTGTACATTATAAGGGCATCAAATTGCATGAAAGAGGGTGACAATCTCTGAAAAGTCTTTGTTTTGAACTTGAGGCCAAATGAACGAATGTGCAGGTAAACCATAGCGGCCTCAATGTCATTGCTTCTGCTATTTTCATCTCATGGTTTTATTGTCCCAATGATTTGCTTATTTTCGTTTCTAATACGGTAATACCTTACCGAACTATGTCCCAAAAATTTGCTTACTTGGTTTTATTGTCCCCATGCGAATTCATGCCGGCTGTCTCAAAATTGATGTCATCTGCATTGCGGAGACATAATCGAGTGCCCAATGAAATAGATTAAGTGTTCCCATGAATCCCATTTGTTGCAATAGATGTTGCTTGATGAACTGCTGATAGAGGGCTTGCGCTACAAGCCTGGCATTTCTGTTAAACATGAATTCGATGGATATCCGAGAGTAAATTTTACAGAAAATAGTGGGTCACTGCCAAATATTTAAGATCATCTAAATCAGAACACAATATGTGAGAAACTTATCATCATCTAGAACAGACGTATCATTGATTCCTAAATATATATTTCTCAAATTTCATTCTGTGAAATTCGCAAGTTGTCATTTGCCTTAAACCGTGAAAGATTGATTCTTTTCTTAGTTACAGTCTCGGAGTTACCTTCTAGTTCTACTAAAGTGCTGCTTTAGATTTCCTTATTATATCCTCTACTTAACACATATTGCCCTTCAGTTCTTGCAGTTGAGAATTTTTGCAGCAGCAAAGTTGATGATAACATGATGAAGCCTCTTTCTTTTTTTTTGGTTTATTGGTATGTCTGGAAGCGTTTGAAATGTTTATTTACATCAAGAAAAGCTAATGCTAATCAATTAATTAGGTATAGGATACATGTTTCTTGTTCTTACATGGTGACCGTGGGATGAACCGGTAGGTACTTCTGAGTTACTACTATTGTTGATTCCGTCCATGACTTTCGTCGCTAATAGTATGTATATGGCGTGACTATTAATTGTTTCCATCGAGGGTAACCTTAGGCAACAACCTTTTAGTTATCAAACTTGGGATGGTTTGGCTTAGAAGATGAAATTTTTTCGCCTAAAAGCATTCGAATACTTAAAAACCAACACGCTATGATGCACATATTTAAAGTTGCACCTTATTTAGTAACTATATTTGGGAGAGATAGTACTTAGACAGCCTTATTCGGAAACACATCATGACACGACAAAGAGAGAAGACTCCAAGAACCAACAACTCTCTTATGGCATAGTTCGGATGCGCAAGTTGTTTTCTGCAAATTCCATGAGGGCCTTAAGCTCACAGTCATCAATGAAACCATCTCCATTCATGTCTGCAGCCTTGATTCCGTGCTTGGCCTTCCAACCGGGAAACCAAGCTCCGGTGGTACGAATTGCTTGTTCGACCATCATCTCTACTAATTCGACCATCTTTGTCCTTATCGAATCTCATTATCCAGACTTTAAACTCGTCCATGGTCACAGGGCCACCCTTACGATCAGAATTATAAGTCATCGGCATTCTATATTTCTATGTGATGACTATAGAAGCAACGGCAATGGTATATGTGAAGGCCTCTCAATCTCAAATATATATAGTGATCTTGAGTGTGTAGATCTTCATCACTACTTTCTCTTGGAATAATAAGCATTAAATTTTAAGTGGTCCTTAAAATGCAAAGTTTTAATTTATTCGTCCTTGTGGTGGAACAAGTTTCAAAATCAAAATTGGAATCCAATAAAGTTTGCCAGAAAAGATAGGTCCAATCACTTGATGGGAATGATTCATTTCAAATTGAAGCTTCTTCCAACTCTCTCTCAAATCGAGCCCGAGGATACCCCAAATTTTTGAAATCGTTACCGTTATCAACTCTTGTGGGGTCGGTTCACACGTATTTTGTTTCTGGCTCCTAGCTAGTGGACTTTGAGATTGATCTCACACTGATCAGTTAGATGTACATAAGTTGATCCGACCACATTGAGGTATTAGAAAAAGGCAAGGGACTTGTTACAACTTAATTTTAAAATGGGCAAATTTTTGTAGTTGTCCCTCTAGTTCTACGGTTGTCTCAATTTCGTTCCTCTAGTTTCAATTGTCTCAATTTCGTTCCTGTAGTTTGTTTTACGTTCCAAATTAGTAAAATCGTTAACACCATTAATGAAACTAACGGAAAAATATGATTAGAAAATTAAGTGCTCCAATTTTCAATCCGGTTGAACCGGTGCGAAGATCTTATTTTTTTAATCATTTTATCCTAGATGGTCGTAATGAATTTTTGGCTCTAATGCCTTTCAACAAGCACCTGAAGACTCCTTATTTCGTTTTAGGGCTCTCTTAGGGTGCTTATTGAAAAGCCTTAAAGCCAAAAATCCATTATGACCATTTAAGACAAAATGGTCATAATAGATTATTACCATTTAAGACAAAAATTAAGTGTTCCAATTTTTAATATGTTTGAACCGGTGCGAAAATCTTATTTTTCTGATCATTTTATCTTAAATGGTCATAATGGATTTTTGGCTTTAAGGCTTTTCAATAAGCACCCTAAGAAAGTCCTGAAACTAAATCAGGAGTCTTCGAGTGCTCGTTGAAGGGCCTTAGAACCAAAAATTCATTACGACCATCTAGGATAAAATGATCAAAAAAATAAGATTTTCGCACTGGTTTAACCGGATTGAAAATTGGAGCACTTAATTTTTTAATCATATTTTTCCGTTAGTTTCATTAACGGTATTAACGATTTTACCAATTTGGAACGTAAAACAAACTACAGAGACGAAATTGAGACAATTAAAACTAGAGAGGCGAAATTGAGACAACCGTAAAACTAGAGGGATGATTACGAAAATTTACCCTTTTAAAATCTCAGCATGTTCAACACTATAATAAAAAAGGGAGCAACTACTCGCAGCACCGTAATTTTCTCCCTTAGCCCGTTAAAAATTTCCAACTATACTCGATAGTTAGTTATCGAAATTGAGATACATTTTCAGCATCCAATTACTGAAATATAATCTTTTTTTCAACAGCTATTTACTGAAAATATATGTACGGCAGTTGGTTACCAAAGGTTGAACATATTTTCAACATGTAGTTACCGAAATATAATCTTATTTTCAACAGATATTTACTGAAATGTTATGTATGATTTTCAACAACTATTTACCGAAATGTAGTGGACTAAGAGAGAAAATACGGGGCTGTGAATAGTTGCCTCCATAAAAAAAAGGTCCTTGCCAACTTTATTTTAAAGGGCTTTGTACTGCTGTTAACTTGAGGGTTTTGTTTGGTTGGCCAAATTTCCTAAGGTAACTTTGGATTATATCTATAGGAACTTTTCTTCAACCTCTCTTTTAGAAGGATGTTTCCGCAATATTTGTACCATTCGTAGTTAGATCCTAACAAAAAGAAAAGGGGCAAACACAACAAATTATACGTTCAAAGTGAAAAATTCTTCATCGAATCCGATCGTGTTCTCAAAAGTTCGGATGAGATTGGTATACAAGAATCATGAGGGCCCATTAATATGCAAAAAGAATCAGGGCTCTTCTTGACTATTAGATTTGTATGTGGGAACTCTCTCCCCCTGATATAATGGTCTTTCTTCTATCAATGGAACTCTTCTAACCTTTGGCAAAAAAAAAAAAAAAAAAATCCAACAAATTACATGTTCAAAGTGAAAGATTCGTCATCCAATCCGATCATCTTTTCAAAAGTTCGGATGAAATTGCTATATGCCAAAGGAAATTGACACAACAAATTACAGGTTCAAGGTCAAAGATTCCTCATCCATTCTGATCATTTTTTAAAAAGTTCTGATGAAATTGATATACAAGAATTCTATTCATTGTTGTGGCTCTTCTTGAATATTAGATTTTTCTTAAATTGCACAGTAATAAATAAAAAAGAGAATCTGACTATCACATGACCATTATGTGGGAAGTGACATGTGTAACGCCCCGACTTTTCGGGAGCAAAATAAAATGATTTCTTAAGAAAATTTTGCTAAATAAACATAATTTTCCAAAATAAAGATTTAGTTATTACAATCTCAAGGGAATCTACTGATTCAAAATACATTAACTTCAGAGCTGACTCTAGACTTGATACGAATCCTAAGCATCCTCGATCTTCGTTACTGATATTCTTTCCGTGTCGAACTGCATCATCGTTGAATCTCTTCCATTGAATCCTGCGCCCTCTAGCAAATTGATCGCCGAAGCAATCGATTTGCCAGGATACAGACGTATCCGTGAGTGATAAATCACCCAGTAGAATAATCCAACCCAACCACCCCTCTTACAATTACAGCTAGCAAGTAAAACAGGATAATCATGATGCGAATAAGTAAAACAGAGATTTTTCACGTCAACCAGTTCATTACTATCCATTAGCCTAACGTGTGATCCAAAATCTCCCTACGAGATCTTTCATCCCCAACCGCTAGCCATGCTCGGTCCCACGAGATCACTCCTTGTTGCCGTAGATAACCTAAGTTACAATACTACAACAAGGGGATAGCTTATCATGCCTGAATCACAACTAGGGTTCGCCTATCTTATATACCACATCACAATCATCACTGGACACACGCCAGTCTATCAACTCACCACTGGATACACGCCGGTCTACCACCACAAAACATCACTGGACACACATCAGGTTTTATCGTCACAAAATATCTCTGGAACACTCGCCAGGTTTTATCAACATAAAACGTCACTGGACCACCGCCAGGTTTTATCGTCACAAAACATCACTGGACCATCCGCCAGGTTTTATCGTCACAAAATATCGCTGGACCTCTCGCCAGGTTTTATCGTCACAAAATATCGCTGGACCTCTCGCCAGGTTTTAACATCACAAGATATCGCTGGACCACCGCCAGGTTTTATCAACAGAAAACGTCACTGGACCAACGCCAAGTTTTATCATCAGAAGACATCTCTGGACCACCGCCAGGTTTTATCAACATAAACCGCCAACGACCACCGCCAGGTTTTATCAACATAAAATATCGCTGACTACCCGCCAGGTTTTATCAAAACATCACCGGGCTTACTTTGCCAGGTTTTATCAAAATATCATTGGGCTTACTTTGCCAAGTTTTATATCATCACTGGACTCCTGCCAGTTTCAATTCTCATCACACTCTCATCATATCTCAACATCACGCCTGCAGGCAACCTCTAAACAGAAAGAACTTCACAATTTATCCATTACTTAGCATCGTCTATGTGATTTCTATTTCGGGATACCACCCCATGTCCCTAGGGTCCAATCTAACATTCAAATCCAATGATCAACACAATATCATTCTCAGTAATAATTAAAACGAATAACAAACAGATCAAAACAAACATTAGGTAATGCAATCACATAACTTTTTATGACTGGGCCGTTGCCCTAAATCTTGTATGGTCACAAAGTCATTAAGAATGTAAGAATTATTTAATTAAGATTTAAAAATAATTTTCTAGACTTTTATTAATTACTTAAGGTAATTAAGTTAATTAAACACTAATTAAATACATTAATTAGTTAAAAATATTTGAATAATTATCGTAATCTTAATAAAGGTCCTAACAGTCCCCTATAATAAGTTTGAGTGCTAAAAGTTGGGTTTGAACGCTCACGGAATTATTTTGAATAAAAGATTCAAGTTAATAGGCAAAACAAGATTAAATAGACAATAAATGATTAAATATTTGATAATATTTTTTATATTTACAGAATAACATTATGGGGCTGTAAAAAGTATAAATAAAATTATTTGGAATTTTAAACCTTCTTTATAATATTTTACGGTATTATAAACAATACTTAAATAATAATAAATAGTTAATTAAATAAATAAAATTTTATTTTAACAAAATATCACTTTTGAACTGTCAGGAGTCTAAGAAAAATATTTTCGATATTAAAAATATTTTTTATAAGGTCGTTATTAATTTTCGTTTATAACTTTAGTTAAATATTAAATAAATAGTTAATAATGTTAATTAACCACGAATTCAGCAAGTTATGACCTTTAGCAAGTTAGGAATCTAAGAAAAATAGTTTGGGGATTTATAGAGTAATTTAAAAGGTCGTAACAAATTTTAGTTTACAAACGATCTCACGATTACGAATAAAAATTAAATAAATAGTAGATTAAATAAAAAAAATATGAAACTAACAAGTTATGAACTTTAGAATGTTAGGAACCTAGGATAAAAAATTCGGAGTCAAAATCTATTTTTAAAGGGTCGCAAAATCAATTCGAAACCAACAAAAAAAATCACGCGCGGCTGGAAATAACAGAGTTCGCGGCCGCGAACTCTGTTTTGCTGGTTCATGCGGCTGGGATCCCCGAAGGTCGCGGTCGCAAGGTCGGCGACTGTTTTGGTTTTTTTGCTTTTTCGTCGTGTTTTTCGATGCATGGGGACACGGGGCTTATTGGGTTATGTCTATAAATCATATATATACTTAGAGGAGGGCTCGGATTGAATTATAGTACCTCGAATCGGATTGGATTTGATTTCGATCGAAACTTGACAATTTGGAACGAAAGCTTCGGGTTTCTTGATCGGGGAACCTCGGGGTCGAATTGATTGTTGATTGGTGATGCTAGGAGTCGTAGGAAGTAATTCAATCGATCAATTTGAGTCTCGGAGGAACGGAACTACAAAACCCACTTTTCTCTCTCTTTCTTTCTCTCTCTAAAATTCTATGGATTGAGGTTTGGTTCTCTCTGATTTTTCTCTCTTTTCTGACTCTGTGGAAGGTGGTGAGTATGGTACGTGCCCTAGGGTCGGAGTAGTAATGTATTTATAAAAGAATTTTGGTGTAGAAAGATTAGATCGAGTCCTAATCGAATTGGGTTTGTAAACGGACGAATTGGGCTCGGTTTAAGGGTTACAGAGGGGATAGAGATCGAGTAGGAGTAAGAGAGGGAGATATAAAAGAGTTGTATGCATGCATGTATTGTAGGAAAAATAAAAGTATGCATGCATAATTGTATCTTAAAAATAATAATAATAATAATAATTGTATTAGGAAAATAATTTTTAATAACATTAAAAAAAAATTGGGTCAAAAATCCGGGTCGTTATAACATGAGCACATGACTATCATATGACTGCATCATCAAGTCTCTTTTAATTGTAATTAGGATTTAATTATGTCAGACAAATTCCATTGAATTTCTTAACGGTTACATAATGACCATGGAGTAATTTGATATGTGACAAGAAATACTTTGTAATTTCTCAAAAGTTAGGAGCTAATCTATATAGGCGCCGGCCTGGTTCGTTTGCTAGTTTTTAGTATTTTAGTATTGGTAGTACGTAGGTGGAGAGAAAAATAGAGTAATGATTGGAGAGAGGGGTAATGAGTAAAAAGAGATAGAGAGAAAAATGAAAATAATAATTAGAGAAATAGGGTAATGATTGAACAAAGAAATAGGGTAATAATTATAAAACAAAACTAAAACAAAGTTGAGTTACAAAACGAACAAAGCCATAATTTTTAGAAACCTCAGGGGTGATTTTGCTAATTTAACTCACATGACCGTTTCCTGGGATTGGCATGATTACATGACTATCACATGACCAATCAAATGGAAGTTTTAACTTTTTAATCAAATACTGAGAAATGTCTTAGTTTTGAGGTTTTTTTTTTTTAATCCTCAAAAGCAAAGTTTTATTTGTCCATACGGAGGAATAAGTTTCAAGATTAGAATCTCGACCCCACTCGTTTTGGAATTTTGGATTTGAATTTATAGGTAATGAGTATAGAGAGAAATAAAATAATAATTGAAAATAGGGGTCATGATTGAAGAAAAATAGAGAAAAAAATAAGAGTAATAATTGAAGAAAAATCTATAATGAATAGAATCCAAACTCCAAAACGAACAGGGTCGTTTGCGAAGATGCGTTGAACGACTTGATTGGAATGGTTCATTTCAAAATAAAAGCTTCTTCTAAACCCCAAGGGATAACCAAATTTATGACACCATTCCTGCTTGTGGACCCTGAAATTGATCTCACATTGATTATGGTAACCCTATGTATCTATATCGTTATGGTAACTCTGTATCTATAGCATTTTTTCTTCAACCTTTCTTTTAGAGGGATGTTTCTACAACACTTTTTCGAGCACAGTTTGTTTACTAAACGAGCCAAAAACTTGAGCTCGGCTTGAGCCCTAATGAGCCGAGCTTAGCCATTTATTAAACGAACTTCTTTAATTGAGTGGATCATTCCTTAACGAGCCGAGCTTTAATTTGTTGAACGAGCTGAGTTTCACTCGGTTCGTTTACTAAACAAACCAAAAACTCGAGCTTGAGCTCAGGCCGAGCATTTACAAGCCGAGCCTGCGAGCTACTTGTCTACTTGGTTCATTTGTAACCCTACTAGTTGTACCATTCAAAGTTAGATTTTAAACGGGAAAAAAAAAAAAAAACCAGGGGGGGGGGGGGGGGCAACAATTAAAGGTGACTTGGTCTATATATTTATATCACCATTCAAATACTTGAAAACAAACACACCATAGTGTTCCCATCTGTTGTAATAGATGTTGCTTGATGAACTCCTGATAGAGGGCTTGCGCTAAAGGTCTGGCATTTCTGTTAAACATGAATTCGATGGATATCCGAGAGAGTAAATTTTACAGAAACTAGGTACATCGCGATGTGCAAAGCACGTCTGTCATGCCCGTTGTGAAGATCGATTTTGATTGTTTTTGAAAGTATAAATGGGGATGAGCATAGCAAAAGTTGTATGCATTGGTTTGATCAAGGGTTTTGTTATACATAAGTAGCTGCGATTTTGACTAACTGCATGACTTTGGCTACAGGTCTATCTATACAATGGCAAAAGGGCTAGCATGAAAGTAGAGTTTGTGCAAGTTAGACAAATTGGATTGCAAGTTCTTCATGCCAAAAGGTTGGGAAGGTTTGAAGATGATGGAAGAGGCTTCACTATTTGTTGTCATTAGGGCTGTAGAAAGTTTTTTCAATTGGAGAGTTTTTTGTTGGGCTACTGTCCATTGGTGTATCCATTGTTGGGCAGGAGTTTGAGGAGCTTCGGTTGTGGCCTCCCTTTTTGCTTTTCTTATTTGGAGTGTTTGGAGGTGGAGCGAGAAGTGTTTCTGAACGGTTTGCCGTTTCTATGATGTCTTCGCCAAAGATGGAATGAATGTAGAAGGATTGTTTCTGGCAACTCGTCATCACCAAGGCTATGCACTCGCGAAAACCTCGTCTTGTTTAAAATCTCTTCCTCCTTCAGTCCGGATGTCAAATGACTACACACAAAGCAAAAGCTCGTTTCATGTAACAACATGCTGACTGAAATGGATCCCTACAAAACAAACCATGAATTCCTTCATTTCCTTAGCTTCCTATTTGGAAACTTTATTTTACAGCTTAAAGCAAAACTCAATCAAAAAGATATATACCCATGACTGTTGGGAAGTAGTATGGGCTCACCAGGCACATATTTAACCCATGCATATAGACCTGCATTCCCATGGCAAGATCAACAGCATTAGATTTCAACACTACCATTGGAGAATTACAAAAGGCCTAAGAATATTAGGCTACGTAAGTAAAGTGTCGGGTTGTCATCCACCTGCAATCAAAATAATCATCATATACACTTTCTCAGCATGAAAACAGGGCCGGCCCTAAGTTTTTAGAGGCCTAAAGCCAATTCTAAAATGGGGCCTAGTTCATTTTAACAAAAAAAAATCACTAAAGGTGCTAATATGAGGTTAAAGGTTTTTTTTTTTTTTTTCCTACTAAAAGACAAAGGATTAAACATGCTATTTTAGCTTCCTAATTTAAGTAAGAAAATTATGATATTAGTAAAATATAAATCAAACATAACGAAGCATAGGTCATACAATTTGTTTTCTCTTACGGTTATTTGAAAATAAATTACAAACAAACTTATCAAAACATTTGTGGTGTGCAGAAAATTTGAATACTGGTCTGGACTAACATCTACAACTACTAAAGCTTTAAGAAGTTCAAAATATAAGAGGTATGCGAGTAGTATACATTATCGATACCAGGATAAATAAAACAGGAAAACAAGAAGGAAAAGAAAGTAGTGGCAAAACAATAACCCTTTGGGGATTCGATCTAGGGGCCTGCTATGCCCATACTTAAGCACTTACCGCTTGGCTGAGAGTAGTTTTTGTTAAATAATGGAACAACTTAAATATATATCAGTATTATATGGAGGCCCTCCGTTTCGCATAAAATCCCGAGGCCTAAAGCGGCCGCACCCTGAGCTTCAGCTCAGGGCCGGCCCTGCATGAAAATGCAGCAATTACATAAGCTAATATAGTGTCTGCTCATTTGGTTAAAGTTGGAACTGAAACTGGGCCACATTAAATTGAAAAGTTCTTAGGAAAACAGATTTGTGGTATAGAACATAGACCAGCAAATTTCCAAAAAGGATTGACCAGAGGAAGTAGAATAGCATGCTAAATCTACTCATATAGCATCAGAGTTGCTTAGTCGGTCAGTTTTCTTGGTGTCGCTCCTTGTTTCTGTTTCTTCCTTGAAAATTGTAACTCACAACCAAAGCATGAAAATTATAACTCACACTCTTCAGTAATGTTTAAAAAAACGAACATTGAGATCGAAAATAATACTTTTCCTAGTTGATCTGAGAAGCACCACCCTCTTTGTACTTGAATAGCCTTTCATAAAAGGCGAACCACCACTGAATATAGACTTCATAAATATGGAATCCCTAAAACAAAAGTAGCAAACTGATGAGAATTGAGAAACCTAACTCTAATTTTTGCTGTTCTGCTTGAAATTGCACCTTTTTTTTAGAAGGAAGACTAGTTTAACCTAATACCAGAACAGAAATGCCACAAAGCAAGAACTCAAAACACCATAAACACATATCAAAAAGAGAAACCAAGCGAAGACATGCAGAAACTACTAAAAACCACAAACACCGAAATTAATACAACGCCTTTGCAAAAAATAAACCCTAAACATGAGAAGCCCCAATTTATTCGGGTGGATCACCTAGCCGCCGATCATAACGTAACGATCTACAAGAAGCCAAGAACTCCGAAATTGGTCGCACCTCTAGTCCTATAATAAAGAAACCTTATCTACATGAGGAGAGACGTATGACGTGAATCTGGACCTTCGAGTAAAACTCCAAAACTGTAAACATCATCCCATCGTTTCCCATTTTTGGTAGGGATATTTTCTCCCCTTCATCCTCTCTACCTTTGCAATAGCAAACCTATTAAAACAACCAACAACTGAAAATAATTAAAAAAAACCGAACCACAACCGCAAAATAACATCCAAAAGAAAGCAGGTAAATCTCAAAATATACATTTTTATTCCACCACTAATCATTAGTAATCAATTAAGCCTTGAACAATTTTAATTTCTTTTAATGTAGAGTCAACATGTGCTAAGTCGGATACGAAGGAGAGTTTACCAAGCTATTGGTCGGATTCAATGAATCCTGAAAGAGTACAGGAGCCTGCAGACATTTGGCAGAAATCAGTTACACTGGAGAGATGCGCTTAACACATACATGCCTACTGATGAACATTTCATGATTCAAAGGCCATAAGGAGAAGAATGTTAATTAGCATGCATATAAAGTGCCAATGCAAGTCTGAAATAATGACTTCGACCACTCGATTGACCAATGATCAATTGAATCATGGCGAAGTCATTATCTCAAAATCACGGCGTAATCTCGACGGAAGTCTTCGATCTCACGATCTCCGAACCACAGCGTAATCTCAACCAGTTTCTTCAATTCAATCATGGCGACACCATCAAATTAATACTACGGGTACTTCTCATCTACCTCCAACTCTTGCTTTCTTGATTGCTAATTTTCCGTCTTTCATTTCTGTGAAACTCGACAACTCGAATTACTTCACCTGGAAAACACAAGTCGAAAATGCCTTAATTCATTGTTCGAATATGCTGATGGTTCTCTCAGAATCCCACCTTCACATGTTGTAGATACATCTGGTATCCAGCGTTCAAACAGTGGCAGATTGTTGATCGCATGTTATTTTCGTGCTTAATTGCTACACTATCACCTTCGGTACTGCCACACATTGTTGGATCCACACATTGTTGGATCTACATATCTGTTCCACTTATGGAATAAACTTGAAGAAAAATTTAATGTGTTAGTCTCGATCGCATGTTCATGATCTCAAACGAACGTTGTACAGCCTGAACAAGACTGATACAATCGAACAGTATCTTGATTTCATCAAAGGGATTGTGCAAAAGCTTGCTGCATCTGGTTCTTATGTTGATGATGAGGAACTGGTATTTCATACTTTAAATGGTTTGAAGAGAGGTTTTAAATCCCTAAAGCACACTGTACGCTCAAGGCCAGAGTCCTTTACATTCAGTAGTTTAACATCTCTTCTTACGGCAGAAGATCTTCACATGGAACAGGATGAAATAGAGTCCACTTCTACTCCTATTCTTGTTGTAAATCCTTCAAATCCTAACCCTGGGATTTCTCAGTCTTCCCCCATACCAGCTACTACTTTTGTACCACAATCATTTCAATTTCCCTTTCCCCCACCACCACCACAAAATTTCTCGATCATGTTTTCAAAAGTTCCGATAAGATTGGTATACAAAAATCATGAGGGCCCATCAATATGCCAAAAGAATCGGGGCTCTTCTTGACTACTAGATTTGTATGTGGGAACTCTCTCCCCCTGATGTAATGGTCTTTCTATTCATGGAACTCTACTAAACTTTGGCCAAAAAAAGAAAGAAAAAAAGCAAATTACACGTGAAAGATTCCTCATCCAATTTGATCATCTTTTCAAAAGTTCAGATGAAATTGCTATATGCCAGAAGAAATTGACATAACAAATTATAGGTTCAAAGTGAAATATTCTCATTCATTCTAATCATCTTTTCAAAAGTTTCGATGAAATTGGTATACAAGAATCATGAGGGCCCATCAATATGCCAAAAGAAAGTGACACAAGAATCCTATTCATTTTTGTGGCTCTTCTTGAATATTAGATTTTCCTGGCCCATATTTATGTCAAACAGATTACGTTGAATTTCTTAACGGTTATATCATGACCCAACGAGTAATTTGACATGTGAGGGGAATTCTTTGTAATTTCTCAAAAGTTAGGAGCTAATCTATATAATTTTTAGAAATCTCAGGGGTGATTTTGCTAGTTTACTCAGATGACCATTTCCTGGAAGTGGGACTATCACATGACCAATCAAATGGAAGTTCTAACTTTTTAATCAAGGAAAATTTCTAAAATAAGCGCAATGGACTTTCAATAGTAAGTGTGTGAATGTGTATTAAAAGATGTAAAAAATGCACAGAAATAAGTGTTTTCGTTATCTTCTAGTGTGTTTGTCGTCAGCCCTGACAATAGCAAGACCGTAAGTTCCAAGATTAGAATTTCGTAAAGTTTGCCAAAGATACGTTGAATGACTTGATGGGAATTGGTTCATTTCAAAACTAAAGCTTCCTCTAAACCCAATGCAAGGAATAACCAAATTTATGACATCATTCCTACTTGTGGACCCTGAAATTGATCTCACATTGATTAATCAAAATATACGTAATGTAAGTTTGTCTATTAAAATAGCTCTCCAAAATCGTTATGGTAACTCTATGTATCTATTGCTTCTTTTCTTCAACCTTTCTTTTAGAGGGATGTTTCTACACCACTCTTTATCAAGTTCAACTTGTATACTAAACGAGCTAAAAATTTAAACTCGAGCTCGGCTTGAGCCTCAATGAACCAAGCTTAACCATTTACTAAACGAGTCTCTTTAATCAAGCGGATCCTTTCTTAACGAGCCGAGCTCCACTCGATTCATTTACTGAACGAACTGAAAACTCGAGCTCGGGCTGAGCGTTTACGAGCCGAGTTGAGCTTGCAAGCTACTTGGTTCATTTGTAACCCTACTAGTTGTACGATTCAAAGTAAGATTTTAAACAAACAAAAAAAGAAAAGAAAAGGGGGAGCAAACACAACAATTAGACGTGATTTGTTTTATATATTTTCATCACCATTCAAATACTTGAAAACAAACACACCATTGCACACACATATATAAAGGTGCACATTATTCGGTAACTATATTTGGGAGAGATAGTACTTAGGCGGCCTTATTTGGAAACACTTTGAGTGATACCAAAGATAAAAGACCCCAAGAACCAACAAGTACTCTCTTATGGCATAATTTTGATGCTCAAATTTTTTTCTGCAAACTCCATGAGTGCCTTGATCTCACTGTCGTCAATGAAACCATCTCCGTTCGCATCTGCAGCCTTGACTCCACGGTTGGCCTTCCAACCGGGAAACCAAGCTCTGGTGGAACGGATCGCTTCTAGGAGCTCATCTCTGCTTATTCGACCATCTTTGTCCGCATCGAATTGCTTAACCCACTCTTTAAACTGGTCCATGGTCATCTCTCTTTTTCCATCAAATTGGCCAACCTTATACTTAGTGACGATGGCCTTAGGGTTTGAGTAATTTGTAATCGGCATTCTTTGTGGTGAAAATAGAAGCAATGCCAATAGAGTATGTGTAGGCCTCTCAGATAGGAGTATATATAGTGATCCTGCATGTGTGTAGATCTAATCACTCCTTGCTCTTGGAATAAGAATTAAATTTTAAGTGGTCCAGTAGCATGTTTGCTTCAAGGAGAAGCTATATGTTCTCCTTTTCTTTTTTGACTAAGAAAAAGGATATTATTAATCTTTGAACAAGATAACAAAGATTATACGGATCTCAGGCACGCCAACAAAAAGACACCCGAGAGAAGATATATGTTATTGTCAAAATAAGAACGAGAATGGTTTTTTGTGGCTCTTCTGAATTGCACCTGACTGTTGTTTGCTTCAGGGCCCATCCATATGCCAAAAGAAATTGACACAAGAATACAATTCGTTATTTGTGGCTCTTCTCGATTGCACCTGACTGTTTGTTGGGCATTAAAGCCGCTTTCGAACCTTGCAACATATGTTGTCCGGACAGGGGTTTCAACCGTCCAGACGTCCGCGTCGGAAAACGAAACTTGCAGGAGTAACTGTCCAAACTGCGTCAGGACGAAGTCCGTCCATCCGGTCGGAGTTATTGTTATGGTTTGAACATTTCAGAACTGCATAATATTGAGATAGAGATTATTTTAACTTGTGGAGAGAGACTTTGAGGGTTTCCTCCATTGATTATTTTAGGTTGAACCCCGCGAAGTTTTCTAGAAAAGATATAGGTTGAATCACTTGATGGGAATGGTTCATTTCAAATTGAAGCTTCTTAATTCCAAGTCTCTCCCAAATCGAGCCCAAAGAAACCCCAAAGTTTCAAAATCATTTTTGTTATCGACTCTTGTGGGACCGGTTCACTGTTCACACGTACATTGTCTTGGACTCCCTGACCCCTGTTAGTGGACCCTGAGATTAATCTCACACTGAGATGTTCATAAATTTGACCGAACACCTTGAGTTATTAGAAATGCTCTTCAAAATCAAAGATACACCTGAATAGAATGATAAAGGCAACCTAATAGATTTGTTCGAGTGTCAGTATGACAAAAAGCAAGTGACTTTACAACTTAATTTCAAAAACTCAGCAGGTTCAAAACTGCCAAAAAAAGAAAAAGAAAATGGAGTGATTTTGCCACTTTTCTTTTTTTTAATGTCACTCTTCTTTTTGTCTTGATTAGATGATTTGTTTTGTGATCAGAAAAGGAGAGTGACATTAACAAAAAGCGGAGTGGCAAAATCAATTCCCAAAAGAAAAGAGACAAAAACAACAAATTACGTTTGCCGTACGTGGTCGCATCTGCTGCTCGTGGTGGTGGCGTGGCGTTGCCGTCCATGGCCGCATCTGCTTGCTGGCTCGGCGGCTTAGTGATCTGAGAGCAGCAGATCTGTGGTGTGGTCAGTGCCGCCCCCGACATTTGGGTTGTCCTAGTTCAGCATCATGCTTTGTTGCCCACTCACTAATACAAAATAAAATAAAAAACATAAAAGTACCCCCAAAAAAATACAAATTTACATTGTTTTTTAGCTTGAACAACTTCAAAAAAATCAACATCAAAATGACCCTGGTTATAGTGCTTTGGGATTAGGACGATCTGATTCAAAGAAAACAACTTTTCCTTGCATTTTTTTGAAGCAAAACTTTCAATTGAGTCATCAACTCAAGGTACTTTACTTGTCCAAAAACTCGGGCCCGTTTCGCTAATTTTTGGGTCTTTGGGCTTTTTAGTTGATATTTGTGAGAAAATGACCTGTCTCAAAAAACATAAAATTTAAAAAGCCCCAAATGCCCAAAAATGCTCTTAGTGGAACGGCCCCTCACTTTCATTGAGATCATAGCCAATCTCGTTAATCTCTCTTGCGGAAATGATAGTTTGTCAATAAAAACAAAAACCGTGTTAGCTCACTCGAAATATTTTAACTATGGCTTTTTTTAATCAAATATAAGAACATATCACTTTTATACATAACTGTTGTGTTTGTTAAACCAAAAAGTTCCAACAAAGTAATTTTTTCCGTAGTATTATGGATGGGAGGAAAACAAAAAGAGGTAGAACTAAAATTGGGAATTGGGGCTGTTCAAAAAAAAATTGTGAATTGGAAGGAAAATAAAAGGAGATAGAACCCAAAAATGGAGAAAAGAAAAGAAAAAGGGTGGAATCGAACTCAACACACCTACAACTTTCAGAAGCTTTGGCAGTTGCCGTGACCACAAAACCAAGGAAAAGAATTTTGCTATTCTGTGAACCTTTTTAATATTTATATCTTAACGTTAATTTTTTTTTGGCTGCCCCGGACTGGGGGGTTGCCCAAGACCGAGGGCTTGTGGGGCTTACCCCAAGGCCGGCCTTGGGTGTGGTGGCGGTGGTGTTTTGCGGTAGCATTGATGTTTTTGCTAGGGTTAGGTTTTTGGGTTTTTTGGTGTTATTTTCTGTTTTACTTGTGTTTTCCCTATGTGGGTCTTTCTCCCCTTGGCAGGTCTTCCTCACACTTTGTGGGTGTCGTTTGGGTTAGTTGTTTGTTGAATTCGGTGTGAGTTGGATGAGATGTGTTGGTACTTTGTGCCTCAGTGTTTGGCCAAGAGTGCTGCTTGGGGAGTTATCTGTGTGTGGAAACACAAACACCCCCACCCCCCCAAGATGTAATGGCCTTTCTTCTATCAAATGAAACTCTTCTACTTTGGGAAAAAAGAAAAAAAAAAAAACAACAAATTACACGTTTAAAGTGAAAGATTTCTCATCCAATCCAATCATCTTTTCAAAAGTTTTGATGAAATTGCCATATGCCAAAAGAAAGAAATTGACACAACAAATTATAAGTTCGAAGTGAAAGATTCCTCATCCAATCTGATCATCTTTTCAAAAGTTCCGATGAAATTGATATACAAGAATCATGAGGGCCCATCAATCAGCCCAAAGAAAGTGACACAAGAATCCTATTCATTTTTTGTGGAGTATTAGATTTTTCTTAAATTGCAGACTAATAATAATATAAAATATATATATATATATATAGAGAGAGAGAGAGAGAGAGAGAGAGAGAGAGAGAGAGAGAGAGAATCTGACTATCACATGATCGACCATTCTTTGGGAAGTTGAGCGCATGACTATCATATGACTGCATCATCAAGCCTCTCTTTTTTTCTTTTTTCTTTTTTTCCCTTTTTGGTTAATGGTATGTTTGGGAGCCTATATATGTGTTGTTTGTTTATATCAAGAGAAAAGACAAGTGCAAATCAATTTAGGTCTAGCGTACACGTTTCTTGTTATTACATGGTGACCGTGGGGTAAACCGATAGTTTGAGTTATTGCTGTTGTTGATTTTGAGTCCATGACTTTCGTCGCTAATAGTATGTGGGGTGGCGCTATTCGCAGCTACGTATTTACTCCCATAGCCCGCTATATTTCGGTAGGTAGTTGTTGAAAATCATAAATAACATTTCGGTAAATAGCTGTTGAAAACAAAATTATCTTTCGGCAACTGCATGTCGAAAATATGTTCAACCTTTAGTATGTAACTGCTAATACATACATTTCGGTAAATAACTGTTGAAAAAAAGATTATATTTCGGTAATTGAGTGCTGAAAATGTATCTCAATTTCGGTAACTAACTGTCGAGTATAGTTGAAAATTTTTAGCGGGCTATGGGAGTAAATACGTAGCTGCGAATAACAGCACCCTAGTATGTGCGTATAATGCTAATAGTTTTGTTTTGGGAAATTTGCACTTACACCCTTTGTACTATCACCGATTTGCACATACACTCCCTGTACTCCAAATTTAGGCACTTACACCCCTTGTACTTTGGACTGAAGTGCAGCTGTTAAAAATTCCGTTAAAATGGATGGAAAAGCTACTGGCGGGAGATTTCCCTCCAAAATTAGGAAAAAAATACCCAAACTAACCCTAAGAGCCATTTATAAGCTCTGTCAAACTCTCATTTCCAAAAACAGAGCATTCAAACCCCTCCATTCCCCTAACACACTCTCTCTTTCTCTAGTCTATTATTATCAGCAGAAAAATAGCAACATCTAGCACTATATCTCATGTCTAATCAGCCCCAAAATATCTGCAAATGTAGCAACACAAACACCCAGCAGCACAAAAAAAATGGACTTACACTATCCAAATCCACAACAAAAATGGCCAGCAATAACAAAAAAAAAAAAAAAAACTTCAAATGCAGATATTCAGTACCAGGTAGTTCAAATTGAGATCTTTTTCTAAACAAAAGTCACACAGAGTTACAAACTGACTTCAAACAGAGTTTCGAAAACAAAGTTCACAGTAGCAGCAAAGGATTGTTTTGCATATTTCTCAGGTTGACTTATGTTTTTGAACTCTGTTTGAAGTCAGTTTGTAACTCTGTGTGATTTTTGTTTAGAAAAAGAACTTAGTTTAAACTACCTGATACTAAATATCTGCATTTGAAGTTTTTTTTTTTTTTGTTATTGCTGGCCATTTATGTTGTGGATTTGGACAGTGTAAGTCCAATTTTTATTTTGTGCTACAAGGTGTTTGTGTTGCAACATTTGCAAATATTTTGGGGCTGATTAGATGTGAGATATAGTGTTAGATGTTGCTATTTTTCTGTTGATAATAATAGACTAGTGAGAGTGGGTTAGGGGAAGGGAGGGGTTTGGATGCTCTGTTTATGGGAATGAGAGTTTGACAGGGCTTATAAATGCTTATCAGGGTTAGTTTGGGCATTTTTTCCTCATTTTGGAGGGAAATCTCCCACCAGTAGTTTTTCCATCCATTTTCGCGAAATTTTTAACAGGTGCACTTCAGTCCAAAGTACAAGGGGTGTAAGTGCCTAAATTTGGAGTACAGGAGGTGTATGTGCAAATCCGTGATAGTACAAGGGATGTAAGTGCAAATTCCCCTTTTGTTTTCGTTGAGAACTTGAGGGGACCTTACGTAACAACCCTGTAGCGATGAAACTTAGGACCGTCTGGTTTGGAGATGAAATTGTTTCACCTATAAGCATTTGAATACTTAAAAACAAACACGCTAATACATACATACATACATACATACATACATAAAGTTGCACCTTATTCAGTCAGTAACCATATTTGGGAGAGAGAGTACTTGGACAACCTTATTTGGAAACACTTGATACACCAAAGAGAAATGACTCTAAGAACCAACAACCCTCTTTTTTTTTTTTTTCTCGGCAAATGAATCTTTTTATAAAAACTCGAAAGGGTACATTGAGGTGAAAGCAAGACAAAAGAAATCAGTGAGTAGCCCATCCAACAAAAAGTTGGACAGTCAGTACACCTCAACCAAATCTACAGTTTGAGCTTACGAATACCGTCAAGAAACAGCTTAAACTCCTCCACCGAATAAACATTGATACCGAACTTGGTCTTCATCCACATAGCAACTCTAGTTTTCACCAATTCAACTACTACCTCCACACTCAAGGTTGCATTGTTGAAGACGAGACCATTCCGAGCTAGCCACAATGACCACAAAGTGGCATAGAAAGAAGCTTCCCATATATTTTTCTCCAAGTTTCTAAACCCGTTGTCAAACCACCAAGTTGCCAATTCTGCCAACGAATTAGGACATACCCACGAAACATGCCACCAATCCAGAATAAGGGACCAAATATTCCAAGAGAATATACAGTGTAAGAAAAGATGATCCGGAGTTTCGAGATGCAAGGAACACAAAGGGCAGGATACTAGTTGGCCCTCTTGAATGATATTCTTGCTGAAAAGCACGGATCGCGTTGGGACCCTATCCTGAACCGCCATCCACGAAAATATTTCTACCTTAGGGGGGCAAAGATTCTTCCACAGTGAACCCAAGAGATGGTTCCGAGGATGACCAAGCTGTTCCCATTGGTAGTAAACAGACTTGGAAGAGAAACGATTATCCTTAGTCCATTTCCATTGAAGCACATCCTTCTTGGTCTGATCAAGTGTTACCAAAGCCAGTCTTTGGTGTATTTCCTCAGATAGAGTAGTCTCCCACACATTCAACCTCCTCTTTCTGAATTGTAGCTTCCATTGCGCATTCCCTGACCCTTCCTTCACGGAGCTAACCGTGTCCTCTCTTTGGTTCGAAATCAGGAATAGTCTAGGGAAGACTTCTTTGAGAGTCCTGTCCCCTAACCAACAACCCTCTTATGGCATAATTCAGGTTGGCACATGTGACATGTCCTTTTCTGCGAACTCCATGAGGGCCGTGATCTCACTGTCAATATCAATGGAACCATCTCCATTGACGTCTGCAGCCTTGACTCCTCGCTAGCTTGGCCTTCCAATTTGAAAACCAAGCTCTAGTAGCACGCGCGAATGGCTTCTCGGAGCTCATCTCTAGTTATCTGACCATCTTTGTTCTTATTGAATCCCCTTATCCACTCTTTAAACTCGTCCATGGTCATCACTCTTTTTCCATCAACGTCTACAACATTACGAAATTGTGTATCATAAAAAAATCGGCATTCTATATAGACAGAAACTTATTCACGGTTCTGCACAATTTCGGTTGTTCATTCGGTAATCAATGGTTGAGATACGCTTTTCAATTTTGACTGGTAAGAACGGGTCAAAATTGATTTTTAATCCGGACCATCCAAAATACTTTTGGACACGCGCGATTGAGTGCCACAAATGGAAGCAATGACAGTGTTGTATGTGAAGGACTCTCAAATATAGTGATCCTACTTGCTCTTGGAATAAGCCTTAAATTTTAAGTGGCCCAGTAATTGTTTGATTCAAGGAGAAGCTAATTTTCAAGATAAGAACGAATGGTTATTTTGTAGCACTATCACATGAGTGGCAGACCTGGAAATTTAATTGGATAAGAGGAGATTTAATATTAGCAAGTCTCAAATTGTACTTTCAAAGTGAAAGCTTCCTCAAAGTCGAATCCAATCCGATCATAGATTACCCCTTGTCATGATGTAGCCGCTAAGAAATTCGACGGAATCTGTCTAACATCGTCAAATCCTAGTTACATGGACTGCATTGTCTTTTCGTAGCTTTTGAAAGGCTGTAGAGATGTGAAAATAACCTTTCACATGTAGAGTCTCTAGTCTACCTCAATAATTTGTAGAGTCCCTAGTCTACTTGCATAATAAGCCCACCTCCACCACCACCACCCCGCCACATGAAAAGTTCGCTGGAGTGCCTAAACCACTAAAACCCTATGAAACTAAGGTCCTAACCACTAAAACCTTATGAAATTGCCTAAATCACTAAAATCTAATGAAAGTACCTAAATCACTAAAACCCTATGAAACTAAGTGCACCCTAAAACAATATGAAAGTGCATAAAATCCTAAACCCAATGAAAGTGCCTAAACCACTAAAGCCCTATGAAACTAAGTGCACCCTAGAACCATATGAAAGTGCCTAAATTTTTCGGCGCCGGCCAATTTTCTGGTGGACTTTCCGGTGCCGTTCAACTTTCCGGCGATGATGTGGCGGGAGGCGATAAATAATAAATTGAAATGGAGTGAATTGGGCCAACTATAAAATGTTAAAAATGGACTAGACTTTATTAATTTGGGAGGTGGACTAGAGACTCTTCAAGTTCCTTATAGTGGATCTAAGACTAATTTTTTTTAAAATAATATGGTCCATTGTAATTTGAATTTAATTGTGTCAAACAGATTCCGTCGAATTTCCTCGCAGTTACACCTGAATATAATCATAAAGACAATCCAGTATTATTGTTTTGAGTGTGAGTACAACAAAAAGCAAAGGGCTTACTGCTTAATTACTCTTCAAACCTCGCGTGTTCAACTCTGTGTCAAAAAATCCTTAACGGGATTAGTTCATCCCCGGATGAGGGGGTGATGCATATGTTTTGCTTGGTTTGGCAAACCATCCCTCACCCGGATTAACTCATCCCCCTTATACTGCCTTAGCCCCTTTTGGGGCCAAAGTTTTTAGACCCGTGGGGGCAAAAATAATACCCCCTCTTATGCCCCCTCCTCATCCCCCTCCCTCCATCTTATCCCGAACATTTTTACTACAAAATAATTTTATCTCCCTTTTATTCCTCATCCAAATTAAGTACTATTTTATTCCTCATTCAAACCAAACTAACTAACAACATTTTTATCCACTCTACATAAATAATACCCTCAAAATCCATCCAGCATCCAATCGAGTCTTTAAGGGATTGGTATTCCTATTAACTTAAGGCTTTTTTTGGTTGACCCAAATTCCCAGTTTAAAAAACAAAAAACAAAAAACAAAAACAATCGTTAAGGTGACTTCTACGTATCTATAGCATCTTTTCTTCAAGCTCTCTTTTTAGAGGGATGTTTCGATCGAACACACTTGTACCATTCGTAGCAAGATCTTAAACCAACAAAAAGATAAAGAAAAAGAAGGAAGCAAACACAACAATTAAATGTGACTTGGTCTATATATATATAGTATTATCACCATTCAAATACTTCAAAGCAAACACACTATAATACACACATATGCTTATATAAAGTTGCACCTTATTCGGTAATTAACTATATATACTCCTTCCGTCCCTTATTTATAGTCCAGTATTCTATTTTGGGCTGTCTCTTAATAAGTGCCTATTTATTAAAGTTAATGGGTAAAAATTGGTACATTGTCTATTTTGTCCCTAAAAGTAGATTCCATTTTGAAAAGTTAGTGAGTAAAAGTGTAATGATGATAGGTAAGAGCAAGTACATCAGTAGAGGGGAAATGGCTTTTTAGCTATTTTACATGGGCAAAACTCAAAAAAACAGCCTACACCAGCAGAGGTAAAACAGGAGCTAAAATGAATTTATGAACAGTTGTGATCTATTTTTACCTATGCACTATTCATGCTCTTTTCTTTTGTTTATTGTTTCTTTCTCTCTCTCCTCCCTCATTTTTGCTTTTTTAAATAATAAAGATAATAGAGAATGAGTAAAAAATATATATTTTAATTGGTGTTAGGTAAAATAGATAGTATTGGTGTAGTGTTGAGAGAAATATGAGTAGGTAAAACGAAAAAAGTGAACTGTTCACAGGGTAGTTTAGCTCTTTATTGGTGTACTTGCTCTAAGTAGGAAAAGTAGAGGAAAAAGTTGATGTGAAAGGTATAATGATGATGTCTTTTTAATAAGTTGGAGTTACGAAACAGAACACTTAAAAAGGACGGAGGGAATATATATTTTGGAGAGATGGTACTTAGGCGGCCTTATTTGGAAACACTTTGAGTGATACCAAAGATAAAAGACCCCAAGAACCAACAAGTACTCTCTTATGGCATAATTTTGATGCTCAAATTTTTTTCAACGAACTCCATGAGGGCCTTGATCTCACTGTCGTCAATGAAACCATCTCCGTTTGCGTCTGCAGCCTTGACTCCGCGGTTAGCCTTCCAACCGGGAAACCAAGCTCTGGTGGAACGGATCGCTTTGTGGAGCTCATCTCTGCTTATTCGACCATCTTTGTCCGCATCGAATTGCTTAACCCACTCTTTAAACTGGTCCTTGGTCATCTATCTTTTTCCAACATCAGGGCCACCCTTACGATCTGAATTAATATATCTAATCGGCATTCTATTTGATGAAAATAGAAGCAGTGGCATTGGTGTATGACTGTATGTGAAGGCCTCTTAACAATATATATAGTGATCCTGAGTGTGTAGATCTTAATCACTACTTGCTCTTGGAATAAGCATTAAATTTTTAGTGGCCCTTGAAATGCAAAGTTTTATTCGTTCTTGCGGTGGAACAAGTTTCAAAATTGGAATCCAATAAAGTATGCCAAAAAAGATAGGCTCAATCGGTTGATGGGAATGATTCATTTCAAATTGAAACAATAAGTCTAAGTACAATACATCAATTCACTATATTTTCTATGGAGTTCATCTCGGATCCCAAAAAATACGGCCTTACAAATTCAGAAATAATACTTACCGATATCCATTGGAGCTGATTTTTACATGGCCCCATTAAATATTATTTTAAAATTTATAGATATTTTTCTGTATTTTTTTAGGACCCCGGATGTAGTAAGCTTCTTCTAAGTCTCTCTCAAATCGACCCCAAGGCCACACCAAAGTTTTGAAGCCTTTCCGTTATCAACTCTTGTTGTACCGGTTCACACGTACTTTGTCTTTAACTCTCTGCTAGTGTGCCTTGAGATTGATTTCACACTGATTAGTTCAGATGTAGCTAAGTTTGTCCGAACACGTTGAGTTATTAGAAAGGTTATTCAAAATCATGACGGCAACCTAATAGATTTGTTTAAGTGGCTGTATGACAAAAAGCAAGGGACTTATTACAACTTAAATGTAACAACTCAGCAGGTTCAACACTGTAAAAATAAAAAATAAAAATAAAAAAAAGGGTCCTTGAGCTTTGTACTGCTGTTAACTTGAGGGTTTTATTTGGCTGGCCCAAATTCCCTACTTCAAAAGACAATAAATAAATAATAATAATAATAATAATAATAAACAAGATTTTTTTAAGGTAACTTTGTATATCTAAAGAATCTTTTTTCTTCAACCTCTCTTTTAGAAGGCTGTTTCCGCAATATTTGTACCATTTTGTTAGACATATCCTAATTACAAAAAGATTAGTTCAAGCTCAAGGCCAGAGGGAAAAAGGCTTTAAGGCGTATGGAGACGACCTCACCGGAACGTAAAGTTCACGCGTTCAAGGAACATCAATTGCACCCCGCTAGCTCCACGGCTTAGAAGGTGCGCATGAATTTCTTTAAAAGCCTTCTTAATGACTCTTCTGGAATTCGAACTAATTGACAAGATATCCAAACACAATAAATTATACGTTCAAAGTGAAAGATTCCTCATTCAATCCGATCATCTTTTCAAAAATTCCGATAAAATTGCTATACAAGAATCATGATGAGGGCCCATCAATATACATATGCCAAAAGAAATTGACACATGAATCCTTTTCGTTTTTTGTGGCTCTTCTTGATTATTAGATTTTCCTTAAATTGTACAATAATAATAAATAAATAAATAAAAGAGAATCTGACTATCACATGACCATTTTTGTGGGAAGTAACATGAGCACATAACTATCATATGATTGCATGATCAAGCCTTTTGTGTGTGTGTGTGTGTGGTATGTTTGGGAGCCTATGTATTGTTTTTTTATATCAAGAGAAAAGACTAAGTGCAAATCAATTCAGGTCTAGCTTACATGTTTCTTGTTATTACATGGTGACCGTGGGGTAAATCAATACTTTGAGTTACTGCTGTTGTTGATGATGAGTCTATTACTTTGAGTTACTGCAAGCTGTACGTTGTTGATTATGAGTCTATTACTTTCGTCGCTAATATTATATATGTACATATAAGGCTAATAATTTTTATTTTTATTTTTTTACGTTGAGGGGAACCTTACATAACAACCCTTTAGCGATGAAACTTGGAACCGTTTGGTTTGGAGATGAAATTGTTTCGTCTATAAGCATTTGAATACTTAAAAACAAACACGCTAGCTAATACATACATAAAGTTGCACCTTATTCAGTAACCATATTTGGGAGAGATAGTACTTGGACAGCCTCATTTGGAAACTCTTGATACACCAAAGAGAAATGACTGTAAGATCCAACAACCCTCTTACGGTGTAATTCAGGTTGGCACCTGTCCTTTTCTGTGAACTCCATGAGGGCCGTGATCTCACTGTCCATATCAATGGAACCATCTCCATTGACGTCTGTAGCCTTGACTCCATGGTAGCACGCGCTAATGGCTTCTCGGAGCTCATCTTTAGTTATCTGACCATCTTTGTCCTTATCGAATCTCCTTATCCACTCTTTAAACTCGTCCATGGTCATCACTCTTTTTCTATCAACATCTACAACATTACGTAATTGTGTATCATAAAAAATTCGGCATGCTATATAGAGAGAAACTTATTCACGGCTCCGCCAAATCTCGGCCGTTCATTTCGGCAATCAACAGTTGAGATATGTTTTTCAATTTTGACCGTTCTTACCTCCAAAATTAATTTTTAATCCAGAAAGTATTTTGGACGGGCACGATTGAGTGCCACAAACCCTTTTTTACGGCGCATCCGTAAAAAGGTTTCTCTCTTCTATATATGTGGTGAAAATAGAAGCAATGGCAATGTTGTATGTGAAGACCTCTCAAACATAGTGATCCTACTTGCTCTTGGAATAAGCCTTAAATTTTAAGTGGCCCAGTAATTGTTTGCTTCAAGGAGAAGCTAATTGTCATCAAGATAAGAACCAATGGTTCTTTTGTAGCACTATCACATGAGTGGCAGGCCTGGAAATTTAATTGGATAAGAGGAGATTAATATTAGCAAGTCTCAAATTGTACATTCAAAGTGAAAGCTTCCTAAAAGTCGAATCCAATCCAATTATAGATTATTCTTGTCATGATGTAACCGCTAGAAAATTCGACGGAATCTGTCTCGCATTGTCAAATCCTAATTACAGAGACCACATTGTCTTTTCATAGCTTTTGAAAGGCTATAGGGACCTGAAAATAACCTTTCTCATGTCCAAAAAAATAAATTTCACATGTCTAAAAAAATAAAAAAATGATCCATTGTAATTTGGATTTAATTGTGTCAAACAGATTTCGTTGAATTTCCTCGCAGCTACACCTGAATATAATCATAAAGACAACCTAGTAGCATTGTTTAGAGTGTGAGTACGATAAAAAGCAAAGGGCTTACGGCTTAATTACTCTTCAAAGCTCACGGGTTCAACTCTGTGTCAAAAAATCCTTACTAACTTATATAGGCTCCGATTGGATGCTGCATATGGCAGGGCGGGTTTAATTCATCCCGGATGAGGGGGTGATGGGGCATGTTTTGCTTGGTTTGGCAAACCATTTCTCACCCGGATTAACTCTTCCCCCTTACCCTCCATTAGCCCCTTTTAGCCCCGATTGGATACTGTATGAGTTTTGAGTGTATTATTTATGAAGGGTGGATAAGATAATAAGGGGTATTAGTTAAGAAGGGAGGGCCCACATTGATGGGACATTTATAGAGGGTGTATTAAAAAGTAGATGGTTTGGATGATGGAGATAAGATTGGGTGGATGATGTAAAAAACTGTAAAATGACTTTTCTGCCCTTTTACAATCCCAAACTTTATTATGCATAACACTAATGAATTAAATAATTTCACAGTTTTGTAAAATATAAAATTGTTTTTTAATACATTTGGTCTTTAATTTATATTTATGATTTAATTGTGAGTGCATTTTAATTAATTATGCATTTAATTTTAATGGACATGGACACATGGCAACATTTTAATTCATTATGCATTCTAAAATAAATAAATAAAAGTAAACGGCAAGGCAAACCGCCCACCCTCTCTCTCTCACTTTACTCTTCTTCTCATCCCCAACCCCAAAAAATTGAACAAAACCCCAGACAGCCAAATCACACCAACGCCAACCTCACCCACTGTGTACGCGTAGAAGAAGAAGGAGAAGTAGCAGCGGCGCCCCACCCTCTCCCTCTCTCCGATCAACTCTCTCAGATCATCTCGTTTTTTTTTTTGGGTAAGTATCTGATCGTCTCTATCTCTACATATATAGGCATATTTTGTGTGTGTGTTTCTGTGGTGGTGGTGGTGGTCTGTTCTTCTTCTTCTTCTTCTTCTTCGCTGTCTCTGTTGGCAGATTGAGAGAGAGAGAGCCATTGGGGAGGGGATGAGGAGGGGTGTTTTGGTCAAAAATCAGGTGGATACACCCGTATTAGCTAATGCTACCTGGAGGGGTAGCAATAATTTATGGCCGCGTGTACGGTGTATTAGCGAATACGGGGATTAGTTAATACAGGAGAAAAAATGGATGCCAAACGGTGTATTAGCTCCTTATCCGGGTGTATTGTTTAATACACCCTCCATATACACCATCCAATCGGGCCCTTTTTTGGGGCCAAAAATTATACCCGTATTCAATCAGGCCCATGGGGGCAAAAATAATACCCCCTCTTATGCCCCTCCTCATCCCGTATCCAATTTTAAGGGATTGGTACTCCTATTAACTTAAGGCTTTTTTTGGTTGACCCAAATTCCCAATTTAAAACAAAACAAAAACAATCGTTAAGAGGTAACTCTTATGTATCTATATAGCATCTTTTCTTCAACCTCTCTTTTTAGAGGGTTTTGGATCGAACACACTTGCACCATTCGTAGCTAGATCTTAAACCAAAAAAGAAAAAAAAGAACACAACGATTAAATGTGACTTGGTATATATATAGTATTATCACCATTCAAATACTTCAAAGCAAACACGCTATAATACACACATATGCACATATAAAGTTGCACCTTATTCGGTAATTAACTATATATATTTTGGAGAGATGGTACTTTGGCGGTCTTATTTGGAAACACTTGAGTGATACCAAAGATAAAATTAAAAGACCCCCAAGAACCAACAAGTACTCTCTTATGGCATAATTTTGATGCTCAAATTTTTTCCTGCGAACTCCATGAGGGCCTTGATCTCACTGTCGTCAATGAAACCGTCTCCGTTCGCGTCTGCAGCCTTGACTCCGCGGTTGGCCTTCCAACCGGGAAACCAAGCTCTGGTGGAACGGATCGCTTCTTGGAGCTCATCTCTGCTTATTCGACCGTCTTTGTCCGCATCGAATTGCTTAACCCACTCTTTAAACTGGTCCATGGTCATCTCTCTTTTTCCATCAAATTGGACACCCTTATACTTAGTGACGACGGCCTTAGGGTTTGGGTGATATGTAATTGGCATTCTTTGTGGTGAAAATAGAAGCAATGGCAATGGAGTATGTGTAGGCCTCCCAGATAGGAGTATATATAGTGATCCTGCATGTGTGTAGATCTAATCACTCCTTGCTCTCGGAATAAGCACAAAATTCTAAGTCGTCCAGTAGTTGTTCGCTTCGAGGAGAAGCTATCACATGAGGGGGGGAAGAGCTGGAAATTTAATTAGATAAGAATGATATTTCACCCGACCCAAATTGTTGGTCATAAATACGAAAAGACTTGTAATTTTTGAATAAAAAATTAAATATTTTCGTGCATAGTTGGAGTGTGTTTTTTGACACAAAATTGGAGATCTCGATTAGATCTCCACTTAGGTGTCATAAAATTTTAAAAATTATACACGGAAGTACATTATTTTTATCCCCGAAAATTGCACGTTCTTTCGTACAGGACCAACAACTAGGAACGGATAGGGAGTAATGGTGATTACTATTTGCAAGTCTCAAGTTGTACAAAATTCCTCAAAGTCGAATCGGATCAAATTATCTTTTGACAAAAAAGTTCCGATGAAATCGCCACAAGAATCAGGGCCCATCCCATCCATATTCCTCAAGAAATTAATTGACAATACAATAATGCAATTCGTTTTTTGTGGCTCTTCTCAATTGCACCTGACTGTTGTTGGGCATTAAAAGCCGCTTTCGAACCTTGCAACAGATTTTGTCCGGACAGGGGTTTCGACCGTCCAGGGCCCAGTCGTCGTCCACGACCGAAAAACAAAACTTGCAGGAGTAATTATCCAACCTGCGTCAGGACGAAGTCCGTCCATCCGGTCGGAGTTATTCGTATGGTTAGGATAGAACATTTCAAAACTACATAAGATTACGAGAGAGGTTGTTTTAACTCGTGGAGAGAGACTTTGAGAGTTTCCTCCATTAATTAATTATATAGGTTGAATCCCGTGAAGTTTTCCACAGGAAATGGTTCATTGGTAATTTAATTTTATTTTGAAGTTTCTTCTAAATTAACCCAAAGGATTGACCAAAGTTTTGAAATCTTTCAGTGTTATCAGTTCTTGTCGGGCCTGTTCATATGCACTTTTTTCTGCTAGTGAAGCCTGCGATTGATATCAGTTATCCCAATGATTATTTAAGATGTATTTAAATTGGTGAAGGCTCCCCAAAATCAAAGACACACATGAACAAAATCAACCTAATTAATAAAGTTGGTAAGAGCTTTTTGGAATTTTAGATTTTTTTTGTTTTGTCCTTATTTAAATTATTTTCGTATTTGTTGTTTTTGCGATAATTTTGTGCAGATTATTGATTCGCCTTGACAAGAGGAATCAGAAAAAAAAATTAGTTTGATTTTTACCCTAATATTTTTTGAAATATCCAAGATAAAGCCCCACGGAACTTAGTTCGAGTGTTAGTACGTCAAACATCAATGAGCCAAAATCACAAGATTGCTAAAGTTTTAGCAATGTTCCCTCAAAAAAGTGGTCACAATTGCGTAACCAAACTCAACAATTTCTTAGCAATTCATCAAATTTTAGCCTTTTAATAATCAAAACTAGCATTCTTTTGCTAATAACCAAAACACACACACTCTCTCTCTCTCTCTCTCTCAACAATGTTTCTAAGAAAAATATTTTTAAAATAAGTTTTTTTTTTTGCAAAAACAATTATACTATTTTTCAAAAACTATTTTTTATTAAAAATTATTTTTTAAAACTGTCTTCTTTTTTTTTCAAAAACTTTTATTTAAAAAATAGTCTTTTAAAAAAAAACTGTTTTTAAATACCTTTTTGAAAAAGTGTTTTTTCAAAATAAAAGTTTTCAAAAAATTATTTTCTATTTCTAATAACATGTTTTTATTAGTTTGAAAAGTATTTTTAAAAAATTATTTTATATAGTGACAATTTTTAGAGTTTTACAGGATGTGGCAATTTTTTATTATTTATTGTTGATTATACCACTGTAGATATCTACGTTGCTACCTTAACAACCCTAAATTGAATAATCAAAAAGTGTTGTGACAACTTTTGATTATCTAACTTTGATTAGTCCACTATGGATACTCTTAGAGCTTACTTTTCAAAACTCGCAGGTTGAACTCTATTTTAGAAAAATCCTTAGTGCATTGTATTGCTATTAACTTGAGGGCTTTACAATTTTTCTTTGGGGCTGAGAGAGGGTGAGAGTGAAAGAGAGTGAGATGGCTGGCTCCGGTGGATGGGTTCCAGTAATTAGAAACCACCACCGATCCTATGTTGCTGGGGGTTCAGAATTAGAAAAGGACACCTTTACTCTATTTGTTGATAACATTCCTGAGGAAAGGGATCAATTATGGCTCTCAAGGACATTCAACAAGTTTGGTGTAGTTAAGGATGCATTCATTCCGAGGAAGAGGAGTAAACGCACTGGTGGTAAGTTTGGTTTTGTTAGGTTTGGTTGCCATGTGTCAGCTGCCATGGCAGTTTCCAAAATGAATGGAGTATGGGTGGATGACAAGAGAATATTTGTCAAGGAGGCTTGTTTTGACCAGAGGAAACAAATTCTCAAACCCAAACTGCCCAGGTTCACAGAGGACAAGGTACGAGGATCCAGTCAAAGGTTTGATACTAGCTCTAATGGTGGTGGTGGGCTGCATACCATTAATGGGGATGGAAGGCCTATTTGGAATAGGAAATTTCGTGGGGGATCCTTTGCTCAGGTGTTGAGAGGTGAGACCTCTAACCCAGGACCCTCAAAAGAAAAGGAAATCATTATCAAATCTGATGGCGCTGGAAGCGGATGGTTGCATCGGAGTGCAGTGGCTACAATGAACAGGGTGGTCTCATTGAGGACTCTGAAGGAGAGTTTCAACAAGGAATATGACAGGGACGTTCAATTCAGAGCAATGGGAGGAAGACGTATCCTCATTACCTTTCCAAACAACGAAGTTAGGGACAATCTGATTCAAGGCCAGTGGATGGCACGTTGGTTTCTTACGGTGAAACCATGGCAAGGTGAGCCAGCGAGTACCGAAAGGTTTGTGTGGTTAAGCTGTTTCGGCATGCCTCTTCACTCTTGGAATGTTGAATCATTCAAGAGTATTGGGGAGGTTTGGGGTGACTTTATCAGGATGGACGAAGAAACCCTGACAGACCTCTCTTTTGCAAAAGGTAAAGTCCTTATAGCCACAGAGGAACCGTCTAGGATTGACAGGTGGATTCAAATGGAAGTGCATGGGGTACGGTATAATGTGCTGGTGCAAGAGGAAGCCTCGTGTGTCCATCCAGACGAGATCAGTAAGGAGGTGAAGCCTCCTCAGAATTCTGGTGAAGTAATTGAAAATTTTGAGTTTTTACAGATGAAAGGTGGTAAGGGGTCGGTGATGGCGAGAGGGGAGGTTGAAGATGATGATGTGGAAAGCTGCTTTCCAAAACCCACCAATGAGAGAAGGGGGGTAGGTGTTAAAGTCAGTATAAACAGAGGTGCAAAGCTGATGGTTGATCAGAGGACAGAGATGGGTCAGACCGAGGTTCAGGGCTCTAAGCAAGGGGATGGTGACATGCATTTAATGCGTAGCAGTGATGGGTTCAAAGACGTTGAAGGGGATTTTGAATCTATAGTGGAGGAGTCGGTTGAATTGGGGGCCGAGGACGGGCTTGAGATGCGGGCTCAGATTGGGCTGCCCCAAGGCCCACCTTTGGGCCCAGATAAGTCCACTTTTATTGAGAATAGTTTTGGTCCAGTTCAAAATGTGGATGAGTTGGCTGGGCATTTAACCCCGGTCCAAAATTCATCAGAGAGACCCATTCCTTTTTTGCCTCCTCTCAATCCTAGGGCGTCGATTGCTGAATTTCCAGAAAAAGCCGGTATCAAGCTTATGGTGGATCTTAATAATGCGGAATGCAGAAAAGGCCGCCGTCGGCAATTGTCCAACCTCATTCAAATCCACGAGCAGATGTCGGGTGAATCGGTCGAGGAGGAAGCGGTGTCCGAATCCTCTGCTGAATCCATTGAGAGCTCTCAACGTATCAATGACGAGGTACGGGCAACTATGGCTCTTGGAGCTAATTTGAATGTTAATTTTCTTCCTGATGATGATAAAATTTTAAAGAAAATGATTATGCTTGAGTTTAAGGAGGCAGCCGTCCTCCGTGAAAGGGAGGGCGGTAATTAGGGTCGCCTACCTCCCTTTTTATGGTGTCTGTTTTGGTGTCAATCAGTTTTATGCAGATACTTTCTTGGAACATCAGAGGTTTGGGGAGTGTTACGAAAAAAAGATTTTTGGCTAAACTGATTAAGAAGAAAAGACCGGATATGATGTTTATCCAAGAAACGAAATTAGAATCAGTGGATCGTATAGCAATTCAAAGAATTTGGGGAGCTAGCAATATGGAGTATGTATGTTCGAATTCTGAGGGAGCATCTGGGGGCCTCCTAACTATGTGGAATAATTCCTTTTTTAAACCAGTTAGTGTGACTGTCAATAAATCCTTTATTTTGCTTCAAGGGACCATCGGTGATTTCCCATGTACCATAGTGAATGTCTATGCTCCCAATGCTGGACCTGCCCGTCGCGACCTTTGGGAGGAATTACTGGCCTTTAAAGCAAACTTTCAGGACCCGTGGTGTATTGGGGGTGATTTTAATGAAATAAGAGATGTGTCTGAAAGGGTGGGATGCATGAGATTAGATAGGGGGATGAAGGACTTCCTGGAATTCAGTAACCACTTGGAAGTGATGGATTTACCTATGTTGGGTAGGAAGTTTACCTGGACCAACTTCCAGAACAATGCCATTCATAGTCGTTTGGATAGATTTATGCTATCCCAATCTTTCCTTGATAGGTTTAAGGTTGTGCAATGGGGTCTGCCAAGGCCAATTTCAGACCACTGCCCTATCATGTTAATGGATGATAATAGAGACTGGGGCCCAAAACCATTCAGATTTTTGGACATTTGGCTTTCTGATCCTAAATGCATGAAGGTAGCCAAAGAAGCTTGGGAGGAAACTCAGGTGCATGGATGGGCTGGCTTCGTCATTGTTCAGAAACTAAGGGCAATGAAGGATAGATTGAAAGTTTGGAATAAACAACACTTTGGGGATATCAATTGCGCTCTTCAAGATACTGAATCCAAGCTTCACCATCTTGATACCCTTTCTGAAGCTAGGGATCTAACCGATGAGGAAAAAGCGATGCGATGTACCCTAAAATCAGATTTTTGGAGGCTCTCAAACTTGACAGAGTCACTCTGGAAGCAAAAATCCCGTGTTAACTGGTTGAAGTTAGGAGATAAAAACACCAGGTTTTTCCAAATCTCAGCTAACAACCGATTCAAGAGGAACTTGGTGGGATCAGTAAAGGTGAACGGGAACGTGGTTGTGGACCCTGGTCAGATCAAAGAAGCTGCAACAGAATACTATCGGACTAACTTTACAGAAGAGAGAAGGATCAGACCAGACTTGGGAGGATTGTTCTCTAGGAAACTTGATCAAGAGAGAGCACTGGAGCTTGAAAGACCATTCGAGGAAAAGGAAATTGTGGCAGCTTTGCTTGACTGTAGCAGTTTCAAAGCTCCTGGCCCCGACGGCTTTAATTTTTCTTTTGTTAAGAAAGGATGGGACTTCATGAAGGAAACGGTCATCAAATTTTTTTCTGAGTTCCACACAAATGGAAAGCTTACCAAAGGTATCAATTCCACTTTTGTTGCTCTAATTCCTAAAGTACCTTGCCCTATTTCGTTTAAGGAATATAGACCAATTAGTATGGTGGGATGGGTCTATAAGGTTCTATCCAAAGTCTTAGCGAATAGAATTAAGGGGCAGATGCGTTCAGTTATTGGGGAGGCTCAAGCTGCTTTTGTCATTGGGAAACAAATTCTGGATGGAGTCCTTATAGCCAACGAGGCAATCCATAGCTGGAAGTCAAGGTCGCACGGGGGCCTTATTCTGAAATTAGACTTTGAACGAGCGTATGATTGCATGAACTGGAGTTTTTTGAGCAGTATGCTATCAAGGATGGGCTTTGGGAACAAATGGAGGGATTGGATTTTAGAGTGTTGTTATTCGGTTTCAATGTCAGTCTTGATCAATGGATCACCTTCTCCGGAATTTCATACTCAAAAAGGGTTGAGGCAAGGCGATCCCCTATCTCCATTTCTCTTTAACATTGTTGCGGAGGCTCTCAACATAATGCTAGAACGAGCAAAGGTCCGAAATATCATTAAAGGCACTCAACTGGGGAGTAATGGAGTTAACATTTCTCACTTACAATTTGCGGACGATACGATTCTCTTTTGCAATAATGATCCAGAGGAGATGGCAAATATTAAAAGAATCTTGAGGTGCTTTCAATTGATGTCTGGCCTGAGAATTAATTTCTCGAAGAGCTCCCTATGTGGAGTGAATATCCCACTAGAAGCAACTTTTTCTTTGGCCAATATCATGGGATGTAAAGTGGAGCAGCTCCCAATTAAGTATCTTGGTCTGCCTTTAGGTGCCAATCCAGGGAGGATCAGAACGTGGGACTCTGTCATTGACAGGACTGAAAAGGCACTGAGTATATGGCGATCTCGTTGTATTTCTACTGGGGGAAGACTGACCCTTTTGAACTCAAACACTGCTAACATTCCAATATATTTCATGTCTCTATTTAAAATGCCAGCAGCTGTTGCGAGGAAATTGGAGAAAATGCAAAGGCAATTTTTTTGGGGAGATACGAACAATAAGAGGAAATTGCATGTGGTTAAGTGGGATGAGATCACCCGGAAGAAAGCTAACGGAGGATTGGGGGTAAAGAAAATGGTGCAACAAAACTTAGCTCTCCTGGCAAAATGGTGGTGGAGATTTGGCAAGGATAAAGAAGCTCTATGGGTGAAAGTGATTCGAGGAAAATACGGCCTGGATGCTAACTGTTGGCTGCCCTATGCACACGGCTCTGGCTCTTCATCAAGAATATGGTCAGATATATGTTCTTTGGATAATCCCTCATCCCAGTTGGGTTACTCCATCCGAGACAGCTTTCGAGTCCAGGTAAACTCAGGTGATGCAACCATGTTCTGGGAACACGTGTGGTTAGGCGAGTCGTCTTTGAAAGAAGATTATCCGAGACTGTTTTCTTTGTCTACTCAAAAAGAGACGTTGATCAGCAATTTAAGGGCAGAGGGATCTTGGAATTTATTGTTCAGAAGGGACGTGTTTGGCCGAGAGAAACAAGAGCTGGATAATTTGAAACAAAGAATTCAGCAAGTTATTCTAAACCCATCGAAGCCGGATGCCTTGCAATGGAGATGGACGGGTGATGGAATTTTTTCTGTCAAGTCAGCTTATGGGCAATGGGAACTACAGCACTACCCGACCAATTCGTTGTTGGGTTCTTTATGGAAGAATTTGGGTCCTCCTAAGGTGGAAATATTTACTTGGATGGCTGTAAAGGAAAGAGCAGCAACAAGGTCAGTCCTCCTTAGCCGAAACATGATCAATGAGATTCAACTAGCTCTGTGCCCCCTATGCTCCCTGAATCTTGAAACTCATCAGCATTTGTTTCTTCACTGTCATTTCTCGTGGAGTGTATGGTCGATTATACTAGACTGGTGGAATATCAAATGGGCTTGCCCATCCTCTGTCCCAGAATTAGCAAAATGGTGGTTTGATAACGGATTTTACAACTTGGAGAAACATATATGGGAAGCCTGCTTCTATGCAACGTTGTGGTCCCTTTGGTTGGTGAGAAATGACACCATCTTCAACAATTCAACGAAACAAGTTTGGGAGGTGGGGGATCTAGTCAAAACTAGAGTTGCGATGTGGATGAAGGCGAAATTCGACATCAAGATCTACACCATTGAGGAGTTCAAGATTTTCTTAGATGGTGTCCGAAAATTGAGATTGTAACATAGTTTTTAGGAGTCTCTCCAACTGTCGGTTGGAAATCTTTGTAAATTTGGGCTCAACCAAGTTCTATCTTTGGTTGTTTTTTTTCTCGATGTACCCCTTTCGAGTTTTATAAAATGTTTCGCTTTTCTGAGCAAAAAAAAACTTGAGGGCTTTACGTGCCTGACCCGTTTAATTCCCTGTTTTTAAAAAAGGAAAAACATGCAGGGAATTTGGGTTGTTTTGTTCTCCATTTATTTTTATTTTTTTTCTCTCGGTTAATTGGTTCTTTATTAACTTGTGGGCTAAGTAACAGATGATTGTCGATGGGTACGGTGCCAACATAATAAGGATGTTACGTACTTTAGTGTTGTGATGCGTTTATCTCCAGCCTTTTCCATTGTACTCGTCTTATCTTTTACCAATAAAATCTTTCTTCGCCGTTCAAAAAAAAAAAAAAAAAGGAAAAGAAAACAATCGTTAAGGTAATTCTATGTATCTATAGCATCTTTCCTTCAACCTCACTTTTAGAGGGATGTTTCTACAACACTTGTACCAGTCGTAGTTAGATCTTAACCAAGAAAAAGGGGGCAAACACAAGAGTAGTTAAACGCGACTTGGTATATATATAGTATTATCACCCTTCAAATACTTCAGAACAAACACGCTACAATACACACACATATAAAGTTGCACATTATTTGGTGACTATATTTGGGAGAGATAGTACTTAGACGGCCTTATTTGGAAACACTTAAGTGATACCAAAGAAAAGACCCCCAAGAACCAACGACTCTCTTATGGCATAATTTTGATGGGCAAATTTTTTTCTGCGTACTCCATGAGGGCTGTCATCTCACTGTCATCAATGAAACCATCTCCGTTTCCGTCTGCAGCCTTGATTCCGCGGCCGGCCTTCCAACCGGGAAACCAAGCTCTGGTGGAGCGGATTGCTTCTTGGAGCTCATCTCTACTTATTCGACCATCTGCGTCCCCGTCGAATTGCTTTATCCACTCTTTGAACTGGCCCATGGTCATCTCTCTTTTTCCATCAAAATGGTCAACCCTAGGGACGGCCTTATAATTTATAATCGGCATTCTATGTGGTGAAACTAGAAGCATTGGCAATGGTACTGTATGTGAAGGCCTCTCAGCTCTATATGTATATATATAGTGATCCTGAGTGTGTAGATCTTAATCACTACTTCCTCTTGGAATAAGCATTAAATTTTAAGTGGTCCTTAAAAAGCAAAGTTTCATTTATTCCTCCTTATGGAGGAACAAGTTTCAAAACTAGAATCCCCTAAAGATAGGTTGAACCAGATGCGAATGCCTCATTTGAAATTGAAGCTTCATCCAAGTCTCTCCCGAATCAACGCGAGGATTCACCGAAGTTTTGAAATCTTTTGGTGTTGTCAACTCATGGGGGCCGGTTCACATATACTTTATCTTCGACTAGCTAGCTCACTACTAGTAGACCCTGAGATTGATCTCACAAAAATGATTAGTCAAGATTACATAAGTTCGTACAAACCGTTGAGTTATTAACAGTGGCATACCCAGAAATTTGTCTCTCTTTTTTAAGAATCTAACATACCTTGATTTTCCTTTTGAACTACTTCATTCAACATATATTCCTATTTCAAAAGTGTTTAACTATCACATTTTCTTTAAATAGCTAAGACAAATCATCTTCCACACAAAGGAGAGAGGAGTTATTGATAGATTGAGGAGCAGAATTAAAGATATCACCAAGGCAGAAGGTTAAAAGGAGCTTCAGTAAATCCAGGAAGGATCAAGACGTGGGAGCCTGTTTTCGACAGGTTTGATAAGTTAATGACTGTTTGGAGATCTCGTTACATATCGAAGGGGGGTAAGCTTACTCTATTCAACTCCAACATTGGGAATATCCCTGTGTATTTCATGTCTCTATTTAAAATGCCAGTTGCAGTTGCGGGAAGGTTGGAGAAAATGCAGCGTCAATTTTTTTGGGGAGACTATTGACAAGAGAAAAATGCACTTGGTTAGTTGGGATGAGATAGGGAGGAAAAAAAGATGGTGGAGGTCTAGGGGTGAAAAGACTGCTACAACAGAATCAAGCACTTTTGGCCAAATGGTGGTGGAGATTTGATAAGAATAAAGATGCACTATGGGTGAAAGTCATCGTTGGTAAATATGGGCTGGATTCGAATTGTTGGCTTCCCTATGTACGCGGTTTAGGACCAACATCAAAAATATGAGGAATCCGTCCTCTCCTTTGGGCTACCCTATCCGAGACAGCTTTAGAGTTCAAGTCAACTCAGGTAACGCGCGCCACTATCTTTTGGGAACACAACTGGTTGGGAGAAACATGCTTGAAAGATGAGTACCCTAGATTATTCTCTTTATCCACTCAACGGAAGGTGAAGGTCTGTTCATTGTGGGGAAACTCGAATGGTGGCTGTTGGGAGTTGTTGTTCAGGAGGAGGCCGTTTGGAAGGGAAAAGCAGGAGATGGAGAACTTGAAACGGAGACTTTGGGGTGTGATCTTAAACCCAACCAAACCTGACCTCTTACAGTGGAGATGGGCGGTGGACGGGAATTTTTCTGTGAAATCAGCATACGATCATTGGGAAGTGTTTTCTCACTCAAATAATGCTCTCTTGGGTTCTCTGTGGAAGAACCTTAGTCCCCCAAAGGTGGAAATATTTGTGTGGATGGCTATAAAGGAGAAAGTGGCCACTCGAAATTTACTTCTCAGCAGAAATTTGATAGTTGACGTTCATCAAGCCCTGTGCCCTCTTTGTTCCGAGCACATTGAATCGAACCAACACTTTTTCCTTCACTGCAGGTTCTCATGGGCAGTGTGGTCGGTAATAATGGAATTGTGGAACGTTAAATGGGTGTGTCCATACTCGGTTCTAGACCTCGCAAATTGGTGGTTTGGTCATGGATTCCACAATTTGGAGAGACACATGCATATGGGAAGCGTGCCTTTTTGCTACGCCATGGTCTGTATGGCTAGTTAGGAACGAATACGTGTTCAACAACTCATCAACCGAGGCTTGGGAGGCGGGGGACTTAATCAAAACAAGGGTTGCGATGTGGATGAAGGCCAAATTCGACATCAAAGTGCATTCAGTGGAGGATTTTAAGGTGTATCTAGATGGTATTCGGAAAGTAAAGTTGTAATTCGATCCTTTGGGGCGTCATTCAACCTTTGGTTGGATGCTATGTTTTGTTTGTTTTGTTTGTGATGCTGTTTCCTTGGCCCTTTGAGCTAAAGATGTTTCCTCCTCGATGTACCCTTTTGAGATTTATAAAATCGTTCGTTTTGCCGAGCAAAAAAAAAAGAGCTTCAGTAAACACTGGTAGTTTGGAAGCAATAATTCAATGAATGGAGGTTTGTTTGTGAACAATTAAATCGTCCTGGGCATCGCACATGGTACCCCAACTCTATTCTTCACCACATATTCATGTCAAACGAGTTTCACATGAATATGTAACAGAGAAGGACATTGGGACATTATGTGGCAATGCCCCAAAAGCAATCAATATTTTTTTCTTGTTTGAAAGGTGCTTCTATTTTAAAACATCTAAAACTTTATTTTTTCGAATGCCAATAAAAAAAACCCCAAAAATTCAGAGGGATCCCGTGCTCGTACTGGTCCTTCACTATCTCCGCCTCTGGTTATTAAGGCGTTTGGACAAATAACCCAAAGTAACTTATTTTTTGTCCTTATTCAATTTTTTTTTGCATTTCGTGGCTTATTGTCAATTTTTTGGGGGATTATTGCTTCGTTATGACGAGAGGAATCTAAAAAGTAAAAAATTTTGATCGAAATCCAATTTTTTTGGAATTTGGACGAAATTGGCGGGAAAACCATGTTTTTCGTCTTTATTCAAAAAATTTTGGATTCCGACCAAAATTTTTTACTTTTTAGATTCCTCTTGTCATGAGGATGCAATAATCTCCAAAAAAAATGATGATAAGCCAAGTGATACAAAAAAAATTTAGGACAACAAAAATTTGGCGGGACACCCTAATGACTTATTTGGCCAAACAGGTTGAGGCTCTCTAAAATCAAAGATACACCTGAACACAATCATAAAGGCAACCTAATAGAGTTGTTTGAGCTAGTGTGAATACGACAAAAGGCTTATTTTTCAAAACTCGTAGGTTCAACTCCATTTCAAAAAATCCTTAGTTAAGGGCTTTGTACTGCTATTAACTCAAGTCCTTTATTTGGTTGACCCAAATTCCCTATTTTATTTGAAAAGAAAAAAAGAAACTAGAATTGTTAAAGGTAACTCTATATGTGTCTATAGCATCTTTTCTTCGGCCAGAATTGTTGCGTAAGAAAGGTTATCCTTACGCAACAACCATTCGTAGTTAAATTCTAACCAAAAAAAGAAAAAAATGAGTGCTATACGTTCAAAGTGAAAGATTTCTCAGATTCTAATCCAATCCGACCATCTTTTCACAAAAAAAATTCCGATGAAATGGCCACAAGAATCAGGGCCTATCAATATGCCAAAATAATTGACACAAGAATCCAATTCCCTTTTTTTGCCCTTCTTGACTACTACATTTTGCTTAAATTGAGACAGATAAAAATAGAATCGATCTGACTATCACATGGCCATTTTGTGGGAGTGACATGATCGCATGACTATCTTTTTCCCTTGCTCAAGGATACACCATTCTGCCAAGGTTCTTATTTTTAAGTACTTATTTTCTGTTTTACGAGACAGATCATTCTCTCACAATACATCACTTTTAATTCATAAAATAAGTACTTATTTGAAAAATAAATATTTATTTTTGTTAGCAGAATGGGACCGCTTGTACACAGTTTGCCAATAGCGATAACAGAAATGAAATGGAGAAGAAGATTATATTAGTCATTATTCGAAGATCTGTCCCACTTCCCTTGATGCACGACTAAACCCTATCTATATATACAAGACTAGACCATTAGGCCTCACACAAAACGGTTGAAAAAACCCTAACTTGCCTAGGTTTTTTAATTTGCTATGCTTCGATTTTCTTCAATAATCAACCGACAATAGATATAAGAAGTATCTCCACTGCTTTCCAATAACACTTGACGCAACGCCACCACACTCAAATGCAAAAGAGATTCCTTTCTACAACTTGGCACAGACACTCTAAAAATAAATTAGATAAACTTGCAACTATCGGTTGGATGCGGTGTATTTTTTGTGGTGTCCTAAGCTCTATGAGCTATGTTGTTTTCTCTCGATGTAACCCTTTCGAGTAATATAAAATGTTTCGTTTACCGAGAAAAAAAACTCGATAATTGGGAAATGCATGCAAATGTGAGTTTTGGTCATGAATATGCCAACCAAACAGAAGGTCGGCTTGTGGTGTCAGCTAACGGCAGAGAAGAGACAGAGAGATCAGCCAACACCCCCAACTAGTTAACTAATCTTAACTGACTTTTAACAAACTAACTGCGTAACCGAACACCTAAGGGACAAAGTCCGAAAAACACCAACAGGACCAAACCTAAGACTTGGAAACTGCAAAACCCCACAACCTCATTTGCCCCACTCGAACAAAAAAAAAAAAAAGTCACCAAAGACCCAACCCCAAGACCTCCAAAAAAAACACCAAAACAAACACTAGAACACTTACACATACACCTCTCTAAAAGAAACACCACTAACATTTCCCAGCAAAACTGATGCGTTACAGTGGAAATGGGCAGCGGATAGATGTTTCACGGTGAGATCAACCTATGGGCAAGCGGAGCTGCATTCTCAGTCAAGGAACTCAGTGATGGGGTCTTTGTGGAAGAACTTGAGTCCTCCAAAGGTGGAAATATTTGCATGGATGGCTATTTAGGAGAGAGTAGCAACCAAGTCTGTCTCACATTCCCAAAACATCATCACAGAAACTCATTTGTTAGTCTGCCCCCTTTGTGCTCACCATCTGGAAACACCTAAACATTTGTTTCTGCATTGTAAATTTTGATGGGCTATGTGGTCTTTAATTATGGAGTGGTGGCATGTTAAATGGGTCTGCCCCTCATCAGTGTAGGCTCTTGCTAGTTGGTGGTTTGTAAACAGGTTTCGAAATTTGGAAAAAACCATATGGGAATCATGTTTTTTTGCAACTATATGGTCGATCTGGCTTGTGAGGAATGACTACATCTTCAATAATGCATCGACGCAAGTTTGGAAAGTGGCGGATCTTATCAAAATCAGGGTGGCTATGTGGATGAAGACCAAGCACGACCTCAAGCTATATACGGTGGAGGATTTTAAAGGCTACCATGATGGGATTCGTAAGCTAAGATTATAGTTCTCTTATGAGGTGTTCCTCATCCAACATTCTGTTGGATGAAGTTATGTTCTGTCTCTTTTATTTTCAGTGAGATGTACCTTTTATCTCTCGTTTTTTCCTAGATATACCCCTTCAAGATTAATAAACTTTCGTTTGTCGAGGAAAAAAAAAAACATTTCCCAGCAAAACACCCTCACAGTACACCCAAAGAAGGTATGCACCATTTTTAAAAAAGCACATTCAAAGAGGGTATAAAGAGATTGGACGATGCTCCATGAATCCCATTATTGAATTCTCATTCTTGAGGTACCTAGATAATGGTAGGGATATGTATACTATTATGAGATCATTTGGCTTTGGTTCTTAATACGTCACTGGCTATACATCATCCAAATATTCTCTGGATAGTCTTTAAAGGACTACTTGGAATCAGGTCCTCTGTACTGATCAAAACAGGCATATATCCTTGTTTGGATATATTTCACTAATATGATTATATCTCGAGATTTCTTTTTTCCTTTTTTTTTTTTTGGGGTAAATGTCTCATTTTATAACCAACAGCCACGAAAAACCAAAGGTGTTCCTCTGTGTTATAGATTTCTAAATGATCTTTTCTTCAACCTCTCTTTCAGAGGGATGATTCTACCAACACTTGTACCCTCCGTAGTTAGATCTTAATCCAAAAAAGAGGGGGCAACCACAACAATTGAACGTGACTTGGGCTTTATATAGTATAATTATCACCATTCAAATACTTCAAAACAAACATGCTATAATACACACATGCATATATAAAGTTGCACCTTACTCGGTAACTATATATATTTTGGAGAGATGGTACTTAGGCGACCTTATTTGGAAACACTTTGAGTGATACCAAAGATAAAAGACCCCAAGAACAACCAAGTACGCTCTTATGGCGTAATTTTGATGCTCAAATTTTTTTCTGCGAACTCCATGAGGGCCGTGATCTCACTGTCATCAATGAAACCATCTCCGTTCGCGTCTGCAGCCTTGACTCCGCGGCTGGCCTTCCAACCGGGAAACCAAGCTCTGGTGGAACGGATTGCTTCTTTGAGCTCATCTCTATTTATCCGACCATCTTTGTCCGCGTCGAATCGCTTAACCCACTCTTTAAACTGGTCCATGGCCATCACTCCACCCTTGTAGACGATGGCCTTAGAATTTTTAATCGGCATTCTATATATGTGGTGAAAATAGAATTACGGGCAATGGTGTATGTGAAGGCCTCCCATCTATATATAGCGATGCGGTGTGTAGATTGATCTAATCACTCCTTGCTCTTGGAATCGAATCAGATTATCTTTTCGCGAAAAGTTCAGATGAAATTGCCACGTGAAATAAGGGATCATCCTATCCAAATGCCACAAGAAATTGACACTAGAATGCAATTCGTTTTTTGTGGCTCTTCTCAATTGCACCTGACTGTTGTTGGGCGTTTGAAAACCGCTTTCGAACCTTGCAACATATTTTTGTCCGGACAGGGGTTTCGACCGTCCAGGGTCCAGACGTCCATGACCGAAAACGAAACTTGCAGGAGTAGCAAACCGCGTCAGGACGAAGTCCGTCCATCCGGTCGGAGTTATTTTTATGGTTAGAACAGAACATTTCAAAACTACGTAAGATTGCGAGAGATGTTTTAACTTGTGGGGAGAGACTTTGAGAGTTTCCTCCATAAATTATAGGTTGAACACCGTGAAGTGCAACTCTTTTTTCTGCAAACTCCATGAGGGCTGTGATCTCACTGTCATCAACCAAACCATCTCCATTCACGGGAAAAAAATTTCAGTGCCAAGCAGATACGACGTGGTGCCCTCTCGCGCATCCGAACCGTTCATTGCGTGTTTAAACGGGTCGGATGTGTTGGGTGAGAGGAGAGAGAGAGTTTTAATCCGAGCCGTCCAAAAGTGTATCGGACCGCTCGGATGCGCCGAGCGAATACCACATAGGATATACCCGCTCGGCACTGAAAAATCACTCCCCCACCCATTCACGTCTGCAGCCTTGACTCCGCGCTTGGCCTTCCAACCGGGAAACCAAGCTCTGGTGGAACGGATTGCTTCTTGGAGCTCGTCTCTATTTATTCGACTAAACCACTACCGCACTCGAAAATAAACACACACATATGAGATTCCTTTCCACAACCTTGTACAGGCGCTCTATTATGAGATCCCTTTCCACAACCTTGTACAGGCACTCTACAGATTCCTTTCATCCTATTGTTACGCTATCTTGCTCGGTCAGATACCTTTCAATGTTTTTTTGACAACAGCAAAAGAAATTGGTATTAATCTTTATAAAAGATTACAAAGATTAAACGGATCAAGGACACACCGGCACGAAACCTTTTAATGTTGCTATTACCATGCCTGGTGGGTACATGTCATAGAAAACAGTACTGCAACCAATTTTTTTTCTTAAAATTTGATTTACCTTGAACAAGATTTTTATTTTCAGATTAATAACTGGAGAGCCCATCATCTTGGAATTGAATGACATTGAATTTCTTGTTAAGTCACTCAGGTACAAATTTTTCTTGATCTTTATGAGCTTCTGAGATAGACTTTCTTACTTCAATTCTACCGCAATAGACGACCTGGCCTTATCTAAGAATTACGTATCACAAACTTTTCTGGAAGGTAAGCGTTACAAAAGGAATGAAAAAAATAATGTGTTACAACCAATCATCGCTGTGACAAAAACCGGTTTCATTTTTTGTTTTTTTCAAAATTGAAAACCAAACCGAACTATTAGCTCGACAAAACCAAACCAATTTGTTCAACGGGTTTTTTTTGTGTTGGTTATAGATAAGTGTGCAATATTAGGAATGAAAAAATGCTTAAGATAGCTAGGCTATTCGACATATAAATGAAAATTTGCTAAAAATCACAAAAGGCTTTGGTCACAATTATAGTAGTACATTGCAGATTGGAATGTACAATCCAAGAGTTTTTTTTATAACAAGCCAACCCTTTAGTGACGATACTCTAATACATGATACGATGCACACATACATAAAGTTGCACCTTATTCGGTACCCATATTTGGGAGAGATATATAGAACTTAGACACCCTTATTTGGACTCTAAGAACCGAGTCTCCTATGGCATAACTCGGATGCCCAAGTTCTTTTGAGCAAACTCCATGAGGGTGCTGATCTCAGTGTCATCAATGAAACCATCTCCATTCACGTCTGCAGCCTTGATTCCGCACTTGGCCTTCCAACCAGAAAACCAAGCTCCGGTGGCACGGATTGCTTCTCAGAGCTCATCTCTACTTATTCGACCATCTTAATTTGTCCTTATCAAATCCCCTTATCCACTCTTTAAACTCGTCCAAGGTCATTTCTCGTTTTCCATCGACATGGGCACCCTTACGACTATAAGTCGGCATTAATCTAGCTATGTGATGAAAATAGAAGCAGTGGCAATGGTGTATGAGAAGGCCTCTCAACTATTTATAGTACTGATCCTGTCTGTAGATCTTAAACACCTACTTGCTCTTGGAATAAGCATTAAATTGTTGGGATTCCACCCAAGGGGTGGTGTGCGCGAAGTACAGGATCACTCCCAATCTTATTTCCTTACGCATATTAGGGTTTTCTTTTGCCTATATATTGATGTATATGAGAGCAGAGAGATGTGTGACAGAAATCATGTGAGGGAGAGGGTGAGGTCGAGTAGGTGAGCTGGTGTGGCTCACCGGAGCGGTGGAGAGCCGATTGTGGCTCTCCCGGAGAGGTTATTTCATATTGTATTATTATGTAAATAATATGAAGGAAGTTTTTCCTCATATCGTTGACTTGTTGAGTGACCCCGGAGCCTAACAACTGGTATCAGAGCGAGTTCCTTAAAATGGTCACCAAAGTATTCGGTTAAGGATTTTGGATTTTAATCATTATCCTATTTTTTTCAATCATTACTTTCATTTTTCTCTCTATCTCTCCCTAATCATTACTCTTACTTTTAATAATTACTCTATTCTTTCTACATTTAGTACCTACAAATTCAAATCCAAATTCAAAATCCCAAAACGAACAGAGTAAATTTCCAGAAAAGATATATAGGTTGAACCACACTGCAAGAAAGTCGGGATACGTCAGCGCTCAAAAGTGTTGGTAAAGGTTCACGGAAACGCTGGTATAGACCTGTTTAGTCTATACCAGCGCTTGGGCAAAGCGCTGGAGTAGAGGAGCTACTATAAGTCTATACCAACGCTTTTTGTGGGCGTTGGTATAAATTTATGTTTACCAGCGCTTTTTTTCCTAGCGTTTGGAAGCGCTGGTATAGCATAGTTTTTACTAGCGCTTTTTTCCTAGCGTTTGGAAGCGCTGGTATAGCATAGTTTTACTAGCGCTTTGGTTGCAAGTGCGGCGCTGGTATAGCATAGTTTTTACTAGCGCTTTGGTTGCAAGCGCTTTGGCTTCAGCCGAGATTTTTCTGCTGTTGACGAGTTTTGAACTCGAGATCTCTCGATCACCATGAGCTCACGTGCACCTACTCCGACCACTGCAGCAAACATCGTTTCCTTTACATAGTTGCTAATATTTAATATATAACATATGTTTATGCTCCCATTGAGATTTTTTTTATATTTTATTCCCTATTTTTGTTCCAGTAACTTGTCAAAAGATTTATTTTCCTAGTTTTTATATTTGTATTTTATAGGATCTTCTCTAAGCACTACCACCACAACCCCAAATAATGCATCTAATGAGAATATGGCTTATGTCGACTGAGGCAAAATTTTAGATGCATTCCGACGCCCTCTAGAGTTTTTATTTTTTGATCTAAACTGTCTATCTTTTACATGTTACGGAGTTCATCATTCATACCAAGAATGAAATTAATCGGGTATCACTACACACTTGATCGGACAGAAAAAACCCATTATGTTAATGAAATTATGTCTCGATAAAGAAGCTTTGTAAACCCGATCGAGATGCGCTATTTTTTTCTAAACCTGATCAAGTCAATTTTTTATGATAATGATTTAAACAATACGCACAATGAAATCAACAACCTCGAATGTTGAAATAGTTGTCTTATTGAGATGCGCTAAATAATCATACTAAAGATTATTAACAAATGTATAAAGATATAATCTAATTAGGAATTGTTCCATTAGTGGCTATTTTTTCTTTGGATCTATTCCAGCGCTTTTCCTAGGTCGCTGGGAAATGGGGGCCTATTCCAACACTTTTTGTGGGAGTTGGTAAATGAGGGGCTTATTCCAACGCTTTTGCTTGGGCGCTGGGAAGTGGCTGGCCTATTCCAGCGCTTTTGCTTTGGGCGCTGGGAAATCTCTATTCTAGCAGCGGTTAAAAAAAGCGTTGTTGTAGACCTCCTATTGTAGCACTTTTTGTAAGCGCTGGTGTTGAACAAATTTCTTATAATGCCACTTGATGGGAATGGCTCATTTCAAATTGAAGCTTCTTCCAGGTCTCTCTCCCATATCAACCCCAAGGATTCACCAAAGTTTCAAGAATCAGGGCCTATCAATATGCCAAAATAAATTGGCACCAAGAATCCAATTCCATTTTTGTGGCCCTTTTTGCCTAGTACATTTTGCTTAAGGATAATGATTTTCACACTCTCTTTTCTAATCATCCACTTTTTTTTTTAATTTTATCCACATAAATTTATAATATTGTGCTTGAATGTGTGAAAAAATGTATTGAATAGATGGCAAAATAGTAAATTTAAGTGGATAAAAACAAAAAAAAAGTGTGAATTGCAAAATGGAAAGTGTCAAAATCAATTATCTTTGCTTAAATTGCAACAAATAAAAATAGAATCTAACTATCACATGACCATTTTGTGGGAGTGACATGATCGCATGCCTATCTTTTCCCCTTGCTCAGTGATGCCGGTCAATACTTTTTCGTTCCCGTTGTTTTCCTTTTCATGGCAAATGAATTGAACAACCAAATTTTGGTTTTCTTGCAAAATTCTTTTGTCAAATAAACACTCAAAAGAAAATAATTTTCATTTGCCATCACTTCACTCTTATTCGTTTTTCTTAGGAGTGACTTTACCGCATAACATTCCTGATAATTGGGTGGAGCACGGTACGTTTCCAACAAATAGAAAGAATAAAGCTTGTTCCAAAGATCCAAAAAGAAGATATATTCCTCTTTGTAATACTTTTCCACTCCATTACCATGAGGCTTATCCAAATTAAGCCTTCTAAACAAGTATTAGTATCAACAAATTGGAACCACATGCAATTAAAGTATGCAGCATTTTTGAAAAGGCACATTCAAAGAGGGTATAAAGAGGTCGGTCGATGCTCCATGAATCCCATTATTGAATTCTCATTCTTGTGGTACCTAGATCAGGATGATGCTATGATGTCTCCGGTCATTTGGGAAATATCGTAATTTTTGGAATAATTTCAACATTATGAGCATAACTAAAACCCATTACAAATATAATAGAATCCAAATAAGGCATAACTAAGGAATATCCAAAAAATCAACCAAAGCATAACTAAAATCCATTACAAGTATAACCATTACAAACATAACAAAATCATAACAAGGCATAACCAAAAACCAACCAAGGCATAACCAACCAAGTTATCCCTTGTTATATTTCTGGATATGCTTGTAATGGTTTTGATTATGCTAATAATAATTTTGGTTATGTTCATAATGGTTTTGTTATACCAAAAAATTACGGTATCTCCAAAATGGGTGGAGAAACCGAAGTCATTCCCATTGTGTTATGTCATTTGGCTTTGGTTCTTGATATGTCACTGGCTATACATCATCCAAATTAATATTCTTTGGATGGTCTTTAAAGGACTACTTGGAATCAGGTCCTCTCTACTCAAAAGTTGTATATATCCTTGTTTGGATATATTTTCACTCATATGATTATATCTTGAGATTCTTGTTTGTGTGTGTTTTTTGGTAAATTTCTCATTCTATAACCAACTAGCCACGAAAAATCAAAGACAGGGGGTTGCTGATGAGCATCTACCGTAGCCCAGGTGGAGTTCGAAAGACCCAAAAAAAAAATTACATGTAAAAACACAACCCATACAACACCTAACCCATTTAGCCCAATCCATTTTTTACAGCCCAGCCTAATTGTTGAGATAAAACACACAACGCCTCACAACCCCATACACTACGTCTGTAAGTCATTACTCCCTCCCTTGTCATCCCCGTTCTGCCATCTGTTGCACCCGGACAAACGCCCTGAAGGCCTGAAGCAACGATTTCAACAGCGATGCAAGAAGGGTTCGATGGCGACTGGACTGATACTCCGAACCGAACGAACTCGAAAGCAGAACGAAGTATCTGTCTCTTGACTCTCCTCGAAATCCATCCCCGTTTGGTGACGATGAGTAATGAGTATCTCATTCTCAATCTCATCTATTTGAATGTCTGATGTCTCTTCTATGGAAGCAACACAATAGTTTATGATATTTTTTATTTATTCAAAACCCCTACAGTCTACACCGCATATTCTTTTGGAATTTGGAGATGCATAAGAGTCCAAAACAATAGTTTATTCTCTTGCCCTTATGATTGTTGTTTATTCTTGTTAGCTCTAAAAAGCGGCACTATTTTTTAGTCGGCAATTCCATTGACAAAATGCATTTTTCTTTGTATCCCATTCTTAATTTATCGGGTTGTAATTTTTTTTTTTTAAGCGTAGCGAGTCTGTATAGGATTCGAATGGAAGAAATCTATTTTATTGTAACTGAGCGTGTGTTTTGGCGAAGGCAAGATGAAACTAGTAAACTGATGGATCACCGTTTGATCCGACGGTCAGTCTAGTGCCTCTTTTTGGTTTAAATATATGTAATTTGGGTTAGCCCAGGGTAGATTTAATTCCTGGTTCCGCCCTTGATCTATAGAACTGTGTCGAGCGGTTTATCCGGCCGCTCATCTTGCGTGTTAGATTTCTTGGAGGGTTCCAACTTAAAACCAATTGGCAATATGTGAAATAACCTCTAGAATATATCAACCAAACTTAGGTGGCTTAGATAAGCGGTATGAGACAAAGTCTAACATTGCGCATGCCCACAGACGGCTCAGATTCAATAAGCGCATATCCGTCTATTGTTCGGTTAAGGTCCGAGCCGTCGATCAATTGCCGAGATAAACGGTTAAATCGGCCACTCTGTAAGGGGATGATCAGCAGCATCCTACATTCCATTCTGGTGTGTTATAGATTTCTACAGGATCTTTACACCAAAATAAAATATCTTTGGTTAGAGAACTTCACCTTGATTTCTTTAATTTGTTCTCGTGAGGATATGATGCCTATGGCACACCTTTCCTTCTCTTTGAAGAATTTTAACGTGGGAGTGCCTCAATAGACAATACACTTGCAACTTGGAAGCATCCGAACTATTATCCACACAGATCATATAGTTCAGATATAGATACAGACACGAATAAGGAATATCATACTTGCCATTCAAAGAGGGTATAAAGAGGTCCGTCGATGCTCCATGAATCCCATTATTGAATTCTCATTCTTGAGGTACCTAGATAATGGTAGGGATATGTATACTATTATGAGATCATTTGGCTTTGGTTCTTAATACGTCACTGGCTATACATCATCCAAATATTCTCTGGATGGTCTTTAGAGGACTACTTGGAATCAGGTGCTCTGTACTGATCAAAACTGGTATATATCCTTGTTTGGATATATTTTCACTCGTATGATTATATATCGGGATTTCTTTTTTCTTTTTTTTTTTGGGTAAATGTCTCATTTTATAACCAACAGCCACGAAAAACCAAAGGTGTTCCTCTGTGTTATAGATTTCTAAATGATCTTTTCTTCAACCTCTCTTTCAGAGGGATGATTCTACCAACACTTGTACCCTCCGTAGTTAGATCTTAACCCAAAAAAGAGGTGATAGGAGCTTGATATCTTGGATATGAGCACCTCAGCAGGGCGAATTAGCGCATTAGAGGCGCGTTTTATTCCATTTTCTACTTGATGCCGTGCTTTGTTATGATTTTTTGTGTTTATTATTTTTACAAGTAATAAGACGGTTTTAGCGTCAAGGTTGGGAAGCGTTGCCGGGGTGTCAGCCGAGGCATGAATATTGGGTGATGTCGGTTAAACGTCGAGTGGCCAAATCCCATGCAAGTCTCGGGAGATGGCCGTTAAAGAGTGCAATATAGATACCAACATTTCCACTATCCATACAATTGGATACAAAACCAATCCAAAGCTTAATAGGAACATGGGTATCATACACCCATCTTTAGTATAGCTTAATAGGAACATGGGTATCATACACCCATCTTTAGTATCAATACCGAGGAGCCCAGCGGGCTTTTCCATGCTTCGTCAATTATTTTTCCTTTTATTCTGAATATCGGGGATTAATATAAATACATCTCCGGACTTTGTTTTTAGGGTTCGAACATTACGTAGCAGCTTTTTCTTACGTTCTTTTCTTTTCAGAGCTTTTTTCTTTTGAAGTTTTCAAGTTTTGTTCAAAAACACACCTTCTGGTAACTCGTTTCAATTTCAGTTCTTAATTAAAGTTGTTCATTGGTATTCAATTAGTTGGTATCTCTCATTTATTTTTCTTTCTCAAGTAATAGAAGCATGATTCAAATTAGGGTCTCTTCTATTTTATGTGCAATGACTAGTGAGTAGTCGTATAGGTAGGGTTGCGGGGTGATTAACACACTGTGACCAGTTCGGACACTGTTCCTAATTTCAAACAATGAAAAACGATTTAAGATTGGAAAAATACTTCCCGTGAACGAACTCGGGCATTGTCGGAGCCCATGCGAACGGGAGAATGGGGGTCCAAAACTCATTCTCCGCTGCGCATGGGTATACGGCAACCATAGGGTCTCGCATCTTGCAGGGTATCTTTTTCAATCTAAAATTGAATTTTTTAACAACATCGAATGTAGCTGCTTAATCCGGACTGGTTACGAGTGCTAAGAACCCTTCAACCATACCTCTTTTTAATTATTTAAAAAAAACAAACAAATTTCTTTATTTTAGTCAATCTCTCAATCAAACCAACAAGAGGTGGCTACCTAAGAGCCCGTTAAATTAGTTAAGCTCGAGTTTTTAGTCAGTACATATTGTTGTATCTGTGGATTCGACTCTGGTCTTACCGGATATTTTGCTACATCGGTCTCCGCCCTACGTTTGGGGCAACCCATTAATTTAAGACTAGAAAATCGTCAAACAAGAGAGGGCAACCACAACAATTGAACGGACTTGGGCTTTATATAGTATAATTATCACCATTCAAATACTTCAAAACATGCACGCTATAATACACACATGCATATATAAAGTTGCACCTTATTCGGTAAATATATATATTTTGGAGAGATGTTACTTTGGCGGCCTTATTTGGAAACACTTTGAGTGATACCAAAGATAAAAGACCCCAAGAACCAACAAGTACTCTCTTATGGCATAATTTTGATGCTCAAATTTTTTTCTGCGAACTCCATGAGGGCCTTGATCTCACTGTCATCAATGAAACCATCTCCATTCGCGTCTGCAGCCTTGGCTCTGCGCTGGGCCTTCCAACCGGAAAACCAAGCTTTGGTGGATCGGATTGCTTCTCGGAGCTCATCTCTACTTATTCGACCGTCTGTGTCCACATCGAATTGCTTAACCCACTGTTTAAACTGGTCCATGGCCATCTCTCTTTTACCATCATAATGGCCAGCCTTATAGACGATGGCCTTAGACTTTGTAATCGGCATTCTATGTGGTGAAACTAGAAGCGTTGGCAATGGTGTACGTGAAGGGCCTCTCTCTCATCTACATATAGCGATGCGGTGTGTAGATCGATCTAAAATTACTCCTTGCTCTTGGAATCGAATCAGATTATCTTTTCGCGAAAAAGTTCAGATGAAATTGCCACGTGAAATAAGGGCCCATCCTATCCAATATGCCACAAGAAATTGACACTAGAATGCTATTCGTTTTTTGTGGCTCTTCTCATTTGCACCTGACTGTTGTTGGACATTTGAAAGCCGCTTTCGAACCTTGCAACATATTTTTGTCCGGACAGGGGTTTCGACCATCCAGGATCCAGACGTCCGCGACCGAAAACGAAACTTGCAGGAGTAGCAAACTGCCTCAGGACGCCAGTCGGAGTTATTTTTATGGTTAGAACAGAACATTTCAAAACTATATAAGATTGCGAGAGATGTTGTTTTAACTTGTGGAGAGAGACTTCGAAATTTTCCAGTGTCGGGTGGGTACCACGTGATGCCCGCTCGGTGTATCTGAGCCATCTATTGCATTTTTGGACGGCTCGAATTTGAAAAGAGAGAAATGAGAGAGAAAGTGTTGGGTGAGAGAAGAGAGAGGATTTCAATCCGAGCCGTCCAAAATTGTATTGGACTGCCTTGATGTGCAGAACGAATACCACATGGAATATGCGCACCCGGCACCGAAAAAATTTCTTTGAGAGTTTCCTCCATTAATTATAGGTTGAACCCCGTGAAGTGCAACTCTTTTTTCTGCGAACTCCATGAGAGCTATGATCTCACTGTCATCAATGAAACCATCTCCATTCACGTTAGCAAGCCTTGACTCCGCGCTTGGCCTTCCAACCGAGAAACCAAGCTCTAGTGGAACGGATTGCTTTTTGGAGCTCATCTCTATTATTCGATTAAACCACTACCGCACTCAAAAAATAAATACACACATATGAGATTCTTTTTCACAACCTAGTACAGACGCTCTATAGATCAATTAAATTAACATATAACTCGATAATAAAGAATACATGCAAATATGACTTTCGGTCTTGAAAATGCCAACAAAATACGAGCTCGGCCTATGAAGTTTACAGATTCCTTTCATCCTACTGTTACCCTATCTTGCAGTGTTTTCTATGACAATAAGTACCCACCAAAGCATGGTAATAGCAACATTAAAAGGTATCCGATTTGTACATCATCTTAGAATTGAATGAAATTGAATTTTTCCTTAAGGGTTGAATTAGGTACAAATTTTTATTGATCTTTATGAGCTTCTGAGATAGACTTTCTTACTTCAATTCTATCAAAACCGAACCAAACCAATTTGTTCAACCGGTTCTTTTCTGTTGGTTACCGGTTGGTTCATCGCGTAAGGTTGGGCATGCATGAGATAAGTGTGCAATATTAGGAATGAAAAATGGCTTAAGATAGGCTATTCGACATATAAATTAAAATTTGCTAAAAATCGCGAAAGGCTTTTGGACACGATCATAGTAGTACAATTTTTTTTTTTTGATAGGCAACAAAATATTATTAGAAACTCGACAAAGGATATATCGAGAAAAGACCAAATATGGACCACATAGATTGGGGTACCATAAGAGGCCTACAAGAAAAAAAGAAAAACAAAATTAATTCAATTAAGATTGAATGAGCCCAAAATTACAATGGCCCAAAGTACCAAACTAGAAAACTCAACCTGAAGATCCCAAGATAACCATGATCACCACTTCAGACAAGTCCTACCCCAGAGCAAGTCAACTTGTAGTTGATAATAAGGTCACGTACCACTTGAAACAAAAGTGGTATAATTACCAATATCAGCCTTCATTATTCAACACATGAGTATTCCAGCAGAATTCTAGATCATAGTAGTACATTGCGGATTGGAACGTACAATCCGGCCAAGAGCTTTTTTTTATAATAATCCACCTTGCCAACCCTTTAGTGTGACACTCTAATACACGATACGATGCACACATACATAAAGTTGCACCTTATTCGGTAACCATATTTGGGAGAGATATATAGAACTTAGACGCCCTTATTTGGACTCTAAGAACCGAGTCTCTTATGCCATAACTCGGATGCCCAAGTTCTTTTGGAGCAAACTCCATGAGGACCATGATCTCAGTGTCATCAATGAAACCATCTCCATTCACGTCTGCAACCTTGATTCCGCGCTTGGCCTTCCAACCGGGACACCAAGCTCTGGTGGCACGAATTGCTTCTTGGAGCTTATCTCTACTTATTCGACCGTCTTCGTCCTTATCAAATCCCCTTATCCACTCTTAATTTAAACTCATCCAAGGTCATCTCTCGTTTTCCATCGACATGGGCACCCTTACGACTATAACTCGGCATTAATCTAGCTATGTGATGAAAATAGAAGAAGTGGCAATGGTGTATGTGAAGGCCTCTCAACTATTTATAGTATTGATCCTGTCTCTATATCTTAATCATCTACTTGCTCTTGAAATAAGCATTAAATGAGGTCCTTAAAATTTGGTTAACAAGAGATGGTCACCAAAGTATTCGGTTAAGGATTTTGGATTTTAATCATTATCATATTTCTCTCTAATTATTACTTTCATTTTTCTCTATCTCTCTCTAATCATTATCACTATTTTTAATCATTACTCTATTTATCTCTACACTCATTACCTACAAATTCAAATTCAAAATCCCAAAACGAACGGGATAAAGTTTCTAAAAAAGATAGGTTGAACCACTTGATGGGAATGGCTCATTTCAAATTGAAGCTTCTTCCAAAACTCTCCCAAATCAACCCCAAGGATTCACCAAAGTTTCAAGAATCAGGGCCTATCAATATGCCAAAATAAATTTACACAAGAATCCAATTCCTTTTTTGTGGCCCTTCTTGCCTCTTGCATTTTGCTTAAGGAAAATAATTTTCACACTCTCCTTTTAATCATTCACATTCTTTTTTTGTTTAATTTTATCCACATAAATTTATAATATTGTGCCTGAATGTGTAAAAAATGTATTGAATAAAGGGAAAATAATAAATTCAAGTGGATAAAGACAAAAAAGAGAATGTGAATTGCAAAATGAGTAGTGTCAAAATCAATTCTCTTTGCTTAAATTGCAACAAATAAAAATAGAATCTGACTATCACATGACCATTCTGTGGGAGTGACATGATCCCATGACTATCTTTTTCCCTTGCTCGATCAGTGATATACCAGTCAATACTTTTTTCTTCCCATTGTTTTCCTTTTCATGGCAAATGAACAACCAAAAGAAAATAATTTTCATTTGCCATCACTTCACTCTTATTCGTTTTTCTTAGGAGTGACTTTACCGCACAACATTCCTGATAATTGGATGGAGCACGGTACGTTTCCAACACATATAGAAAGAATAAAGCTTGTTCCAAAGTATCCAAAAGCAGATATATTCCTCTTTGTAGTACTTTTCCACTCCATTACTATGAGGATTATCCAAATTAATGCTGTGTTTGGATGAGTTTTTAAAAAAGATTGAGAAATTTTTTATTTTTTTTGAACAGCGAAAAAGAATTATATTAACCTTTGAGAATGAATACAAAGATCAAAAAGAGTAAGGAGAAGGACAACAAATGTCCATCCGAGACCTAACCCTTTAATTGGCAAGATGCCAACTAAAGAGACACCCAACGGGACAAAGCTGCCTAGGAGTCCTTAAAGCCCAGATAATAATAACGTGCAAATGGGATGCAGTCCAAAACCAAATAAGGCCTAGAAGCCTAAGTACAAGGACCAAAGGCCAACAAATAAGTCCAAACCCAAGCCAAGACTGCAATCCGAACGCCAAGCCGCCGCCGCCGTAAGCACCAAAACACCGTGAACCCGTCATCTGTCGTCGATCCCAAAAATGCCCGGTGGGTCACCAGCTGCAGAGGCAAACACGTCTGAACCACACCTAGCATCACCTGAAAAACACAAACCATAACCCTATCCAAGAGCAGATCAAACAAACGCCGCAACACCACCACGCCGCCGACCGCCACACCAGGCAAATCAAACCACAACCCACCAGATCCAACCACCACACCAGGCCAAGGATGACAACACCACCAGATCTCAAAACGATGGGAACCGGGCCAGAAGCCACCGTTCGCCACTGCCTGGATAACACCCAACGAAACTCCGAGCAGATGCTCGTGTCCACGGCTGCACCCAACATCTGCCGATGGACTTCACTTGCCGTTAAGCAAATACCGTAGATGCCCAAGAGTGAAATATCTTTTATGAAACTAATGATTGGAAGTAGGGGCAATGAGTGGAGAGAGATAGAGAGAAAAATTAAAATAATGATTAGAGATAGAGGTAATGAGTGGAGAATACTGATTGGAAATAAGGTTAATGAGTTGAGTATTTTGTGAGTTAGAAAAAAAAAAATTCAAAAAAGGAAACAAACAAGGCATGAGCCTTTTAAACAAGTATTAGTATCAACAAATTGGAACCACAATTAAGTATGCAGCATTTTGTTGAAAAAGCACATTCAAAGAGGGTACAAAGAGGTCGGTCGATGCTCCATGAATCCCATTATTGAATTCCCATTCTTCAGGTACCTAGATAATGGTATGGATATAAGTATATATATTGTATTATGTCATTTGGCTTTGGTTATTAATACGTCACTGTCTAGACATCATCCAAATTAATATTCTCTGGATGGTCTTTAAAGGACTACTTGGAATCAGGTCCTCTGCACTCAAGAATTGCATATATCCTTGTTTGGATATATTTTCACTCATATGATTGTATCTTGAGATCCCTGTGTGTGTGTTATTTTTGGGTAAATGTCTCATTCTATAACCAACGAGCCACAAAAAATCAAAGACAGGGTGATGCTGTCAAGCATCTCTCTGTAGAGCGGTGTCGAGTGGCCATTTATCTCTCAAGCGAACGTACGGCTCGGATTCAATGACCGCATAACCGTCTATTGTTCAGTTAAGGTCCGAGCCGTCGATCAATTGCCGAGATGAACAGCTAGATCAGCCACTCTGCTGGGGATGATCGGCAGCATCCTCCTTTCCATTCTTGTGTGTTATAGATTCTACATGATCTTTACACCAAAATAGAATATATTTGGTTAGAGGACTTCACCTTGATTTCTTTAATTTGTTCTTGCGAGGATCTGATGCCTATTACACACCTTTCCTTCTCTTCGAAGAATTTTAACGTGGGAGTGCCTCAATAGACAATACGCTTGGAACTTGGACAGTGTCTGTAAGCTTCAAATAGAATACGGCTTTAGTGATACAATTCTTCCCGGAGCTCCTCAGCCACACAGACCATATAGTTCGGATACAGATACAGACACGAATAAGAAATATCATACTTGCCAAAAAATTGAGGAATGACGCGACAAGGAGCAAGAACGATAATTTTTTCAAAATATGATTTCATATAGAACCCGATCGGTGATGTATTGCCTACCTTCATACACTTAGGTTTCATATTACAGTACCCTTGGCCCAAAACTTTTGAAGTTATAAATATAAATCCCCAGAAAGAGTTACAAATTTGCATAAGTGAACATGTCGTGTCCATGTGTGTCCATGCGCCGTGTACCACACATATTTTGACGTGTCTCCAAAGTGACGCATGTCCTCAAAGTGACCAATACGGATAAAACAACTTTCTAGGTGCGTTGGTACTTCATAGTCTACAAATATCAATAACCTTTCTTTTTTGTTATTGTTAATAGAGGAAAGTCCACTTTCACCCCCTGTGGTTATCGCCATGTGCGGATACACCCCCTGTGGTTTAAAAGTGTGCACATAACCCCCTGTGGTTTTCAAATTGTGCGGATAGACCCCCTGCCGTCGTATTTTCCATCCATTTTAACGGAAACAACATTAAAAGACCGTTATACCCCCCATCACGTCCCTTGATTCTTCTTCTTGTTTAAATCTAACCACATCATCCCGTATACCAAAAATTGAATCCAAACCGTTGATATTATAAATTTTGAGGACTACTGCGTCTATGCCAAAATTCAAGTCAATCAAAAAATGAAAAGCTTATGGTCAAATCGATTTTGTTATGAAATTAAAATTTCAAATTTGAATTTACTACAAGTTAGATCACTGGGTTATTGATGCCTGATTGAGATGATTTTTTACAGAGATACTCTATTCTTTATTTAAGACATTATGAACGACTCAGATTACATTCTAGAGGTGTGTGAGATACACCTCCGTTAAAATGGATGGAAAATATAACTGCAGGGGGTCTATCCGCACAATTTGAAAACCACAGGGGGTTATGTGCACACTTTTAAACCACAGGGAGTGTATCCGCACATGGCGATAACCACAGGGGGTGAAAGTGGACTTTCCTCTTGTTAATATATCCAACTTTAATTCGTAATTTTTCGTATTCTCATCTTCTTCTTCTTTTTTGCTAGTGTTTGTAGGTATTTGTTGATACTGGTGCTTGGTGCTTGATTTGCATATGTTAGTACCAATTCTAAAATCTTGTAGTTCAAATTTCTTTGTATTCTATATATGCTTCTTATGTATGGGTCCTGTGGCTTCTTTGTGTGGTGGTTGGTCTACGTTTCATTGTTTCCTTGTTTCTGTTGCTAGTTTTATGTTGTTAGGGGGGCTGCTGCTCTGTTTACTATCTTTCGGTTGCTGCATCTAGAGGTGTAATTGTGGTATTGGCTACTCGTGTCTACTATTGCTGCTCTTAGTTTTCTGGATCGCTTGGTTGATTTTGCTGATGTTTTTTGGGTGAGGTCTGCTCTTTTATTGGTAGTGAAGTCTTATGGCAGCTCTTGTGGTTTATGTGGAGTTGAGTCTGTTGGAATTTTTGAGGACAGCGGAAGCAAATAATAAAAATAAAAAGATGGTTGTTTGGAGATGTAGGGCAGAGCCCTACGGAGCTCCTGCTCAATTGTAACTATACCAAAGAGGACTTGATAGTAGAGAATATGATTGTAGTGATCTATTTGATTCTTCATAAAATGAGTACAACTTAGCTTTATTTATAGAGCCATTTTGCCAACCTAGAATTCTCTAGAATTGTCTAGATAGAGATAAGCACATGTGCTTTAATTACAAAGATCTCCTAACTTCTAGATTTTTCTAGTTTTATCCATATGCATAAATACAAATAACTTCTACACACTTCTTATTATTTTAAACTTAAATCCTTTTTCTACACTATTCTAGAACATGCAAGATTACAAATTATTTTTCTAACACTCCTCCTTAATTTGTAATCTTCATGATCTTTTGAAACTGAGCGAATTTTTCTGATGCTCCTGATTTGGTCATGATGTCTGCTAGCTGCTCCTTGGTGTTGATGAACTCAAGCTAAATTTCTTCATTCTGCACCAAGTCTCTGATAAAGTGATGTCAGAGCTCAATGTGCTTTGTCCTGTCATGAAAGACTGGATTTTTGCAATTTCATCCTTGAGAGTCTTGTAGTGCTTCGACCAACGCGAAGTCAACTTGTTCGAGATGTTGACGATACATCTCCTTGTCTTGAAGGTTGAAATCATCAACTTCAAAATTGAACATATCCTTCAAGTGCTCAATAGCAATTTTAGCTGTCTCTTGCTCTGCATCAATCTTTTTTGTGTGAGGAGAGCTGTGAAGTTTGATTGAACCGCCTACAACAGCATTATCTCGAATCTCAACACTTGCCCAGAATTTTTTCCCTACAGTTTTGTGGGATTCCCAAATTGGTGGTGCCATATATGTGGAATTTTTCCACAATCTCATTCAAGAGATTCTTGAATGAAATTTTGACCACGTTGGTCGCATTTTTGTTCTCCATGATCCTGCAAAATAATTGAACACTCAAACAACTTTTCAATTTGGCTGCGGCCCATTTTTTGTTGGGAGATTGGCTCCCTTTTTGGGTGTCATTTGACAAACCCAATTTTCATTTTGGAGAAGCGAAAAAAGATCGACTTCCCAACATGCTCAATGCCTTTTGGCATTTTTTTTTTTTTTAAAAAAACTTTGTAGCAATTGGCTACCATGAAATTTTTTATTTTTCTAAAAAGATTTTGCATTGGATCATGGGAACATTTTTTTTTTTTTTGAAATCCACCATTTTGAAAACAAGTTGTTTGGGCAAAACATTTTTGAGGCTGAGCACAAAAAAAACAGGGGTAGGAATAAAATCACTTGGTCACGCCCAGATAATGAACACAACCTGGCTCTGATACCATGTTGGAATTTTTGAGGGCAGCGGAAGCAAATAATAAAAATAAAAAGATGGTTGTTTGGAGATGTAGGGCAGAGCCCTACAGAGCTCCTGCTCAACTGTAACTATACCAAAGAGGACTTGATAGTAGAGAATATGATTGTAGTGATCTATTTGATTCTTCATAAAATGAGTACAACTTAGCTCTATTTATAGAGCCATTTTGCCAACCTAGAATTCTCTAGAATTGTCTAGATAGAGATAAGCACATGTGCTTTAATTACAAAGATCTCCTAGCTTTTAGATTTTTCTAGTTTTATCCATATGCATAAATACAAATAACTTCTACACACTTCTTATTATTTTAAACTTAAACCTTTTTCTACACTATTCTAGAACATGCAAGATTACAAATTATTTTTCTAACAGAGTCTTGCTTTTGGTTGCTTCTGTTACGCATCAAGGTTTTAGGGCTTGTGCTTCTTGCATTGTTTGAGGTGTGTCAGGTTTCATTCAACTTTGCATTAATTGGATGTTTTATCTTTGTTTTTGTTATGGGTCTTTCACTCTCCTTCATGTATCAATATCATGAAGCGGGTGTTTTGCCCCTCTTTCCTTTCTCGATGTACCCTTTGTCGAGTTTATAATTAAAAAAATTTGCCATTTCAAAAAAAAAAAGATGTTTCGGTAATCTTTAAAACAGGACTATTTTGTTAGCAAAACAAGCCATGACCCAAGGCATATATTAATGCTATTGACAGTGGCACATGCAGTGTTTGTACTTAGTTGAGGCACGAACTTGTAATTTCATGCCGACAACAGCCAAAAGAAAATAAAGTAACTACGGGCACTTGTTAATGAGGTCCGAGGAAGAAACGTGATTGCGTATATACGTATTCACCGGTTAATTCTGTACGCGCATCCAACAAATGGTTACGAACTTAGAATTTTAGAACCAAGTTCCATACTTGTTAGAAATAAAGAGGAGAAAAAGGTTGCTTACATAGTTACAATATCTGTTTTCCATTGATTACATTACAAGAAAGTAAAGGCCCTAACCCAAAACACACATACAGCCCTAAAGAAAGTGAGAGAGAGAGAGAGAGAAGAAAACACTACAGAAAAAGTAGCAGTTCAAAACTTCCTGTACTCCTATTTTGTAATTCGGGACAAACCTCCTTACCAACTGGCAAACTGGTAAAGTTTAATTAATGGTGAATCCCCATTTTGAATACGCAAATTTGACTAGCTGATTTAGCTCTTCTTCAGTGATGAAACCGTCTCCATTGGCATCGGCATGTTGGAACGCGCGATTCGCTCGCCAACCACTGTGTTTCAGTCCCAAGCTACGAAAGGCCAACTTCAGCTCCTTTCGACTTAGTCGTTTGTCGCCATTGGTATCGCATCTCTGGAGCAAACCGTTGAGTTGATCTTCGGATAGAGGAATACTCACACATCTGCACATTTTGATCGTTACCAGAATTGTGGTTGTAAGTTCAATTGAGAGGAGGAACCGAGGAAGGTTTGTGGTTGTAAACCAAAGCTGAGATCCATCATTTTATAGTGCACCAAAGTTGATGGGACCTAAGCGTCAAAGTAAATATGCTTTTAGACTAAAGCATTCAAGTTGTGTTGATCGTAAAAATACTTTAGGGTAGTGTTTTTTATGCAGAAATTTTGCTATCACCGCACACAAACAAACAAACAAACACTTAAGTCACATGACTCACATTACCAAATCCTTTAGGTTCCATTCTCTAGAAAAGAACTTCCTTTTTAAACACGCAATTACGTAGAAAGAACAACTGTAGCAAATATACATTGGTTCCCAAAAATAATTGCGCTCCGTACATGTAAATTAGTCAGTCCGGACATCTTGACTCTTGAGTGGTAAAAAAAAATAAACTCTGACAACTGTTACCGGAGGAGATCCTACTCGATCTGCACTCGCGAGGCCATAGCCCCACCAATACAAGGATCACAAGTGCCCTATTTTTAGGAACATATATGCATAATCTGCAGGAAATGAAATGACCAAAATAAGATATCGTGGTCAAAAGAACCAAAATAAGGTTGCTTTCTCTTTCTATTACTATTCCACTACTCCTATACCGTGGGGTTTATCGAAAGCCCTTAAACAAGTAACAGTATCAACAAAGTTGGAGGACCACAACTACTATTCAGCATTCTTGATAAAAAAAAAAAAAAAAAGCACATTCAAAGGGTAATAAAAGGTCGGTCGATGCTCCGGGAATCTCCATTAATTGCTCTCCATTATTGAATTCCCATTGCTGAGGAGGAGATTTCAGTCACATTTTATTCCTTCAAAATGCAATGTGCTCTGCGCCTGCGCTCTCAATTCTCGCTCTCACGAATTTTTTTAAGTTACGATGTGTTTCATAGACATTTCCACGCTCCCGCTCACGCACCCCACAAAAATTATGTGACTTAGGGGTAGATGATGATATATGATCGAGATTTGGATTTGTTCTTAATACGTCATTGGCAACAAGTCATTGGCAATACGTCATGCAAATACCCTCTGGATAGTACTGTTGATCAAAGGACTACATGGAATCAGGTCCTCTGTACCAATTTTGCATATATTCTTCTTTCGATATTATTTTCATTCATATAATTAAGAGTTCTGCTACACATACAGCAGATTGTGCACAGATTTCATTATGGGATCCACCACGGGTCCCACACAAATCATCCAAGTCGTTTTTTAAATATAAAACATTTTTTCAAGGGTCCCCGCAAAAAATAAGTTCAATCCGATACCTATAGGTACTTCATCCAACCATCTAACTTTTCATTCAGATTTCCGGACAATGAAAAGTTACATAGTTGGATCGAGCACCTATAGGTATCGAATTGACCTTTGAAAAAATATTTTATATTTAATGAACAGCTCAAATGATTTGTGTGGAACCCGTGGTGGGCCCCACAACGAAATCTGTGCACAGATCTGCTGTGTGTGTAGACTTCTGCTGTATACCTAATTAGGTAATTAATTAGGTATATCTGCTGTGTGCACAGAATTGTACATGATCTTTACTCCAAAACAGATGTACAAAGTACAAAAGTATTTGGATAGAGCGCTTCACCTTCATTTTCCTTTTTCTAGTGAGGATCTGAAAATTAACAAGTGGGTCTCTTAATTTGTAGAATTATTTTCTCCTTCTCTTAAGGTGCCTTCGAGCGTTTCCTGTAGTCACTACCAAAAAAAAATTGCCTATGCCGGCGTTTGAAAAACACCGGGAAAGACCGGGAAAACGCCAGGGATACCAATGTCGTCTTAGGTTTCTGGCGTTTAAAAATGCCAGCAAAGATCTTTGGTGGCGTTTTTTGAAAAACGTCGGGATAATCAACTTTTTGGCGAAATTTTTTCAAAAATGCCGGGAAAGGTCACATATGCCGGCGTTTTTTAGAACGCCGCTAAAAAAAAGGTCAGCAAAAACACTTTTTCTTGTAGTGAGTGAATAAGTTTTAATAAAGAATTTGTTACAATCAAGTTGTTAGCTCTATGCAATAATGAACAAGCTGCATGTTGATAAACATCAAGTTATTTCCGGCAGAGAATAAATTGTAGATGGATATGTGAGTGGAGAAAAATTGTTGAGAAAGAAGTTGTTATTGACAAGTTATTAGTTAGTGTAAAGAATAAGTTAAAATGTCAGAATTTGTTAATTAGTGTGAACAATATGCTAAACCTACGTTTTTTCACCAAAAACTTAGTGGAAACTCCACCTAGTACGGAAATGGATAAAGATACAAATGCGCGTACGTACTTTCTAATCCAAGCACCCTTTTCATAGGCGCGATAAAGAAGAGAAAATGTTTATTTTTTTTGCTCGGCAAAAAAAAAATTTTATTAATCTTCGGAAAGGAAAATAAAGATAAAGGGATCATGGGCACACCGGCAAATGCCACCCGAGAACCAAAACTAAAAGAAAGCAAACTGTCAATCAAAACACCATTATCCAAACACCGAAAACTAAAAAACCCCTAAAAACAACCAAGCGACAGGCAAAAACAACCCAGAGAAAACGTTTACTTACATCTGTTTTACATACTACTGGAGTACACAACAAGAAACTACAGTCCTAGCCCAAAAGGCACACCCCAAAAAGAAACAGAGAAGCAGCTCTTGGATGGCTTCAAAATTCCTTGTTTTTTCTACAATCCAGGAGTACACGACCCCTTACCAAGTACAAACCGGGTAAAGTTTAATTGATGGTGAATCCCCATCTGGAAGCAAATTTAACTAGCTGATTCAGCTCTTCTTCGCTAATAAAACCATCTCCGTTGGCATCAGCATGTTGAAACGCGCGATTCGCTCGCCAACCACTGTGTTTCAGTCCCAAGCCACGAAAGGCCAACTTCAGCTCCTTTCGGCTCAGTCGCCCGTCGCCATTGGTGTCGTACCTCTTGAGCAGACCCTTGAGTTGGTCTTCCGATAGAGGAATACTAACACTTCTGATAATCCAAATTGCCATTTTAATTGTTGGTAGAATTGTGCTTGTACTTCCAACTCCGAGAGGATATATCGAAGAAGGGGTTTATGTGGTTATGAACCAAGTAAGGTCATTTTATAGTGCGACAAAGTAGTGAATGGGTGAAACCAAAGAGAAAAATTACTATAAAAAAATAGTGTGCCTAGGTGATGGGACCGAAGAGTCTTGCTTGTAAAGTTGTAACACCACGTTAGGAAAATGTTTTTGCGAAGTATAGGCTTTTTTGCTCGACGAAAGTCAGTATTGTTATAAATTATAGTTAGTGAACCTTGAACTCCTGTCAAATACATGAGAGCACATGGTGTCTATCACTTGACTAGCTACCACTCCACTTGCTTTTATGCAGTCTAGGTTGCAAGAGTAGAGTGTCCTTCGTACGTGTAGCATATTGCACCTACTTTATATGTTCTGTGATCAGGCGCTAGCTAGGGCTTGAACTCAAGAGGAGCCACATTAAGCGAGAATGTTTGGACGATTTTGAAATAATTCATGTTCTTCGAGTTTGCATGCATAGAACGTTTTTAGGGCGTTTCCACTAAATTTTTGGTGAAAAAAACGTAGTTCATTTTACCATCTTGTTCACATTAATCAACAAGTTTTGACATTTTAACTTGTTGTTCACATTAACTAACAACTTGTCAACTACAAATTCTCAACTATTTTTTCACTCATATACTCATCTACAACTTATTCACTACTGGAAACATGCAGCAAACAACTTGATTGCAATAAATACTTTCTTAAAACTTATTCACCACCGAAAACACCTCTTAGAGATAGAGAAAGCGTACTATTTGTGAAATTTTTCGTATGATCTAGATCGTTATACTTTCATTTGAGAGACATCGAAACAATGTTAGATTAGTTTGGAATTCTCGCATCGAATTCTTATTAGGTGAACTAATTAATTGTCCCAGAATTCTTGACCTAACTATACTTTGAAAGAATTTCCCTTTTCAAAGAATACAAAGCATGGTCAGAAAAAACAAAAACCCAAAAGAATATATCTATCTCTTTCTATTACTTTCCCACTCTTTTGCCATGGGCCAAACGAGAGCGCCTTCAACAAGTTAACGTCTCAACTTGGAGGGCCATTGATTTAGCTATGTAGCATATCTCTGAAAAAGCACATTTAAAGGGTAAAGGTCGGTCGATGCTCCATGAATCTCCATTATTGAACTCATTCTCTAGGGTTAGATAATGTTTTTTTTTTTTTTTTTTTAGTCAGCAAAAGAGAAATTTTATTCAAAACTTGAAAGGGTATATCGATCAAGGGAAAGAGTAAGAATGCATCGCTACTAGAAACATACATCTCAACGAGGTTGGCACCTATGTCCTAATACTATATGTGCATACCACAATCCCGTAGGAAGAAACAAAAAGAAGGACATCCAATAAAGTATTGGACATACCCCAAAAAATACAATCACAATATTAGATCCATATACTAAATTTTTATCCTCCTGATTCCATCCAAGCTTCTCTTGAAATCCTCAATGGAATAATCCTTGATATCAAACTTTCCTTTTATCCAAAAATCCATTCTAATCTTGACCAAGTCCCTCAGCTCTTCCACATCTTTTGAGACATTGTTGAAAATAAATCATTAATTCCTTGCTTTCCAAAGGGTCCACAAGACTGCAGAAAAACATGTCTTCCAGTAGAATTTTTCTAAATTCTTAAATCTGTGAGAAAACCACCAATTCATGAGCAAAGTTAAAGAATTAGGGAAAACCCATGTTGTGTCCCACCACCTAATGATTGAGGACCAAAGCTACCACGAAAATTTGCAAAACAGGAGCAAATGCACTGGTGACTTAATATGCAGAGAGCAAAAAGGGCACAGACCATTACCTGAAGCAAGGATTTCTCTGCTGCACAAAATGGATCTTGTTGCTATTCTATTTTGGACGGCCTGCCAAGCGAAAACTTCAATTTTGGGGGGACATAAGTTCCCCCAAATCACACTGAGCCACCCATTTTTATTTTGCATCTAGTTTTCCCATTCTGCATAAGTTGAGCTTACTGAGAAACTTTTGTTGGCATTCCACCTCCATTCCATAATATCATCTCTGGACCTATCCATTTGGTATCCTTGAAGTTTCTGAAGAAGCCTCTGTTTTTGCTCTTCTTGCCACACAAGCAAACGTCTTTTGAAAAGCAGGTTCTTCTCCCTCTTGTTGCATGTCTTTTATCAAGTTTTGAACCCCCGTAACGGATGAGTCCAGCACTGGATGAGTCCTTGTTTATTTATCGAAGCTATCTCCATACATTTGGTTCTTATTGTACTTAAGCCCCGTTCCGTTAAGATTATTATTTTTTAAGTATTTATTTTTTGGTTTTACGAGACATGTTATTCTCTTATAATACATCATCTTTTTCGGTACTTATTTTCCTCTTTAGGTGGAAAAAACAGTTTTCCTTATCAAAATGTCTTCCATGCTTCAAAACTTGACTGATAACAAAAACAAAATGCTTCAAAACTTGACAAATCTGTGGAGTACATTTGGGCCGAAAATACATGATGTACCCAGTAGGCCTTATGAGGATTGAACTGGGATATCTTTGGGCCACTAAAGGAATAAGAAGAACCCAGGCCCAGTCCCAACTTCTCCAACATTGTTCATTGTATACCCACGCGTAGGGAGATGTAAATGAGCCGAATCGAACCGAACTTTAGAATGTTCGGATTCGTTCGTTAAGTTTTTAAACGAACTCGAGCCGATCTCCAACTCAATAAAAATTTGACGAGTCAAGTTTGTTTAGGTTTGAGTCAAGCTTGAACTTATTCACGAGTCTTAACTAATCAAAAATATTAGATGTTTACACCGTCGTGTAGGTCTAAAACTGCAAACAAAATTTTGATTTTGTACATAGATAAGTTCATACATATATAAAATTTTAAATACATAATAAAGTTTAAGTTCATATTACTTTTAAAAGTTTATACGTGAACAAGGTATAAAATTTTCGTTATATACATGTACAAGTTTATACATATTCAAGGTTATATGTGAAGTTCTTATGAGATTATATGTAGGGCAATTTACCTCTAGGTCCAGAAAATAGAAAGTAATTCCCACCAAGTTTCCTCTAATTAACGAAACACTAAAACCCTATGAATGTGCCTAAAACCCCCAATACTGAAAGTGTAAACCCTAGGGGACCCTATGAAAGTGCTTAAACCTCAGTACCCTATAAAAGTGCCTAAAACTCAGGGTACCCTAAAATGTCTAAATCGCTAAAACCCTATAATAGGAAAGTGCACCTAAAACCCCCATAAAAGTGCCTAACCTAAACCCTATGGCTATATGAAATCACCTAAACCTAAACTCTAGTGGTACCTTAAACCCCAGGGTATCCTAAAATCTAAAATCTTAAGGTACCCTAAAACTCAGTGCACTTAAAATCCTAAAATCACAGTGCACTTAAAGATTTTAAGATCACAGATCTTAGCAGTGCCATTAAGATAATAAAACCCTAGCATACCCTAAAACCCTAGGGTGACATTTCTATTAATGGTAAATGTATTTTTGTAAAAGTGGACTTAGTGGTAATTAAGTATTTCATCTCTCCTTAATGGGAATTAAGTGTCACTTTTCTATACTTAGAGGTAATTTTCTCTTATATGTATCGCAAATTTAATCAAGTCGAATACTGTCATGTTTAAATTCAGCTCCATTATTAAACGAGTCTAAAATTGAGGTTCATGTTCAATTTGTTTAATACCCAATCAAATTTTAAACGAGCTTTTACTAAATAGAGATTTGAAAAATTCATGAACGACTCAGTTTATTTGCAACCCTACGTCCACACGCGCAGACGGTCACCACAAACGAAGCATTTTGACGAATTTGTCTCTCCGAATCTCCCAAATTTTCACGAATTCCAACCCTGCTTGATTGGGCATTTTGGTCAATATACATCCACCCGCGCGTGAGACCATTCACACTCGAAGCAGAAAAACACACTTCGCCCCTTCTCTCTCTCTCTCTCTCTCCGTTCCAATGGATTTCCCAAAACCCTCGTTACGCTCCCCCAACCCAATCCTCTCCCTCTCCTCGTTCATCCACCAACACTGCCACCGACTCGGCGCAGAACTCACGAATCGACTCGCCGCCACCTGGCCGCCGCGTCAGAAACGCGTTGGTCTGTTGTCATCATCATCGTCGCCACCAACCTCTTCTTCTCTCCCCTCTTCGCCTTTCGCTTCGGTGTCGCAGCAGGACGCGGCTCCTCGTCACGTGTTCGACGTCGCTCTGAGCTCCGATGTCGTTTCGAAGACCCTCGCCGGAACCTCGGTTTACACCGTCAGCAATTCGGATAACGAGTTTGTGCTCGTGTCCGATCCCTGTAGCCTTAAATCCATTGGATTGCTTTGCTTTCGTAAAGAAGACGCCGAAGCCTTTCTAGCTCAAGTCTCTCTCTCTCTCTCTCTCTCTCTCTCTCTCTCTCTCTCTCATAGAGGCTATAACTCTTGATTGGTTAGGCTTGGCTCATTAGTAAGCGAATCGAGCTTGACCTCGAGTTTCAAGGTCGTTTAGTAAAAGAGTCTGGCTCGAGTTAGTTGTGGCTCGGCTCGTTTATAGAGGCCAAGGACGTCTCTACAGGTGTTCAGGGGTTCAAAGGAACTCCTGAATTCAAAAAATGCAATGAAATTTTGTATCTTTTTAATGTAATTTTATTCTCTCTGCATCTGCATTGACTCATTTTGTGCAAATTCAAAAATAAATGAAAACATACTAAAATTTGTGAGTAAGTAAATGATAGTACAACCTAATACGAAAATCCGGTCCAATAAATTTTTAGCTGAAATAGAAAAGAATAAACTGTACTTTATAGAGTGCTTTTGTATCTCACCAAATTTTACGTAAAATTTTGGTGACCACTAAACTGAAATCCTAGAGCTGCACTTGAGAGGCTAATTGTGTTTAGTTGACGAACAGAACTCAATTACCTCAATACTAAACCCTTAGTTGCAGGGAGCTCCTAAAATGGTGCCGCTCCCACCTTGGGAGCCCGCTTTTGCGCTCCTAAGTAAGGAGCTTGACGGGAGCTCGCTCCCATCGAGGTGGGAGCTCGCTCCTTACAAAAATGGGAGCTTTTGTATGATATTTTTATAGAAAACCAAGGATTTATCACTTGGCTTTATTAATTAGTCTTCGATGAACTCATAAATCTGGCCTAAGTCATGATATCTTGAAAAGAAAATCATATGTTGTACCACCAGCCCATTTCTTACACTTATGGAGGACTTGGCCCATATTTTTGCTTCATAAATTTTTGTACTTTTACAGTGGAATACTCTATGCTACATTATTTTCATAATATATGTACACACTCCTCTCACGCTCCCAACCTTGGGAGCTTCTATATTCCCTCGCTCCTCCGCTTCCGCCCCCGCTTCCGCTCCCGCACCCCCTCCCGCTTCGTGCAACTAAGACTAAACCAGATGAGTTCGAGCTCGATTATTTACGCTTGGCTTGAGCTAGACTAGTTTTGAACGAGTGGAGCTCGAATACTTCGAAGCTCAACTTGGCTGGTTTGCAGCCCTGTCTACAATGTATCTAGATTGTAGAGTTGATTTATGTTGTTGTGTTAATGTGATTTTTCAGGTTAAGTTACGGAGGGGGGAGTTGCAAAGCAGGGCTAGGGTAGTTCCCATTACTCTTGAGCAGGTAACTGTTTTGGAGCTTAAAACGGCGATTAATATAAATTCAATTAGTTTGATTATATGTGTCTCTGTGATTAAGTTTTTGGAAAACAATTGCTTGTGTTGAACGTTCAACTTCTAAGTAAACATAATTATCAGAAGAGAAAAACTTCACATTGAACGGCAACTGAAAATTAGGACAAGGTTTTGCTAGCAATGACACCAAGAGTCCAGCTTTGCAGTTTGAGGAGCAGTGATAAACACTCTTGTTGGGTTTGTGAAGTCTGATTCGGTCTAATCTGCGCTTCACTGCCTATTCAGCGCCCCTGAAACCCAGACAGTGGTTTTATGGTAGTTGATGATGTAAGCTCTAAGTTCTACACAGTTGGGGAACCACATTAAATATCTTTGTCTGTTCTCTGTTTCTTTCCTTGGTTGTTCTTTGCGTATTGTATGTTTGTTGGTTCGGTCGAAGAAAGCATGGTAATGTGCACAGAAATTGATATGGGTCTCTTGGCTTGCCCTCTCTAATGCCTTTCGGCTTAGATTTGGAGGCATGGTTCTGCAGCAAAACATCCCTTTAGCTTCTTGGTTCTTGGAGGTATGGGCCAAGGTTTCAGTGGTATTCTGAGAGCAACTACTTTGTGCATATATTGCCAAAGGTTAGGTCGGTCTCCAATCCTCCCCGCCCATTACCCCAAATGGTTGGAGACTAGATGTGTTATGTTATTGTTGTATTGTTGTTGTCTTGATAATAATACAAGCAACAACTAGATGGGCAAAGTAAAGGAGTTCCTTGCTTAAATTAGTTAGGTCTCACTCGTAGCAATTTGACTTAAGTATCTTCTTTTTCCTCATTCACTTGATTTACAGGTTTACATGTTGAATGTTGAAGGAATTGCATTTCGCTTTTTACCCGATCCTGTTCAAATAAAGAATGCATTAGAGGTTTGTCTTTTTATTTTGGTTTTGTTTTCTGATTTGAGTCTGGAATATTATTGACACTACATCAATCAATTGAGGTTCTTATGTTTACTCATTTGGACTTATAATTGATTCCATTATTGGATCAGTCCCTCAAAAGTGTTCTATATATGAAAACGGTGCAAGTTATCCAACTTTAGGACAGCCTTCAAAGCTCTACTGAGTCTGATCTCCATTTTAGCCTTTGCCAACGTCAGAGCCGTTGGAAATTTCCCTCAGTTCAGCCAGCAAAATGGTTGCCCAGGCCACTCGATTCTTTTGTAATCAGTAGTCACTCAGGATAACGTCATACCGAGTAAGCATCTAAGGTCAAAAGAATTACTAGACCTAAGGATATATAATGCAAATCATCAACTGTTCTAGTTACAACCTGTTTTCTTCTCATCGTGCATTAATTTTATCAAGTCTAAACTTAGGTGTGGTTGTGTCAAAAATGTAGTTTTAGTTTCTTGCAAATTTGTGCCTTGCGTTTGCCCTATCTTGACGTGTGAACTGTTGAGTTGCTTTGTTTTTATACCCTGTTTAGTACACATTTGACTCATGTATAATTTTCATGCTTGCCAGCTGAAAGCTTCAAATGCCAAGAGTGGTTTTGATGGAGTTCCTGTTTTCCAGGTTTGTCTTGTGAATTTTTGAATCCAACCTTTTCCTTGCTTTCAAGTAATCATCTGAGGAAAATGCACTTAGAGCCCATTTGGTAGCCGGACAAGTTTTGAGGGTTTAAATAAGAAGACCAGATAAGAGAAGATTCTGAAGAATATGGTAGAAGGAGATATTAATTATGAAGGGGAGATTACCCATACTTAGTATGGGTGGATAAAATTAGGGTGATTTTGCAAAAAGAGCTCTATTAGTTGCTTGCCCTTCAAAATTTCTTGCCCTTCAAAATTTCTTTTAATGTCCGAGTTTGGAAGTGGGTAGGGACAATTGGGACCATTGAGTAATTGGGGAAGGTGGACTAATTATGAACAGGGTTAGAGGTGGGCATATATAGTCCGGATGTGTGTGCCTACCAAACACCAGATTAGATAGTTCCGGATTAGCTAATCCGGGCAAATAGTCTATCCAACCAAATAGTCCAGCTAACAAACCCTTCAAGTGTTGTATTTGTAAACATTTCTTTTTCTCTTTATAAGTAATAAATTTTATTAAAGAAGCTTCAAGGGGATGCTTCCCATGTACAAAAGAAAGCGAGGAATAAACGAGAAGGTGAAAAGCCCTATGCACCCCTCTATACGCCAAATCAAAGAATTGGCTGACAGAAGGATTACTAAGGCTGTAACCACAACGAAGCTGGTTGTTGCTTGTTGAAATGACATAGGACGGCCTTGTTCCTTGGGAAATCTAATGAGTGATTACCCCAACCTGATGAATTTTGTACTAGAATGAAATCATATTGAAAGCTTTGCCAAACATCAATGAGGATGCCTGCAGACCAGCAGCAGCACACCAAGGTAAGGCTAGGTGTTGGACCATTCTTTTGATACTACTCTTGTTACATATATTAGAAATATAGGAGGTATTTTGTCAAACTTGCAAGCATGTATGCTCCAGCTGCAAGCTGCGAAACATTGATCTCTAGAAACTCAAATTAAAGGTTCAAAAAGTTATTGATTTAGAGAACATAAGTCTACTGGTTGTACTTTAAGAGATCAGCACAAATAGATTGACATATTGGCCCTCCAACAGCTTAGAATTCCTTGCCGCGGTTTCATTTTTTTTACAAGTGTACTGCTTGGCCGGATAAGCTAATAGGCATAACACAAGCTCTTTTTTTCTGATGTAGAGGTTTAGTGCTTTTGTATGCTTTGTATGTTAGTGGCATGGTATTTTAATCAAGTTAATATGTTTACATCTATGAAAAAGTGGGAAGAAATAGTGTGCATGTGTGTATGGATATGGTCAGCTTGACGTCATAGATGCTTTTGGATGATTCAATTACTTGTGAGTCCACTCATAGTTCACTAGCATTGTAGCAGGATTCTGATGGGACAAAGGCTTTTCTGTTTGTTTCAGAAGAATTGAGTTGTTAATCGGTAGTTTTCTTGTATTCTGAACTACTTCCCGTTTGTTTATGGCAACTATATTTTATATGTCTACAGTCGGACCTTCTGGTAGTGAAGAAGAGAAACAGACGTTACTGCCCCATATATTTCCGAAAGGTTTGTTTCCCGCCAAGCTTTGAGATGCAATCATGATTATGCGACTTTATTTTGTGCTGGCGGCTTTGACAGGAAGACATAGAAAAGGAACTCTCAACTGTCTCAAGGGCATCAAGAGGATCAGGGGTTTCTAAACACATTATGGTATCAACTCCTAATCATCAGCCCTGCCGTTACTTTTCATTTGGTGTTGTGTGTGTGTGTGCGCACGCGCGCACGCTTGAGAGTGTGTGCTTGTAAGTGTGTGCATGTCTTTACAGTTATTCTGAGATAGTTTCAACTAATCAGATCTGGTTTTCCAAGGAATAACAGAACTTCAGTGCTTGAATTGGATGTTTTTTTCAATATTCTAACTCTGTTAAAAAATGAGTGCTTAACCCTTGGATTTGGTGAAGAGTGGAAAAAGTGAAACCTGGAGCCTCACTTTCAAGCTGAAAAGTCACAAGGATTAGCCTTCTATGAGCAACCACACCAGTTGCTTTTTTGGAGAAAATTTGTTGCAATTTCTCAAAAATGGCACAAGAACTGGCAGCTACCACCCCACACCCACAAACTCAAAAGTTTCTCAAATAGAGTAAATGCCATTTTATTTGCCAAATTTGAGATAAGTTTCCATTTTTGATTGAGAGAGGGAGAAAAATGAGAATGGCAAAATGGCATACATGGGTGTAGCGCCCTTGCCATTTGTTTGGCAAAATGACACTATTTATTGGCCTAAAATGAGAATGGCAAGGGTGAAATGGCAAACACCGGTGTGGATGCTCTTAGAATGGGCTGTGATATGAAAAAGGTTGTTTTGTCATTTCCGAAATGCTTCCCTCCCATTCTGTCAATGGGTGCTGGAGATGCCAACTTTCTTTGGCAATAAAGCCTCGTTTGACGCTTCCGGGGATCATGCTCGAACACGTAATCAATTAGGCTTTTCGGGTGGTGTATGTTGTGGCTCAAGCATTTACTTGTTTAGAAAAATCTTCGAGAGGCTGTGATGTAGGTTGAGAATTTGCGAGTAGCAGTAGTAGGAGAGTAGTGTGCCCTTTCCGAGGCTCTCTCAACGCTTTTATTTTCTTATGGTATTGATTTCAGTTTTTTATCCTTGTGATGAATGAAAATTTTCTTTGCCAGTCAAAAAGAAATATATAACAATTAGGTTGGCAGTTCCAAATTTACTTAGTACTCTGAAACATCTTGAACTTGGTCTTGGTTTTCATGCTTTTATTCCTAGTTCACAGTGTAGCAGAAGTACGGTCACAGATACATCTTTTAATTTACGAAATTCGATGAGATTCTGAAGATTTAAGAATGGCACTCACCTTTCATGCCTTGAATCAGGGTTTCTTAGATATATACCTTTGTGAATTAGAACGCCTTATTTTGACCAAACTGGGGGATCAACTTGTTACTCATCTGCTTCAACGTGGTAGTCATTTGTTTTTATTTCTTTCAACAGGTGGGAAGTTTGGAAGATGTTCTTAAGAAAATGGAGGTAGCAGCATCTGAATGCTGGATTTGAGTTTGTTTTCCTTTTTCTATTTTTTCAGTTGGAATCTGTGGTCACATACCTTGTTACTTGTTTGATGCCAGATGAATAAGACCAACTCCGGATGGGAAGATTTGATTTTTATCCCACCGGGCAAAAGCCATTCTCAACACATACAAGAGGTGGTGAACACATGATGCAGAAGCTCTACTGACCATTTGAGAGGATTTACAGTTGGTCACACACAGTGCATGTTTCAATGGCATCTAGCATAGTGGGTCTCTCTGTGTGCATCTTTGTGCTAAGGATACGAATTTTTCAGATGTTCAGATGATGGTCTCGATAGCAGGAAGAATCATAGGGAGGAGATGCCATATGAACTAACATGTGACTCAGGGAAAGATTGCAATTTTTTGAATTTAATTTGTACTGAACTGTACTGTACAGTTTGATCATTTTGATATGCCGTTAGAGTTGTATTATTGACGAATAAGCCCAATGCAATAGCATTAGAGTCTGAATAACCCCAATGCCTTCCATACAGGGATTTTGTCTGTTGTTTTTTCATATCAAGACCTCTGCTTTTCTTGAGTTTTTCATAGGTGCTCAGTATTACTTTTCGTATTGGATTCCATTGTAGTCTAAAGGTTAGTATATAGGCGGCGTCTTTTACAGCTAGAGTACGAGCATATTCACCGGTTACACCATTGACTATGCCTTTTGGCACGATGTTAGGTCCCGAGGGATCCTTGGGTTCATTGGCATTGCTCTCGCACCAATGTTTGTGTTAGTCAAGCAAACATTCTCACATCTGGTTAGTCCATCGCCACTCTCGCTGGTGATTCCTTTTGTGGCAGAATGCTACATTTATAGCTTTGGCAGATTGCTTGGCAATGTTCATCTTTAGCGCAAGAGTGCTTGATCAGTGAGCTAGAACACACTCGTTCAAAAGTAACAACAGCTCACGAGCATATAAACCCCTTGTTTGGATCCATAAAGGAGTTGGAAAAGTAAGAGAGATGGTGAATTTTCATAGGCCCATAATCTATTCTCTTTTAGTACTATTTTTCTTGTTTTTCACCATTCATACGGAACACAAGTTACATTTAGAGAAAATTTCAAAATAACACCTGAACTTTCACATCAATGTTACCGAAACACCTAAACTTCATTTTATTTCAATTTAACACCTGAACTTACAAAATCCCCAAAATGAGGTACCTGCCGTTAGCCTCCATCCATTCCGTCAACAAAATTGCTGATGTGGCACACATCACCCGTTAACAGGCCCCACTTTACATGTTAGGAATTAAAAGACATGCACACAATCAAAACCCCACCCTTCATTTCCCCAGATCCATCGTCACTTTCACTTCTTGAACCCTCCTAATTTCCTCTGCTTTCCCATTAACCGAATCCACAATTTCTCCCAAATTCGATTTGATTCCTTCAACAATCCTTGATTCTGAAACTAACTCTGGAATCAGGCTCGACCTCAGATGTGGGTCCCTCCTTCGTTTCTCGTTCCTCCCCAACCTCTCAGCTCCATTGCCATCTCTATTTCTCGATCCTCTCCGACCTTCTCAGCTATGGCCATCCTCTATTTCTCGCTCCTCTTCGGTCCCGTTCCACTTAACTTTTTCTAAAAGTTAATATTTTGTCCTTATTTAAAAAAATTTCAATCTTGTTTGTTTTGCGCCAATTTTTTTTACTTTCCGATTTGAATCAAAAAGACAAAAAAATTGACGCAAAATAAACTGATTTTGACCCACAGGTAGGAGAGGCGCGCGGTTTGGAGGAAGTGGATCGGTGGGCTTCAATTTGGTCGATGCCAGTGACTTTAGGGGATGACGGTTTGTGGGTCTCTATTGCGGGTGTTCTTCTTGCAAAGGAACATTGAGCTGGAACGCGATTTGCCTCTGCTTCGGCCACCGAAATTGGTCGAAACCTCATCAGTGGTGGTGGGAACTTCTCCGACTGGACTAGATTGGAGGTTTGTGGGGTTTTGAATTTTTTTTTTTTTTTTGATCCGTGGAGTTTTGATTGTGCGCACAATCAAAAGGTGAAGAAAAGTGAAGTAGGGTAGTGTTGGGTTGTGATTGTGTGCATTTCATTTGCTTCCTAACATGTGAAATGGGCCCACTTAACAAGTGAAGTGTGCCAGATCAGCAATTTTGTGGATGGAAGGGATGGAGGCTAACGGCAGGTGCCTTATTTTGGGGATTTTATAAGTCCAGGTGTCTAATTGAAATAAAGTGAAGTTTAGGTGTTTCTGTGACATTGTAGTAAAAGTTCAGGTGCCATTTTAAAATTTTCCCTTACTTTTAGGCCGTGTAATAATGTTTGAGTGATTCTTTAGTACTCCTGAAACATCGTGATATGGTGCTCCAGGTTTCTTCTCCATCACACATTACAGGGTCTTCAAACATCACGTGACGGTGCTTCAATCGCACATAATAGTTTTTCGTTTTTGACGCCATCTATTTATAAATCTATTTGGACATTGAATATTATAAAAATGGGATCATTCCAAAATCTAATCCTGCGAACTATTATTAAAAGCCCAAATGTTACCAAAAATATTTTTAAAAGGCAATGACGTGAAAGATGCACGTAAAATATCAAAATGACACTGACTGTTAAAGCTGGCCGGATTTTTTTCAAAACTATTCTTCAATCAAAATAGGGAGGAAAAACGGGTAAATTCAAGCAGGGAAAGACTATAATATACACCTTTTATTTGGGTGTATATCATATATACCCCCCAAAATGTTATGAATTATGGAGAAAATGTTACGAATCGTCTTGCTAAAATGTTATGAATCGTATAAAGGTTATAAGATACACCAAAATGTTATGAATTATAATGAAAATGTTACGAATCGAACTGCTGAAAAGTTATGAATTCTAGAACAAAAGTTACGAAACACACTAAAATGTTATGAATGAACCATAAAATATGTGCATATGGTACATCCTTTTAAGGAGTGTGTATTGTAGACTTTCCCATTCAAGTATAGTGGTTAAGTGAAATTACTCTCTTATCCTTTTACTAAAAAAAAAAGTATTCTATATAATTAATAAAGGATAAAAGTCTCCTGTATGTGATGAGGAAGAAAAGTCTCCGCATGAATATCTTCTTTTAAAAAAAGTATCCGCAAAATGTTGGCTTTGGGTTGATAAATGAGTTTAACGAGCCGACCAATTGATAGTTCAAGTTTGATTTGAAAATTTAACGAGCTTTTAAAATATATATAAGCCTAGCTCATTAGAGAGGCGAGCCAATCTCAAATAGTTTTAACTGAGACGATATTGAGTTGTTCGAACTTGAAAATATCAAAAAACGAAGGAGCCGAGCAGCAGGTTGTTCGAGCTTGGCCGGTTTAAAACCTTAACAATAATGTTCATGTTTGATTTGTCACATAGCAAGCTAATTGGGAATGAGTTTTAAATGAACGAACACGAGCTCAAACTCGAAGAGTTTGGTTTGTTTATCAGCAAGGACGGAACCAGGATTTTATCTTAGCAGTGGTGAAATGTATACTAAAAAAATCTAGTGGTTCCATCCTTGTTTATCAGCCCTGCTCTACGTCACCTTTTGTGGAGTAACGCGCACTATGGACACGGATGCATGCCTGGATACGTATGTATTCGGAGCCGTCCGATGATCCATAATATATGCATGTGGACTCGTCACATCTGTTAGACTGTTTCTTGTTTCGCGATCATTTCAAACAAACAAAAGTCTCTTGAACATGTTGACTCCCTCTCCCTCTCTCATTCGTTTGCTAAATTTAGCAGTGATTCTTAACCTTCTGGTTTGTCAAGCCAATAATGATGAAATCTCAATTCTAATCCCAGTTTTTTTGTTTGATAAACAGAGAGCATCAAACATCGTCTTAGATTTTTGACTTCTTCAATTCTGTTTCTGGTGAACATCCGGGTACCTCTCTCTCTCTCTCTCTCTCTGCTCTCTCACCTCTGTTTTACTTCTTCATTTTTTTCCCTCGATTCCTTATTGATCATTCTCTTATTTCATGGAGCTTGAATTATCTGCATATAATTCGTGATTAAGTCGCGCTAATGATTCTCGCTTTCTGCATGTTTTTTTTTTTTTTTCATTTATCAAGGGAGGACTTTGAATTATTATTTGAAAGCTCTGCGTCGAACAAACAGAATGCGCTTTTCGATTTTCGATACGAATTTCTCATGAAAAATAATCGATATATGTCATTTTTGCATCAGTATATGTGTTTATGCTTTGTTTGGATGATGGAAATGAAAAGAAAAGTTGGACCTGGAGAATCAACATTATCCTTTTTCTTATGAGATTCCAGTATTTCGTTGTGTTACGATTTTTTGGCAATGCATGTTATTTTGCAGAGCAGTTTAACGTAGTAATTATGACGAAAAATATTCTGGGATTATAAATAGAAATGGTACTCAGAAAATTCGATCTGTGTTGGGCTTGATCGAACCAAGCCTCCGCAATTTCAGAATCTCCCTGACGAATGGCCTATTCCCCCAGGCGGAATGGGCCGGTCAATCCCTTCCCTTAGAACCATGGCAATGACTTCCTCAAAGAAAGGAAAGCCATTGAATTTATAATCTGGTTTTCTTCTTATAGACTGTTGCATCTGTCATCTTGTACAAGATATTCAAGTTTGATACTATCTGAGCATCAAGTTTTGGCTGTTGTGATGGTGGATTTAATTTCGGAAATTCGTGCAAATTTCGCTTGATTCCTATGGTACAATGAAATGTTGCCAGGATTTTCATTTTTGGAGGGTAAAGGGCTTCTCTTTGAAGTGCTATTAATGGTTGAAATTGGTGAAGTATATATCTATGGCAATTTGGTTGGGTGGGCTGGCGCAATGATAATCACCTGGCAACCAAGGGTCTCAGTAAAGCATTTGGCCTGTTGTTCGACTCCCACGTAATATCAGTTTCTGTGTTGGGTCATATGGTACTTTTCTCCGACTTTAATTGGGTCGTCCACTAGGAAACAGCGTGACTGGTCCGCTAGATTAGTTGGTCCCCAGGGCTAGATACCGATTTAGAAAAATGGAAAAAAATAACTTGTGTCAAATGTTATCAAGATTAGTTGTAAATTAAACGTGCTTGTGCTGGTTAATATCGTTGGATTTTCACTTATATTGTCCATTTTGATGCACTCGCGAAAAAAGAAATTCCCAGTTAGCATAACTGGCAATATGTGTTCATTGATTTCAGATACGTACTCTGGCTTCTCTTGCACTTTGATAGAATGGAGGATGCGGAAAACGCTAAAGAGAATTCTCCGCGGTTAGCCTCCACAGCGCCATTGTTTTCCTCCGAGAATAAGGATCGTTCCATCGATGGAGCTCCTCCAATAAACAAGGCTGAAAATGGAAAGATAGAGCCCGATCACAAGGGATCAGCGATTGATGTTTTGAAATTATTGACCGAAGATGAAAAAAGCATTAACGGTCACAATGCTTCGGTAGAAGATTCTGATAGTATTGGAGCTATGCAACATCTTTTTGATGGAGCCAAAGTTGAACAAAAGGATTCCCATATATCAGAAAAGGATCCAGAGACATTGGAAACTCGGGAAGAGGAAAACGTAAAAGGTCTCCCAGAATCCATTCTATCACCAATATCAGAACCAAGACCAACCGATGTCTTGAATCAATCTCTAGAACGCGAGGATGTAATCAACGTTCATCTTCAATCAAATGGTACATCCAATGGACTTGAGAAAGATTTATCTATCGCGTCAACAGATAAAGCAGGCGTATTGGAGCCTCAGAATGGGGAAAACTCATCATATAACTCAGAAGCAAAACCAAAGGATGGTGAAGATGGTTTTGTTCAAGTCGATAACATCACCACACTTTTTGCTTCAACCTCAACAGGAAAGGATGTTGAAAATGGCCGTCACGTAGTTTCGTCAAATGAGCTTGCTCAACCACATGTTGAGGTTTCCAGCAGTGCCATTGAAATGCCGGAGGCCATAGACCCTTCTAAACATCTTAAAAAGGTCAATCTAAAAATAGGCCAGATTGATACAGCAGCTCCATTTGAATCTGTCAAAGCTGCTGTTTCCAAGTTCGGAGGAATTGTTGATTGGAAAGCACACAAAGTTCAAACAGTGGAGGTATAATATTTCCAAAATTCTTTTTTCTTTTTTCCGAGGTATAATATGTTTGGTCTTTCTGAGAACCATGTTAGTCACTACACTACTAGATTCATATGGTTCACGAAATGAACTTTTGTTTCTGTGTCGCAGAAGTCGAACTGTGCAGGTATAATATTACACCAATTCCATTCTTTTTTAATACTTGGATTGTTGTTCTAACTGTATTCTTGTACCTGGGTAATCTTATTTGTCCTCTAAATAAGAAAATTACTTTCATTGTTGCACTAATCTATTTAACAACAGACTTTTTTCGATACAGCTACAAATGGTCAGAAATGAAGAGAGCAAAGAAACAATATGTGTTTGTATTTTACTGATGGATTTGTTCTGCTCTCACTTTTACATCTTCCGGTGTCATGATGTTGCTTAGGGTGTGTTTGGATCAAGGATTTCTTGAGTGATGTATCGAGGGGGAAAAGAACAATGCAAGGGAAACACAATTCATATCGGTGAAGGAAAATCCCTTGCACTTTCTTTTCGTTCTGCAAATCCTTGATCCAAATACAGTCTTGAAGTACATAAAGAAATTATACTAAATTACCAAAAAGAGAAAAGAAATTTTGCTAATACTTCTTTTATTTGCTTCACAATTTGACTCAATGTCTTCCAACTTGTGCCTGTGTATGCAGAGACGCGCAGTGATAGAAGAAGAACTAGAGAAAGCCCAAGAGGAGATTCCGATATACAAGAACTTGTCTCAGGCCGCAGAAGTCGCGAAAAGCCAAGCCTTAAAACAGCTAGACAGCACAAAGAGACTCATAGAAGAATTAAAACTCAACCTAGAGAGAGCACAAACAGAAGAGCAACAAGCCAAACAGGACTCAGAACTCGCCAACCTCAGGGTAGAAGAATTAGAACAAGGGATTGCAGACGAGTCCAGCGTGGCAGCAAAGGCACAGCTGGAGGTGGCCAAAGCAAGGTACGTTGCTGCCGTTTCAGAGCTCAAAACTGTGAAAAGCGAATTAGAACTCCTCAAAAAAGATAACGATTCATTGTCCATCGAGAAAGACTTGGCGGTTAAGAGAGCTGAGGAAGCTGTTCTTGTGTCTAAAGAAGTCGAGAAGAAAGTTGAAGAACTGACGATCGAGCTAATTAATACAAAGGAGTCTTTAGATTCGGCACATGTCGCTCATTTGGAGGTGGAGGAGAGAAGAAGCGGTCTAGATATGGCAAAAGAGCACGATATTTTAAATTGGGAGAGGGAATTGATGGTGGCTGAAGAGGAACTGGAGAGACTAAACCAAGAGATCTTGTACACAAAGGATCTGAAATCAAAACTAGATACTGCTTCAGCGTTACTTGTGGTGTTAAAAACTGAATTGGCAGCTTACATGGAAACAAAATTTGAAAATGATGAGGAAGGGCATCCGAAAGGCGAGGGAGGGGAAATGGAGAAGAGGACACATGCTGAAATACAAGAAGCCGTCGCTTTGGCCCAGAAGCAACTCGAAGACGTGAAACTCAACGTTGATAAAGCCATTGCAGAAGTAAATTGCCTAAAGGAGGCTGCCTTGTCGTTAAAGTCGGAGATAGAAATGGAAAAGTTGGAATTTGCCAATACTATGCAGAGAGAAGGAATGGCATCGGTAGCAGTGGCCTCTCTCGAAGCGGAGCTGACCAAAACCAGGTCGAAGATAGCTGATTTGCGAATGAGGGAGGGAGAAGCAAGAGATAGGATGGTGGAGTTGCCAAAGCAATTAAAGGTGGCAGCTCAAGAAGCCGATCAAGCCAAGTCAGAAGCTCAAACGTATCGCGAGGAGTTTTGCAAGGCAAAGGAAGAAGCTGAGAAAGCAAAGTCTGAAGCAACTATAATGGAGAGTAGATTAGCCGCGGCTATAAAGGAGATAGAGGCGGCTAGGGCTTCTGAGAAGTTGGCGTTATCGGCCATCAATGCTTTGAAGGAGAGCGAATCAGCTCAAACAACCAACGGTGAGGATCCACCAGCTGGTGTAGCAATTTCTTTAGAGGAGTACTATGAACTCACTAAACAGGCTTACGACGCGGAGGAGGAGGCTAAGTTGAGAGTGGCCAATGCCATTTCCCAAATTGAGGTTGCCAAGGAGTCTGAATTGAGAACTTTGAAACAGATGGAAAAGGTTGGTTTTGAAATGGCAGCACAAAAGGAAGCACTGGAATTTGCACTGGAAAAGGCTGAGAAGGCTAAAGAAGGGAAGTTGTTGGTTGAACAGGAACTAAGAAAACGGAGGGCTGAAAATGAAGAAAGGCGAAAAGCGGGCGAGCCAGGCAATGGAGGAGTGAACCAACCTGAGGATAAAAAGGAATCAAATAACTTTGTCCAGTTGCCTGGTACTTTATTATCTACCCATCAAAGGTCGAGTCTGAACGCATCTTCGGTTAGTAACGGTGAAACTGAATCTTCGTCGGAAGTTAAGGTCCCGAAGAAGAAGAAGAGGTCGTTCTTCCCTCGGGTTTTCATGTTTTTGGCCAGGAGGAAGGCACACGCTGCCAAGTCTATGTAAGCTGCACCTCTTATTTTCGGGAGTTTCTTCCGGTGATCCGATCACCTGAAACACAGTAAATTCGGTGAGAGATTCTCTATTGTGCGCGAGAGAGTGTATTTGTTCTGTATGATACGTTGATTGAGATCTATGTAATGTAGCAAAAAAAAAAAGGTTTGTTTTTGGCTGGAGGGCTTAGAAGGAATGTTAAGATTAAGTTTGTTCTTGAGATTATTCACGCATTTGATTGAATGATAAGCGTTTGAAGTTCTCTCGGAGTTAATCCCTCTTTGTGAATATCAAAACCTGTTTGTTTTCTTGGTTTGTTAAATTATTTCCTAAGATCTTTTGCATCGCCAAAACATCGATATCCTATATACATGTACGCTAGGATCAAAAAAAATATACATATACGCTCACATTGGCTTCTACCTCGCTTCTCTCCCGTTCGTCTCCTCTCCTCGTCCTCTCTCTCCTCCATGGTTGTGTGGTGGTAGACTCGTTCTCAGGAGAGAAGTTCTCCCACTCACTCCAGCATTTTTGGACGGTGGTGACCCAGATACGATTTTTCATATCTTGGTTATTTGGCCCTCAGACCTAATCAACCTTGGCGACGGGTCTGTAAGTTATCAACTGTAGTGGGATGAAGGGAACGGTGAGCCCCAGTGCCAATATGATTTCTCCAACTTCCCTCAACCGCATCCAGGAGTGGATCAATGATCTCCAACGTCGCAGCTGTTATTTTTGGCAGATTTCTATTTGGTGGTTGTTATTTGTTTTCCTTGCTTTTTGTTCGGATCTTTTGGGTCCTTTGGTCTATCTGGTTATGGAATATATGTTTCGGTTTCTAAAAAAAAATAAAGAACCTCACTCAGAAATGGAAGTTAGCAAAGTTAAACACCATCAAATCATTTCATTCACAATGAAAGCACACAACAAAATCCCATCAAGGTGCCCATTTAGCATATACTATTGAAACTAAAGCTCAGCATTTGGTTTGCCAGTTCAGACACAGTTCTACTAAAAGTATCAATACATTTCGAAGAAGATACTATAACCAGGGAATGAAGCTTCAGTCTTCTATTTTCAATATGCACCTCAGAATCTTCTGTTTGTTAAGCCAGAATAGGCCGATCAAAAACCAAAAAAAAAAAAGCTCAGAATATTGACTACTTGCAGAAAGAGGTTCTTCATGTTCTTTCTCATTTTTCTTAGTATCCAATGCACAGAACTATTCAACCGCGATGCTCCATGATGATTTGAAAGAAACTGTAAACTTTATATAGGCATCAACTCGATCAAGTTTCCGAATCAAGGAAAAGCTAAGACATCTCTAACCATGTTCAACTTTGTTTAACTACTAAAGCTGTAATGTTCAGTTGGATACATTTCCTCACAGAAAAGGTGCCAGACCTCTACCACTCAAAGCTATTGCAGTTGCGTTAGTCGTGTTAGCTGTTAGCATGGTCATTCTTGCAAAGACGTAAAGCAATTTGTAGACCTGACTTTCGAAGTTACTCAAATGAAGCAGAAAGTAGGAGGGAAAAACAAGACCAACAATAATAACTGGAACCGATGGAAAGATATTCTCCACCGTTAGTCTAATTCGCATCTCCTAATTTATTTGATGAGCAGTTTGTAATGAAGAGACGTAAAAAATATGAGGAAAATCCTCTATATTTCCAAACATAAAACAATTGGGAATAGTGAGGGGGTAACAGAACCAGTGAAGGGTTTTGCAATTCTAGCATTGCCCAACAAATGCAAAGTAAGCAAATAGACATCGAGACCAATGAGACAATGTTTCGAGAGCAATATGATCAATAACAAATGAAGGGATGCAACATATAAGCAAAGAACAACAGAAAATTACATGTTGGCAGCACGATTGTTATTCCGAATTGCTTTTAAAGAAAGGGTATTACATTCAGCCCCACTGTATATAATCCATAAACAAAGACTATCCATTTATCAGAAACACTGATTGACGGTTCTTATCCCTTTCTATTACCTGATATTCTTTCAGTCTACAAATCATTAGTGTCTGGACACATTGAAAATCACCTAAAGTGAATCAACCAACTAACATGCCAACATGTCTGCTCACATCTTAGAAGGCTTGGGGAAAATGTCCGGTGTGAATTTCTGCGCAGCACTCAAACTGCCTTTAACCTTCATCGCGCCTCTGCATCACCAGTGTATCACAAAAACAGTTAAGTAATCCAATTTCAATAGGATCACGGAAAAAAAAATTTTGAATGAAACAAAAAGATGCGAATGTGTGCGCGCGCGCGCACACACACACAAAAAGGAAAAGGCAGTAAATATTGTACCTCATAAAAGCAATTTGGGGATTCATCTTGCCAGTGGCAACCTTGAAAAAATCTTCGTCCGTGAAAGAGAAGGTGGCATCAGGCTTCCCACCCTCATATGGCCCTAAAACCCCAAAAGTACTAATCAATGAATAATTACTCACAGCAATTGCAATCCATAATTCCTACCAGATTGATTAGGCGATAATGGGAAGCGGACACATGTAAGATTTGAAATTTTTATTCTTCAATATCACAACATGTAAGTACAACGAGTATCAACGCCTTAACTCACACACCGAACACGAACACAAACACACACACGAACAAGCGCACACAAAATATGAATTACAAAAAGTTATTGACAAACTTAAAAAAATGGTGGCACAACTTAAAACCTTAACTTTTCTTAACTTCTCCTTTCCTAACCTTGAAAGTACCAATCAACAACCTATATACGGAAACAACATTTGAAGCAATTCTTAGCTACTACAAGTTTAATTAGATGACTAAACCCATTGTACAAGCACAGGATTTGAAATTTCAAATCATCCATACATTTAAATTCAACGAAATCAAATCATCCATACAATTACCCCTAATGAATCGCATGTTCAGTAATCAGTAACAAATCTATAAGAAATCAATGTTAGAGATTTTCAAATCAAAATAATAAATGGGTTTTGATTTGGGTTATTTTTGAAAAGGTATTGAGAGAGGTTTTTTGTGAAAGGTTGCAACACCTTAATTTTCACATGAGTTGTGAGTTTATGTGAAATGTTATAGCACCCATTAAATTGGGATGTGTTTAGTTGGAAGAGTTGTGTCTGTTGGAAAGGGATATGAAACATGGGATTGCCTCCAAGAGGCATGACCCTTCTAAATAAATGTTTTCGTGAAAGGGTGCCTACAAAGAGGCATGATTCCTTTGAATTGAATGTCTTCAAAAGACATGACCTTAATATTGTTTACTAATGACACAACCTTTCACATAATGCTGCCTATAAGTCTATAAATAGGCCATTGGTTAAGTTATTCTACACACTGAAAATTTCATATTGGATTGTTCTCTCTCTACACACTCTCTTCCTAGAATTTTAGGCATACTCATATTCTGTTATTCTGCAGAAATTGAATATCAGATCTTAGTTCTTTACATTTAAGTAGTGGATATGGATATTCTGTCTGTCTTTTGCTTGTGCAAATGCAGACAGAAACAACCTAGAGTTTGGTGGGGGTAAATTCTATCTTTAGGATAGCATTCTCCTAATGCAACTCGAATTGTTTCTACCGTTCCAGATAGATTTTGAAGAGACGACGCCATCATATTCACCATTATGAAGACCGGATTTCCAACCATCAATCAGGAAGCGAGAAGAAACAAAAAAAATTCAACAAAATTGAATTGAATTAAAACACTAACCTTTCGTAACCTCTCCTTTCTTAAGGTCAACCACATAGATCTCCTCGTTGAATCCAATTTTCTGTCATCAACAAACAGAATAAATATCACAAAACCTATTAATATCAGATTTCAGTAACAACACAAACTTACAAACATGAAATATCTAGAGAGAGAGAGACCTTGGGAGCGATGTTGATTTGATAGACGAGGCCGATTTTCTTGGTGATCTCTTTGCCGGCGTCGGTGGAGAGGTGTAGCTTCATCTGCTCCAGTAGGGCGCCGGACTTGAGCTGAGTCGAGTTTGCCATTTTGCTATTTTGCGCAGGGGTGGAAGGAGGTTAAGGATTGGAACGAAAGGAAAACCTTGGATCCGACGGACTACTGTGAATTGAATCGAAGGTAGTTGGATTATAGGAGTGTACGGATCGCCATAACTGCAGTCTGCAACCGACTTGTCGGGGAATTATTAAGGTGAAATTACGCAGAGACCCATCATCTATACGTTTTGGACACGAACACCACCTAACGTTTAAAACCGTCCATTCAGACCCCTTCATCTATAACCGTTAACTAATCAGCACCCTTCTGTCAAAAAAACCGTTAAGAGATGAAGGGGTCAATATGAGCGATTTTTAAGGGGTAGGATCATATTTTTTTCTCATTCTGTTAATAGAGTTTAGCCAATTTTTTATTTTATATATATAAAAGGGTCTGAATGAGTAGTTTTAAACATTAGGGGTGTGCTGTTCAAAACATATAGATGCGGGGCCTTTGTGTAATTTTATCAATTATTAATTGCTCATGGAGCACCGGCCCGTGTATGGGTGCAAACGAGGCGAGTTGAGCTTAAGAATGCTCAAGCCCTTAATGAGTCGACCCTGGCTAATTTTACTTAATGAGACTCTTTAAACGAGCATAGCCTATACAAACGAGCCAGGCTTGTGCGAGCCGAGCTAAGCTTTTGAGTGTACCTCAGCGGCTCGTTTAATAAACGAGCCAAAAACTCAAAACTCAAACACACCTTGATTACTAAACAAATTGAGCCGAGTCACGAGCTACTTCCGAACCAAGCAGCTCGGTAGATTTGCAGCCCCCAATTGGTGTGTGTTTCACTATCAAGTTTGTAGCTCTCATAGTAATCTGTATTAATGTGTGATGAAATGTGTGATGAAGAAAGTTGATGAAACACCACCACACAAGCAATTAATAATCAATTATTTTATAACCACAAACACTCGTCAATGATTACATGTGTGTGATGTGTGGTGTTAATATGACACGCAATTCAATGTTTCTGGTATTTGGGCACGCTATCCCATTTCAGGAAAAATGGGCACTTGCCGGTCACCACTACTTAACAGTATTTTTTGTTTTAATTATTGGGCTAGGAAAAAAGAACTTCATTAATAGATCGAGAGGTACATATAATTGGCTGCTTTTTAAATCAAAAAAATATTGGTCAATTGCTCCACTTACGTGACACTCTTAACCAATAAACTGTCGCAACACAAGTTATGAGTCTTTACCGGTCTCATTGTAACTCAACGAATGTGTTTCTAGATTTTTCCACACGCAAGTTTTAATGATGCATCATTCTTTCATTTATTGAGAATATCACGTGAAAATGTGACGTGATACTCCGCAAGTGTTACTCAAAAGTTAAAAGAGCTCGCAATACAGTCCCACATTCATCAAACACTTGGCAGCTAGTAGTTTCCCATTTCGGGTAAATATCCCATCAATCCTCCTACATCCTCCCAAAATTTTCTGGAGAAATTACCCGAAAGAAATTTATTTGCAACCATTGATTTTGAATTCTGGGCAACTTTCTTGAACTTCCATGAACCAATGACTTTCCTTATTCCATACTCTCGGAGTGTTATCAAGTGACGTGTTGTTGTCTAAGTTATGCTCCCAACAAACAACGTGGCCATAAATTAAGCAAGTGAAACAAAATAAACTATATATCCTCTATGTATCCAGGACTGCCTAATAGATTAATATTCTTTTGAGGTTCATGGCAAATTGCATGCAATCGCCGTGACAGCGGGGGCTTGCCCCAAGTGGCATCCTTTTGCTCGTGGCTGCGAGGACTCACCGATTTAGTCGGTGACTCTTCCCGCTATGAACTGACCGGCAACATATTCAGAGAGCAATTCCGTGGGGGTTACTGATGATTACACCTGTGTTTTGTGCCTATGATTTGAGCTGGGTTTTCCGTTGAATACTCTACTACCAAGTCGAAGACGGACCCTATGCTGGCACCTCGTGCTAGTCTGCCTCAGCAGTACGATCGTAGAGCCTGTAGCACTTTCAATAGCGCTCGTGTCTTAGATGCTGGTAGTTTCGGTACACTCTTATTATTGTGATGTAATCTCTGCCTTCGGACTTTGAATGGAAGTATGCAATTGCCTTGTTGGTCGAAAAGCAAAAACAAAAAAAAAATCCCGAATCTATTGGACATGTCCATTTAGAAACAAAATTTTGCAAGAGTTTAAAAGATAAAAGGAAGCAAAGTGTAATAGTTTTTTTTTTTTTTTCCCAAGTAGTATTTAAAACAATAATAGAGGTGAGTAACAAAATTGATCCCATTGGCACGAGATCTCCATCGCAAGATTCGAACGACCTCTAGTCGTTTCTACTAGGTTACAATAATCAAGCAAAGCAAAGCAAACAAGAAAGGGGAACAAACCATAAGCCAAAGTGGAAATTCAGTTCTGCTCAGCCCAAATGCCCATTTCAAGAATTCAGTTTCAACAATATTGTACAGGAGATGCAACAATGATACCAATTTTATCCAACTAAATATCAATCTCGCCATTTATGAGTACAGGGATCTCAAAATAGTACTACGGAGTACTAACTAGTAAAATAAATATTGTAAGAAAACGACGATGCCAAGTCCGCCAACTAAGTTCTGCTAATTTCCCAAAATTGCACCCGCAAAAAACAATTGAGTAACCGACGCTGCTCAAAATAAAACCCGGAAGACGTGGCATGGTAAACAATTTGATCCTACTATTCTGAAATCTGTTTGAATTGCATTTGGCCCTTGGAGAGTACAATATGTCTCACAAATACAAAACAAACTTTCAAGCCCTTTGCTTGTGGGTATTTTCGAGAACAGGGACTCCAGGTCCGTACACCTGACGACAACGATCATGGAACGAACTAACAAGTCGAGAGACAACCTCCTTAAAAAACACTGATGCCATCTGTCCAGCATAAAGTGATCGACCAAGTTAGACCGCTTCAAACTAATTATTACACAACAAAGCAGAAAACTTCACTTTTGAAACTCCAAACCATGTAGGCTAAGACAGTTGCACAGATAATGAATTACACTGACTAAACAAACAAACATGTATGCAAGCATGTAGCATCATCCCAGATGACATACTTAGTTGCATTAAACAATTCTTTCAGAAAATTTTTAAGTGAAGGGAAAAACTGATTTGAGCAGAATTGCTGTGACCTTGAAAATCCTTTCACGATTAAAGATACTGAGTAACTAAGTTGGAGCAAGAAATAGATGCATTCATGGGAAGTCAAAAAGCATTTCAAAAGAAGAACAAAGTACCTTTTACATTAAAGACGCTAAAGACTCGTGAGTTGTTTCAAAAGAAAGCATAACACGAGTTAATGCTTTGCAGAATATTAAAAATGGTACCAAAAGAAGAATGAAGAGAATGTTGGTTATAAAAGGCATTGCCGCATGAAACTTAGACCATCTCTACCTCCTAGAAGAAGAGACAAGGGTCCAAAAGTGCCAAAGGAAAGGATTTAGGAAGATAAAGCTGGGAGACATGATTTCCCTAACCTTAACCGAGGAAACGGCTTTGAATAGAGCCAGTTAGAGAATCAACTCCATGTAGACAACAAATTCCTTTTTCAATTTCCTTGAAAGCAATGTTTCAGTAAATGGTTATGGATGCTAAATTCTGAATAAGAATGCTGAATGATCTAAGAATTGGGTGAGATTTGCAAAACAAAGTGGGAAGCATATCATTAATTGAGACACAATATGCAGTTTAAGTTGGTTTGGTTTTGTTAATGGGTCACATATTTGGATCGAGATATGGGAAAGTAGTCGAGTAGCAATGACAACAACGACAACAGACTTGGTCGTAGGGTAGTGGCAGCGTGGCAGCGATAAAGGCAGTGTGGTGAATAAAATGGAGACAAAAGCTCAGAAGAGAGTGGGTTCACGAGAATGGCCACAGTGGGTTAAAGTTTCATGAAAGTATGAGGAAATGGTATGTTGATGGTTGGAGCTCTACAGTGCACTGCATCCGTAATAGACATAAACAGCCCAGGAGGAGCTGATGAAGCACGCAGCAACTATACACTTCTGTTGCATTTATGAAGCACCGACCCCGCCTAATAGATCACCGAACCCATGTGGGACACACCTAAATACATATGGGACACGCTAAATCGTTTATCCATTTACGGTTATTAGGTTTTTCCAGTCGGACACAGCTTTGACATTTCTGAGACCCCTTAATATAGAAATGTCAGGGAACAGGGCAGTGTATGTTTTAAAGGCTGGGAGGCTTACAATTGGTTTTTCTGGTGGCTTTGAAGAATTTTGGTTGTTGAATATTTGAATGAATGCTTTTTGGTTTTTTTTGGATTGTATCAGTACTATTAATAGTCTAAAATATTCATTGGTTTTGCTTCCGTGTTGGATACGGTAATAATACTGTCTTGTATCATGCGGTTTGTCTTTCTGAAGTGCTACTGTGGTAGTTCCATGAGTTTTGACTATTTCTGGGTACAGTATTCATATGAAAAACTAAAAATAAATAAGCATATGTATATGGATATATCTTTTTGCTATGTCCGTGTCTCCATTTATTTAGAATTGTCGTTTCCTATGTCTGTGCTTCTTAGGTTTGCATTGATAAAGGTGGGCCCCGCAGTGGTGAGATGGAAATGTTTGTGATGCTACAGAATGTGGCACCTAAGCGGAGTACAATAATATTCCATACTGCAAATTATTCCATAAAGAGTCAAACATGCAAGATCAAATCAGGCACATAAGTTCCTAAATGCATCACCTACGGTAAGGAAAATTTCCTAAGCCATGCCCACCTCAAATAAAGTGAAAATTCAACATTACATGCATTAGCTGTAGTACGAAGAAAGTTGCACACTACAACAACAAAATTGTCCGAAGGTACATTTACCTGTCGATAGAGTGGTGAGTTGAACTTAAAATCCACAAAGAAATAGATGTTGCAAGTTCCTGGATTGGGTCCCGGACTGAATTCCCAAATGTTTATTAAATGATCAAAAAGAGAACTTTCTGATACAGTTGACTGGAACAAAAACAGGAGGGATGATAATAAGTACATCTACATGACAGTAATACCACCACCAAACACAATCATAGTCCTACATGATAACCGAAGTAGCTCATTATAGATCAATGTCCATAGATGAACAACAGAACACTTAAAAGTCTAAAACACATACCCAAGTTACAGGAACAAGCATATTTATATAATACTTATTTTAAACATAAATTCTTGGTAAGCTGGGCTGCATATCTTGGACATGTTGATAATTCTAACAAAAAACGCTAGATCTAAATTGTTAGCTACAATATAATCCAAAATTAAACATTCCAAACTATTGAGGAAGCTAGGAGGAGACATGAATAAGAATTTTGTATCTTAAAAGGTAGAATGACACAGAAATTAGCAAATCAGCAAATCATGTTGTTAGTTGTAACTGGTCATGGCCATGCAACATACATCAGTTTTCCCACATAGCTTTTGAGGTATAAGTATAACCAAGAAATTGGGAATATCGTTAAGTTAGTTACCAACTTGCCATCCTCTTACCTATCTTCCTAACAAACTTTTTCCAAAATTTTCAAACTGGGTTGTTCAAACTGTGTCCGATCCATAGATTGCATATATCTATGGTTGTTTTTGGATGACTACACACCCACCCAGAAATCCCTCCCCTCCTCTTTGGGGAAAACTTCAATCGCAACATCAAATGCTCAGCCTGATGTTGCCCCCTAATCTCGGGGAAAGTTGCTGCAAGAGCTTAATTCTGATACTGTTGTCACGGAGGGGTTTTCTTATATCGCTCAACTACTTTTGAGTGTAGCTCAGTTCCATTTGAGTTAAGGGTGTGGCCCAAGAAAAGGTTTTGCAGTCATTGTGATAAAATTGTGCTCTGTTGTGCATCTTCTTAGATTTGACAGATTATTTCTTACGAGTTAAAAAAGATCTTAAACGCAAGAGCAAGAAAATTAAAGCAGAACTTACCTTAACGTATGTTGGCCTTTTCCATTCCACATGGGAAACATAGCTTTCAACAAGAAATTTGAAACCAATCTCCAGCTCAGCATCAAATGATCCATCAGGGTAGCGTCGAACTATATCCGATCGCTGGCACCAGGGGAGAAAATCTTGATACAAGTCAACAGCAGCAACCACATTGAATAATTGCTCAGGAGAATACCTATTATCGATAACCTATATTAACTTGTATAACTTATACAAGCGCTATAAGGACATGGATGATGTCAAAATGCAACCAAAAGAAAACTAGCTAACATGTTCTAAATCGCACTCCTGAGAAAAATCAGATCTTGAACATGTTCAAATATTTAAAGTTCTGGAGAAGTTTTAGCCAAGGCAAATACCAAATTGCAGCATAAGGTAGAGAAAGAAGCAAACAAAATTGCCCTCATCCACTAAGACAATCTCAATAAGATATTTAAGTGCCAATCCGATTAATTTTGACCGTCAACGGAAGATACTAAGCATGCCAACACACACAAGCAGTTTGTACCATGTACAATGGAAATAGAGATACACAAGATGATAACTAATAAATGCACGTGTTATATTAAGAGATGGCATAAGAAACATGATATGGTTTGGTGACAAATTCCAGTGCTATTAGTAGAAATAGAAACTTCTTCTTTTCCGTAACCTTTCAGACAAACACAAAGCCAACAAACAAAAGGAGTTAACAAGTAGAATAAGAACAAACATACCCCATAATACGCCGCTCTTCATAGAGTTTGGAGACCATGCTGCCCTCTTCCCCATCCCCACAACCAAGAAAACCCCTCCTCTGAACAGCAGCGCTGCTACTGCAACCACTTACCCGAAATGAATTGTCGTCCTTAAAAGCTTTAATGTCCTTATTAACCAGCATCGTTTCAGTTCCCGCAATGCCACTCAACCATCGTATCTGAACACAACTTCCCAATGCCCCATGGTTCCCAGAATATCTTGTCAAGCATCTACTGCCATTTCGCTGTGAAATTAACCGGCCAAACGCCTTCCACGTCGAGACAGCCGACCTCATCGTAAAAGAATCACTAGTTTTTCGTTAATGAATGGTAGACAACCCTAATTGATTGAATACCAAAAGTTCCTTTTCACAAGGAATGTCTTCCTTGACCTAGTTCCAAGTTTGGCAAGAAAATTAATCAGTATAACTACAACAAATTCATAATCAACGAAAAGAGGAATCCAACAGAAAGCATCTTTCATAAGAAATGGTTTAGAACTTTGAATCCAACCCTAAAGTTTAAGGTATAGGTGAAGTCACATATTCCATGCCAAAGCAATATTGGATAATATTCTCTAACATTTCTGCTAGTTCTAGGTATGTCACGTGTACCCTATTGTGAATTTATCATCGTCCAATCTTTTCCTAGGGTCTGTCAACCTAGTATAGATAAAACTCTTTCAATGTGAGATGAAAAGGGTAGCGTAGATTAAACTCTTTCAATGTGAGACGAAATGAGTTCCGTTCAGATACCGTATAGAAACTTCAAATCCAACGACAAATATAGATTACATCAATTGAAGATGTTCCTCGCATACATTCTAATTACCTATTCCATACCCAAGCAATGTGGAATAAAAATAAATCCCCTGGTGGTCAAGGCCTAGGAAGTAGGGGTTTGCTCCCTCCTAAGGTCAACTCCTTTGGGGCAGTCTATACGGAGCAATTGCTCTATCTTTAATTGGGCTCCCCTCCCCGCACGTTGACACTAGGGCGTGGGATTGGGCCTCAGGATTAGTCGAAGTGTGCGTAAGCTGGCCCGGACACCTGAGTTATTAAAAAAAATGTGGAATAATAATACTTCGATGGTGGATCAAAATAACACGGATGCCGAGCAGCCGATGAACCACCCTCATTGGGAACGAAGCACCTATCTTTTGTCCAATTAACAGTTGGAAACCCTAATCATCAATCGAACTAAGACTAACCCTAATCACAATCGCTAAGACAAATCCGTAATCGAGAAAAAAGAAAGAAAGAAATTATGAGTCGAAGAGTACTTGAAGAAATAGGAGGTGGATTGTGATAAGCGAAAGGGACCAAGGATCTGATCGCACATGGCCTCTAGCTGCCTCCAAATGCTTCCTCCAACTGCATCCTGGAAAATGTAAAATCTGAATCTTTGAAAGACAGCCTTTAGTATCGAGAAAATCCCAAATATCCTCCGCCGTTCGCCGCTTAGTTGAATCCGCGGTTCGATTCTTGCACACGACCGCAACAAAATAATTTCTTTTTTTGAATCTCTAGTCTCGCGGTGCACGAGCCATCTTTAAGAAATTAGTCAAGGTGCGCATATATTGATTGAAACGTTGAAAAAAAAAAAAACTGATCAAGTGAATTTTAAAAATGAATTTCTCAAAGTTACTAGACAAAATAAAATTTGGAATTTTTTATTAAAATAAATTATTTCAAAATTCTTGTTGTGCGGACGGAATAATTTTTATGCGAGGGAGAGAGTACATACGAAAGTCTACGGCTATTCAGCAGATGAACCAAATAGCCCAATTCATCCAATCCGCACCAAACCAATGCATGCTACGGACAGATACGAATCTAAAAAAACTAATTCTGAAGGATGCGGTTCGGTTTGGTTCGGTTCCGCCTCCACTCAATCCGCTCAATCCACAATGTTCTTATTTCTCTTCCGAATGTTATGGATAATGTTGAGTAATTTAAACAACATTTTATTGGTAGTAAAGTAATAAACATATATTCTATTCTATGATATTTTTATGTTTTATGTTAAAAATGTTACTAATAACCTTCTCTATTTTTTTGTTACATTAAAATCTAAATCAAGTTCATGTTCCAGTCCAACTCCAAATTCGAGTGTTATTAACGTCTAATAGTTTATCTTTACACTTTAGAGTAGATGAATATAACTTAAATCTAAATAATGTTGGTTTAGACTTGTTTGAATTTGTGGCGGACTTGATCGGACTTGAAGTTTTGGGACTCTATTTTTCAATTTGTTGGTGTATATAAAATAAATAAATTGCATGCTCAAATCCGCTGAAACCGCCCAAATCGATCCGCCTAAACCGCATCCAAACTGAATCAACCAAACAACACTATGGACGTTGACGGATGAAAAAAATGACAATCCGCCACAAGCGAATCAGATTGAGAACCGAATGGATCCGCATCAAACCGATCCGCGGGCAACCATGTGCGAAAGAAAAGAGAGGGGGAGGGGGGATCGTTATTTCTTTTTAATAGGAGATGTGTTCTGCAAAATTTTTTTGTGTTTTTTATTTTTTATTTGTGTTGAAATGAAATTATTAAGATTTTTATTAGCCCAGAGATTTTTTCTCTTGCTCCCAGAAGTTATAAAAGTTCTTTTAAATTACAACTATGTCCTTGAACCAAATGACATTAAAGGACAAAGCCCTTTAATGTCCTTAATCATCCATATATAAAAAGTCCTTAACTATAAATAATTAAGCGGAAAAAATCGAAATGGTCCCTGTAGTTAAGTGTTTCGGTCAACTTGGTCCCTGTAGTTGTAATTGGCTGGATTTACACTCTATACTTTCCATTTTGTTCCAATTTGATCCAATTGCTAACTGTCGTTAGTCCGCCGTTAAGTCCTTTTAACAGCAAAATCAAATGGCCCCCTTTTTTGGGATTAAAACAGTAATTCTCTCATTCTTCTGTTGTCCTAATTTGTTTCCCATTGGATTTGGACTTCTCATTTTGAATCAGACGATTTTGGAGGCAGAAGAACATCCAACAACTTGGCTAACTTCAAGAGATGGAAGAACCAGATATGGCTTGCTGCAGATTCGACAGAAACATGCCAAAATATGGTGAGTTTTTCGACTAATAGACAATGGAAAAATGTTCTGTTCAAATAATTTGTTTTTCAATGGAAACATGGCAGAATATGGTGAGTCTTTGGACTAATAAACAATGGAAAAATGTTTTGATAAAAAACTTTGTTTTGCTTTTATGACACAAAATTTCAGTGGTTCTATTTTATTATGTCCGCGTCTTTTGTATTGTAGACACATACCCCAAGCTTTGCACCACCTATACTTAGTCATAGAGGCATCACCATAAATGAACCAAATGTTACACCAAGTGCAATGACAACAACTGGTACCATTCCAATAACAGCAAAGGGCAAGGAGAAGATTGGCGGAGTAAGAGGAAGAAAAGAGGTGGGGGAAGAGCCAGAGGTATCACCATAAATGAACCAAGCGCTGGACCTAATGCAGTGACAGCTGAACCAGGTGCTGGATCAAGTGGCAAAGGCAATGAGAAGACTGGTGGAGGTAGGGGTCAAGGCAGAGATGGATGCAGAGGTGGAGGAAGAGCCAGAGGTAGAGGAGGAAAGGCAATAATCAGTAACAGGCCATTGTTAGCAATGTGGGACTACTCAAACTTCAACATTCCTAGTAGGAATCAGTGCATGAGCTAAGTGTAGGAAAATGAATGGGATGACAGGGCACTATTTTTTGTAACCACTTGGGCTGTTAAGTTAGGTTTATTGTAATCTAGTTGAGTGGTTTGTTATGTCTATGTATTAGGTTATGACTTGCTAAATATGGACCTAAATTTATGTAATATTCTGACTTTTGGACATGGTTCTTTATCATGTTGTGACTTTTGGACATGGTTCTATATGCATTTTCAGTACTATGCAGAAAAATAAAGCATCTCAGTATTTGTCCACAAGTTGAACAGGTAGACAATACCAGTGGTTATGTTGCCTCATGGCTGATCATGAAAATGTTGAATTAGAGGGCAACTTTTTGCAGAAAAACTGTAACCAAATTTCTTCTCAGGTGCCTCCTTATCAATGGAGAATGGAAGAATGAGATGTGTTTTGGTTTAGATGTATATTGGGCAAGAGGGAAATGAGAGAATTACTGTTTTAACCCCTAAAATGGGGGCCATTTGATTTTGTTGTTAAAAGGACTAATGGCAGTTAGTAATTGGACCAAATTGGAACAAAATGGAAAGTACGGAGTATAAATCGAGCCAATTACAACTACAGGGACCAAGTTGACACAAACACTTGACTACAAAGACCATTTCAGTTTTTTCCTAGCCTTGTTCGGTTTGGAACTCCAAACCCAAAATTTTGGAAAAAGCAACTTTTCTACTTTTTCTCTCCCTAACTTTTCAATCATTACTCTTATTTTTCACTCTATCTCTCTCTACTTTTTACCTCTCTCCACAATCATTACTCTCATTTCTCTCTCTATCTTTATTCAAAAACATAACTCAAAACCCACAACCGAACAAAGGCCTCCAAGTCCCTGTTGTGCTTTGAAAGGACTGCAACTTGGCAAACGGTGCCGTATTGGGCCAAGATGGGATATTACTGGATTCTCTCTCTCTGTCTCTGCGCCAGACCCATTTTGTCCTCTTTCTTGTTTTCTTCTCGAGGAGCTAAAAATTTTATGATGGAGTATTAATTCCAAAGTCCAAACTAAAAATCTGTAATTTCCGATCAATTTTGGTCATCTAGCAAATTTTTTTTTTACTTAGACGACTTCAATTCTAAATTAGATATGGAAAAAATGCTCCCAACTAAGAACTTAATTTAAAAAGCAAACAATTTATAAAATTTAGTAATTCAGGAAGAAGAGAGAGAACCAAATAATCAATCCTTTATCTAGGGAGTTTTGTATTCTGGTTCAAAATCTCTTGCAAACTAGAGTGAATCACAATAATCGATAGAAAAAACTCAATCAATTTCATCAAAGCTTTTGATCAATTGTTCTTGCTCCTCTTTGGGAATTACCATTAATTATAACTGCTCATGTATACCTTTTAGAAAGGGTGAAGTGAAGAAAGAAAAATTGCAGAAGTGGACGAAGGGTGGGTTTGGATTGAAAAGTTAACTTATAGTATATTTTTTTCTTTATTTAAATTTTTTTGCATTTGTTTATTTTGCTTCAAACTTTTGTGATTTATTAATTCGTCTCGACGAGAAGAATCGAAAAAGCAATTTTTTTATCGAAACTCATAATTTTTTGAATATAGACAAAAATAAGTAAAAAGACATCTTTTTATCTGATGCTCGACTCCCATGATAATGACCAACAGCTAACCCAGGCCCTAACATCCTACCGTATGGGAAAAAAGGGGTAAATTCTAGATACACCCCCTGTACTTTGGTCATTTTTAACTACACCCTCTGTACTTCATTTTTAATCACTCGCACCTCTTGTACTGGTTTGGAAATGTTAGTATTTCCGTCCAAAGTAACGAAAAGACCGAAATACCCATTCGTATTCGCCTTTCTTATTTCCCTTTTTTCATTTGCGTATTATCCTCTCTCTCTACAAAACTCATAGCTGTGGATCTGCAATGGTGGAGAGGAAAATCGTAAGAGCGTGAATGATATATTTCATCGTCAGAGCGTGAATCATCTACTTGAAAGAACAGAATCATCTACGGTTTTTGTTCGTAAGGTACGTTGATAGGGCCAAAATCGTTTAGGATTTTTGTTCGTTTCGTTTGATAGCCCAAAATTTATCTGGGTTTTTGTTCATTTGTGGTATGTTGATAGGCCCAAATCGTGTAGGGTTTTGTGTTACGCTTTTTTTGAGTCACGTAATGCTCTGAAAATGAAAAACTTTTCATGATTTGGGGATTTTTTGAGTCACATAATTGTTCATTTGTGTTGCGAATTTTTTGAGTCACATACAGTCATCGATTTTAGGGTTTTTGTCCTAACTTTCCACTGGTTTTTTGTTCTTTAATGGTTGTGGTCCCATACCCAACCGGTTGTTGGCCTTTTCTGGTATGTTATCGATTTTAGGGTTTTTGGAGTAACTTTTCACTGTTTTTTGTTCTTTAATGGTTGTGGTCCCATACCTGAATACATGTAGGGTTGTTGTTTAATGGTTTTTTGTCAACTACATTGTTCTTTAATGCTTGCATGTGGTCCCTTATGTTTGTAAAGTTGGGTTTTTTATTCGTAAATGCAGGATGACTACATATGTTACCCTTCAATTGCATCATGGGGGGTATTTCAAGCATACCCCATTGAGCACTATGTATCTGGGTGGGACAGTGGAAATGGTAGATGAAATTGACCCTGATTTGGTTTGTTTTTTTGACTTGAAGAAAGTAATGATGTCATATGGTTATCCCACCACTAGTACTATGTATTACCTAATTCCTAGTCTTGGTTTGATAAAGGGACTTAGGGTTCTAAATTCTGACATAGAGGTTAGAGAAATGTTGGATGTTTACAAAGGTCTTCCAGTCATGTGCTTGTATTGTGAAAAAGGTCCTGAGCCCCTGCAAATTATTTACCCTGATGAAGTGGATGTTCCCCACGTGGAAACAAATTTTGTGCACTTAGATGATGACAATTCTAAGGCCAATGAGGGCAATCATGAGGTGGTGGTGGATAAACCAGTGGATGAAGGAATTGGTGATGATGAAGATGAGGAAGATGACCCTGATTATGTAGGAGATGAAGAGGACGAGGATGAAGATGAAGATGATGAGGATGACTCAGATGTTAGTTCTACCCCTAGCTGGATGCTTGAGAATCTGGAAGGGCCTGGTGATGATGACATTTTTGCTTCAAAGGAACAACAAAATAAAGCAAATGATAATAAAGAGCAACCACAAGTAGAAGATTGGTACTCAGATGAGGGAAATTCTAATGAGTTACATAGTATGTATGGATCAGATGAAGATGAACAAGAGAGAATGACATCCAGTGGTAAGAAGTGTCGTGAGTTTAATGAGAATGTGGACATGATTAAACCAGCTTTGGAAGAAGGAATGAAATTCACTAATGTGGTAGTCTTTAGGAAGGCACTAAAGGAGTGGCAAGTACAACAAGGGTATGACTACAAATTTGTGAAGAATGAAAGTAGCAGGGTCACTGTGGTCTGTAAGGAGGAAGAATGTGGTTTCAGAGTTCATGCTTCACCAATGCAGGGGGAAAGAACTTATCAAATCAAATCAATGAATCCTCAACATGATTGTCTAAGAACCTACAGTAACCATCATGTCACTGCACAGTACATTGCAGACAAGTACTTGGACAAGTTGAGGGATGATCCATGGATGAAGGTTGATGCATTTCAAAAACAGGTAAGAAGGGAATTGACAGTTGATGTGACTAAGGGCAAATTGAATCATATTAGAAGGGATTGCTTCTATTAGTGGTGCTATGAGCTGTTGCTTTCTGCTTCTATTTGTTGGACCACTAATGTCTGCAGTTTTTGGTGGAATACCCTACTTATCTAAGGCTGCTACTGCTATGGTTTGAATTGAATCATATTAGAAGGGATTGCATTTCATGATAGCATAAACAAGACACTGCATATATTTTTTCAGTTCATTACAGGGGATAACAAGGGATACAAATTTTCTGGATTACATAACCCTTGACAAAAAAGTGCATTCCATACATGTACATTCTACTGTATTCCATACATGTACATTCTACTTAGTTAAATACAACACCATAAAGCAGAAAATGGCAACCCAAGTTGCCACAAACATCCCCCTCTGCCTTCTCTCCTCAGCCTTGCTTTTCTCCAACTCTCTCTCTAACTGGTCAATGTTCTACAACAGCTCATCCCTTCCGCAATCACAAGGTGGAAGGTCAACCCACACGAAAAAGTTGCATTTCGCCTTCTGTATAAACAAAAATATACATTAGAACTCATTATGAATAATTTTTATGTGTAAAACAACTTTAAACTTACCGGAAACCTTCCACACCCATAAAACCGTCTTCCCATGGATGATGGTATGTTAGACGTACGCAGAGGAGCTGGTTCGCCACAATAGCAAATGGGAGCCTGGTTGTTCAGTTTTCCAGATGAGGGAGAACGTGATGAGGGAGAACGGGAAAAAGAAGAGGAGGCCATAGGTGGCTGGGTGATGCTCTGTTTTCATTCTAACCTGTGGGAGTCGTGGGACATTGGTATATATAGCATGTAAATGGGTTTTGGGGGCAATTTGGTCTTACAAAAAATGTTTTAGGAGGGAAACTTTCCGCCAACAAGCCTTTACCTGCTTTTTCGTTACTTTGGACGGAAATACTAACAGTTCCAAACCAGTCTTAAGTACAAGGGGTGCGAGTGATTAAAAATGAAGTCTAGGGGGTGTAGTTAAAAAATGACCAAAGTTCAGGGGGTGTGTCTAAAATTTACCCTACGAATTAATAATGAAAGTCACAAAAATCTAATGCAAAACTAACAAATGTAATCTTTTTTTGATTAAAAATAAAAATATATTATTATTTGTAGAGAGAGGGAGAGAGAGTATATGCATGTCTGACAAAAAAGGGATAGGTTTTGTTTTTTTTTTGATCGATCAAAGGGATAGGTTTTGTGTTGTGTAATAGAAGTACAGTAGTAATGTCAAAAGTAATATCCCAAGTTCCAACTTGGCTCTAAACGACGCAATTTGATGAAGCTGTAGGTTGCAGCGCTTTTAAAGCGCGGCAGGACTCGAGGTCCAACACAAAGGCTCCGTTCGGTTATTAGAAATGTTGTGCTGAAAAGTTATTCTCAGGAAAATGAGATTTATTTTTCTATGAGTGTTAATTTGACAAAAGAATTTTGTAGGAAAACTAAAATGTAGTTGTTCATTTGCCGGAAAAAAGACATTTATGAGAAATTTCTTTATTTTTATTCTCATGACTAATTTTAAATCTTTATTTTTATTCTCATGACTAATTTTAAATAAAAATAACTTTGAGACCTAAATAATGGGCTACAATATTTCAAAAATTAACACATACAGACATGTATTTTATCTAACGCAAAGCCTTAACATGAAATGAAAAAATCGACTTGCAATTCCCTATTTAATATTCTATCCTTTGAATGGTCATGCAAATCCTCCGTTCAAACTGACATCCTCTGATAATTAACTATAGAAATGAAGCTTAAAAAATGGGAAATGATATTGCCACACCCTTTTTTGTTATTACCACACCCTGCAAGTGTATTTTTGTACCAAAAAACACACTTACAGGGTGTGGCAATAACAAAAAAGGGTGTGGCAAAATCACCAGCCTAAAAAATAAGTAGATTATAACTAAATGAATAAATTAATATTAAACAATTGTGCTTCATTGGTTGCTGATTTAAAAAATCCACTGATAATGAGTTAGTACAAAACAAAACTGAAAGATTAATGACAAGATAAATAAATACTTAAAAATAATAATTCCAAGATGAAGAATCACGGAACTATATTCATGGGTGGAACACAGAAGCCAAAATTGACACCATTCTCTTTTTTTTTTATCCGTCAATTATTTTGGTACGACACTAAAGCAACTGAACGGGGCCAAAGGTGAAAAGCACATATTATTTTTTAACCCACGCCGGATTACCAGGTCATTCTTAATGAATTCCTTTAATTTTATTATGTTGAATTAAAATCAGGCATAAAATCGACCACTCTCACCCTCTTCATTTAAAGAGCATGACTTCTTGATCAAAATAAAAAAAAGAGCATGACTTCTCCCTCTTCTCGTTCAGATATGAAGAGCACGAGTAGTACTCTACTCTTGTTGTTCATATTCATTTCTCGCGGGTACCCATAAAATTACGTTTTGAACACATTAAACGGCTCGAATCATCAAATTTGGTCGAGAAAGGTGAGAAAATGGGGGATCTAGATCCTCTCCACGTACCCCTCTCACCACATCTACCACACCTTTGCACCAAATGATGCCAACACATTAATGAATCAATCCAATGGCTTAGATTAAAACAAAGGGCGAGTTATTTGTAACCACAAATTTTCTGAATGTAACCTGTTTTACACATGATGAACAGTGCACATGCATTGTAAAACAGGCTACGTTTAGAAAATTTGTGGTTGCAAATAGCTTGCCCCTAAAACAAAAGCCTCACGCTGGTAGCCTTAAGTAACACAGCGTTGTTTCTATGATTTTCCCCGAACGGAGCTAACGCTGCACTGTCCTCTCTTCTCTCCAATCTCCATCATTTTTTTTTTTTTTTTTTGCTGCTCGGCAAACGAACGTTTTATATAAGGGAAGACTTGAGAGGGTACAAACAAGTCGGGGGAAGGAGGAGGGGACTCCAACCGAAGTTGAAGAAAATTTAAAAAAAAAAACACCCAAACGGGCCAAAAGGCCCAAATCCTAAAATGGGACAAGCCCAGCATACACCCAAATGGGCCAACGGCCTAAATCCTAAAAGGGCACAGGCCCAAACCAAATACTGCTACTGGCCCAAAGAGAACCCTAGACAGCAAACTGGCAGCCGACCAGCACCCATGTTCCACCACCGGAGACCCCATCACCGCCAACACCGAGAAGACATCGTCACCTCCAGACCTACTGGCCATCCAACAGATCTGATCGGAAAGAACCCAGGTTCAACCGATATTCATCGGCAACGCCCCATCAACTTGACGACAACGAAAACGGGGCCCTGCAGATCAACAACAGCCGCTGACCAACAACCAAACACTACCCAAACTCCTCTCGCACCACCAACAGAACCCCACCTGACCACCACCGTCCGCCGCCTCCACAAAACCCGAGGACCCCGCCACCAGTCGATGCAACACAAGCACGAGCAGATCAAGATCAAAAGATGAAGATTTCCAACCGAATCCAGCCAAAACAGCTGAGGGAATAAGAAAATCAGAACAACTTTCTCAAGACAGCGGGAGACCCACACCTGGAAGACCCAAATCGCCATACAGAAAGCGAATGCCGTCGACGCCCGACGCCCCATGGAGCCCGACGAACCACCACCACCAACAGCACAAACCTTCACCAAAGACCCAACTCCTTAGCAAGCATCAACAGCCAAACCCAACCCAGCCACCACCACATGCCGCCACGCCGACGAGACCGCCTGCCAAACCCCAACAGAAACCACCAAAACCACCCGATCTGCAGAGAAACGACACAAACAGACCCACCGCACACAGCCGCGCCGGCCCCCTCAAGCCGTTAGGCGAAAACCGATTATCCCAGGAGCAATAGCCGGCGGGGGACCAACACATCACAACTCCACTGGACGCCCGAGCCACCACTCGCCGTTAGGCCTAACCGGATACACCCAGCAGTGATATCCGGTGGGTACCCGACACCAAGGAGGGTGAGGAGGGCGGCGGCAGGAGAGCACGGGGAAGAGGAGAAACCTGCAAAAAAAAAGGAGCGGGAAAGAAATAAAGCGGAGAGGGGGGAGAGAAAGATCAGAAAGAGGGGAGAGAGAGGCGCCCGGGGGAGGAGGAAAGGCACCCCCCCCCCCCAAGCAGGAACCTAATCGCCTGGAAGAAGAGAGAGAAAGAAGAGAGAGGTCAGAGCAAAAAGGGCTTGAAATGTAGATAGATTTGTCTAGAGCAGAGAATTCTCCAATCTCCATCGTTTCTGATAATCCCCAAGTCCAACCCACTAGAAGTCAGCGCCATTAATCTCTCTCTCTCTCTCTCTCTCTCTCTCTCTCTCTCTCTCTGTGTTCCCCTGCAATTCTAAATAAAATCAAACTCTGGACAAACCCAAAATTTTTCCATTTCCCTGAATTATTTGGAGAAAACGCCACATTTCATTTTGGAATACACAGGGACCTTCTCTGTAATCCCACTAAGAACACATAGATTTCAACAAATGAAAATTTACACAAACAAACGATGAGGTGCAGATGATATGGTAAAATAAAATAAAAATAGAATTCTTTACGTTAAAAACCAAATGGGTTCAACAGAATCGCACCCCATATGGAAAAAATCAAAACACAAACAAATCAAATTACAGTATAAGCCAAACCCTATTTTTTCCCAGAACAAAAACAAATCAAATCAAATGGAGAGTTGGAGAGATCAACATCTACATTTTAAGTGGGGAGAGGCCGGAGTCCGGACTGAACTCATCGGAGGGACTAAGTTTCAATTTTCGTTTTTTGTGTTAGAGAGAAAGAGAGGCAGGGGATAGTGCAACGTTAGCTCCGTTTGAGGGAAATCAAAGAAACGGCACCGTGTTACTCAAGGCTAAAAATCTGGGGCTTTTATTTTAATCTAGACCGTTGGATTGATTCATTAATGTGTTGGCATCATTTGGTGCAAAGGTGTGGTAGATGTGGAAAGGATCTGGAACGTCCGCAACTTAACTAAAATAAGGGTGCCTTTATAATATATATATATATATATATATATATATATAGAGAGAGAGAGAGAGAGAGAGAGAGAGAGAGAGTCCCCTTCTAATAAGGACCACCTCATTTTAATAAAATGAGGTCCTCCCTTTTCTGATTGAATTTTGATGATCCGAGCCGCTCAATGTGTTCAGAACGTGATTTTAAGGATACCCGCTTGAAATCAACAAAAAAAAAGACTGGGAAGGGCTTCATCCAAGCAGTTTTTGTTTATTTTTCATTGAACGGTTCAAATAAAAACTGCTAAAATCAAGCCGTTTCCAGTCTTTTTTTTGGTGATTTCTCTCAATTACCCTTAAAATCACCTTCCGAACACATTGAGAGGCTCGGATCATCAAAATTCAATTGGAAAAGGAAAGAAATGGGGTGGTCTACATTTTAGATCCTCATTTTAAGGTCATTACCCGAAGATTATATATCTATATAGGGTCCGTCTTTCTTAAGGACCACCTCATTTTAATAAAATGCAAACCTCCCATTTTTCGATCGAATTTTGATGATTCGAGCCGCTCAATGTATTCAGAACGTGATTTTAAAGGTAACTGCGAGAAATCAGCAAAAAAAAAGACCGGGAAGGGTTTCATTTGAGCAGTTTTTATTTATTTTTTATCTAACGGTTCAAATAAAAACTGCTCGGATGAAACTCTTTCTGGTCTTTTTTTTTTTGCTGATTTCTCGCGCGTACCCTTAAAATTGCGTTCTGAACACATTAAGCTGCTTGGATCATAAAAATTCGTTTGGAAAATGGGAGAAATGAGGACCCCCTCATGGGAAACTGACTCTGTGTGTGTGTGTATATATATATATATGTTCATGCATCTTGTGAGGTAGAACCATAGGGATTGAAGAAATAACAAACACTAGGTAACTGTTTATGAGCTTTAATTGTATTATTATCTGGGCACTTTAGGCCCATCTATTCTAATATATAAAGGGGGAGCACCACTTTGGTGTCTTCCCTGTCATGTATTTTCCTTTCCCAAAAATACCCTCTTAAAACAAAAACACACAAAACAAAACAATTAATTGTGAGAATATTTTGGATATTTAAGCACAAAAAAAAAACCCACCTAAAACAGTTACTACTCCTTCACGACCTATTTTTTCTAATACCAAAAAAAAAAAAAAAACCTTCTCACGCTACCTTTCGGCCTCCATCTCTCTCTCCTTCTCCTCAACTGCCACTCCCCTTATGTGTACGGAATTTATGTTGTGGTGTGGGGAGCGGTTGAGTGATAGAGACGTGGGGGTGTGGAGGAGCTTATGTGTACGGAATTTATGTGGTGGTGTGGGGAGCGGTTGAGAGAGAGAGAGACGTGGGGGTGTGGAGGAGTGGCAGTTGAGGAGAGGGAGAAATAGAGATGGAGGCCGGAAGGTAGCGTGAGAAGGTTTTTTTTTTTTTTGGTATTAGAAAAAATAGGTCATGAAGGAGTAGTAACTGTTTTAGGTGGGGTTTTTTTGTGCTTAAATGTCCAAAATATTCTCACAATTAATTGTTTTGTTTTGTGTGTTTTTTGTTTTAGAAGGGTATTTTTGGAAAAAGAAAATTCATGACAGGAAAAACACCAAAGTGGTGCTCTCCCTCTATATATTAGAATAGTTATTGATTCTACAGTCGTTAGTTTTGCTCTTTGGGCACATGCGTGTACAATCTTCAGTAAATATTGATTCTCTCTCTCAAGGAAAGTCAGACTTCTAGCAGGTACTTCGTAGTAGATTTGATTCCCCAAAGCGTGTCTCTCTTCACCTTTCCAATTTTTCGACTTTATTTACGATGGTGAAGTTTAATAAAGAGTTCTTGATGTCTTTCTTTTGTTTTTGATTTTTTCTTCTCTGCTGAAAGTTATTGCGGGGGACAGAAATTGGTTCATAATTCTCCCATAAATCCCGACTGAAGTCACTTCTGCTACTTCCGTTGCTGCTGATTTCAGTTTTCGTGTCACCACGCTAAACCTCCATCGTTGCCTCAATTGGTAAGCACCCCTATTGTTCGATTCAATGTATGAACCATCAATTTCGCGTCTCACTGCCTTCCTGCAGATTGTGCAGATTTTGAGTATGGGTTTTGCAGATGTTTTTGTTCTACTTAGACCTTCAAGATGTTCTTATTTCCTATTTCAGATTCGGTTTCAGTATGGATTTTGCAGATTTTTTTCTAGATAGGTTCTCCATCTCTTATTCTTGATCCCCAGTTTGATGAGGCCAATTTATGTTCAATCTTGACTGTAATGACTTGGGCCAATTGGGCACATAGTCAAGCTGGGAAAAAACCCAACAGAAGCCACAATGGCTGTGGATCATAGTGTATATGTGTTAATAAATTTAATCAAACACAAATCTGTTTATAATCTGGCATGTGATGCTTAAAATGGTGGTATGCTTCAGTTTTTACAAGGCATTCAGCTTATTTTCTCAAGGAATGTTGAGCAATATTTCGTTGATATCCTATTTGGTGCTTTGGTACAGGTTAATGATATTCACCAAGCAGATGCATGCAAAGTAACTCCAGCTAAATTCTGTGGTACTCCAGCTAAATTCTGTGGTTCTAAAGAAGTTGTGCCACTTCATTTTCGGAAGGTTGTGAGTCCAGTTTTCTGTTTATATTCATCAATGAATTTCCTTTTTTCTTTCATTTGTTTGAAGCATACAACAAACCTATCTGTTTTGAGAAATTGAAATTGCTTACATTCATCAATATGCAGATGATATCTTTTACGAGTCTAGATGCAAAATTTTCAGACTCATATCAGTGTTAAAAATTTTCTTAGTTTTAAGACACCATTTTATCTTAGAAATTTTTCATATTCTTTTTTTTTGTGTGTGGAAATGGACGAATTCTCATATTCTGTTACTCATCATTTCTGTTGAATAGCTTACAGCCTCCTTTTAAACTCTATCCAATCACTCTCATTGAGGGGGCTACTCACAACATTATTTTGTAACCAATATTTTCGCCTATTCAATTATTAATAGGAAAATCGAAGGCAAGGAGAAATGACACAACAAAGATAAAGAGCAACCACAAAGGGTAAGGAAAATGATCATCCAAATGGTTCCAATGGAAAAGAAAAAAATAAAGTATGATGCTTAAAACTTCTATTTTCTTTCCCTTCCAAATTTTAAAGATAATTTGTTATATACGCATGCAAGTTGGTGTTTCGTTTTTTGTTATTGTTCAGTTTAGATATTTTTTCCATATTTATTGCTACTATTATGTATGTTTTCTTTTAGTTATGTTGATAGATTATGTTAATTTCACCCGTGCATAATAAGAAAAGTTAATTACAAGACATGATAAATGATAATTAAGGCAAAATAGTTATTTAATGAATGCAAAACATCAGTGTACAATCTTTCAATCGCTGAACCTATTCTTACTTTGGAATGATGCCTTCTACCTAATGTGCGTATTTGCTAATAACAAATACTAGAGGCCGGGGCATGCAAGTCGGATTTTCACAATGTTTTTGTAAAAATGCTTTCCACAAATTGTTTGATCAAATTTTCACAAAATGTTGTGAAAATCTGACTTGCACAAGCATCGTGTGTGTCCCAGTCTCTAATATGTGTTATGGGCCACGTCCCGTTTAACTGTTTATCCAATTTTGGTTGGATTCCCCCTCCCCATATCTTAATGTAGATCGACTTGTCAAGATCCCCTAATAGAATGTTACTTTTATCTATAAAAAAAAAAAATCCTAAAACACATCCCCTGCCAAACTGGCCGTTACTTCATGGATACAATTGTTCACGTGTAATAACCATGCCTTGTAAAGTTGTAGTACTCCCTCCGTCCCTTTTTAAATGTCCTGCTTCGTAACTTCAACTTATTAAAAAAATATCATCATTATATCTTTCACATCAACTTTTTCCTCCACTTTCCCTACTTACCCATCATCATTACACTTTCACTCACTAACTTTTTAAAATGGAATCTACTTTTAGGGACAAAATAGACAATTCACCAACTTTTACCCACTAACTTTACAAAATGGACACTTATTAAGGGACAGCCCAAAATGGAATACTGGACTGTAATAAAGGGACGGAGGGAGTAATTAATTTTCACTTTTTTGGTACTTACTACTCCCTCCGTCCCTTTTTAAGTGTCCTGCTTCGTAACTCCAACTTATTAAAAAGACATCATCATTATACCTTTCACATCAACTTTTTCCTCCACTTTTTCTACTTACCCATCATCATTACTCTTTTACTCACTTACTTTTTAAAAAGGAATCTACTTTTAGGGACAAAATAGACAATACACCAACTTTTACCCACTAACTTTATAAAATAGATACTTATTAAGGGACAGCCCAAAATGGAATACTGGACAATAAAAAGGGACGGAGGGAATATATATTTTTATCTTACAGCTTTTACACAGGCCAATTATAACAAGAAGATGAGAGTACTGCTCGCAATATTCGTTGTTGTTCTCGCAATTTACCTGGGTGATCGCCCTCCAAGGCACTGAGGCAAACATCCCCTTCTCTACCAGAGGTGCAACCAAGAGTATATACCCAAGTTTCAAAGAGGCGCTACGAGCTCATCTCACAAATGGAGTTCCTAGGGTATCTAATATACCGGTGCTGCCCTCCAGCTCCTCGGTACCGGACTCGAGGCGCTTCGTTCTGGTCGATCAATTTAACAACGCCGGGAACACCATCACCGTGGCGATAGACGTGGGGAATGTTTACGTGGTGGCTTTTTGTGTACGTAACCAAGCTTACTTTTTTCGAGATGCTCCATAGGCTGCATTCACAACTTTATTCACCGAAACCATCAATCGTCACACTCTCACCTATAGCGGCAACTATATCGACCTTAAGAGACATAGTCAATCCAGGGAGCTAACCGATCTAGGACTCGCTGACCTAGATCATGCCATTTCCAAGTTGTGGTATGATGTTTCCAACGCTGCAGTTGGATCATCGTTCCTTGTGATAATTCAGATAGTCTCAGAAGCGGTAAGGTTCAGGTACATTGAGGGACGAGTTCGAGCATAACAATGGGAAGTTCTTTTCGACCAGACCCTGGAATGTTGAGCCTGGAGAACGGGTGGTCGTCTCTCTCTACAGCTATCCACAGTGCACTCGATGGAATAGTATTCAATCGACCAGTTATGCTTCGAAATGTTCGCAACGAGCCTGTCACAGTGGACAGCATTCTGTCTCCCGCCATTCTTGGTCTTGCCTTGCAGGTCTACAAATGTCGCGCTGGCCCTCAAAGTGATGATGCTATTCTGGGTGACGATGATGAGTATACTGGAGTATTAAACAACACGAGACGCATCAGTGGTCGAGATGGGTTGTGCGTGGACGTGAATCCAACTATGGCCGTGTGGTGGACAGCAGCAGGCCAAGCAGCAGTGGACTTTCCAAACGGATAGGACGATTCGGTCCTTGGCCAAATGCATGACTACCTTTGATTATAAGATCGGAGCTTATGCCATGATTTATGATTGTGAAACAGCCAAGCCGGACGCCTCAAAGTGGTCTTTTTCTTCTGATGGTTCCATCACCAATCCTCGCTCCGGTCTTGTTCTGGCGGCTTATAAATCTGGGGAGGGCACCACCCTGACTGTAGAGACCAATGTTCATGCCGCTAGGTAGGGTTGGAGAGTGGGAGATGAGGGAAATCCCACTGTGACTACCATTATAGGGTTTAATGACTTGTGCATGCAAGCTAACGACGAGGAAAACAACGGTGTGTGGCTGGAGTCTTGTGTGGACGGCAGGCAACAGCAACAATGGGCACTGTATGGCTATGGCACCATTCGGGTAAACAGCGACTGCGACCTGTGCCTGAAGTCCGATGGCCATTCTTCCTTTGTCGTAATCATCATCCTCATATGCCAAGGGTGGGGCAACCAGCGTTGGGTGTTCAATGCCAACGGCACCATTTTAAACCGCAATGCTAAATTGGTCATGGATGTCAAAGACAGTGATGTCTCTCTTTGTTAAATCATTCTGTATCAGCCTACCGAAACCCTAACCAGCAGTGGCTGACTGGCTACCCTACTTCTGAGTGTGTGGGTCGTTGCCATTCAAAAGGAGTAATGTTTCAAAGTGAGTCTTGTTTGTGCCAAGTGTATGGCCATTGTGGGCTCCCGTGCCCTTTTTCGAAGAGTCGCCACCCGGATTTTTGAGATGGATGATCCAAGAAATCGAGAACTCGTTTGCAAAAGGCTTTTAGTCTAGCAAAAACGTTGAAATTTTGGGTTCGGGAGCCACGTTACGAATGGGGAAGGTTTTTCTTTAAAAAGCACCCCACTCGCCCGGTAAAATCGGTCTCTACTTATGTTTTCAAAAAGGAGAAATCTCGAATATCATTTGGGATATCAAGCTCTTTAATAAAAGCAAATAGCGGGAAGGGACATGGGGAATATATCACATTGACGTGCATGTGGTGCTGCCTGTACAGTAGTGATAAAATGATGAGAGCAGATGGAATAAAAAACATTCAACAAACTGTCTGGACCTTAGTCATACTGTGCATGGCACACTGGGGTGTCGCACGCGGCATCTCATCATGCTGTAAGGGATGTCCACTCTTCTGTCAGACTGTTACAAGCCTTCAAAACACCATTTAGCACATTGTTTTCTCCGTACATCTTTTGAAAAACTCAACAGAAACCTCGTGGCAGTCCGATCATCCCGAAAGCGTCATTATTTCCTCAAAACATGGCTTCAAAATAGTTTTAAAGTATTTGATCATTCGGGATGATCTAGAAAACCCCTTTTAAGAGCCGTGACATGGCTTGTAGCTATGGTCTTGTTTTGAAAGAAACAAAAACAGTAAACAGTAGATACGGACAGCCACAACAGAGAATAAGTCAGATCCAGACAGCCTGCCTATGATAATATCAACATATAACATGCCGTGCGCTGAAGATCAAGGTGCCGTGCGCCTGGTCATCCAACCGCGCGGTACCTCAACCTCAGCATAGTGCTGGCTTTATTTTGTGAAAATGAGTTTTAAGTCAGAATCTAACCAAAAGGAATTAGATCCGACTGCAGGAAAGTCCCCTCAGGACCAGAACTGAGTTTAGTCTAAGAAAACTTGTTTTTACCTTTGGTGTTGAGCTTGATCAAGGATGGTTGATGCAAAAATGAGGATGGATCATGACAGATGTGGATGGAGGAGATTGAATGAGACAAAGAAAGTATGAGTGTGAGAGAAGGTTAGGTATTTTGGGGGATGGGACTTTGAAGTTAATGAGAGATCAACTTCAATGATGAGAAGGGAGTGAGTGAAAGTGCTTAAAGAATGTCTTTTTGGAATGACATTCTTTAAGACTTGAAAATGAAAATGGAAATGGGAAAATTGGTATAAAAACTAGAGAGAGAAAGCTTATGGAGTAAGAATGCCCAAAAATCAAGAGAAGAACCCATTTCCCTTGAGTGGAGGGGTTAATTTATAGGTAAAAGGCCAAGGATTTTGAATTTCAAATAGTGGAGATATTTTCTGGGCAGGCCAGAAGTGCACTTTCGGCTGAGCCATTCATCAGCTATGGCTTAAATTGGCGTGGCCGACAGCTTTTTGAGCCAGTCAAAACTTTTCTCAAAGTGCCGTGTGGTACAAATCGGTCGCGCACGGCCCCTTGAATTTCATCCTGC